>OZ007567.1:70641154-71366154 GCA_963931925.1 Onchidella celtica | reverse complement strand
TATATATGGCTGGGTGGATGTATGGATGGATGTGTAGATGGATGGATGGACGGATAGATGGATGGATGATTGGATGAATGGATAGATGGATGGATGGATGAAACGATGGAAAGGTGTAGTAAGTGTTACACTTACCTCCCAACAGACAAACACCATACTGTAATGCTATCAGCCAGGTTTTCAAATTCCAAGATTTCCAAGATGTATCCATATTTTGAACACCACTAGAAAGATCAGCGTGTGGAATCATCAGGATGTTTAAAACAATTCTCACAGAAACGTCGTTATCCACTGAACGATTCAAGACGCCGTCATTCAGTTGCAATCATTTCTTTTAATAAAACAAAAAATCCAGTCAACACAGAAATAGTGTAGACGTAATTGCTAACACTGAAACACAAATATACAAGTATTTTGGTCAACAATCCAAATGATTATATTATTCACATGCACAGAAGAAAACAAAAGCACAACCAAGTATAATTATACTCTCAACTTTCTGAAACTCCGTCCTCTGATCAATCCAAAATAATTTAATCACTATAATTCTCTCTCACGTGACTTCCTCGTTTTTTTCGTTGTTTGTTTCTTATTTTATTTTGTTTTGACACCATTTTTAATTCCCAAAGGGCCTTAAAAACAGTTCGGATAATCGTTGTCACTATTAAAAATTTAAAACGGGGTAAAAATCGGTTTCATTTGCGTGTTCCTAAATTAATATTAATCACGTAAATGAAGGTTTTTGTTTTAAAGAGCGCACTTTCGAAAATTACACTGTCAGAACAAAACCTGAACCATTAAATTTTTGGATAACCACAAACTCTTTTTATCGGAACTTCAGCCAACTTCACAAAGAGAAAAATGTTTAAAATTTGCGTGAAATTAAGAGTATTAATTAAGTCAATACTGCACCTGATTGAAAAGTATATTCACATATCGCCAGAAGTCTTGTTAAGTTAGTCCCTGTAGCTATATTCCTTGTGCTCTCCGTCAAACTATCAATTGTCACTATACAGTCAACCGGAACACGCGATCGGTTTGATTGTTCGTATAACAAATTCAGATCAGCTTTTGCCACCTTACGCTACGCCAGTGGGTTTCGCTCGCCCCGCTTCGCGGCATCCCGTTTTTTTCCGCAGTGTGTGGCGTCGGTCTGTTGAGAGTACCACGGCGGCACCGCGATCTCGCTGCCAGTTGCTTTGCTAACGCCAGCTAGCAACTTCCAACTCCTACAGGCCGCCCTTGTACAAGCAGCGAAGTGCAACGCCGTTGAGGAACACGCTCTCTTTGGTTGATAAAAAAGCGTTTTGCGGAGATCTCCGACTCAAGGTGATTTTCGGGGAGCACGGTCTTGACCCGCAGGAGACATTGTGAAGAGGAGATGAATCACTTCATTTCTTTGGCAGAACAATGACAGAGGCGTTAGGAGGTCATATCATAAGGGAGAACTGAGCACTTCCTTGCTTTGCGAAGTACTGTTTTGGAAGCTTTTATAAACGAAGACCACTGGCATTTAGCAAGGAGACTGTTCACGATGAACGAAGACCTTGCTTTACAACCTCTAAATCTGTCTTAAAGCTGCCCGTAATAAGGGATTGGAAAGACTTCCGTACGTCCCGACCACCGAATCAAGATCACTCTGTCCCTAATTGTAAACCTATCCCTAGGCCCGTACTTATCCCATACCCTAAACCTAATCTTCTCCCTGACCCTACCCCTTACCCTTTAAACCAGAAAACAAAAAGAAAATCTGTAAAGAATATGAGATGTTAAAGCGGTCGGGACGTACGGAACTCCTTCCCCAAAGAGGTCATCCATAAAGTATGTACGCAAGGAAAGGGGTAGGGAATTGACCTCACCGAATGGCACTGAATTACGAAGTTTCGTTTTATTTGCTATTTCTCAACAACAACAAAAAGTTGTAGAATTACATAAGGCTGTTGTTGTGCGGACGCTTTAAAAACCGTTATAGCACTTAAGCTGTTCCAGAATTCCTATTTATTCCAACTGTCTTACCATAATAACTAAAGCTGCAAACGTTTAACGTCGAATTTCTCTGATGTGCAAAAAAAACAAAAAAGTGGAGTTTGAGGAAACCAGTACTAAGGTGGTGAACTGCCAAAACTGAGTGCAGGGACTTTGTTGTTGGGCCTTCACAATAGTTGTGACAGTTATTATTATCGACGGATAAATTCAATCTCACGGTATCCAAAGGTGCCACTTCGGGGATGAGGGGATGGGGGAGGGGGTGGGGGTATATTTTAATAAAGTTTTCTACTGATCACATGGTATTTTTACTAGCAGTTGAAATTGCTTTTTTTCTCTTTTCTTTTTTTTTTTTTTCCTGTACTAATGTTGTCAATTTGGCTGCCTCTCATTGCCACCTATTGTCAAACTAGTCCTAACCCTTAATTCTGTCCGATATGTGTAGCCCTCATCTCAGCATAACCTGATATGGTAATCCTCCCATAATAGTGATAATAGTAAAAATAAAAATAATAGCATGCGCCTTCTGCGCAGTTACTTCGAGCACACTACAAACCTATAGCCTCACTGCCTAATGCAGAAGCCTCCGGAAAATTGCACAGTAGCTATCTGATCCTCGCAGCATGTTGAATCCGATCGCACGATAACAAAGTATAATCACATTGCACGCCTTAATATTATCATGAATTATATAGATATATCTATACATGTATATATATATATGGGTAACACCACCACTATAATAGCTCTCATACAGCTACACAGAAACATACTGCATCCCTTCATCCCTACCACCCTGCTTGTTTCACAACTATAAAGGGCCGGATTAACACCGTCTGATGTCTTAAGCATAGCCCAACGATGATGCACTACCTTCCTACTCACCCGGCCCCTCCAAAAATGCTGATTATTAACTGGCAAGATTTTTTGTCTACATCAGTGCTAATTGAAGATGAAATCAGGACTGAGAAATTAGCGACCATTTTTCAGATTTCTTCTATGCCACTCCACAGGCCAGACCTCATAATTATAATGAGTGAAAAAGCTCAGGGTGTGATAGCTGGGGGGAAACAGACTTCCTTTGTCTTTATGCCCTTAGCGGGTGCTTATTTTACATAACCATTACTCCAGGGCTGTAGCTATGCGTTGTAAAGTAATAAGTTTAATAATTCTTTTCGACCGGTACTTTACCGACATCGCTATTCTGATATCTGATAGAACAGAAAAACAATGTAGGCGTGGAGACGAATTATTTAAGCGATGTTAGTATGATACAAACTTGTGATGCGGATGAAGTATCATGCGATTTTGAAAGTAGGTCACATAATTATTGGTGGGCATTTAAATGTTCTATGTTGTCTTTGTGTACTATTAATGTGCTACTGTTAGTAATAATAGTAATAGTTCGTCCATCAGGTATGATGATGACCTTAACAACACCAGAGGAATAAAGAACAGAAATTGTTGAGAATTTCAAGATATGGACAATAAAGAGAACTAAAGGACACAGAGGGCAGAATGGAAAGATTGTTCTTTCATGACTTATGGCTTCTCATGTGACTGATAAGTCCTATTTTTGCCCTGCAGACCCTTCCGCATAAATGACAAGAGTGCTCCGTTGGTTCAGTACCACTGGGCCTTTTCTTGCGCCGTTCTCTTTTTTTGATAGCCTGCTGGACTCTGTCAGCTTCCCATGCTTTGCTGTCTCTGGTAAGGGCCGCCCTCCAATTTGCACGATCAAGCGAGAGCTTTTCCCACTCACTCACATCAATGGCAAAGGCCTTCAGTGATTGCTTGAGAGTGTCTTTGTAACGTCTCTTTGGGGCCCCAACATTCCTCGTTCCATTGGAGAGCTCAGAGAAGATTTGCTTAGGGAGTCTGGAGTCGGGCATTCTGACAACATGTCCTGCCCAACGTAGCTGAATTTTTTTCAGGTGGCAGAGGATGCTCAATTCCTTGGCAAGATTGAGGACCTCAGTGTCTGGAATTTTATCCTGCCATTTGATCCTTAGGATCTTTCAAAGGCAGGCCAGATGAAAGTGATTTAGCTTTCTGGCATGCGATTGGTACACTGTCCAGGTTTCAGCCCCATAGAGTAGGGTGGGAAGGACCACAGCATTGTACACTTTCAGCTTAGTGTCTGTGCGAATGCCGGCAACATCCCATACTCTCTTTCGAAGCCTGCCAAATGCAGAGCTGGCTTTGCTGATTCTTGAGAGAATTTCAGTATCAACACGAGCCGCGGAAGACAGTGTAGGCCTACTGCCAAGATAGGTGAAGTTCTCCGACACCTTCAGAAGACTGTCATGGACTTTGATATTTGGGGTCACAGGATACTTGTCGTCTGGAGTAGGCTGATGGAGCACTTCCGTCTTCTTTGTGCTTATTGTGAGGCCAAAGTTGTCACAGGCACTAGAGAACTTATCAACACAGTTTTGCATGCTATCCTCATCGTGTGCCAGAAGTGCACAATCATCAGCAAATAGTAGGTCACAGACTTGAGTACTTTTGGTTTTGGTTTTTGCCTGAAGTCTCCTGAGGTTGAATAGACTGCCATCAGTTCGGTACTTGATGCTTACCCCTTGAGGAGGAGAGCTAAAGGCTTCTTGTAGCATTGCAGAGAACATGATGCTGAACAGAGTTGGGGCTAAGACACAACCCTGTTTTACCCCATTTGTGACAGCGAAGGGCTCTGAAACACTGCCGTTGCTTTTGACTGCAGCTTGCATGCCATCATGAAACTGGCGCACTATTGTGATGAATTCGGGTGGATGTTACGAAGCTGGACTGATGGAATTATGACTGCATTTTAAATCGAGAGGTATTTACTATTTACTCTTTCGTACCATGCCACACACTAAGAACAATCTGAATAAGTTTTATAAACAGACCTGCAGGGCCACAAATTTAATTACATTAAATTTCCTAACAATTTTGTCTAGATCTATTACATACTAAAGACAACATCAGCAGCATCAAATGAAAATTCAATAATATGTCACTAGAAGTCTTCTCTAGATTCCTATAATGTTATGATCATTCTGACTCACTAACAATTTAAGTACTAGTTATATATCTCTCAGATATAGTCTGCCTACTATCTATCAAGCAATATACTAATGTCTCTGACGACGATGTCATCTCAGCTATTTGTGCCTACCGCTTATAATGGATCAAGCTCGTCAATATAAACTGACGTAGTTAAGTCTATTGGATCTACTCTAGGATGGGCTGGCAATCCCCAGCCTCATCCAGACAAATCAATCCCAATTCACAGATGTGTATGCCAAACATTCATACTAGTTGCAAGTCAATATAAATCTTTGTCTTGCATTCTTGGGTAGCACTCCTAGCATATGCGGCAATCCTGTCCTACTGGATAAATTATGTTCAGCTCCTCGTTCATTGTTGAATCATCAAAGGACAAACACTTACACTTGGTCCCTGGTATTAGAAAACCAGGGAACAGTAGACAATAGCAGTGGGCATATCTCATTCAAGCATATGGCTTCATCTCAATGTCTATAGTGGACTAGACATGAATCAACAGTCTTATGATTCTTCAGGCAGAATCGTGCCGACGCCTGCACAGATTGGAATTTTCTGTATGGAGTCATGGACATAGGTATGGCTACACTTTTATACTGTGCAGCCACCTGCAAATTACCGTCCAAATCCCTAGATTTGATTGGTGCATCCATGCGAGCTCATCTCGCAGTATTAATATATTCTACGTGGGAGTTGGTCACGGCCTTGTACTAAAAACAGACAAGGTCAATTTAAAATGTCAAAACAATTACTGAAATCTTTAAACCCTCGTGCTTTCTACATTTTATGTACGAATTTCTGAACGCGACTAAGCGTCTTAAACTATCTATCCTTATTCACCCCTTCTCTTCCCTTCTAAGTGTTCATCAAAATCACGGGGTCGAGAATTGCACTGTCACTCCTAACTTATCCATTTATTCTATCTCGCCCCACTTTCTTTCCATCTCTAAGAAAAAATGTTTCAAAAACAAACTGTTCACGAGAACAGTTCAAGGACAAATTTACGCTGGTTATAATCAACGAGACCGTGAAAAATCAACTCCTTGCAAGTCCGTGACCCAGCACGGCATTTATATTACTTACATCCTGACAGTGGACACCCAAACTTCGCCAAGATTTTCCAGAGGCCTTCACGACACACTGTGTCAAATTCTTTTGTGAGGTCAACAAATGTGATATACAGCGCTTTATTTTGTTCCATGCATTTTTCCTGAATCTGTCTGGCAGCAAATATCATATCCGCCGTTCCCCTCTCTTTACGAAAGCCACATTGGCTCTCGGGAAGCAAGTCATTTGACGAGAGGTGATCAAGAAGGCGATTCAGAAGCATTCTTGCCAATATTTTGCCAGCAATTGAAAGTAGAGAGATTCCCCGATGGTTGTCACAGACTTGGCTGTCCCCTTTGTTTTTTTACAGATGGATGATTGAAGCATCTTTGAAGTCCTGTGGCAGCTTCCCTGCTTTCAACATATGATTGAACAACTCGGTCAACCTTTCAATAAGCTTTTCTCCACCGAAGGCATACACCTCAGCAGGAATTGAATCCACGCCTGTTGATTTGTTAAAGGACATCTGATTTGTGGCAGTTCGGGTCTCATTTGCTGTGAATGGCTTGGCAAGAGCTGCATTAATAGGAGTCTGAGGGAGGCGGTCAATGGACTCAGTATTTATATTTGATGGCCGATTTAGCACACCTCCGAAATGTTCTGCCCAACGCTGAATTATGGCATTCAATTCAACAATGCGTGTTGAACCATCTGACGCAAGAAGTGGCGTAGTGCCGGAGCGGGATGGTCCAAACACAGCTCGGAGGCTCTCAAAGAACTTTCTAGTGTTGTTTGTGTCGGCATATTTCTGAGTTTCTCTTACTCGCTCTTCAAGCCAGTCATTTTTCATTTTCCTCAGCTTCTTCTGGAGTACACCCTTACATGCACGCAGTGCATCAGCTTTTGCTGTGGAAGAGGGGTCACTGCAGTGAGCTTGGATGAGACTATTTTTTTCTTTGATGAACACTTTGATTTCATTATCATTATCATTGAACCAGTCCTGGTGCTTGCGGACAGGAAAACCAACTGTGCTGCTGGCGCAAGAGTGTACAGTCGTATTTATGTCAGTCCAGCTCTGTTCAATGTTCTCAGGGTCAAAAGTCACGCAATCCAATTTTGAGGAGAGTTCTGATGAGAGCTCGCTCTGTTTCTCAGCTGAGCAGAGTTTTGAAACATTTAGGCGTTTAGGTGGCGCTTTCCCTTGAGGGCGTCTATTGCGCTCCAATGTTAGTCTGAGCTTGCAAACAATGAGTCTGTGGTCAGTTCCACACTCGGCACCACACATCGCCTTTGTTACAAGGACATCCTTTCTGTCAGTCTTCCTCACAATGACATAGTCTATGAGATGCCAATGCTTTGAGCGGGGATGCATCCATGACGTTCTGTTTCTCACGGGGAGACTAAAATTTGTGTTGGTAATGAACAGGCCAAATTCAGCGCACAAAGTAAGTAAGCGCAACCCATTGTTATTGCATGAACCAACTCCATGAGGGCCCAAAACATTTGGCCACGCTGAGATTTCTGAGCCAACCCTAGCATTGAAGTCCCCCAAGAGAATCAGCTTATCAGCTGCCGGGACAGAGCATATGACAGATTCTAGATCAGAATAGAACTTGTCTTTGGCTTCATCTGGGTTTGTCATGGTGGGCGCATATGCGCTAATGAGGGTGGCTGACTGGCTTTTCCCAACTGGGATCCTTAGTGTCATTAGCCTGTCATTTATTTCAATTGGCATGGACTGCAAGTTTCTGACAAGGTCATTTTTAATTGCAAACCCAACACCATGATGTCTCGGTTCGACTGCACCCTTGCCTTTCCAGAAGAAGGTGTATCCACCACTGAGCTCTTTGAGTTGGCCACTATCAGGGAGTCTGGTCTCACTGAGTGCCACTATGTCCAGGTTGTACCTGCTGAGCTCAATGGCAATAAGTGCAGTGCGTCTTTCCGGGTTGTTTGAGTTGTCCTGTAGTGTGCGTATATTCCAGGCTCCTAGCCTGAGTAAGCTGAATTTCTTTTTGTTTCGACCGCAAAAAGGGATCCCCACTGGTCGCGGTATACCAGTCAGGGTGATGTGAAGTGGGCTTTCTTTAGGGCACCTTTTCTAGCCCCTTCCTCAGTTGAGGTGAGCAGTGCTATCCTTAAATAAGGCTGCTCAGCTACTGTGGGTGCTGCCTCCCCACGCCTCCATTTCAATCGACGATGAAGCGACCATAGCCCACAGCCAGCAACGTGTAGGTCTGTGCTAACAGCTTCCAGTCTATCCAAACCTGCTGCCACCGCACTCGCCCATGGCCGTTGGAATTTTGAGAGGAAAGAAGACGAGACAAAGATGAAAGAAGACGAGGTGAGTGTTAAGACTGGCGCAAAGAATTTGTTTTTAGTGAGAAAGAGCTGCGCAAACATCAGACTCACTCTCTCGCCTGGACACAACTTATCCAAGTGGCAAGACAGGGTCAAGACGACTGGAAATGTATCCAGGTGCAGGAGGATGCCAGAGGGACAGTCATATTGCCTGACCGGCTGCCTGTAGGCTACTCCACAGCCTCGCAGTCCCAACTGACTAGGGTGAAAGACCCAAACCAAAGAACACCAATACTGGTGGATGCTCTGTGTCACGATATCCAGGCCAGAGTGACGGTATATTGCCATCTGCCCTATCAATCAACCACTGGCCTGCTGCCGCCAGCTTCGAAGCTGCGTCCGGGAAGTTTGCTCAATTCTTCGTCTGTGATTTAGGCAAACCAGCCTATGACCACACCGCTACCGGGGGCCAATATGAAGGACTCAAGTACTGAGGGTCACATTGTGCCCTAGCATGTGGCCGTTGGGTTAGATGAAACCTCCTCCGCCCTGGCCGTTTGCACCGACAGGTGCACGCCCACTGATACCATGCTAGCGTACCAGTTCATGAAACAGGTTGTACTGGATTACATGTTACCAGTAGCAGATTTTTCTGACCTGACCTTCCTGTGCTACTGTTACAAATGTGTTATATGTATAGTTGAAAGGTAGGTAGATAGATAGGTACGTACGTAGGCAGGTAGGTAGATAGGAGGGTGGGCAGGCAGGTAGGTAGGCAGCCAGGCAGACAAGTAGGTAGGTAGGTAGGTAGGTAGATAAGTAGGTAGGTCGGTAGGTAGGTAGGTAGATAAGTAGGTAGGTCGGTAGGTAGGCAGGCAGGTAGGTAAAGTAGGCAGGTAGGCAGGCAGGTAGGCAGGCGGGCTGACATGGATGGAGGGATGGATGGATGGATGGATGGATGTACATGTATTTATGGATGGACGAACGGGCGGACAACAGACAGACAGAAAGATGGAGGATGAGTACGAGTACGAGTACATGAATAGGTGGATACGTGACTGGATGAATGGAAGGACGGAAAGAGAGAAAGACTTTGAACGCAAATTCGGGATGATTTCCATATCCGGTTATCTTGAGTTGAGGAGTAGTTTTACAGACAGGATTGCGGGTTAAGAACATGTTTGACGATAAGTTTGGGATAAGGGATAGAGTTAGCCTACTGATATAATTTCTTTCAAGTTTGATCATATATTTATTATCTTCTCTCATTCTTGCCCCATTAAAATGCTGAAGTGTGTTTTCCGGAGACAACCGGATTCGGTAACCTTTCCTCAGATTCTGATCTATGGATTCTTTGAACCCGCATTGAATAGTTTCAGTAATCAACACTGAAAAAGTATAATGGTGAAAGGGGTATTAGATAATAATTGAAAATGGGGGATAAATTGATGAAACCTACCATCTTAACGACATGAGCGTCACCTGGGGACTCCTGAGAACCACTGGTTTAGGGTATCTTGACTGGGTGGTCCGGATAATGGGGGTCCTACATTTTTTGGATCCTGAAGCTTGAATTGTTATGGGACCTTTCGTAACCAGCAGAAATAGGGTAACATTCAAAATTCACTCATTAAAAAGCCTGGTGGTAAAAACGTTTCTTATCATAAGTTCAAAACTACTAAAGATATCCATACGTCACTTTGTGAGATTATAGATCTTACCATGAGCAAAGAATTAGTCACAACTCAAAACCAGCAAACTTATCGATACGCCAGTACGTGAGAATGGCTGAAGATCTTTATTTAGAGACCATCACGACCATAGGCTTTTGCACGTCTGTCAATAGCAAAAAATCGGTTATATCAGTCCAGGTCGGGTGGCGGCCCAGACTCTGTGCAACTGGCATGGGGCGCGTCCTCCTCTTCAAGGTATCATCACCGCTAGCGGCCAACTGTTCCCCACCACGGCATAGCCAAACACGCTCCCGAACACCTGGTCAGGTCGACCCGAAGTGACCTGACATCTGACCGGTTGGAGTGCGTCTCCGGGCAATTGAATGCCAGTACGAGAGATGGGCGACGGTCCATTATATTTATGTGTCTCACTGTCTTAAGTTTTCTGTAATTTCACTCCTAAGTTTTCAGAGGAGCCTTTGAAAGACCTCTACGTGTACATTTTTAACAGGGGGCCTCGAAACGTAATTAAGGCCAGGATCTCACATTCTTTTCAGCACACTGGATCAACGAGCCACCTTTTCCTAAGACTGCAGTACTTCAAAAATTCGAAAAATTGATTTTCATTAAAATTATATTCAACCACATTCAAAGCCATATTGAGTTTTTAGATTCCTAAGCCGAAAAATAATCGAATAGCAAACTTTCAAAAATTCGCCGTAAAAAATATCAGTTGTGCTAAAGCAAAACGGTTTTTTTTGTTTTTTGCTTCTCCTGAAAAGTAGCCCAAACCGATCAGTACAGTATTAGGGAAAGATGACGAAAGACAGGCGGTGCGTAAGAGTATCATATTTTATTGTTAAAAGTACAATGAGTCAGTTCAACAACAAAAGAACTGTCAAGTTTCAGAAAGACAAAGCGGAAAAGTTATCTTGTTATCATTCTTAACCAGCTGTATGTAATTCACTTACACAGTAGTGCTGATACCGATATCATGTTACGTGATATTATAAAAATATATACATGTATTATTAAAATTTATCCATATCATCCCACCCCCCCCCCCGCCAGAATTTATTATTCATTATTAAATATATTTGTTATTAATAAATATTCAAATATTATTTGAGTTGTGTGTTGTGTGAACTGCTGTGAGTTGTGTGTTGTGTGAACCGATGTGAGTTGTGAACTGCTGTGAGTTGTGAACTGTTGTGAGTTGTGAACTGCGCCTAACGGGCTGCGTTACAATTTGCTCTGAGATAGAGAGAGAGAGAGTGAGCGAGACAGGGAGAGAGAAAGAAGCAGTGCAGTATGTTGAGCGCTTCGCAGGCAGCTCCATTCTGCTCTGTGGTTGACATGTTGTTTCTGTAAAGCGCATAGAGCATTTTAAATGGATATGCGCTATATAAATGCTATACATTATTATTATTATTATTATTATATGGAAGGCTTGAAGCAAAATCAAAAGATGACAAAAAGAAAAGTTGTATGTGGTTGCCTGCTCAATACGAAAGTCAAATACATACACATTGATTTCCAAGGTGATAACGAAACAGTAGTGGTCTACTTCAAAGGAAATTGCAGCTTGAACTATGTCACCTGTACGCATGGCCGTGTGATCTGCAGGTTATGAATCGATCACAATTTGTCATGTAATGAAGAACAGACATCCAGTAACAGAATCGAACAAACTGTTGGCAATATTATGAATGCAGATGCATTTTGGAAACACTCGTGTTTTCCCGGTTCCAATTCAATACACAGACACTAGAATCTTTCATAAATACACCACATTTAGAACTATTTCATCAACTACTGTGATCCCGTGTTCAGTAATCTATTCACTCCGTGCAGTAAGTCGCCACCTGCAAGGCCTGCTATCAATTATGCAGCCCAGTTGTTTGCAAGTGTTTGATAATGCCTTCATTAAATGAGGCCAATGGTGCAGAATAACCATAATAATTATATTGATTAAACTACCAACAGTTGGCGCGACTTTTAACTCAATAAATCCGCAAAAAATACAGCGTCTTTGAGGATTAAATAACAAATAGGTTAGTTGTCGTTATAACGTGTTGACACGTGCGAAAACAACTTCCCGTTTAGAGATTAAACTAGTACACAACAGCAATAGGAACAAAGTTAACGTAATGGTATTTGAGCTCCGTGACGAACTTTATGCGCGTAATCTTTTCAAGATCTGCACACAAAATGTAATTTATTCTCTCAGTGTACTTTGAGTGGTGGAAATGATTTAAAATGAAATAATTCACTTTTCTTTCTGTCTGTGTGTGGGAATACTGCTTTCAAAGGCTCTTAGCTTTTTGGGTGGCTTTCTTTGTGGCAGGACGGGTAGATTAGAGACACGTTAAGCCGCATACAGTCAGTAGTTTAGCACTTTGTGAGGTTATAATAAGGCATTATGCGTTAAAGGGTGGGTCTTTTTAATTCAGGAATCCTGTTCTTAGATTTAAAATATGAACATTGTCAGGATTTAAGTACTATAAATGCCGTGCTGGGTCACGACTTGTAAGGAGTTGATTTTTCATGGTCTCGTTGATTATAACCAGCGTAATTTTGTCCTTGAACTGTTCTCGTGAACAGTTTGTTTTTGAAACATTTTTTTCTTAGAGATGGAAAGAAAGTGGGGCGAGATAGAATAAATGGATAAGTTAGGAGTGACAGTGCAATTCTCGACCCCGTGATTTTGATGAGAGATATATAACTAGTACTTAAATTGTTAGTGAGTCAGAATTATCATAATATTATAGGAATCTAGAGAAGACTTCGAGTGACATATTATTGAATTTAGATTTGATGCTGCTGATGTTGTATTTACTATGTAATAGATCTAGCCAAAATTGTTAGGATAATTAATGTAATTAAATGTGTGGCCCTGCAGGTCTGTTTATGAAACTTATTCAGATTGTTCTTAGTGTGTGGCATGGTACGAGAGATTGAATATTAAATACCTCTCGATTTAAATGCAGTCATAATACCATCATTGAGAAGACCCTCTTCATAACACCTAGAGGGGACTTTAGTCCAGAACCCTAACACTGGAGGGCACTATCACCCAGTCCAGATTCGTAACAAACATGAAAGCATTGATGAGATGAAATTAGGTACGCAATGTAGTTACTCTATCAATTAGTAAAGCAACAGAAAACAAGGAATTTGCTTTGATGTGAGGTGTTTGTCTGATGTTTTCGAACTTTGTCTGTTTCAAATGACATTAAGAACACATTCTGGATTATTCAGCCGTTTTTCTCATTCTCTGGTAGGTCCCCCCCCCCCCCGCCCACCCCCTTCCTCAGGTGGCAGCCATAATATTTTTATCTTATTATTAAAAAAAATAGTGGTGGGAGTATTTCATTGTAGTGCAATTTTGCCCCATTTTTTGCTCGACTCTACAGCCTAAATGACAGTTTCAAAAATTATAAAATTAAGTTTCTTAAGCGTCAACCAATCCAGTCCAATCGCTTTTGTGTCGACCGATTGTGTTGATTCAAGTTTCAGGTGGTTTTAAATAAAAAGTTGTAAAAATGTGAAATACAATGATTTTTGTTTTGGCTCCCTGTAATGAGCCCATCGCACCGGAAAGGATATCAATAGGCGTTCAATTCGGTGCGCACAATTTCCCCATAAGAAATGAGTGCGTAGTGCTCTGGTGCGCATAGAATCTGTAGTACGACCAGAGAGTATACTCTCTGGTACGACTGTAGAATAATATGGGAAGCTTTCTAGACCAAAAAAAAAAGCAAGGCGTTATTTACAAGGCATACCTTGAAACTAACTCTAGCGTTATTTTCAAGGCATACCTTAACAGCTTCTGATTGGTCAATGAAACATGCCTTGAAAATAACGCTGGCGTTAGTTCCAAGGCATACCTTGAGTCCAATAAACAATACATAGCTACCCCGGCGGCTTTCCCTGATATGTCAATCTGACTACTACCCAGACGAACATCGGCCTACGGCCTCGATGATACAAACTGACTAGACCCTCACGTCGTTACATATCAGTCTGACAATGCACAGTCTAAGGCTCCACGTTTAGAAATACTGAAACAGCTTCTGATTGGTCAATGAAACATGCCTTGAAAATAACGCTGGCGTTAGTTCCAAGGCATACCTTGAGTCCAATAAACAATACATAGCTACCCCGGCGGCTTTCCCTGATATGTCAATCTGACTACTACCCAGACGAACATCGGCCTACGGCCTCGATGATACAAACTGACTAGACCCTCACGTCGTTACATATCAGTCTGACAATGCACAGTCTAAGGCTCCACGTTTAGAAATACTGAAACAGCTTCTGATTGGTCAATGAAACATGCCTTGAAAATAACGCTGGCGTTAGTTCCAAGGCATGCCTTGAAAATAACCACTTCGAAAAAAAAAAGAGAGAGAGATAGAACGGTAGATTCACAGGTTTATCCCGGATAATGCCGGGAACTTCATCTAGATCTAGTATTATAAAAAATTAAAAAAAAGAGTCAGTCTAATACATTTGGTCACCTGTGATTTTGCGACAGTGTTTTGTATTCGCTGTTATAGTGTTATCTCTTTGACTTCAGAGCATCGGTGTGGTTTTATTCATCAGGATTTAAAATGATACAGTTACGTGACTTTGAATTGAATTGGAAGACATTAAAATTACAGTTTGAAGTTCATAATTGCACAAATCAGTTCTCACAAGATTGTGATCTGTTGTGTGTCTTTGAATTTAACGGTCAAGATTGGTAAAGTTTAAAATTCATAATATTGCAGAGATAAGATAGCAGAAAATTTTACTTATCCAAAACTCTTACTTTTCAATTGCGTCATCGTTTATCATCTCATATTTTTCTTGTAGGCGAAGTGCATCACTTTTTTTCGGATTCCATCATAATAATGTGTCTTACATGATTTTTTCTGCTGTGATTATATTGTGAAACATCGTGAAGCATTGTGAAGCATTTCCAACCTCCGTCTTTCATCTTAATCTCTATTACCCCCTCACTTTTTATCCAGGGGAATTGATTTTTTCTTAAAATAAGGATAAAATGAAGGATTATTACATGCTCTGTTCTGTAGTCAAATATTGATTTTAACCCTCATTCCACTTTGAGTGGGCTTGTCCACGTATAGTGAAAAGAGGATATACGCTGGCGAGTTAGCCGCTCCTTCGCATGTTGTGGCTGATCTAATTGAGCCCCATAATATTCAAACATAGTACTTGTGATGAGATGCAGTGAGTTTCATTGTTACATAGAAGGTTTGGATGAAGAATATTCTGTATTTATGGGCCGTTTGACATAATGTTTTAACCTTTTCCCAAGAGGTCTGCGCTTGTTTTTTTGTTTTTTTTTGTCCATAAGTTAGGCCGTAATTATAGTAAAGGTGAACTTTTTTTTTTTTAAAGCTTGGCACATGACTTTTGTATTAACTGCATATGAATCCTCACGTTCCCTTCTCCCTCTCCACTACTTTTAAAGAATAACTTCCATAATTTGACTTTTGTATTAACTGCATATGAATCCTCACGTTCCCTTCTCCCTCTCCACTACTTTTAAAGAATAACTTCCATAATTTTTGTTTTCTAACCACAGCCTTCTTAAGTCTTGAATAAAATGTATTTCTTGTTATCTAATTTTTAAACAAATACCAACCGTGATTAATCCTCTTTTCGATATCTTAAATTTTCAGTGAGGCTGGGGGTCTGCTGTACTTCAGGGGACTATGTTGTTCTATTTACTATTATTTGGTAGCTGTTGCTGTAAATACTTACGCACTAAAAGTGGGGCGCGTGCGTATATGTACTTGTACCTGTACCTAGCCTCGCGGACTTATCCTCAACCCGAAATCTTATAAAATCCCTAACCCTGGCCCCTACCCTTCCAACCAAACAACAGGAGGAAAATAAAAAGAAAATCTGAAAGAATAATTAACTACGGCTGTCGTTAGGAGTATTTCGGGAGGAGCTCTCTAGCTCTGGAGTCACAGAAGGCTTTAAAATACGTATACCCTAGTGCAAAAAACTTGGGGGACGTACATACTTGTAACAACATTCTAATTTAGTACTCAGTACTGTAGATATAAACATTGCTAAACAGTGACTGGACAGTTCTGTCATTACAAAGGGTTTATCATTGTGTTGTGTATACATAACCTTTACATGTACACATGGCTAGACAGTGAGTGAAGAGCTGTGTTTCTCGAGGCTTTATTATTGTGTTTGAGGATTCAGCCCTTGTCGGTCAACATCGCAAGACCTAATCCTTTCCGCGATACGTTACTATTAAACCATTGTTAAAATCCCCTCCGGGATACGAGACTACGCCTCTGTCAAGCGGCTTAAAACGATCGCGGCACGCCTTGTCTTTTCACAACTCAATTCATATGTTGTACTGTCGTTGCTTTGAATCTATTCTGCTGTACTGGATCAAACATTTTATATTGACTTTATGGAATACATTGACATGGAAAAGAATGGGAGGGGGGAGGTATAAGAGGGGGGGGGTGGAGGTGGGAAGAATAACAAGTCTACAATGAAGCTGAACAAAACATTTTCAAGTGATCCAAGATAACAATTAAAATGAACTTTCAAATAGAATACATGAAGTGGATTAATTATTGTATAAGTGTGTATACATGTATATATAAAGGATACATTGTGCCCGATTTCGCCGCCTACTGTAACTTATAGAGAATTAATTCAACAGCGTCATGCCTATTTGAGGACACATAACAGCCTTTCATTGTCATTTTAAATTCTTTAATAAATGAACGTCAAACTGATCTTCCTTTGGGAAAAAAAAAATGAAGGAAGAGAAATGGGGAGGGGGAGAGGCGGGAGGGAGGGAGAAAGAGAATGAATGAACAAGGAAAGAGAAACAAGAGATATTGGGTTACCAGATATTGTACGATTGGATGGAGCAAATAAAGTGCTAGAAAACGTAAAATACAGGATCCGGAAGGTGACGGGAAAGGTGTTGAGAAGTAAGTTGGAGAACGGAAAAGTTAGACAAAGAGATGTAAGAAATTTGGAAAATCCAGAGGAGAAAGGAGTGATTTTATGACTGGAACGGGGAGGGGGGGGGGTGTCAAGCAGGAAAAGACAAAGAGAAGTTTTTTGGGATTTTTTTTAGTTTTGTTTTACGAGAATGAAAAATGAGTGAGTTGGAAATTGGGGAAAAACCAGAAGATCGGAGGGATGAGACTACAGAAAAATGAAAGAGTTTAGACGCCCGGATAGTTTAACCAAAGGTAAGCAGTTTTCAAGTGTGTGAAAGACAAATGAGGAAAGAACAAGTTCCCCCGGAAGGACGGGAGGTAATAAATGAGGAAAAGGCTGTTGTTACTTGTACGTACGCACCACAAGCGTTTTGCGCTGGGGGGGCACCTACGTGTACGTGCTATCCTTAACCCCGCTCTTATCCTCAACAATAAATCTTATCGAATCCCTAACTCTGCCCCCTACCCTTTCAACAACAAAAAACAGGAGGAAAAGAAAAAGAATATCTGAAAGAATAATTCATTAAGGCTGTTGTTAGGAGTATTTCGGGAGGAGCTCACTAGCTCTGAAGACATAAAAGGCATTAAAATAGGTACCCCTAGCGTTAAAAACTTGGGGGACGTAAGTGCTTGTAACAACATACTCATAATCATGAATTTCACACACGTGATACAGACACTTTGCGATCCAATGTAACCGCGGGGATAAGGAACGTTAATGTAGTAATTAACATAATAATTTGTAAAACTATCACTTTACAGTCTGCACTCAGAGAGAGTGGCCTTGGGCTGCTGTTTAGAAATGATATTATACACGTTCTGATGGGGAGCATTTAATTTGCGGACCCAAAAAATAGTTCATTTGCGAACCCATGATAAAATGTTTAATTTGCGAACCCATTTAATCTATCGATATCATATTCTCCATATTTAACCTCTTCCCTTCACCAGACGAATATTTCAATTTTAATAGGAATATTCATCTGTTACCCCTGCTCACCACGGGGAGGTGGAAGTAGGATTTTGAGCAGGATAATGGCTTCATGTTGTAAATAATTTATTGTAAACGTAAAACTCTTCTAGGTAAATATCTTGTAGACGTAAAACTCTGCTAGGTAAATATCTTGTAGACGTAAAACTCTGCTAGGTAAATATCTTGTAGATATAAAACTCTGTTGAAGTATATACATAGTAAAATCTGCTGAGTCATTATGTACAAGAATTTACAAACTTGTTGCAGGCAGGCTGGGGATTGACATGTTTTCCAAATAAATTTTCTGAGAAATTTGGCCTCATCTGTACTCATTGGCATTCTTCTTCAGCCACTCAAATTTCTTTACCTCTCTGGATGAAGGCTTGTATCCGGCTTGTCCAGCTTGTCGCATCTTAAATTTTTAATGTACTTTCAAAAATGCTATCCATCAAGCGGTCAACGAATTCAAAAATAGATGGATGTGATGTATAAAACAGGCTATTTAGCTGTCTGTGGAAAGATTCACAGCCGTTTGTTGTTCGTTTTGAGTTCATAATGCTGTCGGCCCATAGCGAAGAAGGAAACGTAGATGAGTCATCAATATAGTGTTGAAGCAGATAGTCCAAATTAATATTTTTCCACTCTCTCATCTTGTGGGGCACCGGAAACAATTTCAAAGGCAAAACAATCTGGAACCTCTGTGCTCTCCAAAAATGGCAAACCAAATGTGAGTTTAAGAAATTGTCCAATGGATGACTCCGGGTCTTTATACAACTGACACAGTCCTAAGTCTTGAATTTTGTGCCACCAGCTCTGTTTTAAATGAAAAAGGCATCATTTGAGTGTCACTGTGGTAAGCTCTCTCTTGCAGCATCGTGAGCAGCACGTTCGAAGTCGAGGTGTAATTGTTTGCCCGCCAAGGAGACGTCATTATCTTCACACAGAGATGCGAATCTTTCAAACAACTCTTTGTACGTTTCCTTTGATTTTGATGGCAATATAAAGAAGCAGGTTGGCACATATTGCCCATTTCTGTAGGCTATGATAGTGTATACTTGATAGAAAAACTTTGGACAGCTTTTAAATGTACCATCTGCAAACAGATGTTCCATTTCATTTAAAAACTTGATTGCCTCTGTTGGATAGATGCAAGCCGTGGCACTTTCTTCCTTGGTCTCAATGGTGGCGCCATGTTTTGTGCCCATTTGTGAAAGTGCTACAATGGATTCCTCTTGGGGCTTTGGAAGATTTGGAATGTGTTGTTTACGTTGTCGCCAAATCGCATGTCGAGCACTTTGAATTCCACTTTGTCCGATCTCTTTGGCTTCCAATTGTTTTGCTTCTTTCATTATGATCTTTCGTGGTCTTTCGGTTAAATCTTCACCAGCCTTTCTTTTACAAGAATGTCTCAGCAACGGTCTCTCCATCTTTTCCGTGTCTTTTTCGTGATTGTGTTGTGTGTCGCCGTGTAATATTTCTGTGACTTTATGATCCGTCGTTATTCTGCCACTGCCATCTTTTCTGCAATAAGGCCACGTCGTTGATATTTTATTCTGTTTTAGTAGTCTATACATGAAGCCATCAAACAGCACGGCAGGCTTGCCTCTGTTTGTTTGTACTTGTTTTAATGCATGTGATGAATCCGTCGTTTTCAAAAGCCTAGCTTCTGCAACAAATGACCTTTCAAACAGGTTTCACCTTTTATACTTTTTATATAAGTTTATTTGCACGTGTTGTTGCACATTTTTTACTGTTTGTCAAAGTGCACGCATCTTTCACATTTTCTCCAATTAAGGAACCACAGGACACTTCAGTTATTAGTAGTTATTCATTATTTTTATTTCAGTGAATGTGTGAGTGTGCGTGTGTGTGTGTGTGTGCGCGTGTGTGTGTGTGTATGAGAGAGAGGGGGGGGAGAAAGAAAGAGAGAGAGCGAGAGACACATACAGACAAACAGATATAGATAGATAGAAAGATAGACAGATAGATAGATCGAGAGAGAGAGAGAGAGAGAAAGAAAGAGAGAGCGAGCGAGAGACACATACAGACAAACAGATATAGATAGATAGAAAGATAGACAGATAGATAGATCGATAGAGAGAGAGAGAGAAAGAAAGAGAGAGCGAGCGAGAGACACATACAGACAAACAGATATAGATAGATAGAAAGACAGACAGATAGATAGATCGATAGAGAGAGACAGAGAGAGAGAGATACAGATGGACAAACAGATATAGATAGATATATAGATAGATAGACAGACAGACAGACAGACAGATAGACAGATAGACAGATAGACAGATAGATAGATAGATAGATAGATAGATAGATAGATAGATAGATAGATAGATAGATAGATAGATAGATAGATAGATAGATAGAGAGAAAGAGAGAGCGAGCGAGAGACACATACAGACAAACAGATATAGATAGATAGAAAGACAGACAGATAGATAGATCGATAGAGAGAATATACCCGTTTGATGTTATGTGGCATCTATGCAAATTGAAACGGCCCACATCATGGGGCCCAGAACTAAGGACTGTTTCACGCCATCATTGCCCGCAGTCTCTATAGATTATAAAGGGTAAGACTTTAAAACCCCAACTTCCGGTCACTGAAAGGATGTTGTGGCCTCTCTCTCTCTTTCTCTCTCTCTCTGACTCTCTCTCTCTCTCTCTCTCTCGCTCCCTTTCTCTCTTTGTCCTTCTTTCTTTTTCTGTTTTTGACTTTCTCTCTCTCTCTCTCTCTCTCTCTCTCTCTCCCTTCCTCTTTGTCTTCTCTTTCTCTGTCTCTCTCTCTTTCTTTCTCTATTTCTCCTTCTCTCTTTTTCTTTTTTGTCTTTCTCTTTCTCTCTTTCTCTCTTTCTTTGTCTTATCTTTCTCTTTTTCTCTCTCTCTCGTTCTCTCTTTCTCTCTTCTCGCTCTTTGTCTTTTCTTTCCCTTTATTTTCTCTCTCTCGTTCTCTCTCTTATTCTCTCTCCTTTTCTCCTTCTCTTCTCGCTCTTAGTCTTTTCTCTCCCTTTTTTTTCTCTCTCTCTTCTCTTTCTCTTTCTCTCTTTAGATATGTTTGTTTGTATGAGTTCATATAAAGCTGGGTTTTCATGTGTACGGAAACGGCAAAGGCAAAGGAAACGCCAAAAACCCTTTAAGTAGTGAAATAGAAAGCATATCTTGATGTGTACGGAAATACCGATAGATATTTTTTATTACTTGGTGGTCGCCGTTTCCGTTTCCGTACACATGAAAACCCAGCTCAAAGGAGTTCAGATGAAGGAAACAGAAACGAACAGAAGACATGGACGATTCGAAAGTGAAGATCTACAATGATTACATTTGCCATACTCCCAGTTCGGCCATTTTACAAGCTGCATTGAATATATGGGGAGTAAAAGTCAAATTATTGCGTAGTTTTAATTTTAAATAACCTGGTTTACCCTTGGGGTCTGAATATACATAATAATATCAGTGATCAATAATTGTTGATTTATTTGTTGACACACTATTAATATGCCCCAGGGACCTGCGGTATTCAGGGTGTGTGTTTATCCCTTTGCATGTTAGCTAATGTGTGTGTTTTATAATCAATAGCTTATATTAAGCGTTTAAAAAAAAACAAGTGAATTTTTAACATGAGGCTGGAGTGATGTATGATGTGATCACAAATGTTTGAAATAATATTAAGTTCATATTTCTATTGGAATTCTTCCGGGTTTTATTTAAATTTTTTTTTATTAATGTACATCAATCTATGATTGGTCTGTCTTTAAATCTCTTTAATTCATTTTTCATAATCCTAATTTGTTAAGTCTATGTGTGTGTGTGTGTGTGTGTTCTTGTTTAGTAAGCAACTGTGTACAAATGTGTACGTAGAAGGTCATGGGTGCATGATTCTAATGTGGGAAACCTATTACCCTTCAAGATAATAATGCAGGAAAGATCAGTCGCTGATCTCTGTTCCTCTTCCCTTGTCTCTCTCTCTCTCTCTCTTACTCTCATTTTCTCCTCGCCCCCTCTCCTCTGTGTGTGTATGTGTGTGTCCCACTTTCTCCCTCTCTCTTTCTCTCTCTGTCATTTTTTCTCTTTATCTCTCTCTCCCTCCCACTTTTTCCCTGTCTCTTTCCATCTCTCTGTCGTTCTCTCTGTCTCTCTCTCTCTCTCTTCCTGTGTATCCCTCTCTCTTTCTTTCTAGGTCGTTCTCTCTCTCTGTCTCCCCCTCTCTCTCTCTCTGTCTCTGTCTTTGTCTCTTTATGTCTTTGTCTCTCTCTCTCTCTCTCTTTCTGTTTCCCTCTTTCTCCGTCTCCTTCTCTCTCTCTGTCTCCCTCTTTCTCCGCCATTCTTTCTCTCTCTCTATCTCCCCCCCCTCCCCGATATCAGTATATGAGTATGGTTAACATTACAATCTGAGATACTGGAGTACAAAAGGGAAAGCAGTTATCCGAAACATTCTTGTCACACGGTAAACGAAATAAATTCAAAATTTAACATAAGTGTTGGTGATATCCTGACATAGGCAATATATAATTACCCCGATGCAAGCAGATTGCACTGTTGAAGGTTTTTTTACAGCTTAAAGGATTCGAATTAATGCATACTTATCCCAGAGTTGTCAAGGCCACATCTTTTGTATCAATTTATTGAGGAGAGTCTAATAAAATGTGAAAAGCTTAGCCTATGAAACCCTGTATGAATCGAGGCTCCTTTAGATGTGGCTGTCCTATAATACACTGCCAGCTGGTGGCTATCTGGGTGATGTAGTCAATAATAAACCCTTGAAGGCTCTTTATTTATCTATTTATTTATTTATTGTTGTTGTTGTTGTTGTTGTTGCTATTGTTGTTGTTGTTGTTTTGAGATCATTTTGCCAAAGAAGAAATTATTTTGGCCAATTAGCCAGAATTAATCTTGACCTCAACCCTAAAACTTTCTGAAATACCCACAGCCCAAACAAAACCTAATTTGGACACACAGCTCAAAAAGTCTAGCCCTCCTTCCCCACCCCTCACCCCCTCACACACACACACACACACACACACACACACCGCCTTTACAAATTTATTCTAAAAAAAAAACCAGTGTGTTTTCTTCATGTTATTTTGTTGTTGCTGTTGCTTCCTTGGGGGTATTTGAGTGCTAACTGGTTGCTATCCCAAGAAAACAAATGTCCAAGCTGGTTCTGCCCAGAGTTTGCTCTCAGTTTTATGGGATAAGGTGGAGCTCGCTGGGTTAACCTCGCTCCGGGTAATTTGCAATCACTCGGGCTGTAGCGATACTTCCGCCTATAATTCAGTACTGATAAGGGATTGCCAGATGGGAAATGCTTTGGTCGAGGGTAGGCCAAACGGAATATTTATTATGCTGGTCCGAACCTACTCCCTGGGTGTTTAAGGGCAATAGGGTACATACACCATGCGTGTGTAACTTCAAATCAGATAATAGACAGCATTCTGTGTTTCATTTGTATTTAAATGGCGCGCCGTATTACTAGTCTCAGTTCCTACTATGTTTCATCGGCGATGATTCATATCCCAATATTATTTTGAATGTTTATCAAGTTGTGTTTTTCATTGACCTGTAGGTTACATCTTTGAGGAAAAAAATGAATCGAATGTTGTTAAAAGTACGTACTGGGTTTTCATGTGTATGAAAACGGAAATGGAAACGTCAAAAACCCTTCAACTGGTGAAATACGAGAGAATATTTAATCGCCGTTTCCGTACACCTGGAAACGCTCTTTCGTTTTACTGATTGATGGACTTTTAAAGTTTTCGTTGCCTTTGCCGTTTCGGTACACAGGAAAACACGGCTTAATAATTACATACATGGCCGTTTTCGGTAAGAAGAGTTAATCCCTTATTTAGCAAGAATACACGCCTGTATTTCAAAGTGACCCTCTCTCAGGTTTTTGAGACTGGCAGTATTCGCATCTTTTGGGGTGTGCAGAAACTGCTTAAGAGAGCCAATTCGATCCATATAGGACATGCAGAAAACATAATGCACAATACAGGACAAAGTAACGGTTCTTCGACACAGTATGATTTGGATAATTGCCTTTTTAATACAGTACAATTTGGGAAAATGTTTCATTCATAAGGGCCAACCATGAAGTACGAACGCTTGATTTAGGCTATTTTTTACTCCCCCCCCCGGCCCCCCCAACCCCCCTAACCCCCCTTATATGCTTGGCATCAACCCCCTCACTCCCCGTGGACGAGCGTGCGGCATTAGAATGCTGATTGTACATATTAAGGCCTTTGAAGTTTGAATATTTTAAATAGCATTCTGAATGCACTATTTGACTGTTTCATTTTTATATTAGCTAACAATTTAACTTGCTGAAAAGAAATAGAACCAAACTTTTAAAATTATTACCATAATTGGAAAACTGCACGTGCGCTCTCGAGAACCAACCCCCTTCCACCACTCCCACCCCCATCCCCGCCCCCAAACGTACGGTCATTTCATACCACGGAGGCAAGCCCACCCCACCCCATATCCCAACCCCTTCAGAGCGAGTGTATTTTGTGGGTGGCTCTTTAATGCAGTAAAAATTTTAAGAGCACTGTCGTTTGACACAGTAGGACTCGAAATAGGAACTTCTCAATAATCACAGCTTCAAACACTAGATCTATAGCAGTGTTTCTCAGTCCTTTTAATTCCACGCTCCTCTGCAGTTAAAAAAAAAATGTGGACCACCATAATCGGACAAATTTAATATACAGTAGATTTATATACAATGTGATTTTAAAAAATATTCAATGTATTAATCCGAGTCAAAGAAAACCACCAACGCCACATAAACGAACAACGGTTAATCTATACAGTTAAATTACAGTACACTATGAAACTACGATTCCTATGAAAAATCTTTACGCCTCATTTTGAAGCCCCACGTCCCACCAAAATATTGCAGCGTCCCATCTTGAGAAACACCGATCCCCACTGGATGTGCAATATTTGGCTGAGAATGCACAGACCGCTTTAAAAAATGCCGATTCCTATTCAAAATGAACGACAGCAGGAGAAAATCGTTACTTTTTAAAAATGTATTTTAAAACTCGTTCACTCACGCGCTTTTAAGCCGAACGCCACAGCAACGGCCCAGGCTTTGTACTCATGCATGAGTTCAGTTTATAAATATTTTGAAAGGTTATCAGCTTTTTGTGATGTTGGCCGGAGTCGCTCAATCCTACACTGGTGACAGCTTTTTCCGGGCTTAACTTTGATGCTTGTGTGCGGTGGGTAAGAGGATAGTAAGAAAGGATTAGGGAGGAAAAGGTGAAGTAGTGAAGATACGGTGAAAAGAGTCGGGCGAGCATAAATGTTTACAGGGTATTTTTATTTCTTCACTAATGATTCAAATAACATTTTTGAGGTAAGAGACGAGCAATATTAATTTTGCAGTCCGGATTCGGTGTGTAATTTGTAAATATTACTAAAAAGAAAAAAGAGGTCGTGCCTCTAAAAGCTGTGAGCAGAAGAGACTTCAATCATCAATTTCTCAGAAGTTGGCGGGAGGGAGTTTGATCCCACACTTGTCATTCTAAAGAGAAAAGTGATGCTTTTACACACAATGGAAAAGGTCCGTATAATTAGTATATTATTATTATAGTGTTTAATTCAGTCCAGCCAAAAAGTGGAGGTAGAATCTTGTCATTCTAAGGGGTCGAGTCTCTCTTTCCGCTAACGACGGGCACTTAGTAATAATTTGGAGACTGTGAAATACATAGGTAGCCAAGGCGGGTGGCAGATTGAGTCAAGTCCGTTTTGGCGCTGTTTTGTCTCAGTGCGCCAGGTCTTTCTTTCTGCCTACTGACTCAAGACAGTTTGGACGCGGCCGACCTGGTGAATCAAACACGTTTCAGTCTGGCCAGTTCTCTTTAATTTGTATTATAAATTTGGGGGGGGGGGGGGAGGTGTTAATTGACACTGTGGGGACTCGGTGGTCTAGAGGCAAGGTGCTCGCCTCTCATGCCGGGGGTGCCGGGTTCAAATCCCGGTCGGTGCAGGCATGTTAGAATTTTGGGATTTTGATCCTATGGTAGGTAGTGTCGAGCACCTAGTCTTCTTGGATAAGAACGAAAATTTCGGAGGGCCAGTGTGCACGTTGCGCACGTTAAAGATACCTTGGCGGTTGGAAATCCTGAAGAGCAGGCCGTACAACGCCGCTCCCCGGGCAAAATTCTAAAAACTAATCCCTACCACAACAAGAAAAATAAAACGAGAAAAAGTGAGGTGTAAATGCCAAGGGCAGCGAACCTCCTAAAATAAAGACCTAAAACATTGACACTGTGTTCAATTGGAAATCGAGAAGAGCAGGCCGAACAGGCCGGTGCCCGGGCAAAATTCTAAAAAAAAAAAAAAAAAATCATAACACGGAAAATAAAAACAAGAAAAGCGAAGTGTAAATGTCAAGGGCAGCGAACCTCCTAAACACAAAGACCTAAACACAAAGAGCTAAACACAAAGAGCTAAACACAAAGAGCTAAACACACTGACACTGCATTATCGAATATTCACATTGTATTGTTATAATATCAGTTTCCCAAACTGGGATTTCCATTGGGTCTTCTATCCACTGTGTGGTCCTTCTCACACACCCACAAGTCCGAAGTCACAGCGGAGCGGCCACTCCCGCAATTTCGCCCACCTGTCGGCCATTCCAGCCATGTTAAGCATCCTTACAAAAAAAATACCATAAGTACAGTTTTTACTTAGTCGTGTTTTGGCTCTAGTTACTTATATTTCGGCCTTAGTTATGTCTCTGCCTTAGTTAGTTGTGTTTCTGTCTTAGTTACGAGTTCAGCCTCAAAGAAAGTACCACCCGAGACACAAGATACCGAGACCAATCAATTCCTCATATTCCGTCCGTCGTCTTGCGGTGGCATCATTGGTGTCAAAAATTCCACAAGATTCATCACACCCCTTCATAATTGAACGAAAAAGGGCAGTACTCACCGTATTTATACGCGCGCAATTTGTGGACAAATAGTGGAAGAAGGAATGGTTCGACTCGGTATTCTGTATGTCGGGTACCACTCTTGTTATGAACTGTAGTAAATAATTATGTAGAGAATAAATGCCAAGAGAGTTGCTCGAAATATTTGTGTTCGTTATATTTCGTTTAAAATATTAAATCTTCTCACACATCACAGTATCTACATTTTTTGAAACACCTTATTTTAACATTGAAAAGCAGGTCTCCTCAGCAGTTGCAACTGTGAGCCGAGACGACCACCGGCGGAATTTTGATCAGCCGAGCAGTTGGATCGTGACGTCACAACAGTTAACTTTTGTGAGCCCGCGCGCACCCGTCGACTAGTTTGACCTTACTGTCTCGACGCCCCAACTTCACTATCCAATTAGCTGCTCCATCGAAATCGGCTAGTGCCTGCCTAACCAAATTCTCAGATCTCTAAAATTTATAGGGTCCTATTAATAGGGGAGGGAAACTTAACGAGTTTTCATTTATCTCTACCTCTCAGTTAAAAGCAACTTGCGATCCATCAGACAGATTTTATACATATGTCATTGATGATCGCATTGTATTTGAGACGTCTTGACATATAAATCATCCACACATTAGAAACTGTGAACGCCTCATTTTAAAATTGCATTGTTATGTGTTATTTACGACCTATGCAGAAGACACTGATAGAATGACATAATGCTCGGGAAATAATGGTTTGTATTCATTGAACAATTACACTGTGCGGGTACAGCCGAAACTCGCACCATCTGTGCACTTCTCTCTCTCTCATACACACACACACACACACACACACACACCACACACACCACACACACACACACACACACACACACACACATACACGCATACACACACACATACACGCATACACACACACATACAAGTACACTCTCTCTCATTCTGTATGTCTCCCTCCCCCTTTCTCTTGTCACTGTCCCTTTCTCCCCCCCCCCCTACCCCCCTTTCCCGTGACTTTATTCTCTCTCTCCTTCCCTCCTCTGACAACTCTTCTCTCCACTCTTTTGCTCCCCCACACTCCCTCCTCTCTCGCTTTCTCTCTCTCTCTTTCTTTTTCTCTCTCTTTATCTCTGTCTATCTTTCTATCTATCTATCTCTCACCTTGTCTCTTATTCCCTATCTCCCTCCCCTTGACTCTCACAAGAACATAAATCTCTCTACCATTCATTAACAAACTTGTTATTGACAACGAGCAAAGTCCCCACAAACTCGCTCATGCCACTCATTCTCCAAACCTTGAAGCATCAGCATATTAAGTAACTACATGACAACCTTGACAAAAGTACCCCCCCCCCCCAGCTCACTATTCCACTTAAGGCCGTCGTTTTCTCACGATCGAGAGTTGAAAGGTGAACGTGAGTAGGCGATTCATCTTCTTCACGGCACGAGATGGAACTGACCGATTCTTTAACACACGACCTGGGTGGCATATTATATCGCTTGTGGCGGAAATGACTATAACGCTTTTGCGCCTAGTTAAATGTGCACTCTATACTGACATGCATTTATGTGGGCAAACGATGACAGCATGAGATATGAGGAAGATGAAAATTCATAAAAGTACCTTTCTCAATTAAGAAAATTGATTTGGGTGAGTTTTCTCAGTAATGTCAGGAATGTCAAAAGCGGAATGTAATGGTTTTTCTACAGGTTTTAAATACAAGGATCATGCAGTCTTCAAATAATGTTTGTTCCAACGTCCGTCCGTCCATCTGTCCGTCCGTCCGTCCGTCCGTCCGTCCGTCCGTCCGTCCGTCCGTCCGTCCGTCTGTCTGTCTGTCTGTCTGTCTGTCTGTCTGTCTGTCTGTCTCTTCGTCCTTCCCCCCGTCTGTTCCCCCCTCTGTCTACCTGTTTGTCTGTCTATTTGTCTGTAGCCATTCAGCCATCACTACTAATTCTGATTTTACCCGTAGGCCTAATTTATATTGGAGATGTACTGGTATTGTCTGTCACTAGTTTTTTGTTCTGTTCTCTATTAAATATTTTACCGTAGCCATAATTATCCTTCTTTTCACTGCCAGTTTTAGTAGACAACAAACGACACTGGATCTCCTTCTATCAGAACCTCACTAATTCTGCCCCCATATTTTGACATCACAAACCTAATAAATGCAGTTATGCGGGTATTTTTATTCGTCCTCTTAGAGTAACGATACTGCAAGCTATCACCAGGGAGTCTTTTTTGCCAGAACCGATTGCAAGATATTGCAAGAACCGATATTGAAACCGATATATGGGCTGTTTCTTTTGATGGTCCACATTTATTTTTGTTATCCATTATTTCGCCAGTAGCAGTATTAGCTGTTTTTCCACTGCTGCAATGCCTTCTAACTTTTTGGGTCAGCTAGTTGCGACTCTACAATATCAAGTACCTAATGGCCAGGAGAAAATTATAATATTTTTTAGAAACACTTGATTTTTTGGTTATCGGTTGAAATGAGTTACGACAGTTTCATGCCCGGCTGGCTGTAATAATTATATTGTTTTCATTCTGTATTATTTAATACAAGTATATTATCGTACATACATACAAAATCATGGCATTGTCTAATTCTGAAATGAAATTAATGTCTTTGTTAGTTGACTTACTGCCATACGCCGCTCTGAGCGGTTCATAAAAAAAAAAAACCCATTTCAAATAATAAATGTATCGTTGAAATACCCATAATTTTGCATTTAACTTCATTTTTTAAAAAACTTCCTATAACACTAATATCACAGGTAGCCATATCACTGGTCACCGTCTATCAAAGAGGGCAGTATGAGAACTCTTGGTCTGTGAAGGAAACTAGCTAGGAGTGAATCAGTTAGCAAACACTAAGAATTGATTCTTTGGTTTACCGGTGGAGATTAGATAGGTAGGCTTCCCGCCCGCTGTCTGTGTTACAATTCATATTTAACATAATTAGAATATTCTATTATCAAACATACAGACAAAATGATGTCTAATTTTCAAGTGAAATGAGCATCTCTGTCAGGAAGCACTTGTTTCTTTGGCTCATCGGTCGAAATTAGGTAGGTTTCAAGCTCAAGCAGGTCTGTATTACCACTCAGTAGTGGAAGAAAACCGATGTTTGTTTCAGCCATTAGTTGGTTTTCTCATCAACAGTTTCTCACACCTATCGAGAGGTCAGAGAATAATGTTTGACATACCTTTGCTAATTGGCTCAGGTAATCTGGACCTGATATCCATAATACAGATCTTATTTATTATCTTTTCCCTGGTTTTTGGATGCCGCAGGTTTGAGCTGAGTTTGAGTTTGAGTTTCGAGAAAGAGCGTCGACGGCCATATTGTGCTGGAAAGTAGCAAAACGATAGACAGAATCTATGTGTGGGTTAATGCTCTTGTCCACTGCATCCGCGCCGCTCCGCTTTTTTTAAACAGACAATGACGTAAAATACTCTTTGCCTTTGTATACTTGTCTGCAGTATCCGTTCCGTTCCGCTCCGCCCGTCACGCAATAGAAGCAAAGAGAGTTTTTCATACGTCATTTTCCTTAAAAGTAGAGGAGCGGACGCTGTGGACAAGACCACTTAGAAGGGTCGAAGTGCTGAATACGAACATTGAAAGCTATTTATATCAGGTGAATCCTCGTGACGTGAACTTGCTAAAAATAGGAACTAGGAAGACTGGGCCTTGGAAGACTTGATGTCCCTACGGCAAACGTTTATCAAATTCGATTGGTTTATATTGAGATGATGTGTTGTTTTCTGTTTCAAAAGCAGTCAAATGAGACACTTAGATCCCGACTAATTCTAAACCACTCGTACATAATAGAATGATGGGGCAGAAGGAAAAATGACCAGAAGCAGCCACCAGGATTTTTTTTTTAATGTAGTTCTATTGTTATTTTGTTTCGTGTAATCCTTGACCACGATTTTCTCCTGTTTTTTTTTTTTTTTCAATGTTGTCACCACTCGATCTGTCTTCTTTCTTTTTCCACTTTCGTTTGGTCCTGGCTTTTCCTTTTACGTCACTGTTTTCTCCCTTTTTTTTTTTTTAACTTTCTGTTTCTCATCTTTGCCTTCCTCTTCTCCTTCTTTTTCTTTTTCTTTTATTTTCTTCTTTTTTCCCCTTTTTTGTTTGTTGTGTCTTTATTCTTTTCCTTTTCTGCTGTCCTTCTACAATTCTGTTTCTATCTGCTTGTTTTCTCGTACAAAACCTGGTAAAACCACTTTGATTTAACTTTATGGGTTAAAAAAGGTAGTATCAACAGCAAAACAAAAGTAATGCCTGGGTTTTGTTTTTAAATTTTTCTCGGTATGTAAAAGAAAAACAATTAATTAATGTCAAATAATGATAGCGATTGAAATTTGGGTTTTGGGGAGAGGAGAAAGGGGCTGGGCATTTAGATTAAATAATGTGTTTGAAATCCCGACAGCCAATTCACATTTACAATTATCAGACCAAAATGGCCATGCTGCTTCCATACTGGCACGGCGACCTGACCTTCAACCTATGAGCAAATGGCTTTGCTAACCAAAAAAAACAAAAACAATACAAACCAATCAGTCCATTATGATCGGCCCATAAGTTAATGAACACTAAATAAATTATTATTTTTTTAAACGCTCTGAAAGCCATCTCAAAAGACCTCTCAAGTATGTAGCAGAATGTTCACTCGCTAGAAAATCAGGCGTCCAAGCCAAAGTGGAAGATCTTTGTTTAAGCCCTGAAACATCTCAAAAGACCTCTCGTAGTATGTCCGTAACACAATACTCGCTGGACAAAAAATCAGGCGTCAGAGCCAAGTGGATGATCAGGGTGACAAATGCCTGGAAACCAAAAAGAAGAATGCAGTCTGGGAAAACCAGCCCAGGAGACACGGAAACACCCGTAGTTCGTCATCTGTTTTCGGAGATAACATTATTTCCCAATTCGCTGGGATTAAATTTCTCGACGCTGGGGAAATAAAAAGTTCAATTACTTATGCGCAGAACTAGTCTAGAAAATATTGCTTTCTTATTTTATTTTATTTTTTATTTCATCTTGGATTTTTGAGAAATGAGAAGAAATGTAAGGCATGAATAAAAAACAAAAGTTGGGGGGGGGGGGGGCCGAGCGTGCACTCATTGAATTTATCTTTCCAAATCGCGACCTTAGATCTTGTTTGTTCCAACACCATTTTCTGCACACCTAAGAAATTTGGCGTTACACGTCTGCCGCTTTGGTGTATTATTCTGATAAGAAGTTCGAGTAAATCGGAACTGTGAAACAGCTTGATTAGTGCCACAGCGCATTTCAAACAAGTGAGCAATTGCTATACCTCTTCTGCACACTAAAAGATCTCCAGTTTTTCAGAAAAAAAAATACATTCATTGCCCTTTTCTCATGGTTAGAAGGTGGTCAAAGCTTCTGGGGGCGCCCGTATTAACATCCCAGGTCAGGATTCTACTTGGTTATCTCTCTAGGACATAGTGCGCAGGATGGATTGTGATGAGATAAGTCACAGACAAAAGTTGTTGAGAACTATAATACCATTATACTATTTAATATAATATATTTACTTGAATCATTGATACTGGTTGGCCTGCTGACTCGGGGAATTCACAGATGTGATTGTTTGAAGTCGAGTTTCGATCACCAATGTGTTAATTGAGGGGCAGAGCTAAATTTCCGGTCATGCTTTTTAATTCTACTCGAAGAAAATGCGTCTTTTTTCTGCTGCTCAAAATGTCGGAACACTTTCTTATTATAAGCTCAAAGAGCTTTTAGTCGGTCGTGGTTCAAAATCAATGAAAGTATTAAAAATATAGCGAACTTTAAGGTCATTTAAAATATGCCCACGTACATCTTTACGCCTTTCTGTGCGTAATATGACATTTTGTAAAATTTAAGGCTCAGCGGTTAAAAAGCCTTTCAAGATTACATTATGGGCCTTATATTATGGTATATCAATGATTCAAGTAAAGGTTATCATTAATTCTAAAGGAAAAATTCCCTTTGTACCAGAATTTATTCTATAATTTTCTGGTTATTTCTTACAAAAGTAGGGTTTTGCAAACATAACTTTTCTATCTTTGCCACTTTTCAGGTTTCTGTTAAGGCATATTGATAGCTAATGGCTATTCATTGTTGTGGATTTTGTTGTTGTTGTTGTTGTTGATGTTGTTGTTTTAAGATATTAATGATCGATAATGGTGATGGTGGTAGTAGAAGTTAGTATCCTAGTATAATTATTAATTCTGCTGATCTTGATGGTGGTGTTGTCGTGGGGAGGAGGAGGAGGGAGAGTCATTGGTGTTTTAGTGAATGTTGTTTGTTTTTGTTTGTTGTTATTGTTTTTTTTTTGTGAATTTTGTCTGGGGAGGAGGAGAGACAGTAGTGCGGGGCGGAGAAGAAGTGACACAATAAATGGTTGTCGTATTCATAGTGAAAAACCCAGTGATCATTTTTCTTCCAGTTAGTCTTCTTCTTTAAATACTTCTTTTTTTCTTTTTCTTTTTTTCCAAAGTGAGTTCACGTGAGGATGACATGATCTGAATGTTCCCCAGCTATCTGGTCACATTGACCTGACTTTGCTCGCCCAGCTGTCAATGCAGTATTGACCGCCATTTCTGTCTCTTAACCAGCGGCGGATCTACTGTGAAACTAATGAAGTTTTAAGTTTCAGGGCACCTTGATCCCGGAAGGGGGGGGGGGAGGGGGGCCTGAAGAAACGTTTTTTTAATGAACGAATCTTGGAAATTGGATGCTGCCTCATTGTTGCTGGTTGCATAGGGGCCGGCCCTATAAGAGTTCAAGCTTCAGGTTCCCGCACATGTAGGTCCGCCACTGCGGTGCATAGCCCACCTGTTTGTTGTCTGATCACACCTCGATAAGAGCATGCACGCCCGGCATAGTATTTAAACATGATAATTATACACCTGGGAGATCATAGCATTGCCTGGTAACGTGAAGCGCATCACGTGTTAAACCAAAACAATGAGGATTTTCGCTTTTTTTTGTCATCCCGTGTTTAATAAAAAATTATGGGTATAATGACATCTCACATCAATCCGTCACGAAAACAGCAGGACAATTTTGCGACAGGAATTTCCAGAATGTCGTGACCAGATACGAAAAATCGCAACCTTGGTTCTTGTTCGTTCTATCTCCATTTTCTGAATGAAAAAACTGAAGATCTTTTAGTATGCACAGGAAGTGTGACAAATGCACACCTTGGCACTTCTTTGAAATGCGATGCGGCACTTGTCAAACTGTTTCACAATTCCGATATGTTGTAACTCCCTATAACACGAAAGCAAACGTTTAACGTCGAATTTCTCAGTTGTGCAAAAAGTGGAGTTGGAACAAGAGCAAAGGTCGAGAATGATTAGAATTTAAAACCAAAATCTTTGGCATTATTTAATAGCTATACCATTATGTCTGTCTTCTTTAATTTTTTTCCAAAATCTCATGAAGGAGATTGTAATGAATTTGTGTGTGTGTGTGTGTTGTATTCTGGCTAAACACCTGCTGCAATACCGGACATTTAATCATGACCACGCGAAACTTCTTGAGACACCCACAACCAGATTGTCGCCTGGTGAAAAGGCTTTTTTCTATTGGTGGAACTAAATTGTGGAACAAGATTAGCTTTGACACCAGGAACACTGAGAACATCATCACATTTACAAATGACATGTAATACTCTCGAAACTGAATTGTTTGGGTTGTTTTCTTTGAAAGCGAATGATGTCCCTTTTGGTCCTTGAGGTTTGAGGATGAGAATAGATTACGTTTTGTTAACGCGTGTGAGTGGGATTCACGATGAATAATTGATCTTTATTTCAGTCCTGTTTCTAATTCTATTTCAGAGCCTTGGAGCACATAATTTTCTTTTGTGAGTTTGAGCGCTGTGCAAGCTCTAATTATTATTTATTACATGATCAATAGAAACGGTAAGGTGTATTATCCCGTAGCCTTGAAAGGGAATATTTTCTGCCAATTTTCGCCGCCTCGCAAAAATTAGATTGTTGTTACTTGTACGTACGGTCCCCAAGTTGGTTTTTTGGTGTGTTTTTTTGTGTGCTAGGGGTACGTATTTTAAAGCCATTTGTGACTCCAGAGCTACAGAGCTCCACCCGAAATGCTCCCAACAACAAACTTAATTAATTATTCTTTCAGATTTTCTTTTTGTTTTCCTCCTGTTTTTTTTTGGTTTGATAGAGTTTATGGGCAGGATTATGGATTCGATACGAGTTAGGGTTAAGGATAAGGACGGGGTTAGGTGTAGGTACTAGGTACGCATACGCACGCTTCCTTAGCGCAAAACATTTGGGGATCGCACGCCCAAAAATCATTGCAGGTTTTCTACAAAAACGTTTTTTGTCTTCATAATAATATTTTTTTTTTAAAGTTTTTAAGAAGCTGATCAAACTTAAATGGTTCAGCTTTTCAAATCCGCTCGCTGGCTCTGGGTAAGCGGCGAGTATGAGTTTGTGGAAGAAAATAGAATGAAAATCTGAAAGAATAATTAATTAAGGCTGTCGTTAAAGCTATTTTGGGAGGAGCTCTCTAGCTCTGTGGTTACACAAAGCCTTTAAAATACGTACACCTAGAGCAGAACACGCGGGGTACATACATACAAGTAACAACGATCCATAATAAATGGGGCATTTACAGTAGAATGTATTTTCACTTTTCGCTTCTTTTAATTATTTTCTGAAATAATTCGGGTAGTCTTGCCCTCTTGCATAAATTCTCGCATATGTATACAATGATCAATTCGCCAAGGCCATCCAAGACTCCCCCACCCCCAAAAGAAAGAGAGAGAAACGATACAAAAATTGCATTTGACACCATACTTCGATCTGTAACACCATCCACAGCTCAAAGTTTCACCAAAATTTCCCATACTTTCTTAGTAAATTCGGGATGACCCTATCATACTAAGCCCGGTCAGACACAGACAGCATCTGCCATTATTTCTTAGGAGTACATTTCGCTTGCAGAAACTGGCTGTGACATTCTGGGATAGTATGAAACCCACTTAAACAAAACAAGAATTGCAATTGTTAAAAAAATATATATACCGTAAATTTCATCGGGGAGATCTGGTCGATAGGCGCCTGTTGTCACGAAGCATGCGAAGGCAAAAGAAGCTGCATATTTTCCTGCTATATAATTATTTTGAAAGAAAGGTGACGGCAAAGCCAGGAAAGTAAAAATAATTATATAAATTATACTGACCGCCAAGAGAAAAAAAAAAAACAGGTGTAATGTGAAGCCAGTGAACTGTGACGCTCGCCATGTTACGACGTATTGTTTTGTGATCCTTAGAAGGAGAAAAAAAATGGTACTGTGATATTAATTCTGTCCCAAAGTTAATAGTATAGTAAACATCACCTTATCATCACATGTCATGGCTTCTCCAACCGTCAAGTAATTTCACGCATTGCTTGCAGGAAGAAGCTCGAACAATGCGAGATATTTACAATACAGTAACGCAGTGAGGCGAGACCATGAAAAATCGAAGCTCATGAATTACATTTTGTCAGAAAACGTTCACGCGATTGTTTGTTACGGGTCATGTGAAGTATTTTATCCGAGACACAGAATACTGAGACGGACCATTCCTTCTTTCATATTTTGCCCACAACTTGAGGGCGTATGAACACGTTGAGTAGCCTACTACTCCCAGAGCTTAGTGGTACTAATCTTTTTCAATTACTAGCTGAGTTGCCCGGCCCTGCCCGGGATAAATCGATTTATTAGTTTCAGTTCTGGGTGATTATTCTGGACCTGCTTCATTTTGCCTGTTCCTATAGCTTCATTTTATTTTTGTTTGTTTATTAGTTTTTAGATATTTGCGCGTTGACATCCTGCGCATCCCGTCAGCATCCGTCAAATGGCAATGATTTGCGCACGGGTTAGTTTGTTTGTTAGTGAACACATCGCAGGAAGTGATAACGTCATGTGTAGGCGGAAGTGGGCTATTATTAAAAACATACATCACTATCTTATTGATCGTAAATTTCGGATCAAACGCTCTCGTGAATTTAGTCTTTAATTATAACCGCATTTACCGATTAACTCAGAAATAACAAACGCTTTTGTTTGTGTATAGCGATAGGAACAATGTTCGCTATCCCATAATTCTTTTGTGCCAAATTTCAGGTCGGTGCCTTGTGTAGTTTCCGAGTCCATAGGACTATTATGAGTTTTGTTGTAGCTTTATTATATAGATGAAGGGGTGTGGTGCAAATAATTGTACTGTTGACATGGATGATACGCGCGCAAGTCGACGGACGGAATTCGGCGATTTGAACCGTCCCATTATCCTGTGTCTCGGATTTTATTGTATATTATGGTTATCGCACTTCCATTCGTAAGATAAAAGAGTTAGCATTCTTCTCAGACTTTATAATACAAGTTCTGAAAAGCTGAACACGGCCCTTTCATTGTCCTCGAAAGGTTTAGTAAAACTGAAAAAGTGACTGGTGTAGTGTTGAAGTTGTTTCTATAAACCTCACCTCTGAAATCTATTCCATGACCAACCCATTCATTGCCACCTTGTAGAGCAAAACTCTCAAGCTCAGGTTAGCTACACACAAAAGTTTAGGGACACATTATTGTGTCACATTGTCCGGGCAAAATTGAAAATTGAAAATTGAAATTTATAGATTAAAAAATTTATCCATATCATCCCCCCTCCCCCACCAGCAACAACAAAAATTTATTATCATTCATTATTAAATTATATATTGTTATTAATAAATATTCAAATATTATTTGAGTTGTGTGTTGTGAACTGATGTGAGTTGTGAACTGCTGTGAGCTGTGAACTGTTGTGAGTTGTGAACTGCGCCTAACAGGCAGCGTTACAATTTGCTTTGAGATAGAGAGAGAGAGTGAGCGAGAAAGGGAGAGAGAAAGAAGCAGTGCAGTGTGTTGAGCGCTTCGCAGGCCCATTCTGCTCTGTGGTTGACATGTTGTTTCTGTAATAAATAAGTTCTGTAAAGCGCTTAGAGCCTGTCAAACAGGGTTAGGCGCTATATAAATGCCATTTATTTATTATTTATTATTATTATTTTATTATTATTATTATTCTCAATTCAGTAATATCTTTCATCCTCCAGGTAATCCTTCACTTTTTTGTACACGCTTTCCGCCTGGTCGACTATTATCATTATTTTTACATTTTCGGGCCATAGAATTGAGTGGAAACTTCCGGGCCAGCTCTCCTCCAGTATTGACTCCCACTGTGAGGGCGGGGAGCCTGCTGGTGACTAAAAGTTGTGGTGTTGGAGATCTTTGTTTCTCGAGGGCCTAAGGCTATTGGCCCTCGAAGTGACTAAAGGTTATGGCCTTAACGGGTCTTTATACCTGTATCGCACAATAACATCAGTCACCACTTTTGCATTCATCAACGCTCAGGTGACATGTATAATCATAACAACAGTGATGTGTTTGAGTCAGTTATTTCTGGGGTATTTAGAAACCGTGGGCAATTTCACCTCCCCAGGTTTGGACACCTTACAATGTATCAGAATAGAGTATCGCAATTTATCAGACTAGAAAATTGAAACCGAGTCTTGTTAAAACTTTAGGTGGGCCACCCTTTCTTTTGTTAAAGTTGTGAGTGTCATTCTCATTCTTTTTGTTGGCTTTAAGTTTGTCTAAACCATGGGCAACCCTCCATTTAGTAAGGGCCAGATGTACAAAAATGGGAGGATGCAGAAGGCCGGATATTCTCGCCTCAAAGCTATTCTATGAAATAATGGCATGTTATTTATTTGGTTGTTAATTTTTAAAGAAAAATGTCTTGTTTGATTTGGGTGTGGGGTCGGGGGTGGGGGGGGGTGGGGTGCATATGCGTCTTATTTCGAGGGTTATCAACCAGAATGTGTTCTGTCCAATTTTATTCATTGCTTTTAAATGCCTGTAGATGTTCAAGACACAAGATGTTTGACTGTTTCATAACCCAATAAAACTATCCACGTGACCATGTTGAAGTTATTGCAATTATTTGAATTTTCATTAAGGTTATAAATTTCAAACTGGTTTTTCTCAGTTGAGACTATTTTGGACATAAAACATTCCTGTTGCCAACCCTCGATTTATTTTTATTTTCTTTTTTAATACAGTATAATGACCGGTGAATAAAATAGTTTGCAGTCAACCTGTCCCAACTCCATTTTGTTTGCACAACTGAGAAATTCGGTGTTAAATGTTTGTACATGTAGTATTTTACATGCAACACTCAGTATTTTCTCTATTCGGCATTGTAATCAGACTACGGTCCCGTAACATAAAGACATTATGATACGGAGTTAGAATAAATCGGAAAGTTCTGTGAAATAGCTTGATACGCGACACAACGCATTTTAAACAAGAATTTCAAAGCGTGTATTTGTTATACCTCCTCCACTTGCGAAAAGATCTCCAGTTTTTCTCAGAAATAGACAAGAACTAACTAAGATCGCGAAATGGAGATGCACTCCGCGATACAAGGTGAAGATGGTGGTAGTGGTGCTGCTGCTGCTGTTGATGGTGATGATACTGAAGACGACGACGACGACGACATGATGATGATGAAGCTGATGAAATCGTATCCCTCCTCTACCCTCCCCCCCCCCCTCCTCATCTGAAACAAAACACTGTCCTCTGACAAGTGAGCAAACCTACAGAGAAAATAACACTGATCATTAATATATTTTTTTTCTTACAAACACGACTAGTCTTTCCCCGAACTGTGACGAGTAAGGAAGCTCTAACCAATTGTTATTGTACAGCGTATGATTGATTGCCGTAGGGCAAAGTGGATGTTGCTTGTCGTGCGAATAGCTCGGAAGGTTATGGGTTTAAATGGCAGGGGACCCAATCAGACTCAAGTAAATGACAGGCCTTGTATTGCAGCTGGAAGCCAGGGGGGAGAGGAAATGAGATAGAAGTGAAGAAAATGTAGACGTCTAGGGGGAACAGAATGAAAAGAAAGGAAGAAAGGGAAGGGGAAAAGAAGAAAAGAAAGAAGGAAAGAAGAAAGGAGGAAAAGAAATAAAGAACTAAAGAAAGACAGTACTAAAGAAAGAAAATCAGAAAAGATCAGAAAAAAAAAATACTAAAGTCATAGATCAAAAGCTAAGGCAGCTGTAAATTGACAATACTACTCACCCCCCCCCCCTCGCTGACAATTTCCATAAAGCCAGATCCGCCTATATTTTACTTACACCTATTTTACACTTGTCTGTCTCAATCTCTTTATTATCTCGTGTTATTCGCTTTCCATTTTAACCCGTGACATGGCCCTCAGCTAGAGCTTAATGCATTTCAAGTGTTTGTCAATAGATTGGTATTACTATGATCGTAGCTAAGCTTGTTTTTATTCTGTTCTCGCAACCGATGTTGTTCCAAATGATGTTTTGGTATACTCCCAGAAACAAGAGTGGCGACCGTGTCAGGAGAAAGTCGTGATCTCGCACCAATAGAATTAATCCACAGAAGTTGGACTGCCCCAATCTAAAAATAGAAATACACCACTCGACCGGAAGTAGGTACACTTTACAGTAAACAAACCATTCTTAACTAGCGTTCTCTGCATTGATCTGTTCTTATTTTGTGAAACTGAAGCGACTTATGACTAACTTTCAGTGGCACTGAAACTAGAAAACTGAATTACAGTTTGAAACAATCCAAATACAAAACAAGGACAATAAATTATCTTTTTCAACTATGAAAGTCAAACTCTTCAAACAAAAGTTCTGAATACGTTCCCCATTTTCTTGCCCTGATCCTAGCCGCAGCCCTTCATTTGTCCAGGCCCCTTCATCTCGCCCTAAAACTTTCCCTTACACAGACTATTGGGGTTTTATGAGGAAATTAGGTGAACAAACTAGATCCAGATGTAGATATTGACCGATGTGCTCTTCAATTCCATATCTATGTGTATAGCGTCCTAGCCACTGGGACTGTAAAAGCATTCGGAACTTTTCCGCGACACATGTTAGTAGACACCATCAATTTCATCTAGATCTATGCCTAAAGATCAAGATCTAAGATATGATATTCATTTAAACAAAAATTAATGGTTCACCATTTTATGCTCTTTCTTTATGGACGTTAAATTTTGGTGTTTCTTCACTGTAAGAAAAGGACCCAACATAGGCCTACTATGTTTATTCTTCCTAAGTATGCATTCCTTTTGGTTCATAATATTTTGTGATTGCAGGTGTAGGACGAACGAGTGGCTACTGTAGATTTATGTGTAGTGGGTTCCAATATTACTTTTTTTTAAAATAATTTTATTAACCATGGAACATACAAAGTGGTGCGACCTTATGTTATTGAAGTTGAGCTGCTCGTGAGGCCGGTTGCATAAGGTAATTCACTTCTTACATCGCTCAGGGTTTGTTTTGGGCTTGGGGATGGGAATAAATATCACGTCATCCAAGTGTGGCTGACCTGCATATTTATTATCGCTATTGCAGGTTCCCCAGGCACATCTTTTACGCTTTTTATTTACTTTTCTACACAACTTCAGCAAGAAATAACACTCTTCTACCGCCCCGCGTCTGTCTCGTGTACCTATTTCCGGTGGATCTAAAAATAGATTGGGTTTTTCCCCTTACGCGGATCAGTTCTATTCCGATTTACTTCCCTACACGGTGGATTCACCCTGATTTTGGAGGCAAGATGCTTTCTTCGTCAGAGTAGGCTCATCTACATCACGTAAGGCGAGTCAACTGTATCTGCAGATGTTGAACATTAAAAAAAAATAATACTAGATAAATGCCTGCGCTGAAAGTAACCAAAAGTTATACATCTTACATTGTCAAAAAAATTTTAAAGCAAAAATTGTATGTAGCAAAGCCTGGCGGTAGAAAGAATGCCCAAACGATACAATAAAACGCGTTCGTCTGGGTATTATTTCTTACGCGATGCTTTGCTACATACAGCTTTTTCTTTTGGCCAAGTTTTGACTTTGCTTTAAGCCTTGCTGCGCCCCCACAGTGTCTTTACGGTTTTTTATAATAATTCGTCAATTTTATACAACTTACAATGTAGTTCTGGTGCAGTGAGGTTACCAGTCATCTCAAAAAGCAAAGTAGTAGATCTAGTGCTATTCCCGACTACTGCAACCACGACTTTTGTGTTCCACCGGTGGTAATTTGATGTCATGCTCTGCTGGGGTAATTTACTGGCACAAAAAAAAAGTCAAACGAGCACAAAAAAATGAGAAATTTGTCAGTGAAAGTAACTTGTATAATGTCCTGTGTATTTCAGTGGCACATGTTCCCTTGGAATGGCACAGTGATTGGCCTAGCATGACAGACTGGGGTAAATTTCCCCTTGAATTACTTGTGCCCGTAGGAATGTGAACAACCAGTGTTATTACTCGTTTGTATGGATTTGTAATTTACTAAAGTTTAGTTACATGTACAGGCGTAGCGTTCCTTGTCCTAAGACGGCTTTACAGTAAAACTCTCATCTAGATGGCAGTTCTAGCCTTTTGTTACTACGTGAGTGGTTTTGTCATTTCGATAGTGTAGTTGACTTCAAATTGTCAGTATCGAAATCCCTCCCCCCCCCCCCCCCCCATTACAAAACGCTAAAGGAAAATATATACCAGAAGATCCACATTATTTTGTATGTCTGGCTGTCTGTTTCTGTCTGCCTGCCTGTCTGTCTTTCTGTGTGTCTGCCTGTCTGTCCGCCGGTCTATCTATTTGTCCTCATGTTTGTCTATCTGTCCGTCTGAGGAGAGGGGGGGGGGGGAGGGCGGAAGCAGGTGTATCCCAGGCAACGCCGGGAGCATTAGTTAGTACACAAATAGATGGACTTGCAAAGTGTTCACTGCAAACTCTTCCATTGTTGTGGGTCGTGGAGAAACGAAATGTTCAGGATTAATAAGAGGTCCTTTCACTTCGAAATGTTTGCTTCGTTTTGTTTTTGAATTATCTCAGCGAGTGTATGATTGTTGTCAACCTTTTCAACCGCCAAGCCATCAGCCTGTGACGTATTGCTCATGCACACAGGGGCAGAGAGTGAATCAGAATAATTGGTGCGAGATCACAAAAGTGGCTGTTTATATATTAGAAAGTGTTCCGAATATGGAAGTGCTTGATCAGGGACACTAAGTTGTCCCTGGGGTTTACTTGTTAAGGGTGTTTCTGTTGTTTGGTGGTGATTCCCTTTGCGCAGGTCCGTTTTGTTTGCTGACACTGCATGGTGCACTTTGTTATTTTGTCCATGCAACTATTAATCATATATTTTTCATATCTGATTAATGAGATCTTCCTAGTTTTGCAATAAGCTGATTGTTTAACTGATTCCAATCTTTACTGTAACATTGCTTGCACATTAGTGGTTATTATTCTGTGTGTGTGTGTGTGTCTGTATGTGACTGTGTCTCTGTCTCTCCCTCTCTGTTTCTTCTCTCTCTGTCTCTGTCTGTCTGTCTCTCTCTCTCTCTCTCTCTCTCTCTCTCTCTCTCTCTCTCTCTCTCTCTCTCTCTCTCTCTCTCTCTCTCTCTCTCTCTCTCTCTCTCTCTCTCTCTCTCTCTCTCTCTCTCTCTCTCTCTCTCTCTCTCTCTCTCTCTCTCTCTCTCTCTCTCTCTCTCTCTCTCTCTCTCTCTCTCTCTCTCTCTCTCTCTCTCTCTCTCTCTCTCTCTCTCTCTCTCTCTCTCTCTCTCTCTCTCTCTCTCTCTCTCTCTCTCTCTCTCTCTCTCTCTCTCTCTCTCTCTCTCTCTCTCTCTCTCTCTCTCTCTCTCTCTCTCTCTCTCTCTCTCTCTCTCTCTCTCTCTCTTCTCAGTGGCAGGTGTCTGATGGAACAAAATAAACAGAACAGTATATAATAGTTATAGTTGCATCACTGAGTACCTCAGATTTACCAGGGAAATACCTAATAGATATCTACCAGATAAACCTCAAGAGCTTTGAGGCCCAATAATTACAATTATTGCTGTTCTCTGCTATATGATATTAAAATGTATGTTGCATGCAATATGTTGTGTGTATTCAACAAGACTGGATCACTCTAGGGCAGGCCGGGGGCCTAGTTGGGAGCAAATATTCCACGTGGCGTAAAGCTGACCCTGTTGGTAACCATATTTGACCCTTATCACCTACCCGCCCCCCCCCCGCCCCCCACCCACCCACCTACTCACCCACCCAAATTATTTTAAAGTATGTCTCGAATTTGTGAAAATATACTGTGTCAATATACTGTAGCCTTGGCATCATTCATTACACTTCTGCTGTCGTCCACAAGAACTGTCACTTACATCACCTTCTATAATGAAGTTTTTACAATTTTTACGCGAATAGCTGTAAAATTAAGATGCCAAATTGCCAACAATAATCAAAGATGTTGGCGAAATCAAGAAAAATGTACTAAAATTAAGCGAATTGATTCGTGAAACTGTAAAACACGCTGTTAATCACCGTGACTAAGAGCAAGTCAACATTTTGAGCTGTTCAACAGAATGTATGTTTATCTGCAGGCCAACCCGCATATCTGTTTCAACTGCTTTACAGAGGACGGTGGTAAATTTTCGACAAATAAGGTTTTTGTCATTGTTGTTGTTGATATTTTATAGTGTTGGAGGTGCCGGCTAATTTAAAGTTCCATTTTCCTTATTTGTCCCCGGGCGTTCGTTTGGATATTTTTTTATTAGTCGCAAAAAATTGTGTCTGCAATAGAAAGAGTCTCTTGTCTTGTTATTGTTGTTTGAGATCTCCCATGCTCGGGAAAAACGACGTGGGACAATATACCCGGACCGACCGTGCCACCCGGACGCTTCCAAATGGATGTCAACAATCATTGTGACTACATCCTACATTTTTTTAAAAAACGTTTTAGCCCGCACTAACTGGTTGTTTAAGGTTAAGCACTTAAAGGCAGTAATGACATATACCATTTTGTATGTCCTGGCTATTAGTGGATTCATGTGTATTTCTATTGTTCTGCTGGTAAAGATTCGCCCGCATAATATTGTCAAAGAAATACATTTAATGACTGGTTTTGCACAGAGGCTGTTCTGTGATAGTTTTGTACACTCTAAAGATGCTTATTTGTTGCTGTTCTTGCTGCTGCTTTGGCCTTTGCCTGATAATCTGGCCGAGTCTTCTGAATTTCCAGATATGTATCGGGGTGTTAGAGTTTTATTTCAAATTTTGCTAAAGTTACAGTTGAAGCACCCCCCCCCCCCCAAACCTCTCTAGTTCACTGGCCATCATCGCGGCATTCTTGCCAAGTTCAATATTGTCGCACAACCTTTACCTATGTTAAATTGTGCCTGATCGGGCCTCCAAAGCCATTCATAGATTACGTCCTTACTACGTCTAAGCCCGCCTCAGCTGCTGAGTTATTTTTTGTTGTTGTTATATTATTGCTGTTCTTGCTCCTCTTGTTGTATTTTATCGATTGACTGCTGTTTCAGAGATATTCAGTCACACGATACCTGGGCGAACCTTGTGTGCGCCATTTCTCTAGGATCCAGCTCTTTAAATTTCACACCCTCGATAAGACAGTGCATGTTGCATTACCTTGTCAATTTAACCATTTGATTGCCAACGCTGTAAAACTAATTTTTGTATGTTTTGGTAATGCGCAGACCTTACAAGTGCCACCTTTTCACGGAGAAGATATGACTTGAAATGGCAATACCTGTTTGTAATGTAAAAATGATCTGCAGAAAAATATTAGTTACAGTCATTTAAATACGAAGTTGTTCACATTTTACTGAACCGGCACTAAAAGGGTTAACTGAAACTAAAAGAGGGGACAAATTAAATCATGAATCTCGTGCAACAACTTCTGTAGAATGCCAAATGTAAAGCTCGGGAGCTAGGTTTACACGGATATACCTAGGTGGCATTCGCGTGGCGTGATATACCATTACTAGCTCAGCATCTTTGTCTCTTTACAGATGTCTTGCTCAAGAAACAATCACCCATTCTGTTATTAAGCGCATTACTGTATTGAAATGTGTTTGCAAGTGACTGAAAGAATTGAGCTGGATGATGGAAAGAAAAAGAAAGGACAAAGACAGAATTTGGAGAAAAAAAAAGCGAACCGAAAGCCATTGCTTTCACGGTGGATTTTCACGGTCCTCAACATCTGGATAGTCCACGCTGTCCTCGGTCTGACCTGAATCCAGAAGCAAGTGATCTGTAGGATACTCTTTGAAGTGACAACCCCGCCCCCTTTCATTCCAGCCGATTTAATGAGCGCCTGCTACTGAACACTGATTTCTCCCTTAGTCACACACTAATCCCAGACAATAGAGCCCGTTTTTATGCTGGTTTTTGTCTTCACACTTTTGTGTGGTATCGTTGGTGTTTGACCTTCCGCAATCCCTTCTATCTTGTTTAAACCAATCATGCGTGTGTTTTAACTATTCATCAAGAGTGTGTGGGTGAGTTCTGGTTGAGTCACGACGTGTTTGCTAAAGCTAGAAAAGGGAATACTGCGATAATGGGAAAATACTAAATGACTTAAGAAAGATGTTCATGGAGTAGCCTATAATGTTACAATATGAAAAATGTATATCAATTTGCCTTTGTATGTCTGTTCTCTTTGTCATTTGGATCCTGTCCCAGCTCTTCCACAGAAATAAATGTACACATGTACTCCAATTAAATCATAATAAAATTATGTTTGCCGTATGCGGTGGCGAATTATCTAAAGTTCTCAGAATGTGAGAAATCCGTGAGGCTCATGACTTGAGTTTGCACAAAGTTAAACACATAAATTTCAGTGCTCCACCCTCTAAAGTATTTCTACCACTAATGTTGCTTTACTCGCAAATTCTTTCAGGTCACTGCAAGATACACTTAGATAATTATTATCATCAGCATGTAATTCATCCTGCAGCTGCTGAATTTACTGGGGTACCGTTAACACAGACCACCAAGACCGGCGCGCCCGCGAATATATATAATGTTAACGTTTTTAACTTCTTCTACTGTCACCTAAGTGAGTGACACAGGGCTTATTAATACAAGATTAGTTCATACTCATTGAAGATGGGCGAGGTTATGTTGGGGGGTGAGGGGGTGGGGTGTGTTTGGGGGAGGGGGGGTGGAGTCCTTTAATTGTATGGATGCCCTCATTTCACATCACCATCAAGCCGTCGAGCTGAATGATTAATGTTCTTCTGTAGCATGTGCATCCGTGGATATATGTGTCGACTTTTTTTTAACCTCTCTATCGCTGCATTAATAAAATTATGTGAATGACATGGTACTTTAAATATAAGCAAATTCTCATTAATGCAAGATCAGCTGGTACTCACTGAAGAAGGGCGAGGTTGGGGGCATTTTATTGTATGGTTGCCACCATTTTACCCTCAGGCCGTCGCCCTTATGTCCTCTCCCACCCCACACTTTTTTTTTTTTTACCCTCAGCTTCATAATCATATCACACTGAGGAAAGTTTGCTGGCCATAGTTAAATGAGTCATTACAGTGACTGGACAAAGGCAGCACAAATTCTAATTGATGCCTGGCCACGACTATCTCCCATACCCCGGTTGCACGCGCGCGTGATCACAGGCCCAGCGACTAACCACTACACCATCGGGCGGCTGCGGCCGGAGAACACAACGTCGTAAATACAACAACAACAGCGACAGCGACAGAGACACTCAAGGTCCTTTCAAACATCACGGACAATGACGACGGGCAAAGATAACTAGGCCAAACAAAGGCATGACGTGGCCCTGGGTGTGGGTACCTTGGGATTTGAAGAAGCCTGGGTGTGAGTCACACCCAACCACGGGCCTACCCGTCTGTTAGTCGCGTGGAGGGAGTCAATAGTCCGTGACGTGTACGCCATTATATCCCGTCATCTGCCGCTGTCATGGCAGAGTTCATGTACAAACACACTCGCATCCTATCGGAGATAGGAATGTATTCTTCTCTTGATCTTGAACAATTTCCTGCTTTCATGTGTATGTTATATCGACTGATTTAAAATCAATTAGTATGAGTTTAATTACAACGATTGATATAAAGTAATTAATTGCAAATACATTTATTAATAATAACTCTCCCCCAGCAGAAATAAACTGTGACACAATTTCTTCCTGTCTTCAGAGTAATAAAGCAAAACTTGCAATTAATATCATTAATTAATATAATGTTTGGCAGTTCCAATAGCTTTGCTTTAATTTTTAATGGTCATCTGCGGACATCGATGATACCTTATCTGAACATAACATTGACAATAAATTAAACTTGGAAAATAAAGACTTCAGCAACCAGCAACTTCTGACAGTGAAACTGAAAGACAGTTTTACATGCAAGTTTGACTAGGCATCCACCCCATTGGCTGCCTGTTCGTTTTACAAACACTGAATAACTCTGTTTGAAGATCCAAAAAAGGTGATTCGGATAGCAGGTGAAGGCGGAAAATTATTTGGAGTGCAGACAGACAAAGAAGGTTTGGGAACGACGGTGGACGGAGAATTAAGAAGAATTAAGATTAAGCATTCACGCTGAATGTGCACATGTGCTGCAGAAAAAAAAGGGGTAGGGTGGCATGTCACATTTGAGCCTCCTTCGATTGAGTTAGATCTGCGTCGCTGCCTATGTAAACAGTTAGACAAAAGGATTTGCTCTGAAATGCATTCTTTTGTTCCACTGAGTGTGTCCCCGGCATAAAGCATGTCGAGATGACAAAGGTCAGTCTTTTAAAGACAACAAAAACGGAAACATAATTATGTGCCAGGGTGACGATTATTACAGAGGCTTTTATATCTTCAGATTGGTTTAACTACTTCTCTGACATTCTGTATTGTTGTCTTGATGTGGTGAAAATTGCGGCGCCTGCATGTAACGTTTATAAACGTTTATAAAGGTGTATAGAAAACGCAAGACACATGCTGAATGATTTCTATTTCAGAACCACATGTCTCCGAGTAAAGGGATGTCAACTTTTGAGAAATTGATCACTGAAGTTTCATGTTCCCATAGCTTTTAGAAATATGACTTGCTTTCCTCTTTAGTAATAATACTCACAAATTACACACCGAATCCGCTTGATACTTTGACACACAGTGGAGCTGGCCTGTAGAAGTAGTGTGTAGTGTGTCAGTTCAGCCCAAAAATGAGAAAGAACATTTACGATTATAGGGGAGGGTGTGCTAACCAGATTTTCTTTATGTCCTTTTCCCTGTAGTATTTATATTACAGTTTCTAAACTCGAGGATATCCACCTGTGCCACAATACAATGTTGGTAAATCACGTGCACGCAGTTAATCACACCGGTGAAACTGTTGCGAATTCCATAATTGAAGATGTTAACCTTTGATGCAGAAGAACTGCGCAACTTTGGTCTTATCCAAGAAATCAATATGGACACCAAACACCAAAAGGGGCCATCCTCAAAGTACGTGCGCTGTGATGGGGGGGGGGGGACAGGGGGCTTTGCCCCCAACGTATAAAAGTGTCCATGGAGTAAGGAAGGGGATTTCTGAACTGTGCTTATGCGTTTCAGTTATGGCATTGAATTAAAACGTTTGGTTTTATTCGCCTTTGTTGTGTTTTTTTTTAATTAAGTAGGTTGTGGGAATATACGTGTTTAAAAATCAAATACAGGCTGTTTTTGCACTGAAAAGATGAAATAATCTAGGCAAAATGCCACCTAGAGCTTAAAAATATCAAGACCCCATCATGGACAGTTACTGACATTTTAACCGTCGCACTCTTGTGAGGGAATGGGAGGGGGAGGGGTGATGAAGGGGGATACAGTCTGCCTATCTCGAGCGTACGTACTTTATACATGGCCCCAAAGAATAGTAGTGCTGTGTTTGAAAGCCGCGCTTACATGAAATATAGATAATTGGTTTACCAGCTGGAATGAGACGTTGTATTTGATTGAAGGAAAACAGTGAAACTAACCACCATACGCGTCATAAATAATTAATCACAGATACCACAAACATCTGTTTCCTGTTTCCTCCGTACAGTTGAACCGTATGGCGTGTGGTAAATGGTAGTGAGACGTATTGATAGTGCCGCTCTCTTAATTATCCAAGCACTTAGTTCGGATATGGTTTCCATGCAGTTTTTCCAAGCCTCGCTCTCGATCTGGCTAGTACTCATTTCCGGGTTGATAGCGCGCTGAAAGGGCAAACCATTTCAGAATGTTTTCTGGTGAAAGATGAAAATATTGGCAGAAGAAATCAGATAACGGGGTTCGGGTGTCATGCACTAATTAGTTATCGATGATTTCAAAAATAGTTTTAACAGGGAAATAGCCTGCTTTTGATCGCAATACAGGGCGCAAGAGAGTGGACTTTCAGAGGTATTATACCATGAACGGTGATGTGCTTGCATTGGTTAGTTCTTACACTAGTAGTTCAGGATATGCTTTTACTAAACGTGTAGTCAAAATGTGGCAAAAAGACAAAAGTTGTACGCAGCAAAGCCTGGCGAGAGCTTGATTTGTTCTTTCCATTGCCTTGGCATTTTATTGTATCTTCTTTTCCTTATGCGACGCTTTGCGACATAATTATATAGAACTATTTCTCTTTTGCCACTTTTTGGCTTTGCTGGAGCCCCATAGTTTTTCTGTGGGATTTTTGTTGTTTTTTTAATGATATTAAAGGTCTAGCCTTTCGTCATCCTGGCTTTCAGGTTGTCGTTGTGTCTCCGTTGTATCTGTTTGTTGGTTTAGTAGTGTGTTACATGATTGTGTTGAGGTCTTTATTTTCGGAGGATCTCTGGCGTTTAGCATCTGCACCTCTCTTTTTCTTTATTTTTCTAGTTCTTGTTTTGGTTGTTGGTGTCTTCTTCTTGGCTTTCTTAAATCTGAAAAGAGCCCCGTAGTGAGCTGTGCAGTGCCTTTCCTTGGTGGCTGTCCTGGCCTTCTTTCCTTCCTTGTTTCTTAGCCATCAAAAAGCCTTAATTAATGAATTGTTTGCCTTTCCTTGTCCTCGGTTTGGCCTTCTTTCCTTTCTTCTTTCTTAGCCCTCAGGAGCCCCCCCCCCCACCCCCCAATTCTGGCTGCTTTCTTCTTTTTCTTCTTTTGTTTTCCCTCAGGCTGGCGGGTTGTGTTACATGTTTGTTTTCCCTCAGGCTGGCGGGTTGTGTTACATGTTTGTTTTCCCTCAGGCTGGCGGGTTGTGTTACATGTTTGTTTTCCCTCAGGCTGGCGGGTTGTGTTACATGTTTGTTTTCCCTCAGGCTGGCGGGTTGTGTTACATGTTTGTTTTCCCTCAGGCTGGCGGGTTGTGTTACATGTTTGTTTTCCCTCAGGCTGGCGGGTTGTGTTACATGTTTGTTTTCCCTTATGCTGGCGGGTTGTGTTACATGTTTGTTTTCCCTCAGGCTGGCGGGTTGTGTTACATGTTTGTTTTCCCTCAGGCTGGCGGGTTGTGTTACATGTTTGTTTTCCCTCAGGCTGGCGGGTTGTGTTACATGTTTGTTTTCCCTCAGGCTGGCGGGTTGTGTTACATGTTTGTTTTCCCTCAGGCTGGCGGGTTGTGTTACATGTTTGTTTTCCCTCAGGCTGGCGGGTTGTGTTACATGTTTGTTTTCCCTCAGGCTGGCGGGTTGTGTTACATGTTTGTTTTCCCTCAGGCTGGCGGGTTGTGTTACATGTTTGTTTTCCCTCAGGCTGGCGGGTTGTGTTACATGTTTGTTTTCAGTGTTGCTTTAATATTAGTTGTTAAATTATTGTTTTGTTCCCTTTGCTGTTTCTGCTAGCATTGGGTTTTATATATCTATTTACCTAACTGATCAATGTGAGTTTGTTATTGCCACAAAGAATATACAAGATACGGTAGACTCTCTGTGCAGCCAGTTGATGTGTTCAGAGTATGAAAGCAGCTGACAAAATAATGGATGACCTGTACTATAGAATTGGAGAAAGAAGCCGGTAGTTCTTCCCGAACAGATAATCTTCAGAGTTTTAAGTTGGTCCAATACACGGGTTTTGTTATGAAAATAAATAGATGTAAGAAATGCAGGTAACACACGGTAAAATTCAGGAAATGTAGATAATAATACCCGGGTCTTGTCATGAAAATGTATGTAACACACGGTGTGTTTTATGAAAATGTAGGTAATGGTCCGCCTTCTGAATGCCTCAATTCATGACTGCTGCCCACTTATCATAATTATGCACTTCTTTCACAGTTAGGCTCTATTTTCATTGCAAATTTTCCTACGAATTTAATTGCCCCAGGACAATGGAACAGTCCTGTTGCAGTTTGTATAGCCAGGAAATATTTCAATACACAAAACGCCTCTCTTTAAGTCATGTACTTCTCTGTGGTACATCCTGATGGCTGCCGACTGGTTCCGTGCGAGATTGCAAAGTCACGATCTTCTTTTGTCATGTTTTATTCACACATTTACTTTTTTTTTATTCCTCGACGGCCTTCGTTGTGGGGGATCTGTAAGGGTGATACACGCAAATCCCCAGAGACACAGGGGTCAAGCTGTGAATTGGCTATCGAATAGTTCATACCAATGTGTGACAACCGGCCCGCACAAAGCCGGCGCATGCCCCTGAAAACATCTGCACAATCGGAGGTCTTTCATTGGGTATTTTCATTCATGTTTCGCAACATGTCTGAGGTGACACTGAACTCATGGACAGAGGGGATGGGAGAGAGAAAGCGAGAGAGAGAGAGAGAGAGAGAGAGGCGATGTACCTGTGACGGTGGATCAGAGACGAAAAAAAAGCCACAGATTTCACAAGAAAAGAATAGGAATGTACGCCGCTTTGCGTAAAAATGATTTTTTTTATTATTATTATTGTTGATAGTGATATTTTTCATCCCTTGTAAAAAGAATAAGATGTTTAAAATAGCACTTATCAGAGCTATTTCATAATAATCATTATTTATTTAATGTTTCTGTCCAGCTCATAGTTCTTGGGGGGATAGTTCAAGAATCAACAGCGCAAAGGCCACTGGGCACTGAGTCAAATCGGCTTCGCCTCGGTTCTGTGAATTTATATAATAATAGAGTTGAGCGGGACCTCGTGAACTGGTGATGCTAAAACAAGTCTGTCTCAGTAGTTAATTTGAAAGGCAGTGGCTACGGTTACGGCAGCCGGTGAACACAACTCACCATTTTTCTTTATTCGGCTTTACTCCTTTTGCACAGCAGCGCTTCCTTTCTTTGTTTTTTTTCTATTGTGATATGAGTATAATCTGCCGTAAACGTAGCCACTGCCAATTTGAAAAGTTCAAGTCTGAGTGAAAACCGACACATGGCATATTTGACCCAGTGCACTACTTGCCTGAAACAAAAGGCTTACTTAAAAACTAATATTTAAACTTCTAACCACAGGTATAAAGGGGTCAAATAAAACCACTTTTTCACATTAACTGATGTCTAAACTCTCGTAATAATGACTGGAGACGAACTAATGAATGATCTCGCGTGTAAGTCGCAAGCTCGGAATGAGTGGACTATTTTTAGAGAAACTTGATCCGGCTAATTATGCCGATCGTGCACATTAAACATCGACCTTCCCACGCAAGCCTTCTAGTTTTTTCATCAATCCGCCCGCCAGGAGCCGGTGTGGGCGGAGAAAAAACATACCAGAAAAAAAACCTCCAGGGTCGAATAACAAAAGGACTCTTAAATCCCCAGGAAAAAATATTACACTCCCTCCCTCAGGAAAATAGCACTGCGCCCTGGAAATTTACACTCCTCCAGGAAAAAAAGACTTTCTAGGATTTTCATAGCTTGAGAGATGAAAGAGTGGGTTGTAGGCTGCATTACATGTGATTTATTTCTTTCGAATTTTGTAACCTGATGTTGGTGAATTTTTTATCTGCCATGCAATGTACTGAGGTGGCATAATTACGAAATATTATTGCTGATTTACTCACATCCTATATTAAACAGTTGTAGTGGCAGGGATCCTGATTGTGGGTTTACATAATCAACAAGGTCTCTCCAACATGTCCAACACGACCTACAGGATTGGCAGAAATATTTTTAGAAAGTGGCTATTATTTAAAGGCAGATCACCGTGTAACATTCCATACATTTTAATGTGTGTGGGGAATTTTATATAGATTTACTTAGAACCCCGAAAAATCTCATTTGTCGAAAAACAAGACCCAAACGTCGTCAAGCTATATCAGGATGAATATTCCTTCTTTTTTTTTTCGTGCAATAGCTTAACACTTCACGTCCACCCTTCCTGAAAGTCTTTTTTCCTCTCACACCGGTTGGCACGAATTATATTTAAATCAATGTGTCATCTATTTTATTTGTCTCTCACAGAAATCATTTTTGATGGATTAAGGACTTAATAATTCAGGTCATCCAGTTATAAGACCAATGCGTACGAGGCAAAAAACAGAAACTTCTATCACTGAATTTTTCATTATTCCCGTATAAAAGTATACTGATTAAATGAAGCAGGGAAATTGATAAATTAATCACGTCTCTTTGGAGCCTTTTTGTTTTTTTTAAATAATGTACATGAATTTTCAATGGTGCCCTGGCGCCTGTTATCAGAATGTTTCAAACTTATCACGTTCACAACACGCTGAATATCAATCTCGTTGATACGCAATGAATAACCCCGATGGCATTAACAACGTTTGGATGAACCGTCGATCGATTCTCAAAAACTGCCATTTAGCCGAAGCTCAAACAAAAGCTCTAACATGACTGTCATTCAGCTGCCTGGGACGTTGTTTTTTTTTAATGAAACACTGGATCGAGGCTGGACTGCTTTCAGTCAGGACTGACAGCTCTTTGTTTGCTTACTGTCTCTTAGTCCCCCCCCCACCCCCTCCCTTCACCCATCCTTCCTTTCAACGACCCCCTTTGGGTATTCCTAAACCTCCTATGCCCCTTACGGTATCACCAGTGACACACAAAAATTTATCGCACGGCTGCAGTTCCCACAAGAATTCAAGGCGATGAAGGGTAATTTCTACGATATATACACCAAGTCAACCAAATGATCATATGTGCTCCTTGATAATGCCCCTAAGAGCAAATTCTCACAAAATCAGAAGTTGCCTACAAGCAGAAATGGGAGCAGGGCCCAGAAGATTCAAGTTCAAATCCCGGTCGGTACAGGCATGTTGAAATTTTGCGATTTCCTCATCCTGTCCCTGATCCTATGGGAGGTAGGATCGAGCAGCTAGTCTTCTCGGAAAGGAGGGCCCGTGTGCGCGTTGCGCACGTTGAAGATACCTTGGCAGTTGGAAATCGAAAAGAAAATGCCGAAAAGACCCCTTGCCAGGGCAAAATTAAATAAAAATTCATCCCTACCACTCCCTCCCCCTCTCCTCACCTCCCCCCCCCCCCGCCCCATGAAAATTTCAAACCCGCCGACTGGCGCTGCACTGTGGCGACGACGTGTCTGCTCCAGTTGTAACTGGGGTACAATGACACAAAGGCAAATTTCCCAAATGGGAATAAAGAAGTATAAAAAAAAAGTACTCAGTCAAGTCTGTTTTCTCTGGGATTTAATATGAGTTGTGGACTAAGGAGCTAAATAGGGCCTCGCTCACTGGCGGGACTGAAACAGGCCTGTCTCACTAGTTCGGGCGTGTCAATTCTGTCTAGAGTCAAATGACGGAAAGAGAGACCTCGCGCCTTGAGACAAAAACAGACGCAAGAAAAACTTGACTCCAGTGCACCATCAGTCCAAGTCGTGAATCGACCACCAGCAAGTGCCTGGGACAAGCTTTATTTGTTCAAGTTACTTTCTGTACCTTCGGTCGTGTGTCTTGGAGTGGCCATCTGTGGAGCAGTGTTTTACAACTGAATTCATTTTCCCTGACCAAGGGCTGTGTAATTTTGCGCTGGGCTTGGTTTTTCAATCTTTGAATACTAAAATCTGAATACTCCCCCTCTCAGTCTTCAAAGGAAGTCTTGTTTCCATTTACAGCAGTCATTAGCAACCTGTTCCCAACTCTCCACAGTATGGCCAGACACTTTTATTTCCGTTTGTACACATCCTTGTGGGGGAGACACGTCCTTGTGATATAGCTGTGGGTGGTCTGATGATCTTCTATCGCGAGCAAGTTCTCCGAAGAGCAGGTCTATGGAGTGTCCTTCACTGGGGTCAGCGATAGAGTATGTAAGCTCGATTTAGGCGATTTTCGCCATCCCCTCCCACATACCTTACGCTTTTCATACCCCACCCCCACCATGTTGCGTCACAAAAAAAAGCCTGTTATTCTGAAGCTTTAATTAGCCTTTGAGATTGTGAATAAGAAAACCCGGCTTAAGTCGGCAAAGCTGATTTTGAGAAAAACGGCTTTGAGTGAAAATAATTATGGGTCCGACACAAACTTCCAACTTGGCTGTTGTTTAGGGGATCGTGGCATGTTACAGGGTAAACTGTAGACAAGCAGTGAACACTACTCACTATGATCTCTATAACTGCTTTGTAATTAGACTACGGTCTCCTAACAACAATCACTCCAATATTACTTGGTCAATTAGCTATTGCCACTTGTAGGGTTAAATGCCGTTTTCTCAAAATCTTGTTTTAGGGGGGTCACTGACTTCAATTTATCAGAAATGTCTTGTCTTTTATTATATGTACAGAACTCAAAATGTCATGTTGCCGACTTTTGCCTGGTTTTCTCATGCACACTCACATTTTGCACAGGCTGTCTTATTAGAAACAAAGTTTACATTTCATTTTTGTTAATTACATGTATCATCGTGCAACTTATTTAGTTGGAAACAATATAATTATGTAAAAAAAGACAAAAACTTTCTGAATCATTGCTGTTACTAAAAAGCGTCGGTAAGATATACAACCTCCCTCCCCCATCCCCGTACGTTTATCATACCCTAGGGCACCGCCCCCCCCCCTCCCGCATACTTTCCGAGCTTACGTACTTAACCCTCTAAGCACCATAATGTATCACCAGTGAAAAAACAGACATTTATCACACGGTTGCCGTTCCGAAAAGAACTCAGTGCGACAAAAGTCAATCATTTTGAGTGTTTTCTACACTATACACAATAAATCAACTAAATGATCATGAAATAAACTTAATCATGTACTAGGAACAAATTTCTCATGAACGCCGACAAACCAAAAAATGGTGGCGGAGACTAGAGGGGATGGCCCTTTCATCAAAAGTTTGATACTGCAAATTTGATTAGCTATAACAAATTTGGGAAACAGATGTAGAGAAATAACAGCGACATAAACAGAAATCAGTTGACACTGCAGTTGCGCTAAATGAGGCCACCCCCCGTCTCTTTAAACTGCTATATCTCGGGCTACAATTAAGCTAGCTCAAAAATTTTTTCATCACATGAAAGTACAATAAATAAGCTTTCCTGTGACACCAAAAGCTCAGTTACAGTAAAAAGCGACAAACGTCTCATTTTGACTGGTCGCGAGACATATTGATGGAATACATTGACCACGTGATACAAGAATGGTTATTGAAGACGTCCCTATCACTGTGAGTCAGATGCCACCCGAAGTGACTTGAGAAAAGATGATTTTCCATGAACATGTGTGCACTTCCTCATTCCCCTCTCCCCTCCTATTATGTGCCCCACTCCCCTCCTATTATGTCCACTGTGCCCCCCCCCCACTCCCAGGACGACCATTGCACCTCCTCTTCCCCCTTCCCCACTCCCATTATGTCTATTCCACCTCCCCAGTTTGCACCAGTTTGAACAGCGGGATAGTGGTTCTCGATCTGCGAGTAGCCATGAATAATTTCCCAGATTTGTGCATAGCATATTGCGAGAGTCCTTGCAAATTATAATTATATTGCTGTGAGTGGCGATGCTCACTGACTAAAGCCATGACGCATACAATCGTACAGGTGATGACTGTCGGGCATTACTCATGCAGGCACTGTCACCAAGGTTTCACCTCGTCCTAAGTCTTGCTCATCACTGGGATGACTAAAGCAGAATCAATCGAACTCTTTGGCACAGCTTAAGATTAAGAAGGACTTTCGAAGTATTATTCTTTGTTCCCGATGTGGTTAATATTGCTGGTTTAGTGGTGATTTTGTTTCGTGTGTGGGTGTACCTGTATGTGCCTGTCTGCATGCGTGTATAATTATGTTTGTGGGTGTGTGTGCGTGCGTGCGTGCATGCGTGTGTGTTTGTTTATGTATATAAGTGCGTGCACGTGTTTGTGTGTGCATATGTGCATGCGTGTGTGTTATTTGGTTTTATATAATTATATAACGCAAGTTAAGTAATGCTGCATGACGCATTTTCCAAAAAAGAACAGAAAGAATGAAACTTGTTCATGAATGAAATTTTTCTGCGGCTCCTTGTAATTCATTATTTGTCCCTTTTTGCCAGTGCTATTTCTCTCCCTCGTTATTTCCCCGCTTGTCGTATTCCTTTTTCCTTTGCCTTTTGTTTTTAATTTGTTTACTTTCCTGCCGTCATCTTCATTATTTTTTCTCAATTTCCTCCTTCCATACTATCATTCCTGCCCTTCTTATCAATGCAATTTCATTATTTATCACTTAAAATTCTCCTCATCTTCTTTCCCTGTGTTTGTTTTCTTTGTCTCTTCGATGCATGTTATTGTCACGTTCTGGTGACAGCCTGTCCGGGACATTACATTGCATGGCCAACAACATTATTGCATTACGTACAGCGTCTCTATCTCCGTTGTAAAAAGGCAGTTTTGCAACTGTTTTAATTCAGTCCGCGAGGTCTCTACGTCCACCAGCTGAGTCAAGACAGTTTTCAGGCAACAAAACTAATGAGATAAGTCTTGTGTCAGTCTCGCCAGTGCACAAAGTCCTGTTCACCACCATAGTTCACAGCTAACACTAAAACCGAAACAAAACAAGACTTAACTCAGTGCGCTTACCAGCCTTAACCCTCTAGCATCCCCTGCGCCATGTTTGAAACGTGACTCTTCGTCCGCGGTGCTCAGTTTCTGGGAACATGACGTTCTAATTTTGAGCAAATAACTGTCTAGTGACGATAAATATTTTACCTGAATATGTGCCGTATTACACTAAGCTTTCTTGCCATTTCACTTGATGTACGCCTGTTATTGGGTTTTTCGAGTTAGGATATTATGTTTATGTAATGATTCTACGATGTGTGTACCATGTATGTGCTCTTCAACGCTCTGTGAAAGAGAATATCCCTCATGAGATAATAAAGTGATTCTTATCTTATCTTATCTAAAAAATATATTTCAAAAAGCCGACCGGCGCTGCACTGTGGCGACGACGTGCTTGCTCCAGTTGTAACGTAACTGAGCTGCAATGGCACAAAGGCAAATTTCCCAAATGGGAACAAATACAAACACAAATACAAGAAAATTATATTTACCCCCTTATTTTATAACTATTTTCAACCAATTAGTTTTTTCATGTTTCACAAGCTCTGGATATGGCAATCGATTACCTTATCTAAGCACAGAGGAGTTAAAGTTATATACATCATAGTTTCTAGTACATCAGATTGACAACATCCAAGCAAATGAGTAAAATCTGCTGTTCTTCAGCATGCCATTTACGTAAGATTTCTAAATGGATTAAGGAATTTTGTGAATGATAACGAATCTAATTGAATTTTCTTTTGCATGCTGATTGCTCCTTATACCTTTGGAGAATTCCAGGTCGGAATGTTCTCCACATGTCAAGGGGGGGGGGGGGGTTTCTTCCCCTTGTCTCTATCCCTCTTCGTTTGGTCAAATAAAAAGGAAATCCAAAATTTCTTGATGTGATTGCATTCTTGCCCTCTGCGGCGTACCAGTTGCTAAGTTCTCTTTAGGAAGTTTGGTTATCATTCTTTCGTTATAGCTAATTAATTTATTTAGCCCTCTGAAATTGAAAGCCCGAGTAATTAATGATTACAGCTGGAATCATCGGCCCGAAAATAGTTTTGTTTCTTAAATCTTAATGTTTTGGCATATCAGATCAAACGAACTTTATTCGTCCTGCAAAGGAAATTTAGTGAACAGTTTAGACGTATGTATTTAAATTCCAGGGTAAACTTTAATTAATTAATGTAGATTTTAAAAATGGCTAGTGCTATGAAAGAGCTCATACTGCATGGAGAAATCTTGAGCGTTCCTTTCAACCCCTTGTTAAATCTACAATCTTTTAAGCCTGGCTGCGCACTGAGGCAAAACTGTTTCGCCTCGGTCTTATTGTGAAATGTGGACTACAGAGTTAAATAGGGGCCCCCACGCACAGGCGAGTCAGAAATCAGCCTGGGGGCGTATACGTCCGCGACCTTAGAGCAAAGCGCTTGGAGGTGCGTACGTAGTTGTTACAACAGCCATATTATTATTATATGTGAGTTCCTAGACAATGTTTGCTAGTTCAGTATGTGCATACAACAACTGATGGTGCCCTAAGTCTAGTGTGGCAGGCTTATTTCTGTCTCGCCTGTGCGCGGTGTCCCATTTAACTCTGTACTCCACATCTCACACTAAGACCGAGACAAAACAGTCTTGCCTCAGATGGAACGCGACAAAATTGGAGAAAGAGAGACCTCGCACACTGAGTCAAAACAGCTGCAAAATAGACTAGACTTAGGGCACCATCAGTTTTATGCAAATGCTGACCTGGCAAACACTGTCTGGGAACTCACACATAATAAGAATAACAATGGGGCTGTTGTTACAATTACGTACGCACCCCCAAGAGTTTTGCTATAGGGCCGCATACGTATACGTGCAAATCCCTAACCACGTCCTCATCCTCAACCCTAAATCTTATCGAATCCTTAACCTTGCCTCCTATTCTTTCAATCAAAAAACAGGAGGAAATCAAAAAATTAAATCTGAAAGAATAATTAATTAAGGCTGTTGCTAGGAGTATTTCGGGGTGAGCTCTCTGGCTCTGGAGTCACAATAGGCTTTAAACTACGTATCTTTAGCGCAAAACAACTTGGAGGACGTACGTTTTTGTAAAAACATTCTGTTAATATTATGCAGAAAGGTCAGCCCTTGCGTATTAAATCTACAACCGTGTGAAATAACACAACTACTGGACAATACGTCATAGCATAAACAGATGGCACTGTCGCCACAGGGTTCATAGTAATTTCAATAGTATCCATAAAAACATTATTATGTCAGAAGCACTTAGGGACTAGGTGCTTTCAGCCGGATTGTCATTAGGTCCTTGGCCACAATGTCTCGATTCTTGAGGTCACCACTCTTACCATCTTCATGTATGACACAATATTATTATGACCGCAGGCCAACTGATGACCTGCTGGGTATCGAGTGGCAGCAGCGACATTTTTATTGTCAGAAATGAAATATTGATAATGTCACCCTAATTATATTGCAAGCGTTGTTTCTAAAGAGCAAAAACCACAATGAGCGTACAAGTCTTCTCTATACGAAGTCAGGATCCTGAAAATTAATAATGAAAATTTGCCTTGTGCTGAACGAACTGTTTTGGGACATCCTGATGTTGTTATCTACGACTTGGATTTGGCATGGCTATGAAACGACAGGGGGGAAAGGGGGCATGGCAGGGAGCATCATTCTGTCCTTTTCGTTTTCCACGGCGCCTCTCCAACGATTCCGCTCGAAGCGCACTCGATTGTTTCGACCGTGTATTATTACGAGCACGTGTGAATGCGCGCTTGTGCATGTGTGCATGTGTGTGTGTTCTAAATCCGTATTAATTTTGTCTAATTTCATTCTCTATAATTTGTTTGGTCCCGCTAATTTGATTTGCGCTGCCGTCATCCCATCTGTCAGTAAACGCCGTTATTAGCCTCATCCCTTTCTCCCTGCGCGGATTTCCTTTTGCATTGTGTTTTCCCCGGCTCTTCAAACTGCTTAGTTCGCCCTGCCCTAGTCACGATCTTTCATGTATCAGAATCTAATTGTGTCTTCCTCTTCTGTAGCTCTGCATTTAGCCTTTATAATATAGAAGGGCGTGTGTAAGCAATGATTATCACCGTGTATAACTCCGCTTGAAATCAATCTGAAATCAATGAACAAAAGACATAATATTAATTTTGTTCCCATGTATTTCCGACACATTAGTTCAAATTGAATTAGGTTACGTGCCCACATGCAACTTTCTAGAGTTGCCTGCGCGTCTCAGTCGTGGCAAATCTTTTGACATTTGGGTGAATTAATGGAGATTCGCACACATGGGAGAAACGGGCATAATTATTGCAGTGTCGATAAGAACATAAAAGTAAGACACGGCTGCAACACCAACTCTCACCGACAGAAGGGGGGTCATGGGAGGCATCTAGTCAAAGAGTGACATTAAACTAAAGTTCTTTGAAATTTAAAATTATCGCTGTTAACTTCATTGTACAAGGTGCCCTACAGTCCCATAAGCTGATGTGAATGTGGATCAGTGTTTTAATAAGCGAGAGCAAAGTACAGAATCTACACTTTATGCCCTGTACTTGAGTCTTGGGGTAGCCTATACAAACAAGGAGCTGGCCCCTGGCATCACCAAACCTCCTCACGCCATTGAACTGGCGTGTATGCACCTAACCTTACTCACTTCATAACATTCGATTTTCAGGCTATAAAACAAAAATTAAAAATCAAGTGGCGATATCTCTTAGGCATGAATTTGGAGAGCTAATCATTTCTTCACAATCAGCCTTCGCTATTTAACTAGCTTGCTCACCCCGTTCCCTTCTGTGACGTGTGATAAGGAAAATCATGTGCATGCCTTCCTGCCGCCACTCACGACGATGACTCATGGCCATAATTTCAGGTGGGAATTAATTCATTTCTGCATTTCTAAAGCCGCACATCGATCTGACCGCCCCGCAGAAGAAGGGGAATGGTTGGTTATTTATTACGATTTCGTCTTAACAAGGAAATTAACTGTCGCGAAAATGAGAAAATCCGATTGTGAAGAGGACATTTTTTTTTTCGTGTTATTGTGGTTTATTGCTTGTTACATTGCAGACTATCCCGACATCTCCAGATGGCTGTTTGCAGGCCAAGATCTACGGTGGTTGCCTGGTGACTAATAAAGACATTACGATTATAACCATACCTTAATTATTAATCGTTTGCGAACAGCTAAGCCTGGGACGGCAGTCAGCTGCCGGCAGACAAGAAGTGCACACCATATTAATTTCCTATATTTTCTAAGCAAATCCTGGAAGGCCCTACCGCACGTAAGCCTGTGGTCAGCGTGATTTTTTTTTCGTACTCACTTTACCAAATTCAGGAGCGGGGCAGTAACACACCCCCAAACACAGGTCAACGGCTAAGGGATTTCTCATCCTACCGAACACTACCATGGGTGCTGCAATCTCTGGACTGTGCACCCTAACCCTAACCCTAACATGACTCTGAATGTCACCGAAAATCCCTGTAATATTTATGTTGGAGCTGTTGCTGCCACGCTCCTGAATTTGGTAAAGTGAGTACGAAAAAAAAATCACGCAGCCCGGTGAGACATAGTCAACTGCAGTCATTATTTCTTGGATATATATTTTGACAACACAATAATCTAAATTATTAATCATTGGCGAACAACCAAAATGCCTCAACATTATGCAATCTTTAATTAGATGCTGTTATCATAATTCGTATACTGCACGCGGTCCAAATTATATCACGTGTGACAGGTGTGGTATTACTATTAGTTGTAGTATTACTGTTTAATATTCGGCATCTTTTTTTAACAGTTGTATTATAATCGTCTAGTACACTGAGCCATATTTTCACTGAATGTGTGAATTTCACGCACATCTGAAGAAGGCATTATGCCTGCGGAAACATGAAATGATTATTATCTGACATGGACCCGCGGCGCATTTTATCTGTAACACAGACCTTCTTAAATTTGCCGACGACTCTGCTATTTTAGGTCTCTTACCTAACTCTGGCCACGAATATTCTAACATTGTACAATCTTTTTATCGTTGGTGTAATAACAGCTACCTTCTACTGAATGTTAAGAAAACAACAGAGCTTGTTTTTGACTTTAGGAAAAATAACAACGATCCTGTTTGCCCTCTTACTATCAACAATGAAGAGGTTGAAATTGTCACAGAGGCCAAATATCTTGGCATTACTATTGATTCATTGCTTAACTGGCATGCGCATGTAACATATGTACACAAGAAAGCTAACCAGCGCATGTATTTCCTCAGAAAGCTCCGCTTTTTAAAAGTTAGCAAAAGCATTCTGAAAATATTTTACACCATGGCTTTTCAGAGCGTTTTGAGGTATGGAGTTGTCTGTTGGAGAGGTAACATCTTACAAAAAGATAAAAATAAGCTCAATATTTTAATTTTAAAAAGCCTCAAAAATTTGTAACTGTGAACTGCCATATTATTTTGATGAGCTGTACACTGGTACTTGTATTAAAAAAAGCTAATAATATAATAAATGACCCGCAACATCCCGTGGACGAAGAATACATAAGATCTGTAAGAAGTTTAAGGCTGTTGTCATAGAAAACTAAAACTGAGCGCTACTTTAAATCGTTTATTCCATCATCAACTAGGATGTTACAATAATGTCGTCATCTTGATCGTAATCTGTGTACAGTTGAATTGTGTCTTGCGTGTCAGGTCAATGTGTTTTAGTAACGGAAGCATATTGTACGCACTGTTAATTTTGTTTATTTATTTTATTAGTGTGTGTGTATATATATATGCATATTTTTGTGTGAGTGTGTGTGCGTGTGAGCGCGCTATATATCATAATTCCTGTAACTGTATTGTTATGTATTCAATGATCACAACAAATTTCCTTGTACAAGGACGAATAAAATTTATCTTATTTTATCTTTTCTGAAGGAGGTTGAAATTTACAGATTGGTTTAAAGATAAACAAAAGGCTGACAGCATGGTTCGTTTTGTTTTATGTCCATGATAGGACCTTGATGCTTGAAAACTTCAAACCAGTAGCATTTTTCATGAACCTTTTGAGTGTTTTTGTTTTTGAGATCAGATTTTTATAATATTGTATTAACTTAAAGTGCAGAAAAAATATATGAAAAAGGGTGTGTCGGTCCCCATAGCCCATCCTCCATCCCCCACCCCCGTCACCTTCCCACACCCCACGCTTTTCGTGCGATAGAGGCAAATCTTCCTACCCCCCCCCTACCCCTTCCCCCGGGTATACTTCATGGAACAGAGTAAAGCTAATACTGGAATTAGAATGTACACCCCGGCCAGAATAACTTTATTCTTTCCTTAAGATAATGGATACATTTGGTCGAAGTTCGATTAAAGAGAACACGGAAGAATAAAATTTCTCACCCACCATATTAAAATTTCTTCTAGTCTTCTGGACTTTTCTTTTATATTATTTCCTTCTTCATCAACAGCTGCCGAAGACACGTTCGTAGCTGGCGGGCAAACACTCCACAGCCAAGAAAAGAATGCGAAAAGCTGGGAAAATCAAACAGAGACTGGCAGATGAATGACAGAGGAATACAGTAATCCGCTTGAGACAGTTCGAGGAGGGGTGCAAGGAGAATGAAAGGCGCACTTACACACTGGCGGGCTTGATTCATTAAACAAAACGTCGGAGAATCAAATTTGGAAGATTATTACTCTTCAACCTCCCTCCCCCACCCCCTCCCCCAAATCCCCCGCCCTCAAGCACAAATTAAATTTAAACGTGCATGTATTTTGCTTTGCGGGAAATGTAAGTTAAAAAACCAAGCCTGTAACTGTTTTGGCGGGAAATGTAAGTTAAAAAAAAAAGAAAAAGCCTGGAACTGCTTTGCTGGAAATGTAAGTTAAAAAACCAAGCCCGTAACTGTTTTGCGGGAAATGTAAGTAAAAAAACGCAAGCCTGTCTGTTGCTTTGCGCGAAATTTAAGTTGGAAACATTCAGCAGTCGTATGTCGGGGACACGTGGGGGGTGGGGGGTGGGGGGGGGGGTGGGGGGCTATGGAATGTTACTTCCTGCATGATCCCAAAAATCATTGCGGGAGGCATCTACCGGGTCAAAATTCAAAACTGGTCTAAAGACACGCCCTTTCTAAAAATACTTTCAGTTGTGAAGTTTCATTCACAATCCAATTATTTTGTCATTTTATTTTTACTCTTTCATTGTTTAATTTCTGCCTTAAATATGCCTATGTTGTGTGTTTGTGTGTGTGTATTTGCGTCTGATGTAAGAGTGTATGCAATAGATTGTGCACGAGAGAGAGAGAGAGGGTGAGTTGTAGATGGAGAGCACAAGGTTTTCTGTAAAGCGCCTAGAGCAAATTATTTTGGACTGGGCGCTATGTAAATGATCTTAATTATTGATCTTATCATTATGATCCCGCAGTGAGTTTCCTCACACGTTTTAAACAAAATACATTTGAATATCCATACCCAAACTTGACACTACAGTGAGCATGGAAGATAAAGATTAAATGAAAATGAACCTGTTATCTATTATATATTTCAGTAACTTGCAACTTTTGGCATGACTAACTGACCAAACTATACACTCTTCAGGCCTTAAATTTGGCAGGAAGGTGGCAATTGAGATAAAGAAGATGATGGCTATCATTAAAAGTTGTTTACTTCAAGCCTGTTTAAAAAAAAAATAATAACAATGTTTATTGCTGTGTAACATCTATATTTTGGCGTGTTTGTTTCGTAAAATATAGTACCGTGCATGTCATAAAAAGTAACCGTATCAAGCGTTCAGTTTGGTGCGTAGTGTTCTGGTGCGCATGAGTTCAGAAGCAAGACTGTAATTTATTACTTTTATTATTATCCAATGTCAGGCCAGAGTTTTCTGCTATTGTATGACAGTACACAATACAGCCTGCTACTGTCACCCCCACTGTCTTGTGGGTCATCTCGGGAGAGAGGAAGACTAGGGGAAGGTAACCCTGAATACAAATACCACACTGCCTTGTGTGTTGCTATGATAGCAAAGGCTATGGGAGTAAACCCAGACAGAAAATCAGGAGTGGAGACCCGAAGGTGGTTGTCAGGGAGAACTGCATCAAACTGGCTTCCAGCATCTCCTGCAGCCGGACTAGTTCCAAATGTATTGACCTGGTCTCTCCCTTGGGTTTAACTAGAATGGCAGAGAGAGGGGTGGTGCCTCTGGGCAAAGCACCATCTCTTAAAAATAGCCCAGGCAAGGCAGCAAAACGAGGAGGCGTTTGCTCGGGCCTGGCAAGCGTCTGTCTCTCCTCTATAAGCCCACCCATATTCTAGCTGCTAAGACCGTCTGTAAAGACGCTAAAGGCCATATATATTATTATTATGAGAGAGAGAGAGAGAGGGAGAGGGGGGGGGGGCACATGACTGTTTATTCCGGGCAATGCCCGGTAGGTCATCTAGTAATTTATAATTCTTTTGCGAATTTAAAGCGATGGCATGATCGATAAGTAGTGTACAAAATTTGAAGTTTTTGCAATTGCCATTAAACAGAAGTAGGCAAAAGCATAATGCAATATCGTACCAGCTGTTGTCTTATGGCAACAGTAAACTAACAGATCAGTGGGTAGCTGTAAAAAGCAGGAAGTGGCAGACAACAGTATGTGCATAGCACGATGATATCAGACAAAATTATATAGGTTTTCGTAAATTATTAAGAATAATAAGGGAATACATTTATATAACCCCTGTTTCCAGACAATGGGCCCAAAGCGTTTTACAATGAGGCCCTCCAGGTTCGGGGGTTGGGCGTAGGGCTAACAATCCTACCCTGAAATCCTTGTTGGGGTGACCTTACTTGGAGAAACAAAATCGTTACGGAAACAGCAACATGGAAAAACCAACGTTCTGGATGTGATGGACCTTCTGAGTACCTCGCGACTCGTATGAATGCAAGTAGTGAAAGCCGAAAGGAAACTGCTAGCAGGATGAAGGAGGAACTGAACACCGCCAAAACCAAGACCAGGATTGGATACTGGAATGTTAGAACAATGTATGAATCGGGTAAGTTAGCACAAGTAACATCAGAGATGAGGCGCTACAACCTACACATCCTGGGTGTAAGTGAGAGCAGATGGACTGGATCTGGAAGGATCAAAACATCCACTGGAGAAACCGTTCTCTACTCTGGAAGAGAGGATGACCAACATCATGAAGGAGTAGCCATCATCCTAAAGAAAGGACTGGACAAATGCTTGTTGGAGTGGAAACCAGTCAATAGCAGACTGATGAGGATGAGGATGAAAGGACGACACACAAACATCACTGTCATCCAATGTTATGCACCAACCAACGAAAACGACAACACAGACAAAGACGACTTTTATGAACAACTCCAGGGGGAAATGAACATGACGCCACGGCATGATCTCATCATTGTCATGGGAGACCTCAATGCTAAGGTAGGTAAAGATGATATAAATTATGAAAGAGTAATGGGAAAACATGGAACTGGAACAAGGAATGACAATGGAGAAAGGCTTGTGGATTTTTGTGCCTTGAACAACTTAGTCATCGGAGGGACCCTTTTCACACACAGAGAAATTCACAAACTCACATGGAATTCTCCAAATGGAAGAGACAAGAACCAAATAGACCATTTGATGATCAACGGTATGTGGAAACGATCCCTTCTAGATGTGAAAGTGAAAAGAGGAGCTGACGTAGCCAGCGACCACCATCTAGTGGCAGCACTTATCAAAATTAAACTGAACAAGACCGGAATCAAGACATCAAAGCCAAGACACCTTAATATTCAGAAACTGAGAGATGCAAGTGTTAGAAATGCCTTCAACATACAAGTCAAGAACCGATTCCAGGCTCTACGAGAGTCTGATAAGAACAACCCTAATGAAAGAGGAATCGATTCAGAGTGGAAAAGAGTAACTACAGTGTACACAGAGAGCAGTGTAGCCTGCCTTGGATTTAATGAGAAAGGGAAAAGCAAGGAGTGGATCCAACAAAGAACATGGGATGTGATCGAGGAGAGGAAAGTCATGAAAAAGAAACTCCTACAAGTGAAATCGGAAAGGCTGAAAGAGAGGTACCAACATAGCTACACAGAGTTAAATAAGAAAGTGAAGAGACTAGTAAAGAAAGATAAACGAGAAGCCATGGAACAGCTAGCGGCAGATGCGGAGGAGGCAGCAGCAAGAGGAGAACAGGGTAAGCTCTACAAGATCACTAAGCGCATTTGTGGCAAGTACGGTGGAAGACCAAGTGTTCCAATCAAAGACAAGAATGGGAAACTACTGACCACAGAACGAGAACAGGATACACGCTGGACAGAGCACTTTCAGGAATTACTAAACCGGCCACCACCTGAAGATAGAATAATAATACAAGATGCTGCTGAAGACCTTGACATCAACATAGATCCACCAAAGAAGGAAGAGATAGTGGCAGCAATAAAGAGCCTAAAAAACAGCAAAGCCCCAGGAAAAGACAACTTGACTGCAGAACTGTTCAAAGCAGATCCGGATCAGTCAGCCACCATCCTTCAGCCACTGTTCACAGCTATCTGGGAAGCAGAAGCAGTACCAAAGAGCTGGAATGAAGGCAGAATAGTGAAAATACCCAAGAAAGGAGCACTCAGCGATTGCAACAACTGGCGTGGTATCACTCTCCTTTCTATACCCAGCAAAATCCTTGCCAAGATCATTGTGCAACGTATGTCAGATGCTGTGGACAAGACACTGAGAAAGGAACAGGCCGGATTCCGAAAGGGGAAAGGATGCATTGACCAGATCTTCACACTCCGAAACATCATAGAACAGTGTTCAGAATGGCAAAGGCAGCTCTATGTGAACTTCGTTGACTTCGAAAAGGCCTTCGACAGCATCCACAGAGAGAGTATATGGCGCATTCTTCGGCACTATGGGATTCCCAGCAAGCTTGTTGAACTCATCAAAAGCTTTTACAAGAACTTCAGTTGCAGTGTCGGAAACAGTGATGCATCCTTTGAAGTGAAAACTGGTGTACGGCAAGGATGTGTGATGTCAACAATTTTGTTTAACCTCGTAATCGGCTGGATTATGCGGAAAACTACAGAGGATGCACCAAGAGGCATCAGATGGACACTCTTCGACAACCTAGAGGATTTGGACTTTGCGGATGACCTTGCGCTATTGTCACATAGTCACCAACACATGCAAGATAAGACGCAGAGACTACATAATTTTGGATGCAAAGTAGGCCTTCGGATTAGCCAGAAGAAGACAGAGATTATGACCCTAAATGTAGACACTCCAGCACCAGTGCAAGTAGATGACAAGAACCTCACCACGACGGACAAATTTAAATACCTTGGTAGCATTATCAGACCAGAGGGTGGCACAAAGGAGGACATCCAAAGTAGGCTGGGAAATGCAAGGGCTGTCTTTCAAAGTATGAGCAACATCTGGAAATCGACACAATACGGCATCAACACCAAGATCAGACTGTACCAAAGCTGTGTCCTATCCACACTCCTGTATGGATCAGAGTGTTGGCGAATGACAGAAGGTGACCTCGCCAAGTTGTCTTCCTTCCACACCACATGTCTTCGTAGGATTCTCCGCATCTTTTGGCCAAACAAGATTTCTAATCAGGAACTACTAAGGCGATGCAAGCAAGAAGAAATAGCCAACATCATCACGAAGAGACGATGGAGATGGCTTGGACACGTGCTGCGAAAGGAAGCAAATTCTATAACCAAAACAGCACTTCAGTGGACACCGGAGGGACGGCGCAAGCGAGGCAGACCCAAGGCAACCTGGCGGAGAACAATCGAGGCAGAGATGAAATCCTTCAATCACTCATGGGGAACTCTCGCAAAGATGGCCCAGGACAGACAGGGCTGGAGATCCTTTGTTGCTGCCCTAAGCACCAGTGGGTGCAACAGGAAATAGTAGTAGTAGTAGTTTTACAATGAAATTGTAACATCTCTCTCTCTCTCCCTCTCTCTCTCTCTCTCTCTCTCTCTCTCTCTCTCTCTCTCTCTCTCTCTCTCTCTCTCTGTTTCTCTCTCTCTCACCCTGTTTCTCTCACTCTCTCTTTCTCCCTCTCTCTCTCACTCTCTCTGTCTCTCATTTCCTCTCTCTTCCCCACACCACACGCTCTCTATCTCACTGTCTTCCTCTTTCTCTCTCACTCTCTTTCTCTCTGTCTGTCTGTCCCTGTCTGTCTGTCTGTCCGTCCGCCCCACCCCTCTCTCTCTCTCTCTCTCTCTCTCTCTCTCTCTCTCTCTCTCTCTCTCTCTCTCTCTCTCTCTCTCTCTCTCTCTCTCTCTCTCTCTAACCATCTATCTATCTATCTATCTATCTGTGCACTTACAAATATGCTTTCATGCTGTAAAAAAAAAAACAAAAACATACACGGCTTAAAGGGAGACGTCATCAGTCAGCCAGTAGATATTTCCGGTACAGGACTGATTTTAGTTCTGTTTTGAATTAGTACTTTTCACTGAGTACTTGAAAATTTTGCCGTGATGTTTTTTTTTCCGTCTGAAATAGTTTATTTATTCTTTACAGGGGGCTATTTAAGGGTGACAGACAGGGCAAACGCATGCGCTTTTCCTCATGGACCACTTCTCCCACATTTGATGACCACTTTCAATGCTTGTCATGTAATGTTTACCGTGTAGCTAACTAACCGGTGGAAAGAAAAAGTCAGACTAGCACGGTTTGGCCCTTAAAACAGTTTCCCATAAAACGATGCTCCAGAGGCTTTGGAATGTTGACAGAATGCTATCTTTTCATGCCATTTCTCTGAAAAATGGCTTTGCATTAATTTCAACATCATTTTTTTTTAATATTTCTTTTTTATTCATGGTATTGGAGTTTACATTTCATGCAGGCTCCAGTGAACAGATTAACTTTTGACACGAGCGAAAATTATTTTAGGTGACAAAGCATGGTTCATTAAAAATTTCTAAAGCTTTGAATGCATCTAAAGATGACAAGGAAGAACAACTTACTGGCGTGACAGAAGAGCCTCTACGTGATAATAAAAAATATCGATCTAAGGAAGGCACCATACTAAGACCGGTCAGACGCAGAGCAGTTGCTGCCAGCAAAACGTACACCAAAGAAATAGTGGCAGAAGCTGACCGTGTTTGACCGAGCTTAGTATGATAGGGTCCTCCCGGATTTACTAAGAAAATTTGGGAAATTATGGTATACACTTCTTCTCTGCCAACATCTGACTGTGCTTAGTATGATGTTTCCCTAAGTCAGAAGACACAATTTCCAGCCGTTTTGTAAACTGAAAAAAAAATGGATATGAAACACTGTGGGGGAGATGTCTTGGGGGGGGGGGGGGACACTTTTTGAGACTAGGCCAGGCTGTACATCAGTCTATTTGAAGCTCAGAGACAGTGTATTTTTTAAGTAACTTCAGACATCTGCTTGAAGATTAGATTGTTAACAGTCAGATTTAAATGTTTTAAAAATTTTACCTTATTCTTTGGGTACTTTCTGTACGTTATGTTCAAGCAGAGACATAACTTTATAAGTTGTATGTCCACATGTTTCAAGGGTGCTGCTAGATGAATATTGAACACTGGGGCATGCTCATAATGAAAGAGCAATAGATGCATAAAGTAGACTCAAAGGAACACTATTGTAATTAGTACTTATGTAAATGAGGTATCTTACATTTAGGGCACGTCCTTTGTGTTAACAAGTCTCAAAGTACCTAGTAGACAATAAATGGCGTTAGTCTACATACTGTGATCTTGATGAATTCTATTTGTGTACATTATTGTTCTACAGCCAGAGAACTACACGGATAGAAAAATTTGGTACCATACATTCTTTTAAATGAGAAGGATACTGAGGAATCTTGCTGAATGATCATTCCATATGACGTGCTGTAAATCATTAAATGATAAAATGCACTTGGTCAACGGGGCGACTGCAAGCGCAAAATACTTTCCACAAATTTAATTAAAGGCGGTGAAAAAGTTGGGTCCTAGAATGATGTGAGCCTTTGATTTGACATTCATCATGTGTGGATTTAGCAAATATTCCGTTTAAAGGGTAGATTTTGAAATACGTCATAGGATTGGTGAGACATTTCCACGTCCCTCAGACTCATTTCAGTGTTCATGAACTAAGGAGGCTTTGCACACATGTCTCTGCTGAGTGATATCCTATTACGAGGTCGTTTGCGGAGCTCCACAAGTAATATTTCAGACGACCTCGCCTGTGGTATGTTCAAGTCTGATACCTGTCCAAAACGGCGTATGGCTTGTCATCGTAAAGCAAAGCAAGTGAAAAATCTGTCAAGTTTGAAATGCCGCTCCAGATGGTGCAAATTCTTATGAAGTCCCATAGCGTCTAGCTGATAAATTAATATGTCAGAAATTTCATTCAAAGCTGTAACTACACAAGATCCCTTAAGCAAGATATCTGGAGTTGACCACGAAATAAACGAAACGTTTGGCCACCGTCTCGGGAGTTCCTGGTGTAGGAGACCCTAAGCATAGTGTCAAGTAAAAGTGTATGACGTCCTAAGGGGATGGGCAGACTCTGTATCGGTTTCACGCTGTCTTCCCCGTCTCCAGGCCCGACTTACAATTTCCTTTTAATAATTCAAAGGCCGGGATCATCTGTCGGGTACTGGCAAGGCCATTTCACACCCAGCGACAATTAAATTGACAATGTCGGGAAATGAGTGAAGGTGAACTATCTAGGGTTTTTTATCAAAAAGTGGCGCTCGAGTAAGGAACGCCTCCCTTTGTTTATTTTGTTAGTTTGTTTTCTCGTTGTTGTTGTTTTTTTTGTGTGTGCGTAAAAGTAAAATCATCTATCACTTTAAAAAATATAAAAGAAATGAAACATACTGAAGAAATATACACATCCATATTCTCTTGAAAACAGAACCCCCTCAGTTAAAGGAAATACTTGTTTGAGTTAGAATAAAATCACCAGCCAACTCTATCTTACCAATTATCCATCAAGAGTAGATTTAATTCATGCTTTGCACTGTCAGATAAATAAAAACTCATATAATGACCCGAACCAATTTTAAACAGCTGCCATTTTGAATGCAGATAGAGTTCTGGAATTTTTTTTTTACTTTTCCTAAACTTCATTTTATGCTAATGTATGCCAAATATCAAATAAAATAATTATGCACTCAGACACAGACCTTTAACAAATTTATTGCGTAGGGTTTTGTCGATATTCATACCACCTCACCATGGAACCTTTTCACTTGCTCCCCCCTTTCCTGTACGAGCATAAGGCCATTAGAATACTGAATGCCCATGATAAGTCCTTGCTGTTCGAAAACATAAGTGCCATTTTGCATGAACAGTTACGTTCTAAACAACTGAATTTTAATATAGATCTAGATCTAATTTAGGAACTCTGCTGACAAACGCACCTAATGCTACCCGGAAACCCTTTCTCCCCCATGCAGGCGTACGCATTTCATTTGATAGGGGCATCCTCCCTTCTCCCCCCCCCCCCAAAGATCCTTCTAGCGTCCACATACTTTATGGATAGGTCTACATAATAGGAAACACCTGTGTTCTATTGAGAAATCATCACCGCAAGATACAAGCTGCTCCATCTCCTTGGACTCCACTTTTAAGAATTTTTGCTTCGAAGTTTGAACTCTTCTGAACAAGACCAGTGGCGTAGGGTGGGTTGCCAGAGCCTGCTGCAAGGCAAGTATTGCGCCCCCTGACCCCGAGGGCGGCTAGAGCAAAGTTGATTTGCCCTGTCGTGTTGGAAAACTGTGTAGAATGTTCGAACGTTGGGAGATTTTCTCTGTGTGTTGGGGTTTGGGGGGGGGGGGGAGATTTTTTTAAAGTTATTTCTAATTATTTATTTTCTTTTACTTTTGAAATTTTGCACCCCTAGGAATTTTACTACCGGGCCAAAAACGCGTGGCACCCCTTATGCGTCGCCCCTGAACAAGAGAGTGAAAATTATATTAAAAAATCTAGAATAATTATTATTACGTGTAGATACTTCAGCTCAACATATGGACTTGAAATCAATAGGAGACGCTTCATCTGAAGTTCACTGTCGTCTTGAACTCAAGTTCTCCGAAAAGAGAACAGAGATCACTTGTAAACTGGTGTGATCAAATACTGGCTGTACTGTATGGCTTACGGAATAGATAGACAGACAGACAGACATATATAGATAGATCCTCAAATGGATGGGTAGGCAGGCCAGTAGGCAGGCAAGTAGGCATGCAGGCAGGTAGGCAGGCAGGAAGATAGACAAACAGAGAGACCGACAGACGGACAGACAGACAGACAGATAGATAAGTAAGTATCGAGAAGCGAAAGAGAGAGAGAGAGAGAGTTGGGGTTTGCTGTGGGCTGTCAGTCTGAAATAGAAAGGCCCCCCCCCCAACACACACACACACATAATTATGTGCCCGACTAAAGTTCTGTAATTCAAATGGTACTCCTTCCAAAAGTGTCAAGTAAAAAATCTTACCTTTAGTAGTCCATCACCTTCAAATAATCCACTGTGACAATTCAGTAATCCACAAAACGAATTTCAAAAACACAATAGACACACTCGGCTATAATTTTACATTAGCAGAAATGAAATCAGAATATTTTCACCTGAAAACGTTCACATCCAACCAGAAATATTTCTTCACAATTTCTTCACGAAATGAGAAAAACACTTCCAAACGCTGGATCCAAATCATTATCTTTACAATTTGGTCATGATCTGAGGAAAGCATTTCCAAACATGAGAACTTAATCAAACAGATTTTAAAATGAGCCTCATTATTAATGGCGTCATTAAGAAATCAGAAGTCGTTTTAAAAACGAATGCGTGTGGAATTTTTTGAAAAGTGAAAATCGCTCACGGATCACAGCAAACACGCTATCACCACACTGACAAGACCTCGTTATTTCAAGAGGCAAAAAAAAAAAAAATGAATTTTTAAAAAAAGGATGTGTTTACTTTCGTTATGAAAAGAAAAGTTGAAGCTATATAATCAGGTAGTTTGTTTTTTTTTATGGGATTATTTTATGCAATGTTGGTTTGTGGCCATCCACGAAGCAGAGACTTCACAACCAAGCAATGACTTTGGTGGTGGTGTTTTTTTTAACATTAAACTTTCCTCTTTCATCCCCGCCTCCACGTAGGTTTTTTCATAAGCTTGGCTTCTCACACCCCTCCTGCCGCCCCCATCACGACCATCTTTTAACGAGCGTAGGGCCATGAGAACAGTGACTGTCCATGACATAGCTGTGAACAATTAAAGGGATTAGAATCAGAATGGGTCTATGTGCCATTGGCACTTAGATTCCTTGTAGTTCTAACCTCTTCATTTATTTAAGGCGGTCAGAATTACATGGGATCTAAGATCTAAGTGCCAATGCACTAAAAAAAACAACCTTGTAATTCTAACCCCTTCAATTATAATGTTCCAAACTATTATTGCATGGGCTACAGGTATTTGACTATTTCATTAGAAACAGAAAATAGTTTGACTGATATGTAGGATGTTTCTCTCCTTCCCCCCTCCCCCCTTTTTTTTTTCTTACCTCGTCTGAAATTCATCACACCTAGTTAGAGTACGAGGCTCATTCTCTGCCCCATCCCAATCCACATGTGTATAAATACATGCTTTCTCTGAAGATGTTCAACAACAACGTCATTGTACGACATCTTTGCTTTTCTCATAATTATTTAATATGCCAGTGAATCCCTACCCCACCCCACCCCTACCCCCCCACCCCACCCCACCCCACCCCCATTTCCCCCCTCCGAGCATATGCATTTTATGGGTGGCTGTTTTGGCTGTCTTGTTGTTGGTATAATTATGTTGTATTGTTGTTGTTTTCAAATTTGTAATATATTAGGGTTCTTTCGATATGCGATATCTACTCCTTTAAAACGCAAAATAAATGGAGATTAAAAAAAATAAACAAATAATGGCGATTGTGGTTATTTTCCTCTCCGAGACCTATGATACAGGGAATGTTATTTCCAGGAAGGAAATGAAATGCTACAAAGCTCCAAGTTACTCACTGCAAAAAGAAAAACAACAACAACAAAAAACAAGCGTGTGAAAAGCCTACCTGTTGTATAGAAAGGTTTGGTTTTATTGTTGTAGTTGTTGATGGTGGTAATGATGATGATGATGGTGTTTATTATTATTATGCTATTTTAGTGAGATGAGAGTACACAATAATGTTAGTATTGTTGTTGTTGTTTTATGGGGCGCGGGGGGGGGGGGGCGGCCATTTAAAAGTTTATATGATCCCAGTGTCCTGGTGTTGAGACACACTAGAAAAAATCTTGTGTCCTGGGACATTTGAATTATTTCTATGATACCTTTGTCCTTCTGCCCAGGTATGCTTGTATTCTGAGATATCTGAAGTACATGTATGTATTTCTATGACTTCATTGTGCTGACATGAAGGCAGGCTGGGGTCCTGAGACGTCTACTGTGACTTTTCTACGATGCCAGCGTCCTGGCACACATACTGAGACATTTCTAATATGAAAGTGTCCTAGGGTTGAGCTATGCTTGTGTCCTGTGTCACGATCACGTGCGTGAAGATGGTCACGACCACGTGTGTGATGAGTACCTAACTTATTTACCTTTCAAACCCAGCTAACAAGCCAAGCAAGCAGACCAGCGATCAACGGACACATGGAGTGAGATTTAAATTAAACGATATTTAATTATAAATGCATGACAAAACTTATGTCAAAACATTAGTCTCATGATAATCACATACATAATCACAAAAACAGAGATATTTTAAATTTACTCTTGGGGATCATGGCTATTCTCTATTCCCCGTTTTACACCTAGATCTAATCCCTCTGTCCATAAACTTATCTACGTATACTTAATAGTCTCTGTCAACAGCTGCCCTCCTCGTTGATGCAGTTTCACGTCTCCAGAGTTCACACGATCCTTTCTAGATCTCTAACTTCGACGATAAAAGGGGAAACAGACGCCCCTGGCTTCTCACAAATCAGAACACACAGTTCACACCCGCCATCGTAGATTACTAGCTCCTTGAGGGGTTCTCATCATCCCGTCCTCAAGACTCTTCAACTTCTGCAAACACACAGCACACCGACGGTTCACACCCGCCATCGTAGATTACTTGTTCCTTGAGGGGTTCTCGTCATCCCGTCCTCAAGACTCTTCAACTTGCAAACACACAGCACACCGACGGTTCACACCCGCCATCGTAGATTCACGAGCTTCTGATGGGTTCCCATCCTATCATCAGAACTCCTCAACTTCTGGTCCCCATGGCACGACCTTCCACTTGTCGCCCGGACCGATAAATTCTGCGTCTTCCTTTAGGAATGAATAACTTGGGAACCACGTGTGTCGAGCTTCTCCTCTACTTATACTCCCGAGGCCTTGCACACGCGACTAGTTTAAAACGAGTCGTGTGTATCTATTCACGCTCGTCAACAATGTTAAAAACCGTGTTTTCCCCTGCTAAGCTCACCCCCCTAGACTCGCGGCGCACAAGGCCACCGACCTTCCTAGTGATAGTAATCTTTCATGCTAGTCAACAACTTAAAAACTCCCCTTCTCCCCTACTAATTTTACCCCCTCTATACTCGTGGCGTACAAGGTCATCAACCTTAATCGTGACACCTGGAACATTGGAAGTGTTTTTGTGATGCCACCATTCTCTCTTCATAAGGGTCGGGTCATATTATTATAGAACCCGATCACTATTCTCTCTTCAAAAGGGTCGGGTCATATTATTATAGAACCCGATCACTATTCTCTCTTCATAAGGGTCGGGTCATATTATTATAGAACCCGATCACTATTCTCTCTTCAAAAGGGTCGGGTCATATTATTATAGAACCCTATCACTATTCTCTCTTCACAAGGGTCGGGTCATATTATTATAGAACCCGATCACTATTCTCTCTTCAAAAGGGTCGGGTCATATTATTATAGAACCCGATCACTATTCTCTCTTCATAAGGATCGGGTCATATTATTATAGAACCCGATCACTATTCTCTCTTCAAAAGGGTCGGGTCATATTATTATAGAACCCGATCACTATTCTCTCTTCAAAAGGGTCGGGTCATATTATTATAGAACCCGATCACTATTCTCTCTTCATAAGGGTCGGGTCATATTATTATAGAACCCGATCACTATTCTCTCTTCAAAAGGGTCGGGTCATATTATTATAGAACCCGATCACTATTCTCTCTTCATAAGGGTCGGGTCATATTATTATAGAACCAGATCACTATTCTCTCTTCATAGGGGTCGGGTCATATAAGACCCGATCACCATTCAATCTTCATGAGGGTCAGGCCATAATTATAAGTCCCGATCACCAAGTTATGTAAGTTTTTTCATCACAATTGCACGGGCTGGTAGCACATTGGGTAGAGTCTGTTTTGTCTGAGTACTAGAAACGATAAGACTGTCTTCTTCACACCACTAAAAAAACAGTGCACACCATTTGCGCTGTGATCAGGGACGGGACCCACGGCCCATAGCATGAAAAGAATGCTTGATATAATGATAAATTAATAACGCCGATTAGTTACAGTGCTACTGCGACCAAAAAAAAACAACTAATAGCCAGAGTTTTTCCACAGCATTGAAGTTATAATTACAAAATAAGTGACGTCAATCAAGGCTTACAGCGATAGCTGAATAGTGAAAAGAAAAATCAGTATTTTCCCTATTTCGCTTTGTAAAATACGGCACTTTTCATGACTTCCGCGCGTTTGCCGCTGAATGGCGTTGCGAAATCTGTACACGCCAAAAACGCTAGCTTTCTTATCTTATGAATTCTAGTATCTTTGGCACTGCTTCCGTATGAGATGTAGACTATGGAGTTTAACGGAATTTAGCACACTGGTCAAGTTGAAACAAGTCGGTCTTGCTAAATGGTTTAAAAGTAAAATAGACAGAGTCAGAACCGACGCAAACAAATTTGACTCACTGCGCTGCTCTTATGTTACATTTTCTCTCTGCAGCCACCGCACCCCCCCCCCCCCCCAATCCACCATCCACATCAAAGCATAACATTGAAGACCCGCAGAATGATAGGTTATCGTAGATGCCGACATGCACAGGGCCATCCAAGAAATTCTGTGAGTTATAGACGGATAGAACAGTACGTGGTGTGCAATTGTGACTACCGATGTTTAATGTGTGTCAGTGTATACAATGTAAGTCTAGCTTAAGAGTGTGTGCAATAGAATGTGTTTGAAATAGAGCGAGAGATAGAAGGGGAGAGAGAGAGGGAGGGTGAGTTGCAGATGGAGAGAACAAGACTTTCTGTAAAGTGTCTAGAGTAAATTGTTTGGATTGGGCGCTATATAAATGATCTTCAATATTATTATTATTATTATCATCGAATGCAGTGATCAAAATCTATGACTGTGAGCCAACTCTGCGTTCCCCAAACCCGGAAAAAAAAATTAAGAAAAAATATCAAACAACAACAATCAAACAAAATCAATCTCTTGACACAGAAAACGAAAACCCCCAATTGTCAGTACTGTGTATTTTACGTCAAGTGCAAATAATAGTACACGCGGCCCGGATTCTGGGAAACAAAACCAATGGATTTCCGTTCTCTGAAACGTGAGTTCGTTCGGAATGAAAGCTTTTATAAGGGCGCTCAGAATTATCCGTGAAAACTGAAGCTTCACTAAGCTCTAATGCTGCATCCCCGTGACGAGTGCATGACAACGGCGAGCAGCATCTCTACTGTAATTAACAGAAACACGAGCTGATGTGGAGAGGGTTGCATTTGTCATTGAGAATTTGAAATGACGGCATACGGTGATGATCTGTGTTAGGGTATTCGAAACAACTATTAGAATATTCGAATAGTGACCTGTGTCGAATATTGTTTCCAATAGTTTTAGAATTATTCGACACTCAGGTTTGTGAATTGTTTAAATAAGTTTCGATGGGGAGACAAAGTGAAAATTTAACAAAACCGTATGAAAATAAGCCCAGATCTACAAAGAAGGTCACCGAGTAGCGTGAATTATTGAAAGAAGGAAGTAAGAAATACATTGCTTACACCTGTACATTTTAGAGCGTCTTTCTTTCTTTCTTTCTTTCATGTTTTTTCCTAAAGAAGGTCTTTTTGAACGAAAACTTGCTTTGTCTTTTCTTCTCCTTTTCATATTATGACATCGTTTCCGTATTATTCTTAATGCGAGGTTTTGCAACATACAACCTATTCTTTTTACTTCAAGCTTTGCCTACAGATTTTCTTCTGTTGTTGTTTCTTTTTTTTATTATTATTATACTAGTAGCGGTGCCATCCTTCAAATGGTAAAAGACAAAAGGCATCATTTCAAACTGAAAGGAATCTGCACAAATGACAGATTATCACAGATGCCGACATAAACAGGGTCATCCAGGAAATTCTGTGAGTGATACATAAATACAACAGAGTGCAATTTTATTGTGATCACCGACTTTTAATTTTTGCCGGACGTAATGACGTCACGGACTCGTGTGTTTGTAAATATGCGTTCGTGAACAAAAAAAAAAGAAGAAGAAAAGAGATCAGAGGCGATCAATCCACGACACAAATGTAAATCCCCCAAAAAAACAAAAAAACTTGACCACCTTTTCAAGTCTCCAAATCTGAGACAGAGCCATCGCCAGGCAAAAAGGAGGGCAACTGTAAAATTTCACGAAAATCCGAGTTGTATGAGCGGCGGCAGCCTTGTTAAAAATCGGGCGAGGGTTTTTATTACATAGATTTCCGCCTGTCATGCCCCTTATGAAGTCGTTTATGGAGCTGTATTTTCGTGTACGGAGACGCTCAGATATTCGAAACAGCGACAAAAACTCGAAAAAAAAAAAACGTATACCGTAACTAATATTCGATATTCGTTGGAATGACACAATTTGCTATCCGACCCCACACTAGTGATGATTCACGAAGATCAATGACATCGAGTACGTGCCTGTTACCTGAATGAATGTTTCCTTCTACGAGGTCACGCAATTTACGGGGTTTGCGTGACTCACTCACTCATGCATGCCAGATGACTGTTTATTTTAGTTTTGTGGGCCGTTGAACACATTTTTGGGGAGTGTTTGCCTGAACACTATTGTTTTTATATGTATAGGAATTAAGAGGTGACAAAGTTTTAATTACACATGAAATCGACTTTGCGTATTCCCAGTTGTGCATTATATCGGCAATCTAATTCAAGAATGAATTTATGAAACTGAGTGGATGTGGCGATCCTTCGCGAATTCGGGTGAAATGTTTGTACCTCTTTAAAAAATCAAAATAAAATATTTCTAGAAAGATACCAAGCAAAATATTTTAACCAAATGCTGAAAAATGGGGAATCGTTCATTTTATTAACACATCACAATTTTCATAGAAAATGTTTCCTCCTTTGGGGGATTTTCTCAGGAATTCGGTCTTTTACCTTAAGCCCGATTTCGCCAGATCCACTCACATTAATGCTAAGATGTATAAATCTTTTCCGGTGTTAAGGAAACGAGTAGTTAAACAATTCACTTTTTCGCGATTTTTTTTTATTATGTAAGATTTGCATACGATTGTGTGTGTGTGTGTGTGTGCGTGCGTGCGTGCGTGCGTGTGTGTGTGTGTGTGTGTCTGTGTGTGTGTGTGTGTGCGCGTGTATGAGTACGTGCCTGTGTATGTCTACATGAGATAGTCCATGCGAGTAGAACAGATCTCCTTGATAAAATGTATCTGTATAATGAGGAACTGTCAGCCAGGGTCTCCGGCACTAATTAAATAAGTTATCACGTTTCATGCCAGCTGAACAGCTACATTTGCTATCCACAAGCCAGGATGTTGCCCAGACGGCCATAGGGAGGCGCTGCGTACTATCTTTTCCCCCTTGACCGCAGGCTATACTGTCATTTCAAATTTCTCAAATTTCAGATTTAATTTGGTACCCCAGACTTAAGTCCTTTTTTTTCTTCTATAAATGTGTGTTTTTTGTTGTTGTTTTCTAGTAATATCCGGTATCTAACAGAGATACCCAAAATTGGATAAATCTGCTCTTCTTCTCCTTCCCTTCCCCATCTCTTGTCTTCCCTCGTTCTTTCCCTTCTACCTTTTTTATCCCTCTCCTCCCCTTCCCATCCCTTCCCCTCCTCCACTTCCCCTTCCCTACCCCGTCTCTTCCCCACCCCACCTCTTCTCCTCTCCTCGCCTTACATATCCACCCACTATTCCAGCATTAGGTTTGTTTGTTGTTGTTTTTACATGTTTAAACATTGCTATTTTGGGGAAGTCGCTGATCATCACTATCACTGCGAGTTGCACAATTTAAGCTGAGTTTTTATGTGTACGGAAACAGCAACGGCGAAGGAAACGTCAAAAACCCTTCAAGTAATTAAATATAATGAATGATTTAGAGAGAATGAAACGCTGTTTCCGTACACATGGAAACACTCTTTCTTTTTACTACCCGATGGGTCTTTGGCGTTTCCTTTGCCGTTTCCGTTTCTGTACATTTGGAAACTTAACACAGCTTAACAATCATAGTAACATCATGTTGACCACCCAGAACGAGAAAATGTTGCTCCTGCTCACTAAAGAAATATACACAGCATCAGTCGTTAAAGACAAACTCACCCACGTGGTATGACAGTAATTGTAACCTTAAAGGGGTTTTGAATTGCAAATCTTAGAAATGTGCTATTTGGACCTTAGATCCAACTGCTAAGCCTAACAAAACATACAATTTGGGACCTTTGGTCTTGTTGATTCTAACTCCAGTATTTGCACAACTGAGAAATTCGATGTTAAAGGTTTACGGCTTCGGCATTATAATAAGGAATTAGAATAAATGGGAAATGTGAAAATGCTTGGTAAGTGTCACAATGCATTTTAAACGTGTGTCAAAGTGTGCATTTGTTAAACCTCTTCCACATAGGCTACTAAAAGGTCTTCAGTTTTTCAGGCAATGGAGGTAGAACAAATTAAAGAACTAAGGATGCTATTTGTGGAAAGCTGATCATGATCGCTCTGACTCTGCAGCATTGAAAACATTGCCTTAAGATAAGGTAAGATAAGATACAACTTTATTATCCTGTTGTCAGGAAATTTGTTGTCACAGCGTCAGTAACAGAACAACAGTAAATACATTATCTAAGACACACAGGTCTTTAAATGCATACCGCACACCCGCACATTGCTCATACAACATTACCAGCAAATAAGAACAATACTCACACACATACACACACACTGTCAGAACAGACAATTAGGAAATCTAACAACAGCATACTACATCAAGAAACACTACCACTTCGAATAGCGAATGGCAACAAAAGATCGTCAGTAGCGCTCTCCGTTTGTTTTTAAATACAGTATTCGTCCACTTCTTTGGGATCAGACTATCTGATGGAACAAGGGGTGGGAGCAATCATTCACAATTGATTTCAGTTTCTGTTTGCACGAATGCATAAATAACTCTAATAAAGTTGATGTATTCACATGATGTATTCAATGTCAATTGTTTGATAAAGCTCTTGATTCCCAAGAAGTAATACGGACAAAACAAATTTATTTTTCCAATTTGTCAGAAACACGAACAGCGGCAGTGCCAGGCATTCACAATTAAATAGTGCTGGGCACGGTTCCGACACCAGTGTCGACTCCTTGGGTACTGACCTTCATCTTGCGACTCCGACGTCAGAACCAGGTACCGGTACCGACATTAGCTTTGACACTGCGGAAGCTCTCGAGTTTTCCTTCTCGTTACCACAGATCAATTTACATTTAATACGTGCAAACATTGCATTACAAAGATTTTAAATATATTAGAGAATTACTTCTGCCTCCCCACGACACTACAGCACCGTACCAGTGCCCCGCACCAGACAGGAGACTGACAATTAAAATTTGACAGTTCACCTTTGCATCATGCAAATTCTCAGGCTCAATGTCGGAGTTCGGGTGCCGGAGTTGACAATTATAGGGAAGTGATGGAGTCGTGACGTTACTTTCTCGAGGTCAAAGTCGACACCAGTGTCGGAACCTTTCAGTGAGGATCTGCGATGTCATTGGAGTCGGATTCGGTGTCGTCTCCAACGAGAAGTTATGGTGTCGGAGTCGGGAGTCGCGACAATAGAAAATTGCTGGTGCCGCCCAGCTTTACAATTAAATCAGCCCACGGAAGACTCGCGGAAACATTACATCAGCCCACAATTTAACTGAGAAAAACAGTCTTCATGACGAAATACTTGTGCACTAACCAGATAAAAGAAAAATGATTGATGGCTTGAGCGGTACCAGAAGTTGGCAAGCTTCATGTCTGTCATGCTGTCATGAAAGGTTTCACAAAGGCGACTTTGCCATAAATTTGGGAAGCCAAAAAATGCCATCGTCTTCATTACATCTGCAATTATCTTAAAGTTGTTTTGGTGTCGGTAGTTTGGGATAGAATGTTTTTGATACAGAGGCGTTTAAATCCATAATGACCTTATTTAAAACAGAAAACAGTCTCAGACCATTAACACAACAAAGGCTCTTTGTTTATGCATGATTTGGGAGTAGAGGTTTTATGTCATTGAATGCCGCTTATTTGAACCAGACAATAATAATCTTACACCATAAGCATACGCTCTTTGTCTCTGCATCCCTGTGGGAATGGATGTTTTGTATCTTTGAATGGCGACGCCCCTTTTTTTTTTTTTTTTTTGAATCAGATAATAATAATCATAATTATGCCATAAACACGGGCTCTTGGTCGCTCCATGCCTTGGGAAAAGGTGTTTTGTATCTTTGAATGACGCTTTTTTTGAAACAGATAATAATAATCATAATTATGCCATAAACACGGGCTCTTTGTCGCTGCATGCCCTGGGAAAAGGTGTTTTGTATCTTTGGGTGCCGCTTTTTTTTTTTCATAAACAGATAATAATAATCATATGTCTTAAACATTGGCTCTTTGTCTCTGCGTGCCTTAGGAATAGGTGTTTGGAATCTTTTTTGAAACAGATAATAATACTCATAATGCCATAAAACCAGGTTTTTTTGTTTCGACTTGTTTTGGGAATGGATTTTTTTGTGTCATTGATGTAACAAAACCGCAGATGTGAAGTTTAATCTGAAAAGGGCTTGCAAACGAAACGATAGACAGACACTGCCGACTTCATCTACAGAAAATGTAATGTTTACTGCGATATACAATAGAAATATTCTCAAGTACACATTGTCATGTATGTGAGTGCACTTTCCCACAAAACAGCTCTGCTCTTTGGTGATATCGATTCTATCAAAGCCCTGAAGTATTTCCATTTCATCCGCAATTTGCCTAAGCGTTATCGTAGATTCTATTGTTGTTAAAGAACAGTAAAAAATGATATTAATATTGGGAAGTTGTCCTTCTACTCCAATTATAGAATGCTCAAATACATGAGCTGCATCTCGAGTTCTCCTAGTACAATGTTAATTTGTATTTCACGAAGCAATGAGCTGCAAATCAACAAAAATTATTGTTGCGTCTCGTTCAACAGATAATTGTCATATTTCCAGCTATTCATTTGTCCGCGAAGTTTGCAATGTTAAAAAAAGGGTGCTTTACATTAAATCGTTAACGAACTGAAGAACAGAAAGTCAGTCTAACCTTCCAGCAATTCAAGAGGACAGTCTAACCTTTCTGCATTGCTGAAATTCGAGAGAACAGACTAACCTTTCTGAAATTCGAGAGAAAGTATAAGTTTTCTGAAATTTGAGAGGAAGTATAGTTTTTCTGAAATTCGAGAGAACAGTCTAACCTTTCTGAAATTCGAGAGAACAGACTAACCTTTCTGAAATTCGAGAGAACAGACTAACCTATCTGAAATTTAAGAGAAAGTATAGTTTTTTTTCTGAAATTCGAGAGAACAGACTAACCTATCTGAAATTCGAGAGAACAGACTAACCTTTCTGAAATTCGAGAGAAATTATAGGTTTTCTGAAATTTGAGAGAAAGTATAGTTTTTTCTGAAATTCGAGAGAACAGACTAACCTTCTGAAATTCGAGAGAACAGACTGATCTTTCTGAAATTCGAGAGAACAGACTGACCTATCTGAAATTCGAGAGAAAAGTCTAGCCAATCTAAAATGCGAGAGAACAATCTAACCTTTCTGAATTTCGAAAGAAAGTACAACCTTTCTGAACTCCGACAGAACAGTCTAACCTATCTGAAATTCGAGAGAACGAGAGAAGTGGGACCAAAAAAAAAAATCAATTCTTTTTTACAGGGTAGAGAAGCATATAGTTCTCGAAGGCAGATGGCTAAAAAAGGTTTGGCTTCAGTTTGTCATTAAAAAAAGAATAAAATTAATGAATAAAATAAAACAATATAACAATGATGATGGTAATAATAATAATTATTTTTTTAAGCGGGGGGGGGGGGGGGGGCTTGTAAATTAAGAGCCACTGAGATTTTATATGAGACTCATAGGAATTTCTGTATTTCACTTTCGGGACAAAGGGGTAACTGGGCTTACTGTCCAAAGTTTTATATCAATTTACGATTATAAGCATTCATTGCCGTCCTCTGCTTCAGATGCTACTTGCTCTGCTGCTAGTGCTGCGTTTCGGCGAGACATTTTGCCACTGTCATCTCTGCCATTCCTATCCCTTTTTCATATTCCGATCAGTGCATTGTGTGCAAGTATTGCTAATCTGTCTCAATTCTTGCAGTGCTATTTTCAACTTTGAGTCCACTGCTCGTACCATCACTGCAGCTTCCGCCAACAATAACAACAACAACAAAGAAAGTAACTGCCACTAGCACTGCTATTAATACTGACACCGCTATTACAATGAGCTGTATCATCCGTGCATACACTGACGACCACAATAATTACCACACCATTCCCTACTACGATTATCACCACCTTTGAAAGCTTTGGTAAAGACAAAATTTACTTCTGGTGTGGCGCGCACTGAGCATCTCACAGCTACACCGATGGTACGGCTATTAATCATAGCACTGTCACTACCCATCACCATTCCTAAAACATGGGGCCTTTTTTCAATATTCTGGTCAGTGCCATCCAATTGGAAATGATGTACTAGATTTCTTACAAGATTGCTCTTTGAACAAAAAAAGAAAGGGGGAGGGGGGGGGATGATGGAGGGTCGCGTACATGAGGGACAGAAACTTTCCGTAGAGAACAATAGAGGCAGTACAGACCTCATGTTGAGACTTGACCTCTGCAACCTACAATGTTTCTCAATATTTCTTTTTCTTCCCCATTTCCGTAACACCATGTTTTACTTGCTCTCATTCCAACTTCAAAGGTTTCTATTTGTAAGGAGGACAGTGTTTTCACTGTCGTTGGAATTGGAAGGCCTAAGGAAGTACGTGAGCACAATTCTTTATACCAGCTATTATAGTACGGTGTGTGAGAATTACTGTTCTAGCTTTCTCCGATACAGAAGAAGCAGAGAAGCTGCTTTAATAACCTGTGAGTAGCAATTATGAAGGGCTGAAAAGTAATGAATATAAAAATGATCGATATGAGATCGCCTGGAACTCTCTTACCGGGAAATTATAGCCATTGTGTTTTTAGTTAGTTTGTACAAGTTGTCGAGGGCGCAGTGTAAACAGTGTACACACACATTCCACAATTATGATATCAGAAATAATGTTTTATTCTTATTATTATTGATAAACACTAGAAAATGTACAATTTTGATTGGGAACTCGAAAATAGAGTATTACCTTCATGTTTGTCTAGGGAGATAATAATTATTACTTGAACGAATGGACTGAACTGAGCTGGGCGAGGTGGGTATTCAGATTTCATGCTAGCTAGCCAATCATCTTGTGTATCATTGATCAATGCCAGGGAATAAAGCTCCTGACAGCGGTGGTCTTTGTGTGCGAGAACGTCAGACTTCATTGCAGGCACCAGTCTCTGAACCTGGCGAGTTGGAGACTAATAGCAGACAGCGTTTGAGTGACTCACAGTCTTTCTTTTTCTTTGTGAGACCAACTATCCACAGGGTCGTGGTGTTTTTTTTTTCTTTTCTTTTTTCCACTTCATGTTTAGTCAAGAAATATTGAAATATTTCTTTTGTAAAATCGTTGTTCAGAGTGAAGGCAGCCCATTTAAATTACTTTCTTTGGAGTTTGCTTCCACCATTATGAATTTTTTTAAATTTTTGTCGTTGTTGGACCAGCTGCTTATGGTTTCTTTTACTTTCGGCTGCAATGTTTAGTCAAGAACATTTCTTTTATATAATCGCTGTTCAGAGCGTAAAGTAGCACTTTAGTAAAAGTTGGCTTCCACTATTATGGATCTTTTTTTTTTCTTTTAGTGTTGGACCAGATCTTTAAGTTTTCTTTTGCTTTCGATCTTAATGTCTAGTCAAGAAATATTTCTTTTGTAATACCTCTCTTCAGAGTGAAGGCAGCCCATTTAAATTGCACTTCCGCTAGAGTTTGTTTCCACCATTATGAATCTTGTTGTTGTTGTTGTTGTTGTTGTTGTTGTTGTTGTTGTTGTTGTTGTTGTTGTTGTTGTTGTTGTTCTTTCTTTTTTTTTCTTTTTTTTTTCGGATCAACTATTTATAGTTTCTTTTCCTTTTGACTTCAATATTTAGTCAAGAAATATTTGTTTCGTTAAAATAGCTGTTCATGAGAGTAAAGACAGTCCATTTTAGTTGCACTATCGTTGGAGTTTGCTTCCTTCCGCCCACTATGGTTGTTGGGCATTGTAGGGACTTGTAGTTCTTCGCTCTCGACAGATTGTAAACAGTTGTTTGTGCACAATTGTCATCGCTGCTCTCAGTACTTCCCATGGTGCTTCTTTTTTAGAACGGGTGGGATCAACTTCAGAAACGGTCTGACGGATTTGTTTGAAATTTTGCATGGGCTGCACACTAAATGTTATGGAAATGATTTTTTATTTGTTACACTGTAGCCTGATTTTGAGTCTCCATCTTTCCACTGTGAAAAAAAATCATACGTAGACCGAATTATTTCTTTAAAAAAGCATTTTCAACAGGACTGAAATGTATGAAGCACTATACTGCACTGTTGTTCCCTGAACTGCATTTAATTTGTTAATGTGTGTAAGGGTACAAACATAAAGGCCACCTAATTCTGTCACCGAGCCACTAGGTGAGAAGAATTGCACTATATAAACGGACCGAATCTTGGTGGGCTCTGTGTGTAGTTGTTGAAATTATATAGTGCAATTCTTCTCACCTAAAGCGCCTAGTGGCTCTATGACAGAATTCGGTGGCCTCTATGTTTGTACCATAAGACTAGGCCAGCATATGAGACGCAGTTGCGTCTTGGTGGTTTTTTTTGGGGGGGGGGGGGGGGGTTCAATAATCGTGTAGATAGAGATGTGCACACGTGCGACACACGGGCACTTTGCAACGTCGACAGGAATATCAAACTAAAAAAAACGACTGCAGCACGAGCGCTCCTAGCCTTAATGTTTTCCACAAGTCTAGAAAATCATCCTTGTACTGCCAACAGTACTGAGATCAGCGACGTAATGGGACAAAACAGTATTTGCGTCCGGCGGAATTACTAAATAACTTACTTTAAATAACGATAATATTTCTTTATTTGATAACAAAAAAAGGATTTATCTTTCGATATGAATTGAATATTAGGCCGAAAATTTATCGTTTCTGTCGCATTTTGACCCTTTTTACTGCATGCAGGGAGAGAGCTAACTCATTTAGAGCGTAGCCTATTATCTTCCCTTGGTGCTGAAACTGACGTACTTTCAAACTTGCAAATAAACATAACATATTTCTATACATCCACATCTGATACATGAACCATTGGCAAGTAATGAAATCAGAAAGTAGTTGAGACTATACAAAACAACCTGGTTTATGGCTTAGCATCTAAGGAGCTAATTCAGTGAAACAGGGAGGGGGGGGGGGCAATGGGTAGATGGGTAGAGGATTATGACAGACAATGAGAAAACACCCAAAAAATAAGAAGCTGGGGGGGGGGGGCAAGTATATAGAGAGAAGAGATGTCAACGAGAACAGTAAATTATGAGGAGAAGAATGAGGTGGGAGGAGAATAAGAGCACAGGAGGAGAAGAGATGAAACCGGGATGGATAATTGCATGAAAGGTGAGAAAGGGAGTGGTGGGAATGTGTTCGCGGGCAAAGGAGTGAAGTCAAGACCCTTCCTCTGTAACAGAGTCCCATGCTGAGGGACTTCAGCAACAGTCTAAAGAAAAGTAAAATGGCAAAATGCACCCGATACTTCTTGACGCAACAGATTGTATTTATTCCGTTCTCATCTAGATTACACAAGAGAATCTTCACGCATGATACTGGAGTACGCCTTTTTCTGTTCCTCCTTGGAAAACTGCTATTATGTAACCAAATTTTATACATTTTTAAAATTTTGTCGACATCGCCTAAAAAATTGGTCCAAACTTCTCTCTCTCTCTTCTCTCTCTCTCTCTCTCCTCTCTCTTCTCTTTTCTCTTTCTCTTTCTCTGTGTGTTCTCTCTCTCTCTGTCTCTCTCTCTCTCTCTCTCTCTGTCTCTGTCTCTCTCTGTCTCTCCCTCTCTCTGATAATAATACATATTAGTATAGCGACTTCATTGTGAGTGATTGTGACTGAATTATGATGCAGAAGTCGTGGAGGCTTCACTTTATTCCCGTTACCATTTTGCATTTACGACTGTGACACACACACATTGCGCTAATGACATATTATATTACTCGGGGGAATCACGTGTGTGTGTAAGACATAGTGTGCTTGTGTGCATAATTATGCCTGTGTTGGTTTGCGAGTTCCTTCCATATCAAATAGCTGAGGCAGAAAGGATTGCCTTACAATGGGATTACTATCGCGCTGGTCGGAATTAGTGTATTATTTTCAAAGACTTCACAAGATAATCTTGCTGGAATTATTAGCTACTTGTCCACGAAACATTCATTCTCAAAACCTTTTCTGCAGCATCCCAAGTCCTGTCCTTTGAAATCCGAGTTCCGTGTAAGAAATCGAATTAAGTTCTTTAATCCACTCAATTTTTAAGTGCAATAAACCCGAGGCAATGTTTAAAACCAATATTTCATCCTTTTCTTAAAATATAATTACGTCTCATCTCGCACCGAAAAATAGATCGGTAAATTGTGTAAAGTTTTCAAGTATCTGCAGTTCAATTCAGTCAGGACGTTACAAACTAATTAGGAAAAATTATTTTGCATAAAACACAAGGCTTCTACTTTTTGTCAATTAAACTGAGACTGAGAAATATCTGAAACCAGACAGGTCCCAGTGTTGTTTCTGTGCTTGACATCTATACTTAGATACAATATTTAACCAATGATTGTTATTATCTGGACGTACGTTAACCCCAAGTATTTGTGCCCACCCCCCCCCCTGTTGTATTTTAAAGCCTTTCATGACTCCGGGGCTAGAGAGCTTCTCCCAAAAATACTCCTAATAACAGAGTTAATTAACTATTCTTTCACATTTTCTTTTGCTATTCCCCTGTTGTTGTTGTTTTGTGGAGGGGGGGGGGTTGAAAGGGTAAGGGGCAGGGTTAGGGATTCGATAAGAGTTAGACTTGAGGATGAGGACGGGGTTATGGATAGTTCCCTTTACGAACACGCCCCTAACGTACAACGCTTCGGGTACATACGTGCAAGAAACAACAGCCTTTAAAGAATCATGTCATTACCATAGCACTGTTGGCAGGTTTCTGACTACCCAGTGTGTCCCAGTGTGTTGTTTTTGCTCAGTGTTTACCAAATCTGGATGAAAAATTTCATTTCCAGTAATATGCGTTATTGCAACATTAGAAGTGATGACAAGGGTGAAAGAAACAAATGATCAATGCTCCTTCTCAGCTTATTCCTTTTTGTTCTTACTCGTCTTTTTCCAACCCATCCTTCCTCCTCCGTCTCTGATGGCTGAAAAAAATTTGACTAATTAATAGACTGGTTAAATGCTTGGCTGAATAAACGAATTATGCAAGAATGATTTTCAGTGGATAGCTTGATGGATGGATGGATAAATGGGTGGATGGACGGATAGATGGATGGATGGACGGATGGATGGGCAGACGGAATGATGAATGGATGGATGGACAGACGGACGGAAGGTCGGACTGATGGCCGGATGGATGGGTAGATGGATGGATAGATTGGTGGATAGATGGAGGGATGGGAGAACATATAAAATGCATTATTCATTCGTCTCATTCCCCGATTATTAAAAGGATTCTTACATTCATGACATTGGAAACGCTCTGAATTCTCCATCCCATCCTTTGGCAGAAGAAATTCTTTGCGGTTCCCGAAGTTTTACATTCCTGATTCGATCCTTATTTTAAGGAATTGAAAGTCTGCCTAAATCAAGTCTGTGGTGTAACAACATTATTTTGACCGGTAAAACTAAGGACATGTTGATTCAGACCGTGCCCAAATGTAATCTTCTTAATGCACCCAAAGCCATCTTGCCGCAGACTGACATTTGCATAACTCTTTTGTCACAGCGACTTTCATGGCTACATTTGTCCCCCTTAAATCCATTTCCTGTAAATGGATACTTGTGGAAAATTCTCCAGTCAGACTGTTATTTAAGGCTATGAAAAGTAATGATATAATAATAAAATATCAATGTTTTTGTTCTATACTTCACTCCGGTTATCAAGTTTTGTTTTGTATCATTTTGTCTTTCAGAAAAATGCATTGAGTTATCACATGTGCACGCCAACGATCTAAAATCTGACTGTTATTTGTTGTTGTTGTTGCTGCTGCTGCTGCTGCTGCTGTTGTTGTCGTTGTTGTTGTCTTTAAACAAGAAAGACATGCCGGATTTATCCCAGAAAACATGACAGTTGCTGTCCTGATTAAAGAATTACTGGCGTGTATATCAATATTTCATATTTTTACACATCACATTTTTTTAAATGTTTTTTTCAGACAAATGAACTGTTCCAAGTCTAGTTTCATCAAATGAGAAATGACGAAGAACATTTCAATAAAATAAATGTTTATTTATTTCCAGGCTTTTCAGAAGGTAAACATATTTGAAAGTAGTACAGTGTGTGCATTGCCTTTCCGTAAGCAAAAAGTCAAAGATATTAACAAACAAATTAAAAAAACATGGATACTAGTAGAGAACCCGCCACTTCACGGACCAAGGACAAAAACTGGCTCTTTCCTCACCCCGAATCTCTTGGTCTTGTTTTGATCAGCGTTGTTATTTCCCTCTCCCCACCTCTCTCAACTCAACAATTTGCCTTTTTTCTGTCCGCCCTACACCCACAACAATTATCAAGCTGAGCACGTGACAAATGCAGTCTCCCAATGCACTGGGCTTATCTAAGGGAGCCAAAAAGACTTCATTGTTTCTTACAACATTTTTAAAAGATGGTCTGATACTACAATGAATACAATACTTTGATATAAAAGCTATTGGCTTTGATTATTTGACACCTAAGAAAATTAATTTTACAGTTTTTGAAACTGCCATTCAGGCTGCAGCTTTGAACAACAACAACAAAACAAAACAAAAAAAATGGCCAAATGGCACCACAATGAAATACTCCCGCCCCCTAATTTATTTTTTTATATTTTTTTTTAATCTATGTAGGCCATGTCCATTTAAGGCAATGGTTACTATAATTTCCAGAAGTGTCCAAAAAAAATGATGCAATCATAATATGGCTTAAATTGTGTATGATGTAATAATGTTTCATAATAAAAATCTGAAAGTTGGACAACTAAAAGCTATAGAGGTCATTGCGGTGTGTAAGCTACTTCCAATTAAAAGTCGCATTTATTTATTCTTAATATTTGTGCTACTTATAAATGCCGCATTACGGCTTTTTTTCTAATTTTTTTATTTTTTGACATGTTGCAGTTGTCAGCGGTGATGCTTTTATTCTTATTGCCTTCATCCTGGTTGGTGAGCGCTGATTATGTTTGTCGTTTTTTGTTGCTTTTTTTTTTTTACTTTCTAACCATGCCTGTTATCTCAGTGCCTTATGGCAAGGTTTCACAAAAATTATAGTCCTGAGAGATGCCAAGAATGAGCTGCAATAAAGGGGAGCAATACTTACAATTTTGTAAGCTTCTTATTTAGAAATTATGTCCCCTTTTACATACATCTTAATACTGTAATTATTATCATCAGCTGATGTTCCCTTTGACCTCATCCCGAGGGGTCTGAATACATTGGAAAATGTGTTGGCAGTTTACAAATCAGTGTTGATGAATGTGATTTATGTGCAAATAATAGCTCAAAATTGCCACTGCTTTCACTTGAATTTGTTTCATTACAATAAACGCTCTATCCACCCAAAAGCCGTTCCTTGTCGCCTCTCCCCAGGTGTATCAAGGATAGTCTCGAGGTTTCCAAAACTGTAGATTTCCTTCCCCTCCCCTGTCCCTCCTTCCATGTGTCGCCCTTTACCATAGAGTTTTAATCTGTGATGTTTCTTGTTGATAACTTAATAATACCCCACTATCTGGAGTAACTTAACAGTGGATATATCACACGTGTAAATCTGATGTATCTAATTCCTACTGTTATCGTGTCTGGTGTACTGGAAAGAACGTTTACGTCTCTGAAAGTGAAGTTGTTGTTGTTGTTGTTTTTTCCCATAGAGTGGAACAGAGATTCACAAAATTGAAAAATGGGTGGGGGTGAGGGGTGGGGGGCGGGGAGGGGGGGGGACTAAATGAGGGAGTCTCAGTGCTGGTCTTCCAAGTCAGATAACTGCTCAATAGGGAATTTTCAAGCCGAAGCTGTATTACATCCCTTACCCGCGCGACCAGGCCCACTCGTCAGGTCGATACCATGTCGTGACACACTTATTTGAATAGACAATGAAGTTGTTGTTGTTGTTGTTGTTGTTGTTGTGGTTGTTGTTGTTTTGGGCTGTGAGAATATTTATGTATTAAGTATTAATCTTTGCAATATCACACTTGTACTCAATGAACACCCTCCCCCCCCCCCCCCCCCCATTCATTTCTGGCAATCATTCCCTAGTAATACAGGTTACGCCATAATCATCAAACCATGATGTATTTCATCTCATGCATAGTCGGACATGATAATTAGCATCTGAAAGACATCCTCGTGCCATATTTTGTCAAACATTATCTACGACCTAATGCATATTTGTGTGCGTGAATTTTCCTGCCTGCCTCACTTACATGTATATTATGCAAAGAGGGGCTAGCTGAGGAGACGACAGTGCAAGTAATATGACACCTCTGTTCATGATTCCCTGGTCACAAGGGGTGTTCTCGCCCTCCGTTTTCGGAATATTTCATGTTCTGTACTTACTTTGAATGTAGACAATTTTGTGTCTAATAATGTTACATGCATGCAATGTAACAAGTATGGTATGAAGCGCACACTTCTTCTGCAAATTCTCATTAAAAGGTCATAAGCATTTTGAAGTGTTACTATTCATAATTTTTACGTTATAAGGACTTATGAAATCAAAATAAGATCAATAAATAAAAACGTTCATTTATTTGAAATCACAGTGTCTGAAGTTAACTTGGGCAAATTAGAAAGCAGATTCGATGTATTTTGACGGGATATGGCAACCGATTAGTGTCTGGTTTTGCCAGACTCCGCAGTTCAGACAGGAGCAGTAGACTACAACCACCTATAGCATTAAATTAAATACTCCATTCTCTATACTAATTAAGAATATAACATTGTACCAAAATATTAAAAATTTCTTATGCCCCTTCACCATCCTTTTCCCTCAAATTGATAATGACAATGAAAGGTGACAATAATTAATGGCATATCACAATCGTTTCATACACATAAATATGATTACTGAATCACAGGAGGAAAAATCTCTCTCTCTCTCTCTCTCTCTCTCTCTCTCTCTCTCTCTCTCTCTCTCTCTCGCTCTCTCTCTCTCTCTCTCTCCCTCTCTCTCTCTGTCTCTGTCCCTTTCTCGCTCTCTTTCTCTCTCTCGTTCTTTCTTTCTTTTCTCTCTCTCTCTCTCTCTCTCTCTCTCTCTCTCTCTCTCTCTCTCTCTCTCTCGCTCTTTCTCTCGCTCTCGCAAGTGTGAATCATATAAATACATCAAGGAACGCCATGGCCAGGAACGACAGAAACATAGAACCTATTCATGTCTCTTAATCTTTCCTCAGCAACATAGGTCTCACCGACATGATCGTCAAACCGTGACATATTTCATCTCATACATGACTGATATGATATAATATTATCTTTTGCTTGAGCCATGTTTTTCTCTTGGAGCATGCATATTCAGCATGTGTCTGTGTATGCAAGTTAAGTTTCGGCCATGTTTTTTTCTTTTCTCTCTCTCTCTCTCTCTCTGTGTTCGTGTGTGTGTGTGTTTGTGTGTGTGTGTTTGTGTGTGGTGTGTGTGTGGGTGTGTGTGTGTGTGTGCGCGTGCGTGTGCGCGCGCGTGTGTGTGTGTGTGTGTGCGCGCACGTACGTGCGTGCGTGTGTGTGTGTGTGTGTGTGTGTGGGTGGGTGTGTGTGTGTGTGTGTGTGTGGGTGGGTGTGTGTGTGTGTGTGAACCCAATCTTAGCCTGGGCGTGAACAGGCCGATTATTAAGTCTTAAGTTATGCCAATGGTTCGAAGACATCAGACCAGGTTCAAATATGGTCGAGGAAATGATTTATTACATTCAAAATTAATTCGACGTGATGGTTGCGGTTTGGAACTTGACATTATCTAACCTGAGCCATCAGTGTACCCTAAAGTTGTTGACTTCACAGTTTTGATGAGCGGTGCACGATTGAACGAACTTACAGTAAACCAACCACTTATTTATTATAACTTTTGGAGTACAAAATTTCAAAGACCGCAAGAAACAATGATCAAACAGCCCATTCTACACGATAAAAAAACACAATTAAATTTGTAGGAAGGTGATAATGCAGACTCTGCACGTTCTTGACATTATTGTAGTGTTTAAAATCTATCAATTCAAAAATATAAATGTGGTAAGGTGGCAGTCAGCAATGCAGAACGTTTTTAAACATTCACTAATATGATTTGTCTTTATTTCCTTTTCCTTTGCGTTTTACTGTATTGTTTCTGTATTATTTCTTACACAAGGCTTTGCTACATACAACTTTTTCTCTTTGCCACATTTTAACTTTGCATCAAGCCTAACTGCGATCTCACAGACTTTCTGTGGCTTTTTATAACATGTTGTCAACTCACTAATATTATTATGCAACACGTGTGATATGACTGGTTTCAAGTTCGTGAGACAAGCAGCAGAGTAGAACCATGCTTGTACGACCATGCATTTCGCTTCATTATTTCCTCTCAAAAACAGTGAAATCCTTGCCGGGAGTGTTCCCAATGCCTCTTGTAGATCTTGAGCGTTCAACTGGTCTACATAAATTAGCAAAAATTAATTGACGCAGTCGAAATCCTTTCTCCAGACTCAAACTAAGAAACCTGCGCAGTAAAGAATTAGAGCAGGATCATGCATAATTATCACCACAAGTGCCTGTACGCCTGTGAGCTTGCATGAGCACGTATAACATTAAACGGTGCCAGGCTGTATCATTATCGACAAAAACAATGGGGGAGTGCAGTGCTCCCATCTAACACTGCAGCTGGTGAAATAGCTGAAATTACCACCTCTCATATTTGCTTCTTTCTTTTTTTTTCTTTCGCAATAAATCATTTTTGTGTGCTCGTATGTGTATTTACAGGAGAGGCTGTGTTGATTGGACGGCTCAGCACACATGACGCCACGCGACGGCTGTAATTATTATGCTCCCCCCCCCCCCCAAACCCCCATACCCTGTCACATTTTTTCTTAAAATTTAAGTCGGCTTCATTGTTCTACATTTCTGGGTCACCCCTAAAGTACGTCCGTTCAGAGGGGTGGGGGCAGAAGAGGATTTGCTCCCAGCGTCTGAAAAACTTACATGGAAGCCCATTGGAAGGGAGAGGGTGTGGGGAGGAGGGGGGCAGGGCCGGATTTAGATGAAGAGAAGCCTTAAGGGCCTATTCCACGCACAGTTTTTCCGGACAGGATTTTGACTGCAGTCTGACTGCAGTTAAACTGAAGCAAGTTTGCAGTTAAACCTGTGCGTGTGATCACAAAACCATCGTCAGTATTGCGTCATCAATCCGGAATTACTGCAGTCTAGCCTCATGCTCAGAAATATTTGGCCAGCCAAATATTTTTACCGTACGTCCGCTGCTTCAGTCCTAGACGGCATGGCGCCCAGTGACGTATTCTACTAGAACGCCGTTTCGAGAAATATCAAATTTGTTTAAAAGTCATCCGATTTTAAAATGAATTGCATTTTTCAAATCAGCGCATTAAATTTAGCAAAGTCATCGCGTACACGCCCTTTTAAAATGCTTATTTAAAAAAAATATTAGATTCTATAGCCAACATTTTTTAGCCTTCACTAAAAACTCAAATTACACAGCACGCACTGAGCACTCCTACTATACACAAAATTCTGGGAAACGCTGTGTCGTGTGTTTTGCGTAGCGCGTGTGTAGCAATCTAGATTCTAGGCTCTGGACCTCTGGTGGTATAGTGCAGATTTCATCATGGCGTGGACTAGAGAGGTTACACTGAACTTCCTGGCTCTGTACAGAGAAGAGGAGTGTTTGTGGAAGGTGAAGAGTAAATTGTATAGCAACAAATTTGCTAGGGAAAATGCATACGACAAATTGGTTGCATTTTGTAGACAATTTGAAACAAACGCAAATAAAGATACACTGACACGAAAAATCAATAATTTTAGGAGTGCCTTTAGGAAAGAATTCAAAAAACAAGAGAACTCAAAACTGTCTGGCTCGGGCTCAGATGAAATTTATGAACCAAAACTATGGTACTTTAATGAACTTCTATTTGTACAAGACCAAGAGACACCCAGAGATTCCAGGTCAAATATCCCAAACTTCGAATTTCAACCAGATTCACCGGACTCGGACAGTGTAAATCGCACGACATGTTTTTGGGATGATCTTTGATAGTGTTGGTTGGGCAATACATGCTGAAAATTTCAAGTCTTGGAGACTCCTGCCCGTAGCAAGATAGCGGAGAGTTGCGGTCACACTTTCATGGGGGCTTATAGCTTCTCGCATCACTGTTGATTGCTTTGTTATCAACGGTGAAACAAGAGACAACAGGACGTGTAAATACGTCTTCCTCATCCATTCTCATAAAATTATTGAAATCTTCTGGGAATGCTCTTATCTCTGCCAAGAGATTTACATGTGAAAGGTCAGCCCTCTTTAAAAGCCAATCCTTTGACCAAATTTTGCGTGGTCTTCTTTTTTTCTTTCTTTTATTCAAAACAACATAAATTGCAAGGAGATCAAGTATCTGGCTATCCGCCATCACTCTTGTGTGCTGTGTAGTTTAGCTTGATTACCTTCGCGCATACACACCCAACTGCAGTCCGACTGCAGTTTAAAAGAAATGCTATTACATCTTCAGTTAAACGGTCAACTGCAGTTGAACTGCAGTGAAACTGAAGCCTGGCTGCAGTTAAAAAACCTGTCCGGAAAAACTGTGCGTGGAATAGGCCCTTTAAGCTATTCGAGCTGTCAGGCCCCTCTCAATCCCCCACCTTCACGCTTAGAGGAAGATGGAATTATTTAAATAATTTGAGTAACGACAATGATGATGATGAAAGGTGTTTAAAATTCTGCTGTTTCCTTCTCGAAAAGACATAAGCCAGGAAAATCACAAAGGATTTGTTCAGAAACTACAGTGCATTGTGACAATGGTAACATCATGTGTAAGAAAAGGCTACGCGTGTCACAAAATATTTTGCAGATTAGCCGGAGACGACGAGCCCCCCCCCCCCCACGCCCCCCGCCCCCTGGACGTTCAGGCACTAGGCTTCAGCCTATTTAGCGTATTGGTAAATCCGGGACTTGGGGCATATCCTGGGATCGTAGGTATGTTTTTCAGTTATACTAACAACGTTTAAACATTTTAATTTATTGTTTACTGATATTTATTCTTTGACCAAATTATCTGCAGGATTACAATATAATAGGCATATGCGTCAACTGAAACAGTCAAATAGTACGCGTAAAAAGATCTCTTAAAGGGCTTAAACTCTTAAAGTTTTGAGTTCGAGTTAGGGGAAAGCATTTTTCGACATGATTACGGTCATATTGTGCTAGGAGGAAGCAAGACAATAGGCGGGATATAGCAGAATGAGAGGTCAGGCGGGAGACCCTACCAACCAGATGCGCCCAACAACTTTTGTAATAAAAATACCGAAGTCACAAAGTCACCAAAAAAAAAAACACACACAAAAAAAAAGAAAAAAACTACAGAAGTCATAAAAAAAACCGAAGTCACAAAGATCAGTAAAAAAAGCAACAAAAAAACCGAAGTCACAAAGATCAGTAAAAAAAAACAACAAAAAAACCGAAGTCACAAAGATCAGTAAAAACAAAAAAAACCGAAGTCACAAAGATCAGTAAAAAAAAAAAACCGAAGTCACAAAGATCAGTAAAAACAAAAAAAACCGAAGTCACAAAGATCAGTAAAAACAAAAAAAACCGAAGTCACAAAGATCAGTAAAAAAAAAAAAACCGAAGTCACAAAGATCAGTAAAAAAAAAAAAACCGAAGTCACAAAGATCAGTAAAAACAAAAAAAACCGAAGTCACAAAGATCAGTAAAAACAAAAAACCGAAGTCACAAAGATCAGTAAAAACAAAAAACAAAAAAACGAAGTCGCAAAGGTAAGTCCGAAAAAGTACCGAAACCACAAAGATAGGTGAAGAAGGATGTGCCTTAGCCCAAGCAAATCAAACGCATTTGCCAGGCATCAGATTGGCTCTTAGGTGTGAAAGCTGCACACATCGAACATAATGGAATGAGAAGCAATAAATGCTCAGAAAATTCATAAACAAGAAGTACATGATTTCACGAGAAATTTCAATTTTCAAGATTGATATTTTATTTTTTCTCATTTTTTGTGACTTGAGTACGTTTCGCTCTTCAGTTTCTACCCAGTTATTAACTACTGTACTAAAAGCAATGGCGGATCTTCTAAGGAACTAACGCTTAAGCTTCAGGACCCCCTAATCCCGGTGGGGCCCTCAATATACTTTCTTTAATGAGTAAATTTTGGATGTTGCCTTGTTGTTGCTGGTTGCGAAGAGCCCCTTAACAGGTCGAGCTTTTTGGAGATTGCCCCATTGTTGCCGGTTGAAAACAGGCCCCCATAACAATTCAAGCTTCAGGGTCCCAAAAAAGTAGGTCCGCCCCTGCTAGAAAGTATAACCGAAAAGTGTGGATGTTTCAGTACGTTCGCCGTATGAATCACTCCAGTAAAATATTGGAAATTTCAAACAAAGAATCTTAGTCACAAATCCTCTGACCTTACAAGTGGAGTATGGATTTTATACGCAAACTTGTTTTGCATTATATCGCCGACCCTACCATGAGACCACACAATTGCGAAAGAACCAATTTTACAAGGGGAGGGGGGACTTTGTTGAAATGCCTTATTACTGATCCTAAATACATTTAAGATATGAAAGTTTAAAAAACGGCGGCTGTAACCCCTCCGTTAATCAATATCAAGACATAGAATCCCTTCTAAAGCGTACGCAGAAGGTTTGTGACAACCAGTGCTGTTACCTACATTTGTATAGAATACACTTAAGCGGTTTCATGATAGGGTCAGCGATATCACATATATGCTCGTTATGATATGATCTGGCTGTCATAGAGTCATTTGTGTAAAAATCAATTGCGTAACGTGGAGAGAAGGCGTGACAGATGGGATGAATAAGACACCCAGATCGAAACAGATGCAGTTACGTAGTCGGAGGTAGTCACACGGTGAAGAGTATGGGATAATACCGCCAGAGCTCTCTCTAGCTCTCTCTCTCTCTCTCTCTCTCTCTCTTTCCTCTCTCTCTCTCTCTCTCTCTCTCTCTCTCTCTCTCTCTCTCGCTTACCCTCTCTCCCCTTCCCCCCCCTCTCTCTCTCTCTCTCTCTCTCGCTTACCCTCTCTCCCCTTCCCCTCTCTCTCTTTCTCTCTCTCTCCCTCTTTCTCTTTCTCTGTCTCTCCCCTCTCTTTTTCTCGCTCTCTCCCCCGTCTGTCTCAATAACTCTCTCTCTTTTCCTGCTTTACTGTCTCTCCCCATCTCTTTCTGTTCTTTTCTCTAGTTCTCTCTCTCTCTCTTTTTCTCTCTCTATTTCTCTCTGTCTCACTCACTTATCCACTCTTTCTCTCTCTCTCTCTCACTCTTTCCTCTCTCTCCATTCTTTTCTCTCTTTCTTCCCTTACTACTACTCTCTCTCTCTCTGTCTGTCTGCCTTTCTGTCTGTGTGTCTGACTGTGTGTCTGTCTCTCTCTCTCTCTTTCTCTCTCTCTCTCTCTCTTACCATTCCCACTGATATCATGACTCTCACGCGAGCATGTTTTGTAATTGAAAAAAGAGCTGGATATTGTGCCCGCAATATTGAAGTTGACTTACTGATGAGCAATTGAACCTCTGAACACCACACATAGAGTAAAAATGACTTAACACCAGCCAAATATTGATTTTATTGTAAACATTGCATCTGTACATTAATATTATGATGATACTAGATTAAGATCGCATTTCATGCAGCTTATCCAACAAAATTGTAACTCAAGCGTCCAGGCTTAGATGTTGTGGTAAAATGATAGAAGAAAGATTGATGGTTTGTTTTTGGTTTTCTTGTTGTTGTTGTTGTTGGGGGGGGGGGGGGGGGGAGGGTGATATTGTTCTCGTTTTTTTTTTCCCTTCTAATTTGCTACAGTCACACCGTTTTGTAAAGACAGCTTTGGCGGAGGAGTGGGGAGTAGGCACATTAAAAATTTAAGAAAAAATGAACTTGGCACTCAGTCCTACCCAAAGATCTTAAAATAGTATTAACCTAGATTCCCTGGTGAGGTCACGTGACCGTACCTCAACGCTTTCGGCCATTGAGGTCAGAAACAACTCTTCCGGTTAGCCTGGTTTACTTTTTCTCTCTCTCTCTCTCTGTGTCTTGTCCCTGTGGTTGCTTTTTTCGTCTCTCTCCCTCTCCTCTACATGTCTGACTCCCCTATCTTCTCTCTCTCTCTCTCTCTTTCTCTCTCTCTCTCTCTCTCTCTCTCTCTCTCTCTCTCTGTCTTTTTTTGGGGGGTGGGGGGGGGAGGGGGGTGTCTGTCACAGGTGGTTGGAGGCTGCTGTTGACGTAGCAAATTATGATTTTATGTAGCCATTACCATGCTTGCGCCTTATCCCCCCCCCCCGTCACACACTCACATGCTACTAGTGAGTGTCTGCCCATGCACTTGAGCTTCTGCTGGATCTTGATATCCGTCTGTTTATTTTATTAGAGGGGGGGGGGGTGAGGTTGTCGATTACTTTCATTTTTTCTGATTTTGTAGCTGTTATGGTGGTACGTCTTATAATACCCCTCTCTCCCTCTCTCTCTCTCTCTCTCTCTCCCTCCCTCTCTCTCTCTCTCTAACACACACGTTGAAGTAAGAATTTGCGAGTCTATCGGTCCAAGCTTCTGAGTTTCTTCTTCTAGACCTCCTTATACATGTATTAAAAACAATTGTAGGCCTACAATGTTCTCTTATTCTAGAATCTCTGACATTTTCCTGATTGTTGTAGCACTCAAGAGCTACTTTTCTCGACAACGTAAAACAACACGCTAGGCTTACTATGTACTACATCGTAGGCCTACTATCAAATTCGAGGCAAACGGTTTGTGTTTCCTATGGTAAACAGTAGCGTTGCTAGGCCGCCGCTTGGACAGCTTGACCTCAACCCGCCATTGTTTTCGCTCTCCACGCCCGGGACGCCGCGAGCTGGTTCTCGCAGCGCGACTAGGTAATCTAGGTTAATACTATTTTAACATCTTTGGTCCTACCACAGACTGTAGAGCACTGTTTCTCGTAGTGGGGCGGGTGACTTCAGAATTAGGTATAAGGATTTTTCATAGAAATCTTGATTTCAAAATGTATTTTAACTGTATAGATCTATAAACCGTAGTTTGTTTAGGTCGTGTTGGTGGTTTCATTTTTTTCGAATGTATTCATACTGAATATCTGAATATTATGTAAATTTTGTGTTTTTAAAATCTTTTTCCTACAATTACAAACGAACTTTGTCCGACCAGGGCACAGACTAATAAATCAACCAGACTGGAAACACAAGCTTCGGGCTGTGTCGTTTTTTACGGAAGTTCATGAGATGCGGCCGTATAAACAACATGGCCGCCGCTCGGGAAATTCTGATTCTAGTTCTATCTGCAGTAGAAATTTCTTTTTATTTGTCAAGATTGGTTGTACATGTATTAAAAATGCATTAACTTGCCTATCCTTTCATTTTATTGCCTACATCTGCCTTTTTTTTTATTGTTATAAATGATGACCGTATGGACTTTTAGCGACCGCTGCATTGTAGCTATGCTGAAGCGTCGATCGCAACCGTAAATCTAATGTGGCTGATGGTTCATGACCTTTCGCTGTTTTGTGACGTCACACAATGAGCTCATCCAGTCTGGCTATTTTATTAGTCTGTGGATCAGGGTGCATGGTGGAATGCACGTTTTTTTGTTGTTGTTTTTTGTTTCTGTTGTTGTTGTTGTTGTTGTTGTTGTTGTTGTTGTTGTTTGGGGGGGGGGGGGTTTGAAGTGGTGCGTGGGACTAAACAGACTGAGAAACAACTGCTATAAAGAGATGTTTTATCTTTTGTCCAACAGTTATCCACCGTTTTCTTAGTGCTCATTTTCTGCGACAGCTCGAGCGTCTGATCTGAGCCCTCCCCTCTCCGCCATATCCCTCCACACCCAGCTCCAACCCCCACTTATATGTAAATAGAGCTCATCATTGCATTTGCACACCGGTGTCACGCTGAGAGAAATTGATAACTTTTACTATCCTAACTGCGCGGCATCTCATTGTGATGTATATACACTGTCAACCTCGGTATACCTGCAGGAAAATTGGGAGGTAAAAATGCAGCATAAGTGTGGATCTATAAACTGTTCTAACTGTCCTTGCCAAAGCGTTTGTCGATATTTTCTCAGTCATTTTCTCCTTCACCTCCACCCCTGCTATCTTTTAGTTTCTTCTTCTCTCCTTTAGTTTTTTCTTCCTTTTTTTCTCTTGTAGACACCTCATGTTCGTGCCCTCCCTGCACATTTCTGGAACTGACGACTTAATTGTTTTGACAAATTGGCTCAGGCAATGTTTGCACGTCCTGACAGACTCCCATTGCCATGTTATGGACAAACACCGTATTTGCTATCCTTGGTCAAATTCGTTATTTTATACATCAGTTTTTAAGAAATGAAATGTGGTCTGTAGCTTTCTAGCCGGGTTACACTTATTATACGACTAAATAATAGTTTCTTTTCATCGGAACCAACAACAACAAAAATGAAACTTGGTGCCAAAAGACTTCTTTTTTTTAAAAATTGTTTTGGCGTATGCCGTTAAGAAAAGAAAAGGCATCTCGCTTGCTCTGTCATGAAACTGCACCATGGTATTTGCACTGTTGCAAGTCTTTTTCTTTTTTTTTTCCTTTTGCCAGATATTTTATGAAACTCCTTCAAGGGGTTGTATTTTATTTTCTATTGATTATGAGGCAGTGCTTATTTATAAAGCATAAAATGTATGTAAGATGAAGAATAAATTCCATGAAAAACAGTTTTTCCTGCTTCTGTAAAACTGGATGCTTTACACTTGCACAGTTTCATAACAGGCCGGCGATATACAGTCTTTTTTCATAACTCGCGAGGTACCCGGCATTATCCGGGTGAACCCAACATTCTATCTCTCTCTTTTTGGTCTAGCAAGCTTCACATGTGCTGCAGTCTTACTACAGATTCCATGCGCACCAGAGCCCTAAGATCTTATTTCTGGAAGGGAAGTTGCCTGCACTGAATTGAACCCATATTATTACTATCGTTCTGGTGCGGTGGGCCAAAACAAAGATCATTGTATTTTATATTTCTACAACTTTTCATTCAAAAATACCTGAAACTTGAATCAACACAATCGGTCTATACAAAAGCGATTGGGCTGGATTAGTTGACACTTAAGAAAATTAAGTTTATAATTTTCGAAACTGTCATTTAGGCTACAGGGTCGAGCAAAAAAGAGGCTAAAATTAGTACAATTGCACCACAATGAATTACTCCCGCATCTATAATAAGATATGACCGCTTTGCACTTGCACGGTTTCATAAAAGAGTAAGTGATATACGGTGTTTTTTCACAGAGTACAGTGAGCTTCCTTGCCGTTTTCAAGGCAGTTTGTTTGTTCCCCCGCCGGATTGTGGATCACACCTCCGTGGCTCAGCTGCCCAGGGGTCGGGTCGGTCGGTGGTGTGGTTTGCTGTACTGATAGTTGTTGTTCAGGAGGAGTTGCCGCGATCTGGTCTTTCACATGTTCATCGTCAGTGTCCTTCACTTGTTGTCAGTTATTTCAGGTAATTGTAGTTTCGCCATATTTCGAAGGGCATTTGCCGTATTGTTGTATGGGACATTTTGCCGATTTTGAGGATTTGTGATGAAAGTGGTTCTTTCACTCCTAATAATATGTAGGCCTATATATAGATCTAAGTGTCGTTCCAATCGGTTTAAAACTTTCCGAGGTATGTGTTTGCGTCGTAATGTTTTATGGGTTTTAACCCTTTTGCCGAGCTAACTTCAATCCTCATGTTCTCGAAAAGGCACAAATATCCATGCAACAGTATGTCAATTACTCGACAATTTCGTCACGGCCCCACGCTAATGGCATAAGTCATTTTTTGACACTTTGGAAATATTAAGAAAAAAAATCTTTCTTTTGCTGTCATTTGATAACTTATGCCATTTTGATTGTATTGGGTTATTACGATTGTCTATGGGAGCATTTTGTCTTTCTATGATATTATCTGATACCCTCTGGCTCCGGAATGCGACATCATGTATTCGTTGGGTTTGGGTAGGGATTGGGAACGGGGAGGGGGCGGGGAGGAGAAAAGGGGGCGATGAAAGAACACTTGGAGCTTAAGGAGGCCATTGCCTGGTAAAAGGTTGAGAACCACTGGGCTACAGCTAAGGCCCCACGGCTTTTTGCTTTGCTGAGACTTGAGAGAAAATAACTCTGCTACAAACTGTGTCAACATGTTTACAAATTAACTACCACGGGAGAAGTATTATAAATAGGTCGTTTTCTCCCAAGCAATATCTATAATTATATCAAGTGTCAGCTGTCATAGCGTGTCAAACTGTCATTTGGTGTCAAACGGAAAGAAAGTGCTGGGAAGAGGAATGGCGAGAGGGACCGTGGCGCGGTTGGGGGGAGGGTGGGGGGGGGGAGGGGGGTCATGCTGCAGTTTCAATAAGAAAAAGCGACAGCAGAGACTGAGAGGATGAGTGGTTGAACTGGAATAAAAATCCTGGCATTGTGGATACTGAAACGTGTGTCAGCAGGTCTGTCTGTGCAATTATTCGAGACTCCAGGTCCCGTTAACTGAATCACTACCAGCTGGTTTCTTTCAGAAGACAAGAGTACTCTTACTGCCTTCTTTGGAAGACTGTGATCAGGTCTTTGGTTGTAAAGCAGCTTTATAAGATTAATGTAGAAAATGCCAAAATATTGTTATTTCAACAAAGAATACATCTCAGTGTGTTTTCATGTGCTGTTTGAAAAGTGCATTAATTTTTGGGATGAACCGCTCAGGGCGGCTTTAAAGTAGTGAGTCAGCTCTTTGCTTAGGTAAAAAGCTAGGATGAACCGCTCAGAGCGGCTTTAAAGTAGTGAGTGTGCTGAGCTTTGCTTAGAAAAAGAATTCATTTATGACGTTGAACGATACGTTAAATTGAAACATATCGCTTGAGGGATTCTTTACGATACCTGTTATTTCAGAATCTATACGGACGTATTTCCACAGTTCTAGGTGAGTGATTTTGTTGTAGTTGTTGTTGTTGTTGTTTTAAGGCCGAAATTTCAATCCACAAATCACAATGATGGTTTGGAAAAGAGTGAAAGTTAGTTACAGAGTACATGTAGTTTATATATATATATTATATATACAGAGAGAGAGAGAGAGAGAGAAAGAGAGAGAGAGAGATATTTATAAATGGTTCGTTTGATGAATGTGGGCACTAGTGTGTCCACCTATCAACTATCACTATCAGTACATTTAAGCCTCAAGTATTACGTTGAAATCTTGAGGTTTTTTCCATTGATGTTTCAGACACGTCGTTTAAGTAACGCTTGGGGCTCATTGTTATGTACCATTTATAATAAATAAATATAAATACTGAGAATTTAATACATTTCTATGTTTTTAAGCCCCATGTACACGTATTTCAAGCTACTCTTTCTTGCATTTATCACACAGTTTAAGCCCCATGTACACGTATTTTATTTTTAAGCTACACTCATTGTTTGTTGTATTTATCACACATTTGCTGAATAATACCTTGATATTTCAAGCTTCTAGATTAATTGCAAGTAAATACTGAATTTCTGAATTTATACATTTTGCTAGCTTTTTGGTGGTATTATTGATGTTCTTTATCCCTTCAAGCGTTGTGGTCTCAGTAATCAAAATATGCATGTAATTATTTCCTAGCATTTTTTTAAAATTATTATTATTGTACTTTTGTCAGGCCAGAGTTTTCTGCTATTGTACGACAGTACACAATACAGCCTGCTACTGTCACCCCCACTGTCTTGTGGGTCATCTCGGGAGAGAGGAAGACTAGGGGAAGGTAACCCTGAATACAAATACCACACTGCCTTGTGTGTTGCTATGATAGCAAAGGCTATGGGAGTAAACCCAGACAGAAAATCAGGAGTGGAGACCCGAAGGTGGTTGTCAGGGAGAACTGCATCAAACTGGCTTCCAGCATCTCCTGCAGCCGGACTAGTTCCAAATGTATTGACCTGGTCTCTCCCTTGGGTTTAACTAGAATGGCAGAGAGAGGGGTGGTGCCTCTGGGCAAAGCACCATCTCTTAAAAATAGCCCAGGCAAGGCAGCAAAACGAGGAGGCGTTTGCTCGGGCTTGGCAAGCGTCTGTCTCTCCTCTATAAGCCCACCCATTTCCGATTTGGAGAGGACACTCCAGCCATCCGTTACGGATGGGCACAACACGGGAGGTGGCAGTTACCGGTGATAAGCTCAATCCATTTGGCGTACGGATGAGCGCCAGGGGTCCCCTCTGTCGGTGGGAGCGGCTTTTCAGCTGCATTGATCAACTACCGCCCGCCGTAACCTGGGCAGCCCCCAGGCAGTTGGGTGTTGTTCCGCCACGTCAGCCTGCTTCATAAGGTGGTTGGAGCTAGACCAAAAGTCAAAAAGCTGACGTAAAGTGTGCACCTGGCAAAAACAGAAAAATACTAAAACTTGGTACCTGGAACGTCAGAACAATGCGCCCAGGCTTGCAACAGCAAGATCTCACTAATATTGACTCCATCAGGAAATCCCAAATTATTGATCGAGAACTTCAGCTACTAAACATCGACATCGCTGCCCTTCAAGAAACTCGACTTCCCGACTCCGGGTCAGTCAAAGAAGAAAACTACACCTTCTTCTGGCAGGGCCTTAGCAGCGAACAGCCGAGAATCCACGGCGTGGGCTTCGCCGTAAAAAACTCCCTTATCAATTCGATCGCAACTCCAATTGGAGTGTCAGAACGCATCATGACACTCAGACTGAACACCCGGTCTGGTTTTACCAACATTATCTGTGTCTATGCCCCAACACTTACCTCCTCTGACGAAACCAAAGACATTTTCTACGAGGCATTGCAGAGGACTCTCCACAACATCCCTCTCACCGAAGGCCTGCTAATTCTGGGTGACTTTAACGCTCGAGTGGGAGCAGATCACTCCGCATGGCCAAAGTGCATCGGGCACTTCGGCATTGGCAACATCAACGAAAACGGGCAGCGCCTTCTGGAGCTATGCTCCGTAAACTCATTATGTGTTACAAACACGTACTTTGACCTTAAGAGATGCCAAAGAACATCATGGCGCCATCCCAGGTCTGGCCATTGGCATCAATTAGATCTTATTCTCTCAAGGAGGAAGAGTTTGGGCTGTATAAAAATAACTCGTTCCCTCCACAGTGCTGACTGTGACACCGACCATGCACTGGTAGTCAGCAAAATCAAAATTTCGGCCAAGAAAATATACAGATCAAAAGCCCCTTCAATCCCTAAGATCAATGTAACAGCAATCAGAGATGAATCAAATAGAAAGTCATTTGAAAAGTTATTTGCTGAAAGCATGGATAATGTCACCCAATGTGACTCGGTAGATGAAACATGGAACACTCTCAGTTCAAAAATTCATGACTGTGCCATCAAGTCTTTTGGACAGCATAAAGTTTCAAACAACGACTGGGTAGCCCAGAACAGCGAAATTCTCCTACCTCTCATTGAGCAAAAGAAATCTGCTTTCAATGAGTATAACAAAAATTGCAATCAGAGTACAAAAACTTGTTTGAAAAATGCAAAAGCTAAACTTCAGCTGGAGGTAAGACGTTGCGCCAACAAATACTGGACAGACTTGTGTAACAGCATACAAGAGGCAAATGAAAAGGGAGATATGAAAACCGCCTTTAGTCAGATGAAAGTAGCTCTTGGGCCAATCATCACCAAAAGCGCCCCACTTAAGTCTGTAAATGGTGAACCCATCACAGATAAAAATGAACAACTGAATAGGTGGGTAGAGCATTACTCTCTGTTGTATTCAACTGAGAAAAATATTCCACCAGATTTTGAGGAACACCTCCAAAAACTGCCAATAATGGCCGAACTTGACGCTGAACCTTCCTTAGTCGAGCTTTCCAATGCAATCGACCACCTGTCTGCTGGAAAAGCCACAGGAAGTGACAACATTCCTGCAGAGGTGTTAAAAGACCTAAAAGGCCCACTATTACCACACCTGTATAATCTGTTACTGCAGTGTTGGAAAGAAGGCGTGATACCACATGATATGAGAGGCGCCAAAATTGTCACACTTTACAAAAACAAAGGAGACAAAGGCGACTGCAACAACTATCGAGGCATATCCCTCCTCAGCATTACTGGAAAGGCTTTTGCTCGCGTCATCCTCTGCCGCCTTCAACAACTGGCGGAAAAAGTCTTACCAGAAACACAATGTGGCTTTCGAAGCAAACGATCAACTATTGACATGATATTTGCACTTCGGCAAATCCAAGAAAAATGTAAAGAACAAAACAGGCCGCTTATAACATGCTTTGTGGACCTAACAAAGGCTTTCGACACCGTAAGCCGATCTGGCCTGTATGCAGTCCTTAAATCCATAGGCTGTCCACCAACATTGCTAAAACTTATTGCATCCTTCCACACTGACATGAGGGCATGTGTCAACTTTGAGGGCTGCACATCCAATTCATTTGCTGTAAACAGCGGTGTGAAGCAGGGATGTGTTCTTGCTCCTACCTTATTTGGTATATATTTTGCAGCCCTACTCAAGAATGCCTTTGGTCAATGTTCAGGTGGAGTACTTATTAACACCAGAGTGGACGGCTCCATTTTTAATGTTGCCAGACTAAAAGCAAAATCTCGTACAGAGCATATTATGTTACAAGAGCTCCTCTTCGCAGATGATGCTGCAATCGTGGCCCACGATGAAACCACGCTCCAGGCTCTCATCAATAGCCTTGCCAAAGCCTGTGACAAATTCATGCTAAAGATCAGTGTCTCAAAAACTGTAGTTTTGACACAAGGCTTGAGAAACCCCAACCCAATCATGCTGAATGGCTCTCCTCTGGAGCAAGTGGGAAAATTCTGCTGCCTAGGCTCAACCATCAGTGGTAGCACAGACATAACAACTGAAATAAATGCCAGAATAGGAAAGGCGGCCACAGCTTTTGGCAAACTCTCAAAAAGGGTGTGGAACAATAGCAAGCTGACCATCAAAACAAAGGTACTCGTGTACCAAACTTGCGTCCTAAGCACCCTGCTGTATGGCTCAGAGACATGGACCACCTACTCCAAACATGAAAGATCCCTCAACTCCTTCCACCTGCGCTGCCTACGCAAAATTCTCAAGATCAAGTGGCAAGACAGGATCTCAAATATCGAAGTTCTGAGCCGAGCCAACATTCCATCAACTCAGGCTCTCCTAGGCAAAAAAAGACTGCGGTGGCTTGGACATCTCCACCGTATGGAAAATGATCGCATCCCCAGACAAATTCTCTACGGGGAACTTGCTACTGGCAACCGACCCAGAGGTAGGCCACATCTGCGATTCAAAGACACTTGCAAGGTCACGATGAAAGCATTCAACATCGACCCCAATGAATGGGAGAACCTTGCAAATGATCGAAGCAGATGGAGACAAAAATTGCGCAGTGGCACGCTCGCAATAGACTTCAAGGCAAAAGAAACATACCTGACAAAACGACAGAGGCGGAATGAAAACACTCGCCAAAGTGAACCCAAAAGACTGACCTGCAATCACTGCCATCGCACTCTCGGGTCAAACATTGGTAGAATAAGCCACGAGAGAAGCTGTCAGTCAAAGTGAAAGTGAATATTCTAGCTGCTAAGACCGTCTGTAAAGACGCTAAAGGCCATATACTTGCTCTGGATGTAAACTATTTCAGCTCTGTCTGTGCTGAGAATCGTTTTGGCCTGCGGGGTGGGTGGGGGTGGTCTTCGGGGGGGGGGGGCAACAAAATAACAGGAAACACTTCACGTTTTGTTTCTACAGATTAAGTTTAGCTTTTGTCACATTCGGCGACGTTGGTGCGCTCAATGGTTATGATCAGGGAAGACCGAGGTCCCCCCCCCCCTTCCCAATTTCCTCTGCCTTCGGGCATGTAATTGACTTCTCCCAGTTTGTTGCCTTCCTTGTGCCCTGTCATGCGTTTTTGTTGTTGTTGTTGTTTGACAGTGGTGGTATCGATTGCAAAAACTGACATGACGTGTTGTTATTATTGTTTTTCGCTGCTGTCATAACTGCCATCGTTCAGACTTTGTTCCCAGACAATTATTATTATAAGCCGTTGAAATTCTCACACCCGATTTTGTCATGAGCTTGACGTTTCAAAGCATGATATTTGCAAAATTAATGACGTGTTTCAAGTAAACCGATCTTTGCCCAAGAATTTTGACATCATGAGAACAGCGCGGCATGAAGAAAATCAAATAATTTTGGCGGTGGGTTTCGATGTACAGTGTGGGCCAAAAGTTACTTTAACATCATCTAGTGAATAAATAAACGAAATAAAAATTAAAAATTAAGTTTAAAAAACGCATTGAAATGAAATTTTAAGAAAGGTAAAGATCAAATGCATATATGCAAGCTGAAATATAACTGTGTTTTAGTTGAAATTAGCCTAAAAGCCGCACTCCAGATGGAGTTTTGATCCGCGTTTTGATCCAATGTGTAAACTGAAGCGCAGGAGAAAATTTCCCGTCATACCGGTACTTTTTCATTCTAGTCTACTCAAAGAAAATGCGTTGTTGTTTTTTTTTCGGGCTCAAAATTTCGATACATTTTCTTCTGTTCGTCTCAGTTCTGGCTCAAAATCAACAAAGGCATTAAAAATATAGCGAACTCCAAGACCTTTTAAAATAATATGCCCACGTACACCTTTACGTCTTTCAATGTGTAGTAACTAGTATGATAATAATTTTGTAGAATTCAAGGCTCTGCAGTTGAAAAGCCTTTCATGGTTATATTGAAGGCCTTACTTCTTTTATAATACTAGTGTTGCAAACAACACGCACAATCAGCACACAGATTATGTAGATCTAGGAAGAAAACAACTCACAACTGGCACAGTAACACCCGCATGGCCCGTACCGTGCATAAGGCAGACGGCACAGAAACTCATGCCTTCAAACTTTGAAACGCAACCGGAAGTTTAAAGCCGAAACAAAACAAAGGCAGGAGGGAGGCAACCATTGTTGCGGAGAAAGCATTATTCGATAACGTACTCTCTCTCTCTCTCTCTCTCTCTCTCTCTCTCTCTCTCTCTCTCTCTCTCTCTCTCTCTCTCTCTCTCTCTCTCTCTCTCTCTCTCTCTCTCTCTCTCTCTCTCTCTCTCTCTCTCTTACAATAAAAGTAGCAATCTGCAGTCCTGCTTCAGAACTCATGCGCGCCAGGACACTGCCAGGACACCAAGCTTGATATGGTTATTTTTTATGACAATTGACATGCACGGTACTAAAGTCGAAACAAAACAAAGGCAGGAGGGGGGGTGGGCATCATTGTTGAGGATAAAGCATTATTCGGTGTTTTTAGGCCTATTTTCATTTATTACAAAATTACGATACTTCGCTTTCATGTCAAAGGAATAGACATAGTAGCAAAAAGAACTATCTTTCACATGTAATATTTTCAGGTCTGAGCATTTCTTCCCCGCAGCAGTGATTTTTTTTTTCCTTGCTGTTTTTTTATATAGATGATAGATGTAACCGTGTTGACAAAATAATACAAACTATTGGTATTAAGTAACTTTTATGGTAAAGTAATTTTTGACCCATTCTGTCATGTTGTGGTATGTATACAAAATGTGGTGATAGATTTTGTTGTGGCTGCTGCAGTAGTGGAAGTTGAATTATTATTGTTATGCAACAACCCTAGTACATGTACTTCTCTGTGTTATGACCGTAATTGTATCTCAAACAAGGCTGTAGCGATGTTCGATCAAAAGATGTGTTGTTTTTACAACAAAAGGAAGTTTGCCAAGCTTCACAGAAGGTCTTTGTTTCCCATTACTAAGCTGAAGTTGACCAATTTCGGTTTACACGCACTCATCAAAAAATACTTTCTTTTAACTCTGTGTGCCTACTTCCTGATAAAAGGTGTGCTGTTAAAGGGTGAGTTGATTAAAAAATACCCCATGGACAAAGACAGCCCCGTCCGTAAGAGGAGATAATAGCACAAAGCCTGTATCTATTCTCATTATTTATTTCAAGCGATATGGTCTCAGTAAATCAAAAATGACTGTAATTTTTTCCTGGTGTATCCATTTTTTGGTTTGTTTGTGATAAATGTTTTACTGTATTTACTCTGGAAGTAATCTACTCCATTTGCTTCCGTATTGCGAATCGTTTTGGCCCTGAGGGGGTTCTGTGGAGTAAAAGAAAAAAAAAAACGAAACAGAAAAAACTGTTCAGTTTTTCTTCTGCGCATGAATTTCATCTTTTCATTTTTCATCTAATGTCATCTATCCAGTGAAAATAATACTCAACCGATAAATTGAAAATTCATTTTGAGGGGTAAGTGATAAAATCGGGACACCTGTGGTTCATCATTTAACAGCTTGGCTGTCACTCAGCTGACCGGGAGTTTTTGTGGAAGTAGAGTTTGCATGTATTAGGGAAGAGTGAGAGATACACGATAGCATGTGATACGCTTTCAAACTGGCATAATCGTTGACGCATGTGTTAAGCCAGTGGTTCCCAACGTGGGCGGAAGGGGGGGGCGGGTCGATTTTGATTTATAGAGGGGACGAAAACGAAGAGAATGGCGACAAGGTCGTGAAAACGATGAAGGAGGCGAAAACATGAGTGGAGGACGATTTGGGCCACTCACTTGTTCAGCGTGCCATGTAGATGGGCTTTAACCCTCTTGTTGCCACAAGTTAGATATATCGCCCAAAATGTTTTGCGGGAGACTGCTGCACGGCCGATATATTGGCTCTTCTATTTCATGCTAAAATTGCCACGAGGCAGCTGACATTATTCCGGCATGTTTTGCACTTCAAATTTTATACTACTTCCAGCTGTTTTTCTACCCAATAATCCAATATTGTGGCATCTACTGGAAGTAAGGTCGTTTAGGCTTGGCAGCAAAAGGGTTAAGAGCAGAAAAGGCCAATGATTCTGTTTTAGTGCATTTAATAAAGAATGTCTTCTATTTCCACTTCTAAAATGAGTAATCACGCGCCTATTGTCATTTATAAGCTTTGAAAAACTTAACATCATGATCTGTATGTAGTCTGTCCGCTTGTGAAATATATCTGTTGGGTTTGAGTGGGGACTTGGGGGGACAGGTGCGATGAAAAAGAAAATTAAGAGCCTAAGGGGTCGATTACCTGAAAACAGTTGAGAACCACCTTTTTTTCATTAGTTTTGGATTCATGCCATGAAAATGTTAGTGCTCTTATTTTCAGTTACGAGGACCCCTCACTTTGAAGTCCATATCTGTTTCCAACCGCTATTGATCGTTTAATCATCAAAGCACCTAATGACAGTCGTATTTTAGCATACTCTAAATTCACTGTTGCAAACACAGTTAGTGATTTTTTAGAGTTTGTGTACATGCAATACATCCAGGGATTACAGGCATTTGCCAGGTATTTCTGTTGTTGTTGTTGTTGTTATTGTTCTTGTTCTTGCTGTTGTTCGTCGATAAGGAAAATATATAACACATGTACATGTACCACTTTGGTGGTGGTATAGAAATCCAATATGCAAATTGAAATAATACATATTTTTAACATTTTTCAAAGGCAAACTTTCCAGTTATGGAGATGTGATATTAAAGAGGCGACTTTCCGTATGTATTAATTTATTTACCTGACACCTTTCGTTTCTCCATATTGTTTGGAATAGTTCGAACCAGCATCAATATTGTTGTCGATTAGTCTGACGGTTCTGGTGAGCGACTTGAATTTTGTGTTTGTGTGTCTGTCATTGAAATACATAATTGTGCTGGGTGTTGTGGCTCACAACAGAATTCAATCAACACCTCGCGATCTCAGTTTTTGTTCTTTCTCCATTTTCTGAAAACGAGATCTTGTCGTGTGGCGAAGACGTATAACAAACTAGCCGACCCGCGCAAGATATATCTTGCAAATTTTCCTTGTAGGCCTACTAAGCGCAACCGTATATATTTATATCTAGATCTAGGCTATATAAATATATTGAAACGGCATTTGGATTCCATGCTGTGACTAATAGAACTTACCTTCACACCACAACTTCACACATAATTATTTTATTAAATTATCCGTTCTACGAACGGTTTTATTCCTTGGTGTGGAACCAAACTTCCGCGTTCAGTCGGCGCGTCAAAATGGTATCATTCTTCCGGTTCACTCAAAATGGTGAATTAAAATAGAATGACCGAAAAAATCTATTTGGATAAATTCGGGGACAGGAGTTTTCGTATGTTTTGTGTGACGCAAACCTGGGTATGTAGATACTGTCGACGTGTGTAAAATTTGAAGCGTGTGGGCTAAGTATTAACGGAGGAGTAGGCTAACATAGCCTCCAAAGTTCACTTTTATAATAATAGATGCACACTTCGACATTTGTTTAAAATGCGTTGTGACACGTGTCAGTCTGTTTCACAGTTCCGATTTATTCAAACTCCTGATTCTAATACTACTAAAGCCGCAAACGTTTAACATGGAATTTCTCAGTTGTGTAAAATGTCGAGTTGGATCAAATAAGAACTAAGCTCGCGACTGTAGCGTGGAGGGATTCAAACCCAGCGTATGAAGAGCTTACTACTTACTTGGGGAGAAGCGGTGGTCAAATATCGCCGAAATCGAGTATACAAGTTCAAGTTCAAGTTTAGTTTATTATAGGCCTGGCGGCCAATTCAAAAACACACAAGAATCATGTGAACAATCTTAGAAAACATTAAACAAACAAACAAACAGACAAAATACATACTTTATGGATGGCCTGTGAGATAGCCGACTTTTAATCACAGTGGCGTAATTTCCGTCGCCTGGCTATCTGTCAATCTGAAGTTGTGATTTTGAATTCCGGGTCATCTCTGTAGCCCTACAGTATGCACGGGTTATGCATCCTGCGCACGAGAAGGGGGGTGGGGGGAGGAGGGGGGGGGGCATACGCACCTTTTTCAATGTTGATAATGAAATAATTAAAAAAGTGTTGTTTTATTCATTGTTGTGTGTTTTTTCTGCCAGATTAAGTTGTTAGATCATAGTTCATACAAATATCATATTATCTCTGATGAAATAGTAGCATAATTCATGCAAAATGCCATTTGAAGCGTTCAAACACCAAGGCCCTATTACGGACATTCAACATTCTAATGGCCATACGCCCAGGGCCGGACTAAGCCCTTTAGAGGCACTTAAAATTAAAAGATTTTGGTGCCCCCTTTTTGTGGACCCTGGTTCAGCTGCACCATTTGCAGTTTTGCCCCGTATGGTCCATGGTAATTCCAGCAGCGAAAAAAAATGTTTGTGGTCCCCCCCCCCTCCCCTTGATGCCCTAAGCACGTGCTTATTTTGCTTAATGGTTAATCCAGGCCTACGTATGCCATTACATGGAGATAGGTGGGTTGAAGGCGAGAGCAGGGGGGGGGGGGGGGTCCAAAATTGCCAAATTCGAGAATGCGGACTTTATGGATGGCCTCTGAACTGAGGAAGCCGACTGTTAATTACAGTGACGTAATCATCGTCGGCTGACTATCTGTCAACCCGAAGGTGCGAATCTGACATTCTATATTGGCCCAGAGTAAAGAGATGGAAAGGTGGTGTGACGGTTTGATTTGTGATGTGTAACAATAAGTTCTATTAGTCTTTGCATGAAATGTAAATGCTGTTATTAATGACTGTGACCGAGATCTAGATATACACAGTTGGGTTTGCTACAAAGAATTTGTAAGATTTGTCTTGTGTTTATGTCTTTATTTAAGGAAGTTCGCTGCCATTGGCACATACACTTCACTTTTCCTAGGGTTTTTTATTTCTGGTTTCTGTGTGTTTTTGTTGTAGGGAATCGTTTTTTTTAGAATTTTGCCCGAGGAGCGGCCTTTTTCGGACTGTTCTTTTCGATTTTCAACTGCCAAGCTGTCGTTAACGTGCCCATCGTGCACACCGGCCCTCCGAGTTTTTTGTCCTTCCCCGAGAAGACTAGGTGCTCCATCCTATGCGATCAGGGACAGGAATTTTTTTCCCGCGAAAAAAATTTTAATATGCCTATACCGACAGGGGATCGAACCCGGTACCTTCGGCATGAGAGGCGAGCACCTTGCCTCTAGACCACCGTGCACCTATGATGTTGCCCCCTGGTAAAAAAGATTTATCTTGCCCGGGTGGGCTAGTCTTTGTAAGGCCAGATTATTCTACTTGTAAAGTATATGCTTTTACACCTCTCTCTCGCTCTCTCTCTCTCTCTCTCTCAATAACCTTCACAAAAAAAAACAGCCTTCTTTACGCGACTTTGCCTGGGTGTTAGACAAAGCCTTACAAGCAGACGGGCTGAGACTTGACTTACACTGTTACACGTTTAAATAAAAGAGACGTTGCTTTTCAAACACAGCGGGTAATTTGACATTGTACGTCTTCAGTGTGTAACTTCGTAACTGCCTAAGCCAGTGTGTCAACAACAGGTGCAAATGACCCTAGCTAAACATTAAGGTTTCGTCTTAGTTTCATTGTTTACTTCGTGCCTTGGGTCCTTTGGGGCCACCCATGAGGTAGGTATGCTAGGTTTCGGCAATGTTTACCGATGTCCGGCATCTGTATGGTTGGCTTCACCAACCCCCCCCCCCCCCCCCGCCAACTATTTGGTAGTTTTAATCTTTCAATGGCATTCGTCACGGATTATTTGACCGTTTCATTAGTAATATAACCTGTATTATTTGATCTTTGTGCAAGCTAACAACCTATTTTGTTAATTTTAAAAAATAGGTGTTTTACAAAAAAATACATAATATAAGATATGATAGATAAAACCGATAAGAATCACTTTATTATCCCGTCCGGGAAATTCTCTTTCACAGGGCCTTTAAGAGCACATACATGGCACGGTACATCCATCTTGCGCATCATCACATTAATATATATCACAACCCCATAAAGTCAATAACAGGCATACGTGAGATGACATGGCAAGGAATCTTAGTGAAATATCTCATACATCCAGCTAAAAGTTTCTTGTTTAGGCAAACTGCGGATGGCCAAAAAAACAAAACGATTTTCTGTACCTTTCTCTTCATACAAATAAAACTAAACATTTTACTTCATTATCATAACTGAAACTGTACGTCAGCTCCAAAAACACTCCCCCTCCCAACTCCGTCCCGCCTGCGAGGTACGAACCTTATGGAAGACCCCTTCATAAGACGGTGCGGTCTGGCCTCCCAGTTTTATGATTTGTGAGCGAACAGCCTTTGGCAGAGGCCCTCGAGAAACGAAAATCTGCAACATCTTTTGTGGTTGACTGAGAGCTGGAGGAACATAAAACCAACAAGTTTAATGGTGACTCGTAAAGAGAAAAGAAGTCAGAGGTAGGCCCTTTTTCACGCACGTTTACACTTATTTTTAAAAAATAGAAAGATCTACATCCATTAAAGACATCGTTAAGTCTGCAGAGATATCACCAGCTTTCCATTGTCAATGTCAGTGTACGTAGTAAAGCAAAGTATAAAGTGTAGGAAATGTTATTCCATCGCCCACTGATATTTCCATTTGAGTAACGCTTTTCTTAATTATGTGTTCTAGTTCTCCCCCACTTTCAAATTCTTCCTTACCTTTGTCAGATAGATGGAATTGAGCTAAACACCGTCTTTAAAAAAAATGAAAAAACATAAGGGTTTCACCATTTAGAACAGAAATCAACCCCCTTTCCCTAACACGAATCCCCCCCCCCCAACCCCTTAAAGTCTCCTTAACAAGATAAACACTGTAATTAATACATTCTGCACGAAGTCTAAACAGGATAATTATTTCTTTCTTAATCCTAAACTCTATAGATTTGTAGAGAATATCTTCAAAATTACCGTAATGCCTTCTATTAACTGCGGTTTCCCATGCTCTTAAGATCACGAGATATAATTACGATTTAACTGGTTTATTCTGTAAGTGTACTTGAACATGTTGAAGTAGATTCATGATTGTGTAGGAAAACATTCAATTCAAACTTAATGTATTGTATTAAATTTAAAAACTACATTAAAAATAATTTTCCGAACACCGTCACATTTAATAAAAGACATGGAAATACTAATGACAATAACAAATAATTATGGTGATTATTATGTTGTAGTGTGTCGCACATCATTATCACACGTGTCTACTGTTATGAGTTTGTAGGTAATTTTTGAAAAGTAGTAGACCAAGTACATTATATTATTACAGGCACAATAGCCCAGCTGCGCCTGGACTTACAATAATTATGCTTTCCTAGGTAATTTGATGCATATCATTTTATCCAGCAAGAACATGATAAGCAACATTTACACAGAATGAAAAAGAACAAATCAAAACAAATTTCTAAACTGAACACATATCATTTTTAGATCTTGTTATTTTTCTTCCACAGCTCGGCTCTAGACAATTAAAAACTATGATTCGACACCTCACCATTCGCGGAGACATTTTCGGAAAACTACATTTTCGAAACAAATTAACGCGTTCTTTAAGCTAAATTTCAAGGTGGTCATGTCGAACCTCAAGTAATTTGAAATGTTCATGCCGATTTTGTAAGCTTCGAACGTTGTAGTCGCTGAGAATAATTATGTGTTTATTTCTTCCCACGATCTCAAGTGCATTTATAGACAAGATTTTTTTCACATATTTTGCAAAGCCGCAGCTGTCAGTTGCATAAAAATAGATCATGTCGTTTTGAGACTGATCTTTGACGAATGCCAGTTCCGAGCAGTACTTAAAATATATTGACTTGCAATTACTTTGTTCCGTAATGAAGTTCATATATCTGACAGAACAAACTTGACTTGTTACTTTCTTCGGAGAAGAAACTCACTTTTTGCTAAGATGTAAGAGGAAAAGATATCACATCTGCCGAATCGCGAAACTTGGTGACAAGCATTCGAAACTGGGTCGGTGCGGTGAACAAGAATTCGAAACTGGGTCGATGCGATTAACAAAAATTCGAAAGTGGGTTGGTGTGGTTAACAAGAATTCGAATGGGCCTGTGCACCAAAGAGTATGTGGACCTACTGACTGTGATATTTCCTTATTTTGTGATTCATTGAAACTGTTTAAAGCCGTCGGCAAGCTTTTTCTCCCACTGCATGAAAATGCAAAAATGGGCCACTGTTTACAGCCGTGGCATATTTTTAGTCCAATGCTAATAATATTGGTTTCTACGAATCTCCAGTTTCTATCACTGCAATAAAGGCTCTAAGTACGAACTGTGTGTTACAAGTACGTACGCACGCCAAGCGTTTTGCGATAGGGGTGCGTAGGCTTACGTATACGTACCTATCCCTAACCCCGTCCTTATCCTCAACCCTAAATCTTATGGAATCCCTCTGCCTGCCTCCTACCCTTTCAACCAAAAAACTGAAGGAAAGCATAAAGAAAATCTGAAAGAATAATTAACCGCAATTAATTAAGGCTGTTGTTAGGAGCATTTTGGGGGAGAGCTCTCTGGAGTCACAAAAGGCTTTAAAATACCTACCCCGAGCACACAAAAAAATTGGGGGGACGCACGTACTTGTGACAACATTCAAGTTTTAAAACCTGCATTTTTAATTTAAACATGAAAGTTTGCGTGTGAGTACTTGAAACCTTTCTGGGTGCTTTTACGGACACAAACATTATCACAGAGCCATGTGTACCCTTAGCGTGACATTTACTCTAATCAGATCATCACCACCTCCTCTGTTTTTTGTTCTAGCTACATGGTTAATTATTTACCCATGTTTGTTTTCAAATCAAAAATGGTAATCAAATCTTACCAGATGACCAACTAAAAAAGAAAAAAACATTATCTCTATTCATATGGACAAATGTATTATGTCCCCTTAGAATGACAAGGTTTTAATTCCCTTCAGTCAACTTTTGAGAAATGGACAAAATTGTAATTTCAATGTGATCAAAGCTTTTAGTGCAAATAATTTTTTTCATATTAGTAATACTTACAAATTACACACCGAATCTGCTTGATACTTTGGTACACAATGGAGAAGGCCCGTGAAAGTAGTGTGTGGTGTTTGACTCATTTCAGCCAAAAAAAATGGAGATGAAACCTTTTCATTCTAAGGGGACAATTCGTTGCAGGCTGTAGGTCTGTAGTAACCCATGGCCTTCACACAGGTATTGACTTTTTAGCATACTCTAAATTCACTGTTGCAAACACAGTTAGTGATTATTTAGAGTTTGTGTACATACAATACATCCACGGATTACAGGCATTTGCCAGGTATTTCCGTTGTGTTGTTGTTGTTGTTTTTGTTGTTGTTGTTGTTGTTCTTGCTACTGTTGTTTGCCAATAAGGAAAATATATAGTATAATTATGTACATTATACTTTGGTAGTGGCGTAGTGGTAGTGGCCACTTTGGTAGTGGCCGCTGCCCGGGCAAAATTGAAACTAACTAAAAAATTAATAGATTAAAATTAAGCCATATCACCTCCCCCCTCCATATCTCCAACAAAAAAAAAATGTATATAATTCATTATTAATTATTAAAAATAGGGAGAACAACTAAAGGCAGACTACACGGAGGAATGCACCTCCTGCAACACTGTTGATTCCACGCGTATCGACCATGTCGTTCCAATGGATCAAATCAACACTGTCGAGAGGGGGAAAGTGCACCATGGGCTAGGCACTTTCTCCAAACCCACAGCCCAGGCATGCAGCACAAAAACTATTTAGCTGCTGACCGTCTGCCAAGACGGAAAGAGCCAATTATATGGCGTGGAAATCCAATATTATGTACATTGAAATAATACATATTATTTTTAACTTTTTTGCTTACCTGAGCTATCAATAATATGTTGGTAAATTGGAGTCATGCCGTATTATTTTTGTTGGTAGGTGAAAATTCTGCTGTTCCTGTATGTCAGTAAAGGAAGCCTGTTTTTCAGAATTATGTCCCATTCGAGTTCCCATATTATGCCTTTTTTTTTTTTCAAAAAAAAATTAAACGGAACAATTATAAGTTTATCGCAGATATCTGCACACAGACTTGAATCATTATCACTTAGAATGACTGCAATTAACCGAAAAACCAAGAACAAATCGGTCTTCTCGCCAGCTTGGATGCTGAGAAAGATAGGCACGTGTGCATTCACCCCTGAACGGTTAGGCTTGTCGTCGCTCATAAAAGTATGTTGATTTGCTTCTGCAGTGCACCCCACATTACATAGCTCTTAATCTTATTATTATTTGGGGCATCTTTAGGTGAACGGCGGGGAATGGAAATGGTAGCCCATTTCTTTCAGAAACTGACTTTTTTGGCCATTGGTAATTTTGATCGGTCATCCTGACCGACAGAGAATTTTTTGATGATGTTTGTGTCGTGTTTGTGCCCCCACACCCCACCGAAATACTTCTAACAACAGCCTAAGTTAATTCCTCTGTCAGATTTTCTTTTTGTTTTCCTCTTGCTTTTTGTTTGAAAGGATAAGGGGCAGGATTATGGATACGATAAGATTTAGGGTTCAGATAAGGACGGGGTTAGGGATAGGTACATTTACATACGCGCCCCTGGCTAAAAAGCTTGGGGTGCCCACGTACAAATAACAATAGCCTTTATTTGCATTTTCTTTTTGCGGGAAAGAAGACGCTTTTTCGTCGAGCAGAATCGAAAAGTATGGTCGGGAATTTCCTTTTCCGCCTTTCTTTACCCAAACACCCAGTCATACAACTAGATCTAGCTCTTCCAATTTCACAGATCAAAAACAGTCTTCGGATGAACTTATTTTCTTGCGCCACTAATACACGTCTTCAAAGAAATGAATAAATGTCGATGCGTGTATGTGTGTCGGTCTGTCGTGGTGGGGGGGAGGGGAGAGAGAGAAAGAGTCGAGGGTTACCATACTAAGCCTGGAACGGAGCAGTCAGAGGCTGGCAGACAAGAAGTGCACACCACAATTTCCTGTATTTTCTTAGTAAATCCGTGAGGACCCCATCATACTAAGCTCGGCCACACGTAGTGTGTACACTACACTTAGCTGGCAGCAACTGGCTGTGACGTTCCGGGGTTAGTATGATACCCCCTGAGACGGCCAAACCGCTGGTCTGGGTAGGCTTAAAAGTCTCGTAGTAAGCAGTGACTGTTTTAGGTGCTTGCAACCCCTTTGACTGTAGTATGATGGTTGTTGGGTTGGGGAGGGGGGGGGGGGAGTGGGGTACTTGCGAAGTATTTTTCACTTTCTTTCAAGAGCGTATAATTCGATACATTTTGTCTGCCAAGAAAGGTATGAGCCGCTCACAAATCGAGGGGTCTTGTTGCATCTTGTTGCATGCGACATTTTGCCAATTTTGAGGTTTTGTCATGAAAGTGGTTCTCTCATTCCTAATTTCATTATGTATAAGCGCCATTCCAATCAGTTAAAAACTTTTTGAGATATGTGTTGGTGATGCAATGTTGTGTGCGTTTTGGCCCTGATTTTACACAACTTTCAATCCTCTTTTTCTCGTAAAGTCAAAAATGCATGTCATATACAACAATATTGAAAATACCCTCGAAATGCACATGAGCTAAAGAACAAAATATTATACCATACATTTAGTATCGAGCAGTTCCCTCGCCCATCACAATTATAATTAAGATTATTGAGCAATGTACAGGGGGTCGTTTAGTCTTAACGTGACGTGTTGTAGTAGAATAATAGATCTATATCGCTTTCGAAATTAAATAGAAATGAATTTTTAAAAAAGCTTTAAACTTCAAACGAGGAGTTTGTCGCTGGCTAAGATATATAAAGATTAACACTAGGCCTACATAACACACAAGTACTGTGTTGTTGATATTACAACAACTAATGTGTCATTTGAGAAATAATGACCTGTTGGAAAAATTTCAATCTGCTTACAGAAGTAACCACAGTACTGAAACTGCACTATTAAGAATCATGAATGACATATTAGTAAAGGCAGATTCTGGAAATATTACTCTGCTAAATTTGTTGGATCTATCAGCAGCGTTCGACACCATCGACCACGAAATCCTGCTCAGAAGGCTAGAAACATCGTTTGGAATCAGAGGGGTCGCCCTTAAATGGGTCGAATCTTATCTGTCAAATCGCCACCAGTTTGTTGTAACCAACAAAATAAGATCTTTTTCCTATGCGCTTCAGTATGGCGTACCACAAGGCTCAGTGCTTGGTCCTATTTTGTTTACTATCTATACTATTCCACTTGTACATGAAATAAAGAAATTTAATTTACAATATCATTTCTATGCTGATGATACCCAGCTCTACAGTTCTGCCTTGCCATGCGATGTTGACAGCCTTCTGCAGCAGGCTGGAAACTGTATAACAGAAATTAAAAGCTGGATGAACCAAAACAAACTGGCTCTAAATGAGGATAAAACTGAGGTTATTTTATTAGGCCGTGAGCGGGTTCTGCAAGAAGTGGACAGAACTGAGATGATAATTGGCACTAATTCAATAGAAATTTCAAAAAAAGTAAAAAACCTAGGGCTTTCTATTAATTCAAATCTTTCTATGTCATCTCAGGTTAGTCACCTCATTCGCATTCTATACATGGAAATCTGGAAAATCGGTAAAATCAGACATCTTATTTCAACTGAAACTGCGGCTGTGTTAGTAAATTCTTTTGTACTTTCAAAGCTTGACTATTGCAACTCCCTTTTGGCTGGAATTTCACAAAAAAATATTAGAAAACTCCAAATTGCTCAAAACAATGCAGCGAGACTTGTTTTGAAGAAAAAGAAAAGAGATTCAGCACTGCCACTTCTGCAGAGTTTGCACTGGCTGCCAGTTGAGAAAAGAATAATGTACAAATTGTCATCCATTTGTCACAAATGTGTCAATAATACTGCTCCATCGTACCTAGTTGATTTAACTGATTACTATGTTCCATCTCGTCAACTAAGACCATCATCTGACACTACAAAATTGAAAGTACCTAAAATGAATCTGTCCACTGTAGGAGAAAAGTCCTTTTCATTTCTTGGCCCTACCATCTGGAACACTCTTCCAAAGACAACCAGGGAAATTAATGACATTGGTTCTTTCAAACGCCATCTGAAGACCCATTTCTTTCAGACAAACTAGGCTAGGTGTTTTTCGGCAGCAGCAATAGTAAATATTTTTGAATTTCTTTTGTGTATGTGTGTGTGTGTGTGTGTGTAAGAGTTTGTTAAAGTGCCCAGAGCTTGTCATCGACGGGGTTGGGCGCTATATAAATGCAATATATTATTATTATTATTATTACTAGAGGGAAATTAATATTATAATAATTGTGGAAAATTTCTATAATCTACAGCTTTGTTGCATGTTTTTCAGAAATAATATCATCTTTTACAGTATGCTGTGCTAAATAGTTAATAATAATTACAAGCTTACCTATTAATTAAAACTCCCTAGTGTTCATGCTACGCCTGTTACAGATTTTAATAAAAGGTCATAAAGCTGTCTCCTTGCTCATTATTGCAGTTTTTATGAGATGAAAACTTTAATTAAGACTAATGGTATAGGAGCCGTGCCATAATTGGATACACGGATTTATCAAAGGGCGAAGTAATCTTGAAAAAAAAATGTGTTCATTTATTTCGGAAGAGACAGTAATCTATAATATCTGTTTTGAAATCCAGTTGGATTTTCCATTATTGTACTGTACAATCAGATTTTGGCAATGCAGCCATGAAATTTTAATGGTCTCACACTCTCACATATATGTATGAGGTGGCAATAAATAGTAATATGATAAGTGTACATTAATACTGATTTTATAGACAGATATACTGGCATATAGTTTGATAGGTAGAGAGAGAGAGCAGAGAATAGCTATGGTCCCTTTGATAGATAGATAGATAAATAATGATAGATAGATAGATAGATAGATAGATAGATAAATAGATAGATAGATAGATAGATAGATAGATAGATAGATAGATAGATAGATAGATAGATAAGATAGATAGATAGACAGAGAGAGATAGACCGAGATAGATAGATAGATAGATAGATAGATAGATAGACAGACAGACAGACAGACAGACAGACAGATAGATAGATAGATAGATAGACAGACAGACAGACACACAGACAGACAGATAGACAGATAGATAGATAGATAGACAGACAGATAGATAGATAGACAGACAGACAGACAGACAGACAGACAGACAGATAGACAGACAGATAGATAGATAGACAGACAGACAGACAGACAGACAGACAGACAGACAGATAGATAGATAGATAGATAGATAGATAGATAGATAGACAGACAGACAGACAGACAGACAGATAGATAGATAGATAGATAGATAGATAGATAGACAGACAGACAGACAGACAGACAGATAGACAGATAGACAGATAGATAGATAGATAGATAGACAGACAGACAGACAGACAGACAGACAGACAGATAGACAGATAGATAGATAGATAGATAGATAGATAGATAGACAGACAGACAGACAGACAGACAGATAGACAGATAGATAGATAGATAGATAGACAGATAGACAGACAGACAGACAGACAGACAGACAGACAGATAGAGAGATAGATAAATGGAAGGGGAGGGAAAGAGGACAGGAGGCGGGAGGGACGGAGGGACGGCCGAGCGGACGGATGGATGGATAGAAAGATTGTGCGTATGTGTGGGTGAGTGAGTGGGTGTGTGTGGCTCTCTTTGTATCTGTGTCTCTGTGAGTGTGTCTTCCTCTCTATCAACTAGTCACTCAATCGGCACTACGTTTTTATCTTTTCTTTATTCTTGCAATAGTTTAAAGGTCAAGTCAGCAGGTTTAACCCTTTCGGTGTTATAGTGGCAAATCATGTGACACGAAAATCACTCTTGGTAGCCATGGAAAAGAAAGCGTAACGCCCCCGTTGATATTCGCATAATACTTTATCATAGATCCAATTCTACCCCTGGTCGACTGCTACAGTGGTCTCGGCGCACATAGATGTATTTAAGAAAATGCCGGCGCCCACTATGACATTGAAAGGGTTAAGTTTATTACAATGGGTAAGGTATTCTCCACAGTCTGACTAACTGCATTTGAACTAGTTAATTTTACACATCATCAAGTTATAGTCATCTGTTCTAGTCCATTCGCTGTTTTATTGGGATAATTTCTCCTTTCTGTTTGTGGTCTATCCAAATTTTTTATACAGCTCCAAGGGTCACTCCTCGTTTTTGCCTTCGGATTCAGTCTTTGTTCGGGTAGAATTTAAAAAATCAAATCATATATTTTACAAGCAGAATAATCCAGCCTTACAAAAACTAGCCCACCCGGGCAAAATAAATCTTATCAGGGGGCAACTTATCACGGGGACACGGTGGTTTTGAGGCAAGGAGTTCGGCTCTCATGTACGTTATAGTTGATGTTTGCACTAACAAATCTCTATCATTATATGTAGCCGCCCGACAAAAAGAGGCACATTTCGGCACTACCGGATTCGAAAATATCAGAGGGTCAATTTTATCTATTTTTGCGTTCTCAGTATTTTTGAAAAGTTTAACCTCTTTACTATTCTTTTTCCAAATGATGATCACGTTTGAGGAGGGTAAATACCTCAAAACTGACTTTGAATCGAGTCGTCATAATAATTTTGATGAAAAGCTGAAATTTTAAAGGCGGTTTTCTCAAAACTGTGGTTCTGTCACTTCCTGTCTTTGATAGGCCATATTTTCTCTGGTAATTAAATTATAGCAATATTTTTTTTTTTTCCAAACGAAAGGACTTTGAATAACTTATCTGGTGATACCAATATCTCCACACCAACAAAATGCACAAAGTGCCTCATTTTGTTGGGTGCCTACACATATTTGTTAAGTTGTATCATAAAATTTCATGTTCTGTAAGCTTTCATAATAGTCAGAGTCCCTTTACATCAGTGAATCTCAACCTTCCTCAGGCAGTCCCCCCCCCCCACAGGCTCTAAAGTTTCTTTCATCGCCACTTTTCTCTCACCTCCACCCCCCTACAACCCAACAGATGCATTTCACAAGAAGAGAGATTTTACATAAATTTTGATGTAAAGTTTTTCAAAAACGTACTAATAACAATAGGTGTGGTGATAAAACAGATAGCATCCTGTATCAAATGCACTTGAAAAAGAACAGTCATTTTCTGTTCGTATTACCCATTACGCGTGCTGTATGTTGAACTAATCAGTGGCAACCGTGTGTTTGCATCCAAATCATCTTCTATTCATGTTTTTGCCCCCCATCCCACATTCTTCATCCTTTCTGCCCCATATCACTCACCTCCTTCATGGTTTTGACCCCACTCACCCCGGAAATCAAAATCGAGGGGGGGGGGGGTGGGGGGCGTGATATCGCCCACGTTGAGAATCACTGTTTTACATTAAACAAAAGGTCCCCTTAAGAGACCTAACTTTTCACACACCACACATACACACACACACCACCACCACCACCACCACCACCAAAAAGGTGTAATTAATTATTTTGCAAAGCCCTTCGTTGGCAACAAAACAACCTTTGAATGATTGAAAAGAAAACAACGCTGTCTACTGCTCGCTGGGGCCTCCCATTCAACTGGATAGTTTCTCCGCTTTGCTGAAACCTTTTGATTTTTACACAAACATGACTGCGAAAGTGTCCAAGCATGTCGGCGCTTGTGATTGGAATTGGAGCGGTACGTAATTTCACCATACATGAATTAATTTAGTGTTTGCCCTGCCTGTTGGATATACATGTAATGTTCCCCGTGGGGGGTAGGACTGCCGCATAAGTGCTACTTACTGTGGACTAGCAAGGGCAACAAAAGAGAACTGGGCGGTTTTACAGGGGCTTTGGCATGTAAACGGTGAGTCCAGAATGACAGAGAATATTATTCAGAAGTGCAAAATGAAGCCATTAACGTTATTCGGCATGAAACTCCGTTAGTTGTTGTTGTGGCCATAATGATGGTGTTTAAAATTATGCCAGCAAGAAAACATTTTCTTCAGTTAATTTCCAAGTTAATAAAGGAGTTTAGTTTGAGTTTGAGTTTTACGGCGGGTCGGCGAGACAACGGCTACATTGCAATTGCGTCGTTCACGTTTGTGAAGTACTTTATTTATGTTTGGTACTCAGGGCTTCACCAATTTAAATTTCACAAATAGAATTAAATATTTCCGTTTATTTATTACATTGGAAAACTTCTCAAAACATTGTACTATTTTCTTGAATTCCATCAAAGGTCGTGGATTTTATTAAGCGCAAATAAAGGATTTTGCGATCGTGATGATTTACGACTTCGAAAAAAGTAGATTATTAACTTTTTTTTTTCAAATAAATATAAGATCGCATTCAAATTTTCATAGAAATTGATGCATTGGAAGTTGTCGAAATGTTCGCCCAAAGTGTACTACTTCAAAGTTTACACGCTATAGCAAACACCCACAAGAGTTTATGACAGTCTTTACGCGCTCTAATAATCATATTCATTCCATTTCCAGCCTAGCGCACCCTTCAGCAGTTTAAAAATGAAGGGGGGGGGGGGATAACAGTAACAGCAACGACAATGCTCTACGTAGCGTCATAGTAGCGAGGTGTGACGCGACAATAGTGGCGAATGCACACATGATATCTTTGAATGATGTGCCATTAGTGCAGTCAGGTCAATCGTAAACAGGAAGACACTGAAACAATAACAACATTAACAAGAACCGTTCGTGTATAATAATCTGCATGAATGTTATGCGACGGTGCCCTGATAATGAGCATCGGTAAGAGGTGAGTAAAGTGCAGAAGTTGTGCATGATTGCCGTTACCTGGGGAGTAGGTAGGAAAGGCCGTGATGCATTGTCGTATAACATTATTTTGTCTTTTAGGCTTGAGCCGCCAAGACTGTTGTGACTCGGGTTTTGTGGACCGTGGACTTCACCGGGAACCTCGCGCACTAGAGAGACGAAACAAGCCTGTCTGGCTAGTTGATTCGAAGGGAGTTCAAGCCTGGGTCAAAACCCACGCAAAACACGAATGGCTCGGTGAGCTATTAATCCTATTAACGGTTAGTAAATGGCATGCTTGTACTCGTTGCCAGAAAAGATTGAACTTGCTTGTCCCGAAGCCAGGACATTTCAACACGTTCCTTAGGTGGGCAGTTTATGCTGTGGCGAGCGAGACGGGGGGGGGGGGAGGGAGACCGCTGCGGTTAAATCAAGCGTCCAATACTTTTAGCTTTTGACGACTTAAAACCAGAAGGCCGTCCTTGATTCTGGGTTAATGAAAACGAGGGGCATTCTGTGGCTTACTTGGGCACTTAACGAAACATTTAGGCTAGTGGAGCGCTGAGTCAAGTCTTCGCTTTGTGCGTCTGTCTTGACTCTGCTGGAGGATTTGACGTGCCCCGACCTAGTGCAACAGACTTGTTTCAGTTCAGTCAAAATTTGGCAAAAAGAAAAAGTTTTATGTAGCAAAGCCTCTAGGAAATAATATCCAAACGATACAACGAAACGCAAACTAAAAGAGAAGACAGAAAATGGCCTATATTTCGGCAACAGTCTTTTTCGAGGAAAAAGAAAGAAAAAAGAACAATAGAGAAAAAAAACTGGAAAATTGAACAAATAAAACAATTGAACAACAAAAGATTTGAATATGACATATTATATAGAATCTAAATAGAATATGTCTACTTAGCTGCGAGTTTTTGCTTATAAGTTATATTATATTGCAGCACAGAAGCACGTCTGCCAGTGTGTGGAGGCTCGAAGAGACGCAGTAGGTTAGTTACCAAGATGAAGGCGCAGCATGGTGCCTCAGAACACAAGACAGGTCTGGTGCGCAATACCGGGATCCGCAGTAAAAGAAAAAGAAAAAGAGATTAGGAAAAAATAAATAAATGAATAAAATTGTATCGTTTGTTTCAGTACAGTCTTGCCAGTGGGCGAGGTCCCGTTTAACTCCACAGTTTGTATCTCACACTTCACCCGAGACAAAAACAATAGACATGACTCAGTGCGGCCACAAGTCACATTTCAGCTGGGCTCTGGCTGGATTGGATGCGGCCATAAGTAGCAGAAAAAAAGAAAAGCATGCATGGGAAATCCAACAGGTTTTATATCTTTCTCATGTCTTTCAAATCGTGTTTGTTCCCATTTGACAGAGTTTTTTTTTAATTATTCTTTTATAGAAAATGTAAGCACGCTAATTATGAATTGTCCTCTAATTGTTTGATTTCAGTTTCATTTTATTGGTAATTAATGGTCCAGGTGATGAAAATAGTTATGTTCAATAATCAGATCAGTGTTTAGTTGTTTGCTCACATGGAGGAATTCACTTGGCACTCGGCGGAAGTTATCTTAATCTTACTGAAAATATAAAATACTAGCTGAGGTCCCCGGCCCTGCCCGGGATAAATCGGTTTGAATATTAGTTTCAGTTCTGGGCGGTTATTATGGACCTGCTTCATCTTGCCTGTTTATTTTATTTTTGTTTGTCTGTTTTTAATTAAGTCTTACTGCTCTGCCTTTGTGAGTTGACACCCTGCGCGTCCCGTACAATAGCATGATTTGCGCACGGGTTAGTGTGTTTGATAGTGAACACATCGCAGGAAGTGATAACGAAACCTTACAATGGCGAACCATGACTCGAAATAGATCTAAATGATGCCGAAACAATGAAAAATGAAACGTAGAAGCCTGAACATTTCATAATTTCTAATACAGCCCATGTTTTGTGGGTTTTTTTTCCATGCTCGTTCCTATTCTAGACGCTTCATTGTTAGTACTCACCTAGTATTGTGCGAAGCCTTACAATACAATATGATATAATAATGGCGTATAGTGTAACCTGATGTAAGCTGGCGGAAGATGATTAGTTGGTTATCTGGGATTTCCTTATGCTTTGCTCTCCTTGTGTTAGAGTTAAGCTTATCCTCCTTGGCTCCCTTACGGAGTCCCAAGGCGAGCAACCCACATGCCCACTCCAGATGGGAGTCTAGTTAATTTCGCACTGATAATATGCTGTTGTGCAAAGTTTGAAGCCTGAGTGTGATGCGGTTCCTGAGCATTAGGTGACCAAAGTTTCGAGTTACCAAAATATCTTACTACACTCGGCCCTGTCTGAGCTGTAAAAATGACGAATCGGAAAAACCTCGAACGGCCCATTTTGTTTTCTATTTTTCTAAATTTTTAAGGTTGTTGCTCAGTCTTTGAACTACTTTCAGTAATTTTTTCATGGCTCTACGTTCAGTAGTTTTTTCAGCTATAGAGTACAACCGTCCAATTTTACCCAATTATATATCGATGGTGAAACTCACAAACCGTGTAAGTCCAAAAGTAGGTCAACTCTGATTTCTTGCTAAATGGCACCACATGACAATTGTGCACCATCTACATCAATATTCTGTGATAAAACACCAATAGAAACCTTTGTTTTAGTCATGTGTTTACTTGAGTGGTTCTCAGACTGCATTTGAACAGCAAAATAGTTTTTTGCCATTTTCTCAAAACAATGGAATTTAGAGTTACATGGTTTGCGAGTTTCACCGTCGATATATAGATATTAAGCAGCGGTTTGAACCATTGCTTGAGGGAAAGAGGGCGGGGGATGTTATAGAATAATGTAAACATTTGCTGCTCTGCCATTTGCTATAATGACCTGTTATCATGTTGGAGTGTGTATTTCAGTATGTCTATCTGAATGAGCGAGTGTCTGACTGAGTGAGTGAGCGAGCGGGCGGGCAGGAGCAAGTGAATGAGCGAACGTCTGAGAGAGGGTGTGTGTGAGAGAGAGAGAGAGAGAGAGAGTGATTAATGGAACTGGGTCAGCATCAAGATTTTGTTAAAAAATAAATTATAACTCCAGAATTCCTCACCTCACCTCTTTTAACTGGTTAATACTGTTTATTCGACAAATGACAGAATAGGCGCTCACCAGCCCATTTTGAACGCCCAACCAGTTTTGTTGGTGATGCATCATGTCGTTGAGTTTCAGTGAGCAGAAAACTGGTTGGCTAGGTGCGCTAGATCTCATTGAAACTGCAGTCACGCCACGTCAGTCACCACCACGAAATAGAGAAACTACCATAAGCGACACAAGGCAGGAATACGTCATCAATTTTGACTACTCTGCGCCATATTGGATGAGGTCAATTGTTCGTAACTAAAATGATCTTCATTATTATTATTATTATTATTCTAATTAAGCAATCAATTGGGAGAGTTCTGAAGTTGCGAGGGTATAGCACAAAGAATGATTTAGTAACTGTTTCCGTGATCATCTTTGGCATCTCTTATGTATGTCTATGACCAAATGATCGTGCTGTTTGCTTCTGCAAAAGAAAGGGATCAAGGGTCCGATCCTTTCCCGCGCCACACCCCTATCTCCACTAATTTGGATCCCATTCATTTGACCTCGATATGTGCGACTATGTGTCCGATGGATAATGTTCTAATATAATATTGTTACCTTTTGATGGAAATGTTGTTTTACACAGTTTATTGTTTGAACATTTGTCTTGATGACTATTTAAAGAATTTTTTGTTCTAAATTTTTATACATTCATACAATTTCTACACACAAAAGCTTTGTTACCAGATTCATTAGTCAATAAACTATCTAATTTTTTTATGAGACAGTAATGAGAATTTCCATCATCTTCTAAATACAACAGATCAATAATTTGATGATCATTTTCACTTGAATAAACGGGATGTAAAGAATATTATTATTATCTTCTGGCTTTTATAAAGCAAAACATTTATTGAAAGATTATTTTGTTTTTCAACTTTAAGAATATCTTTTATTTTAACGGGATATTTGATTCCATCCATATTTAAAATATTTTCGTATTGTAAAAATAATTGGAGAGTCTATCAACAAGATCTTTGACAGGATACCATTTAGATTATATAGGTAATATAATAGATATTTGTAGTAATTCGCTTTTCAAGTTTTGTTGTGTTCTTTTTGTCTTTAACCCCATCAAGGGTCCTAGTGACCGAAACCTCTTGTGGCCGTTTTATTTCTAACACAATATGCAACATTTTTCTTCTGAAGTTGTCGTGTAGCTTTCATATTATTTGTTGACAACACATGGCTTTGCAAGATACGAATTCGAGTACACTACTATATATAGGTATCCCGACCCTGTTGATTTCCTGCATAACTAACAGTGTTCCCGCTAATGGCATGTTTTTCATTTCTTTCAGATGACGCTGGTTATCATTCTGGAGCGTGGAAGGCGCTTTCCCACGGAGTCCAAATGCCTGTATTTAGCACTGCTCACCCTCGTCTTCGTCTTTGCCTACTATCTGTACGTTGACGTAATGACCTCGAATTCGGTGCTCAGGTATCACAGTGGAAATCCGTCTCGGCCCCTTACGAACTATCTCAACAGAGAACAGCCGGACAGCAGGTTTGCTATTGGAACTTACGTCAAACCTCCGCCGGAGACAATACTCGCACCTTACTTGGAAGCCTTGAGAAACAGTTCTCGGAGAAATTTGACGGAGGACAATGTTTTGTCGCTAGCATCATTTAAACACCTCGTGGCAACAAACAACGGAAGTCAGATGTTTTCGTAAATGCCTTGCATTAAGTATTGCTTTGGTGTGTAGTTTGTGTTTTTTTTAACTTGAGTACGTGCAAGAACGATTCTGAATCTGAGCCCTGTGTGTTCGCTGCAGCGAAGCAGAACAACGAGTATGCAAAGAACAGGGCTTTGAAGTAGCTCTTCACACAAGTCATTTCTTCATAAAATACTACGTTGCATTATGCTCATTGATCGTGTCATTTTGAAGAGCTTTGTCGTGAATGCAGTAAAATAAAACTGTGAAAGGTAGTGTCGTAACACAGGTCTGTGCAGTGCCATCATACCAAAAGCATACTGTTTTGTACCATCTCCCCGACGTGTAACCATTGATGTGAGATAATTACTACCACACAATTTTCGCTCAATGGTGACAGGAGATATTTATGTCCTTGTCTGTGACAGCAGTGACTGCTATCAACGATCAAAAGCTTGTGAGTTTGGAGACCAGTGCAGGATCCATTTACACCTCACGTTTATTCATTGTGACGACCATGCATGAGAGCCTGCAAATTTTTACCTCTTGATATTTACATCATCAAAGGTGCAATAATGATGGTGGCGAATGTTATTATATGGATTAATGTATATAAATATGAGTCTCAAATACTACATTGCAGAACATTCTCACAAGTGTTTCATAGCCAACCAACTCTCACAATTTCAGGTCAAACTGAATAGTCTTCATCACCATGGTTCATGGGGTAAATTATTAAGCATCACACGAACGCATCCAGGGAATTGAAATTATGTTGGCGTTCAAATGCCTTCTCTTTTTTTTCTTTTTTTTTGTAGACACAGCGAGTATCTAAACATGTATATCTGAAGACTTCGGAAAAGAGATAATAACTCGTTTTCCCACTTACTGCAGCACATATAGCTTTGAAAACTGGCATAAAGGGTTCAGATTACTTGGTGTTCGACATGATGAGCTTGAAATTTAGTCTAAAGAAAGCCTTGATTTTTTTTTTTTTTTGAAAATGTATTTTTTAGAATACTTCACTCGAGCGGTGAGGTTTCAAATCCTAGTTTTTAATCGCCATGAGCCATGCAACGAAAGGAGATTAGGAGAAAAAGAAACATAATTATTATTGAGATGTGCCCAGGTTCAGAATCGTTTATTAGTAGTATTATTGCTGGCTCTTTGTGTTTTGCACATGTTACCATGGATTTAATGTTAAATTGTGATGCTTTTGATAGTTAAAAAAATGCGAAATAAATTGCCGAGGGAAAGATATTTTTGAATGCCATGGTCCTTTCCTAGTTCTTGACGTAGTTGCGCCATTTGACAGAAATGGTATATCTTTCTCTATTTACCATACTTGGCCCAGTGACTGGGGGGGGGGGGCAATACACAGATACGCATTACTGAGGCGCGCAGAACGAAAGTTCCTGTCATACTTTTTATTTCTACTGGAAGAAAATGCGTCAAATTTATTCGTCTCAAAATGTCGGAACATTTTCTTCTGTTCAAATCATTTGTGGCTCAAAATCAAGTAGCTTCAAGACCTTTTAAAATATGTTCTTGTACACCTTTACGTCTTTTTGTGCTTTCTGTGGTATTTTGTAGAATTTAAGGCTCGGCGGTTAAGACGTCTTTCGTGATTACACTGGATGCCTTCCTTCCTTCATAATTAGTATGATCTTTGATAGACTAGAAATATCTCTAGGTGTGATTTACGATTAAGTGTGTAAGAAGCTGGTGAAGTTGCTTGCTGTGTCAAATTGGTACTTTTACATGATTGTATCCCTTCACAAATTAATGTCGAAGCCTTTCTGCACCATTTCACGGTGTCAGTTCTTGGTGCAGATAGATTTGCTATTCGCAGATACAAGGCAAGAGGTATCCTTGCTCATAAAGTATTGGTTAGATATATGTTTGAACAACCTGATTTTAATTATTGTCAACGAAACATTCCATCTTTACTCACACATGGTTATTTCCTGTGTTTGATGCATGTTCTGAACAAAGGCTTCACTGTTTTCAAAGGAGCCTGCAATATTTTACCCCGATGCTAGTGCGTGACATATTTTAATTCATTGCCAACAATGAAACACTTCACTTTCCACTGCATATAATATAACTGGAGGTATCTCCTTTTAATACTGATCTCAGTTTGTACAACGACACATTCCATCTGTACTGTGATTTGATATAGTGGATAATTATATTCCGGTGTCCATGTCCTGGTGAAAAAGAAATTGGTGGTTGTTTTGTTCTCTCTCTCTCTCTCTCTCTCTCTCTCTCTCTCTCTCTCTCTCTCTCTCTCTCTCTCTCTCTCTCTCTTCGCTCTCTCTCTCTCTCTCTTTCTCTTTCTCTCTCTCTCTCTCTCTCTCTCTCTCTCTCTTTTTATCTATCTCTGTCAGCCTTTCTCTCTTCCCCCTCTCTTTCTTTATAATATATTATATCTTTCTCTCCCCCCACCCCCAGCCCCACCCCCCAACTCTCTTTCTGTCTTTCTCACCTCTCTCTCTCTCTCTCTCTCTCTCTCTCTCTCTCTCTCTCTCTCTCTCTCTCTCTCTCTCTCTCTTTCTCTCTCTCTCTCTTTCTCCCTCTCTCTCTCTATGATTTTATCTCCCAATCTTTTTTTCTCTCCCTCTCTCTTTCTCTTCCTGTATGTACATGTGTGTCTTTTGTTGTTTTCACAATACTTTACGACGATTTGCGTTGTTTAGCGAATGTTTGAGCCGTCCGCCATTGCAGATGATACAGAAACTGTGTGATTTTAAATTATTCAAATTAATATATATTTTTTAATTAATATTAAACACATCTTTGCTCCGGCTTTGGTGTTAGAATAATTAATTTCTTGATGTCCATTATCTATTTGAGGTTTTTAGGAGGCACACGACAGTGGCACTGACAACAAACCACAAAGTGACAATTACCTTTGTTCGTTACTTGTTGTTGTTGTTTTGTATTTAAATGACAAATGGTAGATCCGCTGAAAGGACAGGATGAATGTTGGAGTTAAAAACAAATCATGGAGTGTGGACGATTTGGAAAGCGAATGGTTTGTCTGTGAGAAAATGCTTTGTGTTTTGAGGCTTGAGGATGCAAGGAGAGAGGAGTGTGTAACTGTATAACATAATTATTTGCATGCTCTGTGGTGGATCTTCTATGAAACCAATGGAGCTTAAGCTGAACTCCGGAGGGGGGGGGGGGGTCTGGAAGAAAATTTTTCAATGAGTGAATGTCCTCGAGGCCCTGGGACGGGCAGCAAGGCCGTTTGGACCTTGTTGGATGTTGTCCTGCTATTGCTGGTTACGAAGAGGGGCCCATAACAGTCCAAACTTCAGGGTCCCAAAAATGTAGGTCCCCCACTGTGTGTGTGCTTAGTTTTGAGATTGAGAGATGCAGGAAGAGAAAGTTTTGTTTCAAAGATAATGTTTATAATATGTTTGATTTTGAGAGTGGAATATGTAGAGAAAAGACAGTTTGTACAATAGTAACAAATAGTGTTTGTTTAAATTTGAGCCTGGGAGGAGGAGAGAGAGTGTGTGTTAGAGGCCTTGTACAGTAGAAAAGTGTTTAAATATGGTTATTGACGGAGAGAAAGTTCGTATAGCAGCTAATTGATAATATCATAAAGTTATTGTGTAAGTTGTGATCATGATTTATGTGCCATCAAGGTACTGGATGAGGTTTCATTTTATTGTGATGGTATTTGTCTCAAAATAATATATGTGATTATGCACAGTGCTCAAGATTTGCAGCCAATAAAGTGTTATTGTATTAATGCACGAAGTTCTTCAGCGCCAGTATTTTTTACCTTGTCTGTTGTCCGTTAGCCTTATTCCTTAAATGTGTGTGAAGGGCCGGATTAGACCTTTAGAGACTCTAGGCACTTAAAGATTTTGTGCCCCAATGTACTGTACATGTTATTCAAAATATAAACAAAAATAAAATATTGAAGACAAAATTTTAAAAAAACGCGAGTTTTACCCTCCAGCCAATACTTTAAATTTTTTCATCGCCTTATTGTGGACCCTGGTTCAGCTGCACCTTTTCCAATTTTGCACGATAATGGTCTATGGTAAATCCGGCAAATGAAACATTTCTGTGGTGACCCCCCCATGCCCTAAGCACGCGTTTATTGGTTAATCCAGTCCTGGGTGTATGGACATAGATTTGTCATACCCCTATGTTTATGTAACTGAATTGGTAATACCTTTGCAAAATTTCTGTGAAAAAGAATTTGTCATATCCCAAAAACTGTTTTGCAATACCCGGTAAAATTTCTGTGAACATGCATTTCTCATAACCCGAATATTTGTGTACGGTACTGACATGAAAATTCCCAATGTAGTTATGTTTGGGCACAATGTTTTTGTGTTCAAACGAAGATGCATTGAGAGGCAAATAAATATGTTGGTAATTGTGATTCGTACAATTTGTTATTGGCAAAGCTGAATCTTATGCGAATATTGTGCAAATTGTCCCAATGGAAATACTGCTTTTCTACATAACAAAATACAAATCTGTGAAGTAGCCAAACTGTATTCTCTTTCATCGTTTACTTAAACTACAAATTTGAAAAACAAACAAACGTTGTATATCCCATGGCAAAATTTTAGAAATAAACAAGAGGAAATAGCTATAAAATTATATTGTAACACACTTCCCCTTAAAGTTTACAACGTATGCACGATTGGTGCAACGCTGTAAAACAAAATTCAAATACACGCGTGAACATAATACAATGTCACACAAATTGTGAGGGCTATCATATCAAAATTCTCAGCACCTTCCCCCCTCGCCCCTCTCCTGTCAGGTGCACTTATCGGACTAGCAGAGTGCAGCCACCAACATTTGACTCACTTTGTCGGTGTTGACCTGTATTGTTCTCATGTAAACATTCATGAGATTGTGGTCCTGTCTGCACAGACCCAGAGACACATAATTTGTTGTGATCATTAATTTTGAAATACGAGGAGAGTATCACAAATTCTTCTTTACCACTTTCGTTTCGTATAAGACCCGATTACTTTAAAGAAGGATTCGTGATCGGGTCGTATAAACAACAATCCCAGGCAAATTCATACAAACAAAAATACCCTTCCCCTTCCAAAAAAGTCGCCGACGTGCACAGTGAAACAGTTTATATAGGGGTACCTGTAAAAAAAATGCTTACATCGATTTCATAGATTAGCCGATGTTAACATCGAATTATGCAATGTCGACTGCACCGGGGTCCGTTTAATGCGAGGTCGTCGGTGAAATGGATTAGACTTTGAAATTACAGTCAGACCTTTCAAAGCTTAAAGTCGCTTAACGTAATCTTCGTTTATAAGTCGACGTCTTTACTTGATCCCTTCCCTAATGCCCCATTTCTGCGAAAATTGACGTTTATGGCGATATTTACCTAGTGAACTTAAATTCTTTTGCTGATATCATTTTGAACGCCGACAACTGCAAAAAGTCGTATACATACCTCGATTTTCCTGACTGACCCTATTGAATTACGCTAGTATATCGAGCTCGACTCTGTGCGGATACTATTTCCAAGGCCTAATTTGCTCTCCGTGAGTGTTAAACGGTGAAATGTGACACGCAAGCCACTTGCGTTAGGCGTTGATATGTGATATTGGGTCACATAACGGGCAACGCGCGCTTTTTCCCGAGACGGCGCAAGATCAAAGGGATGCCGCTTTTAATTTTTTTTTAATAATTTTTCGGGGGGGGGGGGGTTGATCGGTTGTGTTATTTGAATAATCAGACAAGCCAACGCGTTGCGTTGGTGGTCAGGGGGTCAACAGCCGTAGAGGAAGACTACGAAAAAAATAAAGATCGTCGCCGTGTTGGTGGTCAGCAGTGTCGTTCGGTAAGGATAAGTCACAGTCATACACACTGGATACTGAGTTTTGTATTGATGCTTCCTTTTGTCTTCTTTTCTGTGTCTCAACCCTACTAAACTGTCCATTCTGCCTGTTGTCATGTTTTGAAAAATGTCCAGACTGATCTAGTGGCCGCCCTAATGACCAATCAGTTCCCGCGCTTACGACCAGTGGCCGCGCAAGAGTCCATTTAGCTCGGGTGTTGTTGCATGTGTTGTTGTTCTACAACTGACTGTAGGGACGTAGCTCTGCAGTATAATTAATTTATAGGCCTAACCTTCATTCACCCACTCACTAATTCATTCTCAATGAACTCATGAACTCACACATTCCCCAGTACTCACGAGCACGGAGACATTCAGCGACTCACTCTGCATCAGGTCCATTCCATGAAATGTCAACCAGTATGAGAAAATATGGAAGTTAAAATGTCAAATAAAAAATCCTTGGTTAAGTTCTAAAATGGTTTATTGGCAAGAAAATATCATCTGAGGAAGAAAACAAACCGGATTTCTCATAATGAGAAGCAAAAAACAATATTCATTATAGTTTGCAGTTTTATGTTTAATAACAAGTAACTGATGTGGTCAAATTTTTGCTCCTCCATAGTCATAATAATATTGCATTAGCCTTTTGACAATGTAAAAATAATTTTTAAAATTCTATCACTGGCGTAGGTTTTGTCAACGAAGAATCCGGTACACATCATTGGTTTTGTTTAATACACGTCACATTCTACATCATAAAGTTTTTCTCTAGCAACAAATATTTAAGACAGTTCATAACAAATTACAACCAAACATATTATATTACTGCAAATTGTTAAACATTCAAGCTTAAATCCAAGTTAAGACTTAATCCTATTCATGAAAAAAGGTACTTGAAGATGTAACTCATGCCATAAAAAAATGTACTATATACGTCATGGCATTTGGGGGTGGGGGGGGGGTGGTGGTTGTCTGCCTAAAGCATCTAAAAATGCAAGAATTATGAGATACAGAATTTCATAGCAGCCATTTACAAGTACTACATGAAAATTTAGGTGAAATTCTTGGACTAAATTAGCAGAAATTCCAGAAAATATGACTTAAACTAGAGAATCACTTTTTACGAATGTAACACAGGTCACACCACATTAAGCACCACGTTGACTTAGATCTTACTTTTAAGTTTTTTAATTAAAAATAATAACTTGTAAAATGGCCTTTTTTTTCTGGTCAAAAAGGTTTAAATGATAAACATTTCATTTAATCATTTGTTCTGGAAGATAGCAAGATGAAAAACCAGCGTTCAGGTGTCACACATCCCATGGAATTAGCCATCAGATGTCCTGTTTTGCGTTGGCCGAAATGGGTCAAGGTTTTTTTCTCACGAAATGACAACACATGCGCCTCACCCCCAATCCCGTTCTTGAAAACCACGGAAAAGAACGGTTTTATGCGTGCTGTTGGTGAAGTTCTTAGCAAGTTGAACTTGTTTCCGCTCTAATATAAATTATACAGATGAAGGCAGTGCCTTTTTCAAAGATTTCTAGCCGCAATGGGCTCGTGGACGTACACTAAATGCATTAAAGAAAACCTTTCCAGTTGTTTGGCAGTTGGAGATCTGACAGCTTTAGCTACGATCAAGGGTGAGTGCGTTTTCCAGCATGTTATATTGAGTGCTTAATGACTGATTACCTTTATGGGTTGTTTATTTGTAGGAAGAGACAGAATAATGATAACTCGAGCTCATTTTTTAAAAATAAAATATTGGCCTACATTTTTTATGTGATAGACGGGAGGGGTAGAGAGGGAAGCACTTTAAATACGTGGATCAGTTTTGACAATGTGCCAATTAACTTGTTATGTAGACCTCGCCATCCATCTCCATCCCATCCTATCCGAAATACGTGTAGCAGTTTTGACAATGTGCCAATTAACTTGTAATGTAGACCTCGCCATCCATCTCCATCCCATCCTATCCGAAATCTCGACAAATGCATATATAATATTATATTTAATAATGTCTACTTATTTGAGTGGATTAATTGTGACTTGTGGACGCTTTATCTAAGGGGTCAAAGAAAATATAATAATAACATAATCATGTTTGCCTTTTTTCTTTGTTTTATGCTACCGGTACTGAATTTCCAGCATCGTTCATGTCAGTCCTTCCCCAGCCAGCAACCTTACGGAAATCCGAGGCGTAGGACTGACGTCAAGTTTGCAGATAAGAATGACATCGTTCCTACATAGATCCGCTGGTACTACATTGCCGGGATGTCGGTTGGATGTAGAAAAACCGCCCTTACAGTAATCTACGTTGGACTGACATAAGGTTACTGGCTGGGTTAAAGGCGACGTTTATCACACCCCATACAGCATGGAACAGTGACTGGTGAAACAATAATAATAGAATTGTTTCGTTATCCCCTGATTTGATCTTGTGCACTTCATCTAAAGGTTCAAAGAAAATGTATTAATAACATAATCAAATTTACCTTTTTTCTTTGTTGTTGTTTTATGCTACTGGATTTCCAGCCTCGTTCATGTCAGTCCTTCCCCAGCCAGCCACCGTACGGAAATCCGAGGCGTAGGACTGACGTCAAGTTTGCAAATAGGTTTGATATCGTTCCTACGTAGAACCGACGTCGGTTTGATGTAGGAAAACCACCCTTACAGTAATCTACGTTGGAATGACATAAGGTAACTGCTGGGTCAAAGGCGACCTTTAGCACACCTCATACATTGTGGAACAGTGACTGGTGAAACAATAATAAAAGAATTGTTTTGTTATCCACTGATTTGCTCATGCAGCATTGCTGTTTAATTTGCATTTTATGATTTAAATTGCTCCAATAAGCTTCTGAAACAAAAACGACGCTTCGGGTGTCTCAAAAGCTTATTTATCAGTGAATATACATGAATATTACCTGTGTAAAATGTTATCTAGCAAGACAATTTTGATTTAATGATAACTAGTAGGCCTATCTGCGTACAGATTAGATTTTGAAACAAATTAAGCATTGCAGACACTGTGTTGTATTGCTTAATTTTCAGTAGTTCCAACATGGTCTGTCGCTGTAGTCTTATGACGGCAGTAAGTCGCTAAGTCTACACTATGTAATAGTAATAAGTAAGCGTATACTATCAAAAACCCAAATTATTCTTCACGTAATAACCACACAATGCATATTTCATGTGAAATACATTTTTATTAGGAAGTCAGTCACTGCTACAACTTCCTACAACGTAATGCTGTAATGTTGCGCAAATGTGTGTGGCAATTTAACGGAGTTAAAATCTGAAATCAGTCTTTTTTGGCCACATCATCCATTTTTAAGATTTATCCTCCACTGTTATACATGGTCGGTTTAATGACAAAAGGGCAAATAAATATCAGCAGCTGTACAACGAAGAGGCGAAAGCTCAATTTCTCTGTACGACGAAGGAGCAAACTGCCAAAATCAGTGTTGCGAGAAATTCAGTTTTGAAAATTTTATCTACCAATGATTTCTCACTTTTTGGCATACCCCCCAACACAAAAACTGAGATTTAACAAAATTATTTGTGTTGGGTAAAGCCCCCTGCAATATACTTTTGATAGACACAAAAGAGTAAATATCTCAAATATGACTTATTTGCCCCTTCGTCATACTAGATAAGTTAAGTGATCACCTTTCCATTGCACAGCTGTTGTTACCTATTCGCCCCTTTGTCACGAAACTGATGTCATGTTGATCACTTGAGTATCAAAAAGTAATGGATCTGTTTGGGATATTTTAGTTTTTGTTTTCATAAAGGACAGTGATTCGCAGCCCTTCATGCCCTGCAGATGAGCATTTGGAAATTGAAGAATTCAGCTCGAACTTTCCATTATTGACAGAATTCAACTGAGGTCCCTTAATTTAATTGGTTACATCAATAACAATATTAACCGTTACACATCACCCCGCGCTATGTTTAGCACCCCAGTGCTGTGATTTTGTTGCTATTTTAATTTATCTTTTTCTTCAGACACCAACAAGACAAGTCTACTCTTCACATTCATGGCTGGCACAGGAGCTGTCACTATGTGAAATTGGATTCTCTGCAACAGTGATCATGGGCTGGATGATACAATGCAAGAACAGCAAATTATTCCAGAGCATTGGTAAGTACAAACAAATGAAACACATTTTACTCATATTTTATACGGCAACTATCTCCTGTTTACTCCTTATTACCTGGACATTTTTTTATATTTTCTAGTCATTAATTTTTTCTTCCTTCAATTGGCACTGATAAAACACAGGTCATAGATAAAACACATCTTAGGTGGAAATACTAAGCAAAACAAAATGGAGATGAGATATTCAAGAGTATAAAAAACGCAGAATTGAAACGAGGAAACACTGATTGAAGCTTAACATTAAATATTGATTAAAACTTAATTATAGAATGGAACCCAACCAAAGATATTAGATTTGTAAGATCAGACACTCCCTCCTTCCGACCTGTTAAAATACTGTTTACACTGCCCACTGTCAGCGCTTTGGACAATGGATTTACATAGAAAATAAGACACAAACCCGATCAGTTGCGCTTCCAGAGGCAGTTTTACTGTCAAAGTATTTTTAAAATATGTAGTATCTAATCAATAATGAATTTTTGTATAAAACAACGCACAAAAAGGGCAGGTGAAGGGAGGAAAAAAAGAGAAACAGATTTTTCACGAGATGGCATAGGTATAGATCAAGTAAGTTGCGTGCGGCTTCCCCGGCCTCTCTCGCACAAGTTATTTTTAGCCCACCAACTGCGCCTGGGACTCGACTGTTAACTGTTTGTGCTGCTGTGCGTCTCAGATGCAACAGGTGATGTGGTTCTCGCAATGGTGTATTTTTGTGAATTTGGAGAAGAAAAAGAAGAGGAGGAAGAACAAGAAGAAGGAAAATCCCAAGGTTAATCTGTTATTTTTAAAGGAAAGTCCTTAAACATTCTCAAAACCCTTCACAATTCCCGCTATTGTTTACTTTTTTACTTGCCTTTGCTGCTGGGAGACAGGACGCGCGAGTTATGTCACGATCGGAAAATCCAGCCTTGGTCCCAGATACATTAGATCTGTCTTCAATATGATGGTAAAAAAAATGAAACAATTGTGACATTGTTACCATTTTGAAAAAGGAAAAAATAGCCAGAGTTTTCCTACAATGAACCACTTTATGAAATTACAAAGTAAGCGACTTCCAGCAAGGTCTAGCATGAGAGCTGAACAATGAACAAAACCCAGCATTTTCTCTATTTGGCTTTTAGAAAATGCCGTTGTTTACTTCTCTCATGCTTACGCCACTAGATGACGCTGCCAAACCCGTACACACGAAAACCCCAAGCTGTCTGATCTTACCAATCTAGTATCTTTGACCCAACTAATCAAAGAGTTTATGAGCAGCTGGCATGTAATGTCACACTGGATTGATTCACTTCATTTAATCTTCATATCATATTCAGATCAACTGTCATTTGCAATGTAAGAAGTTAATTAGGGTATTTCAGATAAACAATATATGTACGTTCCGTTGGTACAGCTTGCTATGGACATATGCACAAATTCTCAAAAACTTGCAAGTATCATTTGAACGATTTCAGTAAACAATGTTACATTCATCACAGAGAGAAGAGGAGCGGACGAGATTTTGATGAAGATAAATGCAAGCACAGGGGAACTTTAGTTTCCATTTGAGTGTTTAGACTTTTTTTATGTTCTACAAACATAAAGAGAAGAGGTACCATTTCAAACAGAAAGGAATCTGCACAAAAAACTATGTTATTATAGGTGCCGAGACGTATAGGATCATCCACATATTCAGCAAGACAGTTAAATTTTTTTAAATTTCTACAATAACCCCCCCTCACAATCATACACACATGTCTTTTTCATATCAACCATCTGAGGGGGAAGTGGTCTATTGTGTAGACAACTGATGAAAGAAAGCAGGCCTAATGTTAACAAATCACATTATTCCCTGTGCGAACCATGGCATGCAATGTGTTGGTAGGCATGGCTGAATCACCGAGTCAGTATTTTGCAATTCAAATAAGATATGCTGATTCGAATCACCACCAAACAAATTAGCCGATGAATCAAAAATGATTCGAATCATGATTCAAATCACCTCTGATTTTGCCTCTCGCTTGAGGCTCATTGCCCAAAGGAGCCAACGGAGCAGACTTTGACGAGGGACTGGTATAAGGGAATAATGCATGGATCAGATTCATTACCCCACGGTAAGAAACAAATCAGTGCTTATCCCTGTTAGGACTCATTGGTGACACAGTCCCTGTCGCTGATAGGTTGTTGAATGACTTGGAATTGTGATTTGCTCATGCTACCACCGGCCTACAGACTGATTCAAATCAAATGAATCGCTCAACCCACTGATCCGAATAAATTTGAGTCATCAAAAGAAGAATCATTGTTCCCCATTTATACAGAGTTGACTCAGCATGGATGGTCTAGCTTACGCAGGAAGTGATGGCATCATGGGCTTCTGTGTTAGTGAAAAATAAAGCATCCGGGTGAAATCAGCAACACAAGCAAACGTGAAGAAAATACTTTCCCACCATTTCAAGTCTTCAAACTTAAAAAGAACTTTCTGCAAGTTCAAAAGCAGGCACCTTCAAAATTTCATTATCCAAGTGACAATTTCCTCGTATTTTTAAAATTCTTATTGATGTCTACCAGGCCTGGTGTCATCTGAGTTTGGGGTCGTACATTTGTTCTGTAAGATTTTCTATGCTTCATTCTCATTCACTGAATGTACAGATATTGTTAAGTCCGAGTTGACAGCTGCATCAATACCATTGATGTTCTGTTATGTTTCTTGGGTTCATTTGTATCTTGTTTGCAATTTGGAAGGTCAATGAGTTGAAAGTGAGGGCAGCTTATTGCCATGAGGAAAATGTGATTGTTAGAACAGGAATAGAGGCACAGGAGAATTTTCCAAATATAGGCATTGATTTTGTTGTCATATTAACGATGCCATTTGTAATCGAATAAATACATAGTATCGATTCCACTTCCGATTCATAGGCAAAACTAAGATTGTGTCAAGGGCAAAGGACGATAATCATGTGAGGGGGGTATAGCCTTTTTGAGAAGGCAAAATTATGAAGCTATGTCATATCGAGAGACATTCATCTTAAAAAATATTAATAAGCATAAACATTTGAATGAAAACGAGATGTTTTTAGCAATGTTGACAAAGGGATGGATTTAATTTCTGAGTTTATGCATAATGAGGTCAAACCCATAACGGCAGACATTGTATGGATTCTGCGTCATATAAGAAAAACCCAAATTTATTTATAGTACAGAACAGCCACTTTGGGGAAACCCGGGTGGTCACTGGCTCCTGCTTCCATGTAGCGTCGAGGTCGGCGGTCGACCAAGGTACTCGCACGGTTAGTCATGCCCAACTAGCCTGTAAAGCTTAGGGTCTGGCGAGTTTCCTCCCTTAAGGCGCTACTGAGGGACTGAGAGTTGGGGTGGAGTTTGGTCGGGGGTAGGCCGGACAAAACATACGGATTAGAACCTACTTCCTTAGATCTTAAGGGGCAACTGGTACTTTAGGGTATTAGACTTAGGATCGTCCATGTCATGGGAAAAGTGCTCTCGCAACCACATAGTCAAACGGCACACCTAGTGTAGCTAAGTAGGGTAATGTGTGCTGGAGTCCCCGTGCCACTTTTTTTTCTTTCTTAAAATTTCTCGAGTAGTAATCACTTCACAGTGTTTATAAAATATCTTTTTTTTTTGGTGTTTTTTTGGGGGGGGTGGTTGGGGGGGGGGGGTTCTCTCTTACATCATTAATGACAGTGGATTAAACCTGTCTCTTGGAAGACAAGACATGGATATTTTAACACTCCTTCAAAGAATCTTGTATAAGGTATAATGCACTTTTCTTTTTACTCGAGTTAAGACTGTTGATGGGGAGCAGGTCGATTATGTCTTTTCATGTTGCTGTATCTGAGATGGCCTTTGAACTGCCCTTGGACAACTAATATATTTAGATGGTTCTAATTACAATAAATGCTGGGAAACATTAGATAGACTGGACCCAGTCCTGAACAAAATCCAAAGTTTGGACGTCTCATACCTTGCATCCCCTTTCTCACGGGCCCCTTTCTCACGGGCAATTGAAGTACTCATGTCCCCGTAATATCCCTATGAGTGACACCCATTGGAACGCCTCCTTAATTTGCTCTAATCTGAGACAAATTTCCGTTTGAGACAGGGATGGGCTTTAAACTAAAATTCTAACACTAGTCACCCAAATCCAATACTCAAATGCTATGAAACAATATTACACATCTACGCCAAAATAGCGACTGACAGTGGATTTTTCCTGGGAATGTAGAATAATTGGGTATGCAATGTATTTCAGTCTGTTCAAATTATAGTTGACCTTGCCTTTAGAGATTTGGTCGGATCTTTTATGCATGATAGGAACAATGGGAAACTGGTCTGATAAGAATGCGTGTATTCAGAAAAATGGAAATTAGAGGGAAAAGTATGCACAAATTAGGCCCATGCGAAAGTGCGAAACTAGACATGTACGTCCGGAAATGAGAATAATAAACAGTTTTGCTTGCCGCTTCTTTTTTTTGTTATTTAGAATTTTGCCAGGGCAGCAGCGTTGTTCGGCCTGCTCTTCTCAATTTTCAATCCCAGAGGTATCTTGAACGTGTAAGTTGAGTTTGACTGTGAGAGTTACCTGTTCTTCCACATCCTGGATGACCAGCACTCTGTCAAACACCTGAGGCGAGCAGCCAGTCACAGCGAGTTGGTGGATGTGTTTGCAGGGCTACATGTAGCTGACGTGTAGCTTCCACTTCACCTCAGGCAAGCATAGATTTTTTTCTCTAATCTCGGTCTGCTAAAAAGAGTTTTGTTTTTGTTTTTTTTATTATTTTAAAAGTTTCATGTGTGTTATCAACTTGTCCATTCCATCCAGCTATCCGTCCACATGTCCGTCCTTCTGTGTCTTGCACCCATGTCCTTTACTTTGTTCATCCACCCATGTGTCCTTCACTTCATCCATCCATCCATGTGTCCCTCACTTTGTCCATCCATCCATATGTCCTTCACTTCGTCCATCCATCCATTCATTGATCATATCACTTGGAATACAATAGTGTGAACAAACACCAATTTGTACGAACAAAACACCTGGCAGCATTAACAGTGCATCTACTAGTATTGACAGTAGATCCAACAGTGTTAACATAACAAGAACCCGACAATGTTAACAATACTAAGAGTGCATCTCTCTCGTCCTCAAGTGGAGACTGATGACATTATTATTTCCATAGGCATCAAGATGATTAATAATAATTTCATGTTAATATTTCACCGTATATTTTTCCATGATGTTGACACAGATTAAAGCTCCCTTTCTTTGAGTATCGTCATGTTTTTAGTATATTTCCATAGAACACCAGATCAGTCTTTAAATTAGAAATTTTAGGCACACATATTAAAGAACTGATAAAATGAGCATTCGTTTATGTATCTGCATGTGTGTATAATATTAAACCACTGGTCTGTCCTACTGATCAACCAGTGGATAGATAAACTAACTAACATATAATATGACTGCAGTTTTTGCAAATTGGACCACCCAAAACCAGGATTTTCTCAGAAAGACTTTTTGAAGATATTAATTATGCTGCTTTCATTTATGACTGATTATAAGTCATTTTCACTCTAGTCCTGGTATGATGCGAGACAGATGGAACAAGTCTGAATATGGCAGAGTCACAATTCTTGTTGTTCCTAATGACGCCGTTTGGAAATCAAGGATTGGATCCTTGTCACGGTAAGTATTGATTGATGTAAGTAATAGTGTAGTAATGCAAGTCTGGTATTATAATAGCAGTGGTAGTAAGATTAGTAGATAATGGTAGCAGTGGTTTGTAGTCATCATGATAGTTTTGGTTTCACCTGACTTGATATTTTAATGGTGTTCCTCTGAATTTTTATATTTTTTAACTGCTAGAATTTTGAAGTGATTTAATAGATGTACCTAATATGGCTCTTCATTCATATTAATGAATGGCGGTTATGATTTTATGTGCTTTGTGTTTCATGTTTGAATTTTTTTAATGTTTACTGTTGTGTCCATAAATTCAACTGATTTCTTTTTACTCTATTCAGATCCGCCTCTAATGTTGTTATTTGACCATAGAAACTGCTTAAACAGAGACAAGATTTGGTACATCATGTTGACTTAACTTTACACCTTTTCATTACATAATCTGAATTCTGGGTCGAGAAACAGTGAACTATAGATTTATATATTATAATCCCAAAAATAACTATCAAAATACTGTACTGACTCTGACTGCTCATTCACACAGGCATTACTAGATTCTATGACTGTTTCCTTTATTATCTCAAAAAATGATCTAAATTTGGTGGCATGGTCCAGGTGCTTAAAATGAATTTTGTTTGCCTTCTTGGAATGCTTGTCAGTTTATGTCTGTGATGTAAATGAAATGTACCAAATTATGATTGATATGTCAAAACACTGTGCACAGCTAATGATTTTCATTGTCCTGCAGATACACAACCACCATATCAGCTGGCGAATGTCCATTTCGGTTTGTACATCATGCATCCGCGAGGCCACACAATTCCCGATGAAGGAGCCAATTCTCGATGATGGAGCAAACCTGTGAAGTCATATTAAACTTTCAGCCATCATCATGTACAGAAAGAAGAGAGGTGTGGTTTTTCCACTTCTTGATTTTGGATAACTCAAATGTACCCCTGTTGAAAACTTTCCACTTAAATCAAAGTAAAACTTTGTCTGTAGGAGAGTTGTCTTCATCTTGGGCCACATTTTCTCAGGATGAGTTCCCTCCCAAACTGTCATCCTATGAGATCAGTGACGATGTACAGTCTGCATTTCGGATGACCAAAGGTAAGGCACCTTGGGAATGAGTGTGACGAGGCCAGCAGTAATTAATGTCTGTCTCTTGCCAGTTGTCTTCAAGTGCCAGCAGATTCAACTTCAAAAATGTCGCTGGGTTAGTGATTCAGTTTTAAATGAAAAGGATACCAAAACTAATACATGTAATTGTGTCTCTGAAAGCGGAATTAACAGATGTCATCCACCCATTCTTTCATTAATCCATCCATCCTCCCATGCATTCATCCATCCACCCACCCACCTATCCATTCATTCATCCACCCACCCACCTATCCATTCATTCATCCATCCATCCACCCACCCACCTATCCATTCATTCATCCATCCATCCACCCACCCTTCCATTCATCTGTCCAACCGTCTGTCCTTCTGCCATCCGTCCTTCCATCCATCCATCCGTCTGTTCATCCATCCATCCATGTATCCCTCTGTTCTCCAGGTGCCATTCTCCTGATTGCTTTACGCATGTCACTAATAAAAACAGTAGACCTTCTTCCTTGGAATTACCAAAGTCAACCTAATGTTGGTGAGAAATTTTTGTTGGACCAACAATTAGATGTCAAACTCCCAGTGGTGTGGCATGGACATTAGCCAAAGGTGTGACTGAGAAATCTTGAAGGAATAGCTAAAACATGAAATATATTCATGCTAAACCATTAACTTGATCTTACTCGCTTTCAAGCAGAACTTGAAATCTTTGTAATTATCAATTTGAAACAAGAGCATACTGATATGCTAATTAATGGCATGTTATGCTTTGATTTGTGCTGTTTTATTTTATTTTTTTTAATTCATTTTTTTCTTACTTTAATTACCATCTCTAATATTATTATCCAACCATATAAAGTGCCAAATCAAATACAGATTTACTTTACACCTTTTCATAACGTAATTTGAAGTCTGGGTCAAGAAGCAGAGAACCATACATTTGTATGTGGTCTCAAAAATGACAACTATCAAAACATACTGAGATACTGACTGCTCATTCACAGGCTTCACATGATTTTATTATTATTTCCTTTGGAATATCCAAAAAAACGTTTTGTGGCATAGCCCAAATGATTATGAATTTTGTTTGCCTTCTTAGGTTTCCTTCTTTTTGTGTATATGTGTGTCAAGCCTCATATTTTGTATTCTGATTCAAAGGAATTTTGTAAAACTTTGCTTCTTAATACCATTATCATGATACTTTGGAAAGCTCGACACTTAAATACAGTTAACTAATAAGATTGATTGACAGAAAGATTTCAGGAAATTATTAACATGAAATTTTGAACAAATAGGGCTCCACTAATTTTACAGGCATAATTATGTCAAAGTGATCTAGAAACTTCTGTCTGGAACTGGAAGGTAGGTATTAATTCCACACTGCAGCATATCAAAATTGTCAAATTAATTTTGTCAACAGAGAACAATTTTGACATTACTAAAGTTCATCACTTGCTCCCCTTAGTGAATCTCCATACATACATATTTTATAGCTGTACATTTATCTGTCTCTCTCTGGTGGTGTTCTGTGTGCTGCTTCAATTCTGACCTCCATCGTTGTATGCTCCAGGGCAAATGTGTCTCCTCTCAGAGAAATGCCCTCCAGGCTCAAAACAGTAAGTAAACTTATTGAGGAAATGGTTTATCTGGCCTGGTTGACTGTTCTAATCCCATATATATCGTCACCATTCCCTAAGACTGGAGTACCTCAAAAGTTTGATTTATATAAATATAAATATATGTTCAACTACATTCAAAGCCACATCGAATGATCTGGCTTCTTGACTTTTAAGCCAAAAAAATAATCAAATAGCAAACTATCAAAAAGTCATCATCACCAGACCAGCTGTGCTGAAATAGTTTTTTTTGATTCTCCTGAAAAGTAATCAAAACCAATTCCTACAGTTTTAGGGAAAGTTGACAATATATACTGGCCGGACAGCATGATTTTGATTGAAATTAATCCCCAGCCTGTAGCCCTGTGGAAATCAGACTTTTGGGATTGACGTCAAATTTGCACATTAAAATGACATCATTCCTTGGTAGATCTACTTGTTGCGACATTGTGCTGACATTGTGCCAATGTTGGTTTGATGTAGGGAACCAGCCCTTATGGTAATACTACCAACCATACAGAAATACAATTCGAATCTATATCAGATTGAAATGGGCATGCTGGTTGGGTTAGTGCTAGGCTGTTTCCTATGCAGTGTTACCAAAACCTAATCCTAAAAAAAAAAATGTAACTGAAACTAAACTGTTAAAAAATATTTCTAAAAAAACAGCGCATCAGTATGATATGACTGATGCATGAAAATTTGCAGGAAATCTGACTGAATTAACAACGCCAGCTGTAAACATGATGATTTTGACTTATCTAAAGGTTGAATTGGAATATCCTGGATCTACTCATATGTTAGCTGCACCTTGTATTCAGTAACATACGCATGAAATATTAGGATATATTTCATTTGCCTCCTAATATTCAGACCAATTTTCTACTATGGATTGATGAGTATTTGAGTAAATCAAACTCACAGCCATAAAGAGGGGATGACAAGCGACATTACAAATGCATGACATGACAACACTCAATAAATGTTTCCAAACTTGAGTTACATCATTTAAAAATGCAGTGTTGAAGCTGTAAACTCCAGTTGGACCAAAGATCATCATTCACAGAATACTTTAAACATTCTGCGTGATAGACTTCCTCACATTGCGACCTTAGTTCTTGTTCGCTCCAGCTCTCCTTTTTGCACATCTGAGAAATTTGACATTAAACGTTTGCGGTTGTAATATTATGATAAATTATGGTGTTAGAATAAATTGGAACTGTGAAACAGTTTGATAATTGCCACAACACATTTTAAACAAGTGTCAAAGTGTGCATTTGTTTTTATTATCTCTTCTACATACTAACAGATCTCCAGTTTTTCAAAAAATGGAGAAAGAGACAAGAACTAAGATTGTGTGACATATAGAGATCTTTCCTTTAGGAGATTCAATACCCTGGGCATGTGCACCTTGCTTTCCTTATTGAATGTTGTTAATGTGAGGGACGAATATTCTGATTACAAAACCAAGTAGAGAAAATACTGAGTTGTTTTCATTGTTTAGCAATGGCTTATAATAGAAAATACCACGCACCCCAAACAACAGACTTCTTTGTTTTGGTTTTTGTTCTTTTGTTTCTTTATCTTGACTTGCTCCCTGTTTCTCATGCTGCTTTATCCTTGACATTGACTTTATGGGCTGTGTTCCAAGATTCCAGGTCTGGAACTTGCAGAGGATAATTATCCACATTTGTGGAACATTTTACCATTTATTCATATGTTTAAATTTCTATCTTGCTACATTTATTTTCCTGAAGGTCAGTAGATGAAAGCTTGATTAGTCTTTTCCTTTGTGTTTTACTGTATCATTTCAGTATTAGTTCTTACACGAGGTTTTACTTTATATAACATTTCTTCTTGCCACATTTTAACTTTTGTCTTATTCTTGTGCAGCTCTAAGTAGGGCTTTTTGTTCAGCCCTTGAAAGGTCTGTTTTTGGCTGGTTTCACAAGGGACAGTCAGAAGCAGAGAGCTTCTCTTCATCAGGTTTCAAGCAAATATTTCCATTGTACTTTTCAGCTGTGTTTTGGCTCCTGTGGATGTATATCACAGGATCTGTGCAGAGATATTTCAGCAACTTCTGACACACCCATCCACTCCCCATTCAGCACCAGAGGCAGATACATGGACTGACCCTGACCGAGCCTCCCTCAAAGACAGCGACGGCGATCAAATTTCAGGAGAACATCCAGGAACTTCAGGTGATGACATCAGCATCTCTTCATCCAATGAAAATCTTATGCAGGAAATGAGGTCACGAGTGGCTAGCAGTGGCAAAAGTTTTGAACCGTCTGTTTCTGTTTCTGTTTATATTTGCCTTTTAAAATCTTTTCCAGCACTGGGCTTCTGAGTTACAGTGTGTTAAAGCACAAAAATTGTCTGCGTTTTCATAATTCATAGTCAATGATTGAGCTCATAGTAATTTCCAAATAGTAATTTCCTCATTCATAATATTTTTATGTGTCTGTTATTGTTGTATGTTTCAACTACACTTATGTTCATTCTGTGGCCATTTCTTCATTACGAAAAGTAACTTTTTTATGCAGAATCAAACATTTTAAATGTCTTGTTTGTCTCTTTCATGTTTTTCGTACGTACTTGAAATTGTAACGTCTGTCATATCGTTGCACTGTATTGAATGCTGCAGACATTAATAATGTTCTATTAATTAAGTGTTCTTTATACAACTGTAAATTGCTGCATTCTGCATTATGAATTGGAATAGCCTTGCTGATTTTCGATAAATAGAAAATTAACCAATTCCTGCCTAAACGCTCGCATCTGCCTAATGTGACTAGATGTAACTATGCTCGTATCAACCTAATGCGCTTGAATACATCTCTTATCAGTGTGCTATTTATAAAGTCTCTTAGCAATCTGATCTCATTGGCAGCCTGATTTAGAGCTGTAGTCACATTAGACAAGAGATGTCTGCTCTTCTGTTAAAAATAAAAACGGATGCTTCGATCCAGCTTTCGAACTTTTTTTCAGTGGAGTTTGAAGTCACAGAATATCGGAAGTACGAACAGTGTTCAGTTCTGTTGATATTTCCACATCAAATGCACTGGTTGCTTCCTTTATAACATTCATATACAAGGTAATAGCTGTTATAGCAAATATAACGAGGACTCAAACTGACATTTCGGGACAATATCTGAAGAAAAACTGAAGAAAATGGTACATTTTGAGTTTCAACTTTATTTCATTTCAATAAATTTCAGTTCAACTCATTCATCATCATCATCATCATTGCCTTTCTCACCCTGGATCAGGGTATAGGCCACCAACAAACACCTTCCATCCCTCTCTATCATGGGCCAGCCTCTTTACATTATTCCAAGTCTTTCCGCTTCGTTGCACATCATTTTCTCTGGCTCTTCTCCACGTTCCGCGCGGCCTTCCTCTTGATCTCTTGCCCTGGGGATTCCAGTCCAATACCTTCTTCGTGATGCTGTTTCCTGGCCTCCTGAGAGTGTGGCCGATCCATCTCCATCGCCTCCTACCAATTTCCTCTCTGACTGGGTTCTGTCTTGTTCTTTTCCATACAATTTCATTGCTGACCTTGTCTGTCCATCTGATCTTAAGTAGCTTCCTCAAACATCTGTTGATGAAAACTTGGATTCTCTTTATGCAGGCCTGGGACGCATTCCAAGTCTCACATCCATACAACAGGACTGACTTCACGTTCGAGTTGAATATCCTCAGCTTTGTTTTTAGAGATATATCCTTGGTTCTCCAAATCTTGCTTAAGGATGTGAAAGCTGCCTGTGCCTTTCCAATTCGTGCTTTGACTTCTGCCTCTGTTCCTCCCTTATTGTCAATGATACTACCAAGATAGCAGAAGGACTCTACATCTTCCAGTGGTTGATCTCCTACTGTGACTTGTTCGCTTAGGGGTGCAACAATTTTTAGGACCTTCGACTTCGCGGGATGTATCCTCAATCCAATAGATTCTGAAATTTTGTTTAGAGCTGTAGTCTTTGCTTGCATCTGGTCGTGTGTGTGCGACAATAGTGCCAAGTCATCTGCAAAATCTAGATCGTCCAGCTGTGTCCATGGGGTCCATTGTATGCCATTTCTTCCTCCACTGGTGGTTTCTTTCATAAGCCAATCAATCACCAGGATAAACAGAAATGGGGACAGCAAACAACCCTGCCTAACACCAGTCTTGATATCAAAGCTGTCAGTAAGCTCACCATCATGTACGACTCTGCAACTTGTCCCCTCGTACATGCTCTTGATAAGATTCACCATCTTCTCTGGGATTCCATAATGTCTCAATATTCTCCACAGTGTTTCTCTATCGATGCTATCAAAGGCCTTCTCGTAGTCAAGGAAGTTCACTATCAGTTGGGAGTTCCACTCTAGCGACTGCTCTACTATGATTCTCAGCGTGGCGATCTGGTCGGTGGTTGATCGATTACTCCTGAAACCAGCTTGCTCCTCGCGAAGTTTTTGGTCTGTTGCATTCTGTATTCGCTTGAGAATAATCCGATTGAAAACCTTTCCTGGGATGGAGAGAAGTGTGATTCCTCTGTAGTTACTACAATTGCTGAGGTCCCCTTTTTTTGGGAGCTTCACGAGGTGTCCTTCCTTCCAGTCCTTTGGAAACTTGCCTCCGATCCAAATCCTCGAGAATAGTGAGTGCAGACCCTCTGCAGCCCCAGCAGCATCTGCCTTCAGCGCCTCTGGTGGGATCTGGTCTGGTCCAGCTGCCTTGCCTCGATTTAACTGCTTTATGGCATCATTAATCTCTGCTTTAGTCGGAGGGTCGCAACTGATCGGTAAATCATTTCTTGCGGGTAGAATGTCGGGTGGGTTGCTTGGTGGAGGTCTGTTCAAGAGGCTGTTAAAATGTTCTATCCATCTTTTTGCCTGAGCTTCCTTTCCAAAAATAGCCTTCCTGTTGTAATCCTTGACAGGAACTTCAGGTTTTCCATATTTTCCAGCAAGAGTCTTTGTAGTCTGGTAGAGGATCCTCATGTGTCCTCCTGTTGCTGCCTTCTCTGCTTTCTCTGCTAACATTCCTATGAACTCCTCTTTGTCTTTTTTAATTGATTTTTTGACCTCTTTAGCTGATGCTCGGTACTCTTCCTGGTTACCAACTCTTGAGCTTCTTGTACGACTTGCATTTACCCGTTCTTTTAGGTCTCTTCTTATCCTTATCAAGTCCAGTGATTTTTGACTGATCCATTCCTTGTGTTCCACTTTCTTTTCCCCAATAACATCCTGACATGTCGATGTAAATACTCCTTTTACCTTAGCCCAGTGAGTCTCCAAATCTACTGTCTCTTCGAGGTCAACAAGGGGTTTGAATCTATTCCTCAGTGTCAGCTGGAACTCTTCCTTCTTGTCTCCATCCAGAAGGCTCACTTGAAACTTTCTCCTCTTTGTTCCTGCTCTGGTACCTTGTTTCTTGAGGCGGAGTTTGAGTCTTGCCAGCAGCATGTGATGGTCAGATCCAACATCAGCTCCTCTCTGTACTATGACATCCTCTAGTGAGCGTCTGAATCGTCGGGTGATGCAAAAGTGGTCAATCTGATTTTCAGTTACTCCATCCGGTGAAATCCAAGTGGCCTTATGGATCCTCTTGTGTGGGAATACTGAACCTCCAATCACATAGCTGTTAAATGCGCAGAAACTTGCAAACCGCTCTCCATTCTCATTCATTTGTCCTAAACCATTGCACCCCATAATGTCCTCATACCCTGTATTGTCCTGTCCTATCTTGGCATTGGCGTCTCCCATTATAATGTTCACATCTTTTCTTGGCAATGTGTCAACTATTTCCTGAAGCTGGTTGTAGAAGTCGTCCTTGTCCTCATCGGTTGCTTCATTTGTTGGGGCGTATATCTGCACAATGTTCATGTTGATGTTCTTGTTCTTAGTAGTAAATGATGCCAATATAATTCTCCTTCCATAGGGTTCCCATCCCCTAAGTGACCTCTGGGCGTGCTTGCTCAAGATGATCGCTACTCCTTCTGTATGCTTTTTGTCCTCCCTTCCAGAATACAAAATCTTTTCCCCAGTATTAAGTTGTTTCAGTCCGGACTGTATCCAGCGGGTCTCGCTAACTCCAAGTATGTGCAGTCTGTATCGCCTCATCTCCATTGTAACCTGGGCACTCTTTCCTGCTTCATACATGGAGCGGACATTCCACGACGCAATCCGGAGTGACTTGCTTGATGAAGGAGCAGTCGGGCCAGTGGCGTCCTTTCGGCTTTGTCCATTGTCCTTCATTGAATCTACAGGTGCAGATGCTCCCCCTTCTCCCAAGATAAAAGACTGACTTGAAGTATTTGCTTGTGTTTCTGTAACTGGTTTATTTTTACAGGGTGGGTAGTTGGCCCACCGCCAACTGGCTCTTCTCGGGAGACCAGGACCTTTGCACCTTTAGTCGCCTCTTACGACACGCAGTATCACGTCAGATGTATTCTCTGCTGTCCCTCTTCTACAAGAGAGCCCCGCATCTGCACGGGCGAGTTCAACTCATTGACATGTGTTATATATTTCCTGAAAGGGCCTTCATTTATCTACATCTTTGTATCATTTCCATCAACACTGGATAATAGTTACGTGCACAGATATTTCTTTAAAAGTATCAGTCATCAGGAAATTGGAGTTAGTTCCCTTTGCTTAGGCATCTGGGTATGAAAAATGGGGAAGCATTGGACTTGTGCTTTTTTTGCCAGCTTTAGGCAGGAAGGGGTTAAGAAACAAAACAATAATGAAGATAATTGGCATGTGGGGTAAAATCAGTTGCCAGCAAACTTTGAAGAACAAAAGATTTAAAGATGCACATAATTATTCTCTCTATATATCGATGGTGTCCGGCGCAAACCAGCCAAGTCAAGATAAGCAAATTTTACAGGAGGAACAAAAAGTTGCGGATAACACAATAGGAAAATGTACTTAACTGGTTTGATCACATGCCTATTTTGAATGTTTCTATTGAATTATGGTAAGAGCAATTTTTACAGATGATGCGGGGTTCCAATCTTCATAATTTGGTACTATAAAAAGAAATATGAAATTTTCGGACTTGGCTGGTGTCGCGATGTGGGTTAGATGGGGATATTTCGACTGACACTCTTTCGAGGTCCGCTCCCACAATCGACGAACACACAAAAAAAAAATACTTGCACTCTAAAAACTAAATAAATCAATTGCTTTGATTTTTAGCAGAACTGTAGGGCAGTTTAATTACAGGAATTAATGTAACAAATATAATTATAAATATAAATATCAATTCAAAGGCAACTGAATCTAACTAATGAAACTACAGCTTTCTATAAAGACTAACGTATTCAATCTAACTACTTGCAGGTCATATGAGTTATATGCCAAATAGAATCCGCGCACGTGGCGACGGATATAACAGTTTAAATTCTATTAATTCAATGAGACATGTTATGATATGGACATTTCCTCTAGACACGCCATGGAGAATGCTTGTACAACCATGCGTTGTCTGGCGGTAGCTCTGAAACTGTCTTCAAAAGTAAGTAGAACGGTTCACTTTCATCATTACAAATTAGTATGGACTCTCACCATGCGGCCCTCACTGGGAGTGAGAGCGCTGGATGTAAACGCTGTGGGTTTATATCAAACCAAGTAGCTTAGGCTCTGGAGCTTTAAATCAGGCTCCTCACAATGGACTGCTCAACTGCGTCTCTATGTCTCTCATCTGGCTGAGGACTATCGCCGACCACCTCGTAAATGGATTGTCTACATGTGGCCCAGAACTAAGTTCTGTATGGCCTTAAATACTGGACTGCATCTGCAGCTTACCGTCTAATTCCTGGATTGTGATTGGTGCAACCACTTCTAGCTCAGCTGCCGAACTGAGTTATTTTAAGTAACAGCCTTACGCAACGACCTTGGGTCGACATCAAAGGTCGAATCACCCAAGACAATAAAATGTAATTTTATAGCAATAAATTCTTAGCATGTTCAAAACCCCGAGCTCCCACTCTGGACCACGGTATTTTCTGTACGTCAACAGACGTCTCAATAACATTTAATTCCTACTCACCCCTTCCCTCTTTACTAAACCTAGTTCAAAACACGAGATATAAAAAGTGCTCTGTCATGCACACCTACGCTGTCCGTCTATCCTTCCCCACATCTTCTGTCTATCTATTATTAAAAAAAACTGTTCAAAACAAATTGTTTACGAGACCAAGTTATGCTGGCTCGCACAATAATTACGTTTGTAAAAATTACTCACTGCTCTCTCACAAAAATTTAGTCAGTGGAAACATTTATGAATTAAATCTGTTCTTGACAGCTGGTTTGCGCCTGACACCATCGATATGTATTTGTTCATCCACCTGTCCATCCATCTCTGCATCCACCCATCCTTCCATCCATCCATCCATCCATCCATCCATCCATCCATCCACCCACCTATTCATCCATTCTCCCACCCATTGATCCACAGAGCATAGTATTTTAAGCTTAATGAAAACTTGTTTCATGAGCAAAGAAAAGACATGGACAAGGAACTTTTCCTCTTATCATACTGTTATTTCATTGTTTTTGTAATACCTCAACATGTTTTCCCTTAATAAATTTACTCTTACATATTTGTTCTAACTAGGGCCATCTTAATGTCATTATGGGTCTCTGGGCAAAGAAATAGAATTTTCTTACTGTTTCAAAAACCAGTGTAAATTTGCATGCATGGGGCCCCGGTCAACTGCCCAGTGTGCTCATGCATTAAGACGGCTCTAGTTATAACTGCAGCAAATTAGCAACAGAAAGCCTTTCTACTCCATGTCTGAAACATATCTGAAAATAAACTTTGCTTTGAAAACAACACTGACAATTCTTATGCTGTTCTGTATAATTCTCCAATTCTTTGTCCACAAGAAGCCTGTGTGAATACGAGAAGAGAAATTTTGAGTCTGTTTTCACAAAAGTCATGAATTCTAATGTGTGTGAAACATCTGGCGTATTACTTGACTACTGTGTGTATCGATAGTAGAGCATACATAAAGTTCGGTCATAAATCAATCATTCAATGCATTCATTTATTTCTTTAGTATTGTACAACATCTTAAAGTGCACCGACAAATCTTAACTATAAGACCAACGCAACGCACACTGCGTTTTCTCTAAATATGGTTTATGGAAAAAAGTCCATACAAACACAAAAATAACTCTGATCTTAAAGAGTTAATTATCAAAGAATTTCTCTCTGAAGGAAGAAAAAGAGGAGCAAGACTAAGAAGAGGCAGCCACAAGAGAGCAATGGACAAAAAGTACATGATGAGAAATTTGATACTATATTATAGGGCATATTTTGAAAAGATCCATTAACTTTAATGTTCTTAATGATGAAGTGGCTAGAAGGTCAAGAGGGAGATGATACTGACAATAAAGATGATAAAAACAAAAGAACGTAAATTCGATAGCGATGTACCATCCATTTATAGTCTAAACGGTGTTCCTCCAATATCTGAGAGAGGTGGACAGAAATAATCATTAATGATATAGAACGGCTCGGCAGATGTATCAGAATTGGATAGCGGAGCCATACAAAATCATGCACCCTTTTATTATTTAAATTTGGAGACATTCAGTGTGGTAAAGCAGGGGCCGAATTTACAGGGGGGCAAAAGTGGTACCATAACTGCCTCGTCCCTTCCCCCAGCACCACTGCTAGAGGAAGCTAGAAAATTAAATTGTAGTGAGTTTAGCTGTGTTGTCTAAATTGTTGAGTCAGCCATTGTTAACTATGGAAACTAAAGAGCATGTAGCGGCATAGGGCCATAACTGTGGCCTTCGTAATTTGTCTTATCTAAAAATCTACTTGGAGTTTTGCCGGCATTGTGTAAACATGTATACATGTACATGTATTTACTTCAGATATATCACTCATATAACTTTTCTTATTACGTGTAACTTGTCCGTTCCACAATTACATGCAATTAAAGGACTTCGATGTGTATGGCGATTTACTATATATTTTAACTTCCATGTAAGAACTGAAAGAAAATATGACAAAAGACAGAAGGACTTGGTAAAGAGATGCAACTGTTCTTTTGGCGCAGACAGCGATTTACAGCGAGGTGGTTTTTTCCCTTCATTTATGTATCACGGTCATTAGGAATGAAGCTGGCTCGGTGAGCACCCACTGTAGTCACCACACTGTAGTGATACTGATAGTCTCAAAGCCAAACTTTTTCTTTTCGATGCTAATGTTATTGTCAGAGATGCTCTGAAATCTACAAATCGATAAAGAGTATGGCTTGACATTTCTGCGGTGTTATAAAAAAACGTAACATGCCAAAACTATTTTTTTACTGGAGATGCCAAAAAACATCTCCCATTGCTTTCTGCTTTATTCTTGGTTAAATCTTCATTTTGAGATGACTGAAGGAAACTTGAAATGGTACAAAATTGATCGATTAGAAGAGAGGAGAGCAAAAAACAAAGTAAAAATATTTTATAAAGGCAGGGAAGGAAATATCCATATCCCACTGAACCACCTCACCATTAATACCAGAGGCAACAGAAGGAATAATATAAAATATAACATCCCAAGCTCACGGGTTAACAGCCATCTTTATTCTTTTTACCCTAATGTCATCAGGATGTGGAACAACCTCCCGGCAGAAGTCCAAACACTATCGTCTGCAACGACTTTCGACAATGAATTTAAGAACATTATTATCCGTTGCAGCTACCATTGTAACTAAAGTGCGGGTTGTATTTCTGTGCACAATCTGGAAACCAAGAGATATTTATACCAGAGTTATATATACAAAAGACTTTATACAACTAATATATTTTTAAATGGTCTTAACATCTATGTAAGGTTTTACCCTGCTTTTAGCCTCAGAGGAGCGACGTTGAGTCGCATATACTATAGTGCAGTTGGGGAATCGTCTTATAGACGAACCAACTATAAAAGAAGAAGAAGAAGAAGACTGTACTTAGCCAGCAACCCTACAGAAATCCGACGTGTAGGATTGACGTCGAGCTTGCTCATAGGAAAGACGTAGTTCCCACCCAGATCTTCTGGATATGACATGCTACCGACGTTGGTTTGATAAAGGGAATGAGCTCCTACGATAACCCAACCAACGTTACCAAAATCCTATGCAAATCTACATGGGTTTGATGTAGGGAGGCTGGCTGGGTAAGTGCTCAAACCTAAAATATACCTGAGTTTTAGGCTGGCTGGGTAAGTTCTCAAACCTAAAATATACCTGAGTTTTAGGCTGGCTGGGTAAGTGCTCAAACCTAAAATATACCTGAGTTTTACAACACGGACATCAACCTGCTGTTTTGTTTGTTTCTTTGTTTACTTTTACAATTTGTCAAGCAGGCCATGATTTGCAATGCTTTTGTCAGTCCTTCAAACATTTCTCACTCATTTATACCTTCATTCACTCACTCAATATACTCACGAACTCACACATTCGCCAGTACTCACGAGCAGGAAACATTCAGCGAAACACTCTGCATCAGGCCCATTCCGAGCCACTGCCTTCCATAAAATGTCAACCAGTATGAGAAAATAATTTGATATGGAAGTTAAAATATCAAATAAAAAATCCTTGGTTTAAGTTCTAAAACGGTTTACTAACAAAAAAAATGCCGTCTGAGGAAGAAAACAAACCGGATTACTCGAGTAATACTGAGAAGCAAAAAATAATATTCAAAATAATTTGCAGTTTTATGTTTAATAACAAGTAACTGCTCATTCCTATATTTCACTGACATTTTGACAATGCAAAAATAATTTTAAAAATTCTATTACTGATTTAGATTTTGACAACAAAGACTCCAGTAGACATCATTGGTTTTGTTTAACACACATCATAAAGTTTTTCTCTAGCAATAAATATTTGAGAGAGATCATAACCAATTACAAACAAACATAATTTATTACTGCAAATTGTTAAACATTAGAGCTTAAATCAAAAACATAATCCTATTCATGAAAAAAAAGGCACTTGAAAGATGAACATGTAAAAACGTGTCATGAAAAGTGTAATCTAAGTCATGGTTTTTTGTTGTATTTTTGCCTAGATCATCCCAAAAAGGTAAGAACTATGTGATACAGAATTTCATAGCAGTCATTTACAAGCACTGTAAATATAGGAAAATTTAGGTGAAATTCTTGGACTACGTTCACAGAAATTCGAGAAAATGTTACTTAAACTAGAGAATCACTTTTTATGAATTTAACACACGCCACCAAGTTAAAGCACCCTGTTGACTTAGATCTTACATTTAAGTTAAGTTTTTAATTAAACATAAAAACTTTTAAAATTGCCATTTGTTTTTTTGTTTTTTTTATATAATGTCGAAAAGGTTTAAATGATAAATATCTCATTTAATGATTTGTTCTGGAAGATAGCAAGGTGAAAAACCGGTATTCAGGTGTAACACACATCACATGGAATGGGCCATCAGATGTCCTGTTTTGCGTTGACCGAAATGGGTCAAGGTTTTTTCCTCACATGTGACATGACACAAAACACGTGCGCTTCACCTCCAGTCGCATTCGTCAAAACCACGGAAAATATCGGTTTTATACGTGCTGTTTGTGAATTTCTAAACCAGCTGAACTTGTTTCCTCTCTAATATAAAATTATACAGAGGAAGGCAGTGTCTTTATCAAAGATTTCTCGCCTCTGTGGGCTCGTGGATGTACACTAAATGCATTTAAAAAAACCTTTCTAGGGGTTTAGGAGTTGGAGATCTGACACATTTTGCTACGATCAAGGGTGAGTGTGTTTCCAGCATGGTATAGTGAGTGCTTAATGTCTGATAACCTTTATAGGTTGTTTATTTGCAGGAAGAGACAGAATAATGATAATTCGAGCTTATTATTTTTTAAATGAAATATTGGCCCACATTTTTATTTGAGCAGGGGGGGGGGGTCGGAATTCTAAATACATGTATCAGTTTTGACAATGTGCCAATTAAGTTGTAATGCGGACGTCGTCATTCATTCCCATCCCACCTCCCCGAAATCTCGTCAAATACATGTATACAACGTTATAATATTTAATGTCTGCTTATTTGAGTGGATTAGTTGTGTCTTGTGCACGCTTTATCTAAGGGGTCAAAGGAAATATGGGCTATTACTAACTTAATCAAGTTTGCCTTTTTTCTTTGTTGTTGTTTTATGCTCCCGGTAGCGGTGTGGTCATAGGCTTGTTTGCCTAAATCACAGACGAAGAATTGAGCAAACTTCCCGGACGCAGCTTCGAAGCTGGCGGCAGCAGGCCAGTGGTTGATTGATAGGGCAGATGGCAATATACCGTCACTCTGGCCTGGATATCGTGACACAGAGCATCCACCAGTATTGGTGTTCTTTGGTTTGGGTCTTTCACCCTAGTCAGTTGGGACTGCGAGGCTGTGGAGTAGCCTACAGGCAGCCGGTCAGGCAATATGACTGTCCCTCTGGCATCCTCCTGCACCTGGATACATTTCCAGTCGTCTTGACCCTGTCTTGCCACTTGGATAAGTTGTGTCCAGGCGAGAGAGTGAGTCTGATGTTTGCGCAGCTCTTTCTCACTAAAAACAAATTCTTTGCGCCAGTCTTAACACTCACCTCGTCTTCTTTCATCTTTGTCTCGTCTTCTTTCCTCTCAAAATTCCAACGGCGATGGGCGAGTGCGGTGGCAGCAGGTTTGGATAGACTGGAAGCTGTTAGCACAGACCTACACGTTGGTGGCTGTGGGCTATGGTCGCTTCATCGTCGATTGAAGTGGAGGCGTGGGGAGGCAGCACCCACAGTAGCTGAGCAGCCTTATTTAAGGATAGCACTGCTCACCTCAACTGAGGAAGGGGCTAGAAAAGGTGCCCTAAAGAAAGCCCACTTCACATCACCCTGACTGGTATACCGCGACCAGTGGGGATCCCTTTTTGCGGTCGAAACAAAAAGAAATTCAGCTTACTCAGGCTAGGAGCCTGGAATATACGCACACTACAGGACAACTCAAACAACCCGGAAAGACGCACTGCACTTATTGCCATTGAGCTCAGCAGGTACAACCTGGACATAGTGGCACTCAGTGAGACCAGACTCCCTGATAGTGGCCAACTCAAAGAGCTCAGTGGTGGATACACCTTCTTCTGGAAAGGCAAGGGTGCAGTCGAACCTAGACAGCATGGTGTTGGGTTTGCAATTAAAAATGACCTTGTCAGAAATTTGCAGTCCATGCCAATTGAAATAAATGACAGGCTAATGACACTCAGGATCCCAGTTGGGAAAAGCCAGTCAGCCACCCTCATTAGCGCATATGCGCCCACCATGACAAACCCAGATGAAGCCAAAGACAAGTTCTATTCTGATCTAGAATCTGTCATATGCTCTGTCCCGGCAGCTGATAAGCTGATTCTCTTGGGGGACTTCAATGCTAGGGTTGGCTCCCAAATCTCAGCGTGGCCAAATGTTTTGGGCCCTCATGGAGTTGGTTCATGCAATAACAATGGGTTGCGCTTACTTACTTTGTGCGCTGAATTTGGCCTGTTCATTACCAACACAAATTTTAGTCTCCCCGTGAGAAACAGAACATCATGGATGCATCCCCGCTCAAAGCATTGGCATCTCATAGACTATGTCATTGTGAGGAAGACTGACAGAAAGGATGTCCTTGTAACAAAGGCGATGTGTGGTGCCGAGTGTGGAACTGACCACAGACTCATTGTTTGCAAGCTCAGACCAACATTGAGGCGCAATAGACGCCCTCAAGGGAAAGCGCCACCTAAACGCCTAAATGTTTCAAAACTCTGCTCAGCTGAGAAACAGAGCGAGCTCTCATCAGAACTCTCCTCAAAATTGGATTGCGTGACTTTTGACCCTGAGAACATTGAACAGAGCTGGACTGACCTAAATACGACTGTACACTCTTGCGCCAGCAGCACAGTTGGTTTTCCTGTCCGCAAACACCAGGACTGGTTCAATGATAATGATAATGAAATCAAAGTGCTCATCAAAGAAAAAAATAGTCTCATCCAAGCTCACTGCAGTGACCCCTCTTCCACAGCAAAAGCTGATGCACTGCGTGCATGTAAGGGTGTACTCCAGAAGAAGCTGAGGAAAATGAAAAATGACTGGCTTGAAGAGCGAGTAAGAGAAACTCAGAAATATGCCGACACAAACAACACTAGAAAGTTCTTTGAGAGCCTCCAAGCTGTGTTTGGACCATCCCGCTCTGGCACTACGCCACTTCTTGCGTCAGATGGTTCAACACGCATTGTTGAATTGAATGCCATAATTCAGCGTTGGGCAGAACATTTCGGAAGTGTGCTAAATCGGCCATCAAATATAAATACTGAGTCCATTGACCGCCTCCCTCAGACTCCTATTAATGCAGCTCTTGCCAAGCCATTCACAGCAAATGAGACCCGAACTGCCACAAATCAGATGTCCTTTAACAAATCACCAGGCGTGGATTCAATTCCTGCTGAGGTGTATGCCTTCGGTGGAGAAAAGCTTATTGAAAGGTTGGCCGAGTTGTTCAATCATATGTTGAAAGCAGGGAAGCTGCCACAGGACTTCAAAGATGCTTCAATCATCCATCTGTACAAAAAATAAAGGGGACAGCCAAGTCTGTGACAACCATCGGGGAATCTCTCTACTTTCAATTGCTGGCAAAATATTGGCAAGAATGCTTCTGAATCGCCTTCTTGATCACCTCTCGTCAAATGACTTGCTTCCCGAGAGCCAATGTGGCTTTCGTAAAGAGAGGGGAACGGCGGATATGATTTTTGCTGCCAGACAGATTCAGGAAAAATGCATGGAACAAAATAAAGCGCTGTATATCACATTTGTTGACCTCACAAAAGCATTTGACACAGTGTGTCGTGAAGGCCTCTGGAAAATCTTGGCGAAGTTTGGGTGTCCACCCGAATTCATCACAATAGTGCGCCAGTTTCATGATGGCATGCAAGCTGCAGTCAAAAGCAACGGCAGTGTTTCAGAGCCCTTTGCTGTCACAAATGGGGTAAAACAGGGTTGTGTCTTAGCCCCAACTCTGTTCAGCATCATGTTCTCTGCAATGCTACAAGAAGCCTTTAGCTCTCCTCCTCAAGGGGTAAGCATCAAGTACCGAACTGATGGCAGTCTATTCAACCTCAGGAGACTTCAGGCAAAAACCAAAACCAAAAGTACTCAAGTCTGTGACCTACTATTTGCTGATGATTGTGCACTTCTGGCACACGATGAGGATAGCATGCAAAACTGTGTTGATACGTTCTCCAGTACCTGTGACAACTTTGGCCTCACAATAAGCACAAAGAAGACGGAAGTGCTCCATCAGCCTACTCCAGACGACAAGTATCCTGTGACCCCAAATATCAAAGTCCATGACAGTCTTCTGAAGGTGTCGGAGAACTTCACCTATCTTGGCAGTACACTGTCTTCCGCGGCTCGTGTTGATACTGAAATTCTCTCAAGAATCAGCAAAGCCAGCTCTGCATTTGGCAGGCTTCGAAAGAGAGTATGGGATGTTGCCGGCATTCGCACAGACACTAAGCTGAAAGTGTACAATGCTGTGGTCCTTCCCACCCTATTCTATGGGGCTGAAACCTGGACAGTGTACCAATCGCATGCCAGAAAGCTAAATCACTTTCATCTGGCCTGCCTTAGAAAGATCCTAAGGATCAAATGGCAGGATAAAATTCCAGACACTGAGGTCCTCAATCGTGCCAAGGAATTGAGCATCTTCTGCCACCTGAAAAAAATTCAGCTACGTTGGGCAGGACATGTTGTCAGAACGCCCGACTCCAGACTCCCTAAGCAAATCTTCTTCTCTGAGCTCTCCAATGGAACGAGGAATGTTGGGGCCCCAAAGAGACGTTACAAAGACACTCTCAAGCAATCACTGAAGGCCTTTGCCATTGATGTGAGTGAGTGGGAAAAGCTCTCGCTTGATCGTGCAAATTGGAGGGCGGCCCTTACCAGAGGCAGCAAAGCATGGGAAGGTGACAGAGTCCAGCAGGCTATCAAAAAAAGAGAACGGCGCAAGAAAAGGCCCAGTGGTACTGAACCAACTGAGCATTCTTGTCATTTATGCGGAAGGGTCTGCAGGGCAAAAATAGGACTTATCAGTCACATGAGAAGCCATAAGTCATGAAAGAACAGTCTTTCCATTCTGTCCTCTGTGTCCTTTAGTTCTTTTTATTGTCCATGTGTTGAAATTCTCAACAATTTCTGTTCTTTATTCCTCTGGTGTTGTTAAGGTCATCATCATACCTGATGGACGAACTATTATTATTATTATTATTGTTTTATGCTATTGAATTTCCAGCTTCGTTCATGTCAGTCCTTCCTCAACCAGCAACCTAACGGAAATCCGAGGCGTAGGACTGACGTCATGTTTGCACATAAGAATGATATCGTTCCTACATAGATCAGCTGGCTACTACATCGCCGCGACGTCGGGTTGATGTATGAAAACCGCCCTTATAGTAATCTACGTTGGACTGACGTAAGGTAACTGGCTGGGTTAGAGGTGACGTTTATCGCACCCCATACAGCGTGGAACAGTGACTGGTGAAACAATAATAAAAGAATTGTTTCGTTATCCCCTGATTGGTGTTTAATTTGCATTTTACTAGAATCTATTTAAATAGAAAATTGGCTCCGATTAGCTTCTAAAACGAAAACGACGTTTTTCCAAAGCTTATTATCAGTAAATACACACGAATATAAGCTGTGTAAAATGTTATGTTGTCTAGCAAGACAATTTTGATCTAGATCTAGATCTAATGGTAACTAGAATTTGCGTATGGATTAGATTTTGAAACAAGGTAAGCATTGCAGACACTGTGTCGTACTGCTTAATCTTCAGTTCCAACGTGGCCTGTCGCAGTCGTCTTATGATGGCAGTGAGTCTACACTATATAATAGTAATAAGTAAGCGTATGCTATCAAAAGCCCAATTTATTCTTCACGTATTAACCACACTAGGCATATTTTATACAAAATGTATTTTTATTAATATTAGGAAACAAGTCACTGCTACAACTTCCTACAACGTAATGCTGTAATGTTAATGTGTGTGGCAATTTAACCGAGTTAAAATCTAAAATCAGTCCTTTTTGGCCACATCATACATGTTTAAGATTTATTCCCCAGTGTTATACATGGTCGGTTTAATCACAAAAGGGTGTTCATAAATATCATTATCAGCAGCTGTACAACAAAGAGGCGAAAGCTCAACTTCTCTGTACGGCAAAGGAGCAAACTGCTTAATATGTTTTTTGTTCTCTTCAACCACTAATCTGCTATTTCGACCTTTTCTTTACTCGACACAATTCAGCCAGTCCCACTGATGTCGAGATATTAGGATTGCATTGTACTTTTGATAAACACAAAAAAGTAATCTCAAATTTGACTATTTCCTCGTGCCATAAAACTGACGACATGTTGATCACTGAGTATCAAAAAGTAACGGATTTGTTTTGGATATTTTCATTTTTGTTTTCATAAAGGACACTGATTCGCAGCCCTTCATGCCCTGCAGATGAGTATTTGGGCATTGAATAATTCAGCGCCTACTTTCCATTATTGACAGAATTCAATTGATGTCCCTTGGTTACATCAATAACAATGTTAACCTTTACACATCACCTCGCTCTATGCTTAAGCAACCTAGTGCTGCAATTTTGTTGCTATATTAATTTCTCTTTTTCTTCAGACACCAATAAGAAAAGTCTACTCTTCACATTCATGGCTGGCACAGGAGCTGTCACTATGTGAAATTGGATTCTCTGCAACAGTGATCATGGGCTGGATGATACAATGCAAGAACAGCAAATTATTCCAGAGCATTGGTAAATACAAACAAATGAAACAAATTTGACTCATATTTACCCAAGGGATTTGCATAGAAAATAAGACAACACTGATCGGTTTCACTTCCAGAGGCAGTTTCACTGTCAAAGTATTTTTAAAATATGTAGTATCTAATCAATAATAAATTTTTGTATAAAACAACACACAAAAAGGGTGGGTGAAAGGAGGAAAAAGAGAGAGAAACAGATTTTTCATGAGATGGCATAGGTATAGATCTAGTAATGTGCGTGTGGTTTCAACGGCCTCTCTCACACAAGTTATTTTTAGCCTACTAACAGCGCCTGGGACTAGACTGCTAACTGTTTGTACTGCTGTGCGTCTCAGATGCAACAGTTGATGTGGTTCTCACGATGGTGTATTTTTCATGGATTTGGAGAAGAAAAAGAAGGGGAGGAAAGACAAGAAGAAGGAAAACCCAAGGTTAGTCTGTTATTGTTAAAGAAAAGTCCTTAAACGTTCTCAAGCGACATCCAACAAGGTCTAGGATGAGAGCTGAACAGTGAACAAAACTCGGCATTTTTTCTATTTGGCTTTATAGAAAATGCTGTTGTTTACTTCTCTCATGCTGACGCCACCAGGTGGCGCTGCCAAACCCATACACGCAAAAACCCCATGCTGTCTGATCTTATCAATCTAGTATCTTTGACCCAACTAACCAAAGAGTTTATGAGCAGTTGGCATATAATGTCACACTGGATTGATTCACTTCGTTTAATCTTATCATATTCAGATCAACTGTCATTTGCAATATAACAGGTTAATTAGGGTATTTCAGATAAACAATATATACATTCTGTTGGTACAGCTTGCTATGGACATATATGCACAAATTCTCAAAAACTTGCAAGTATCATTTGAATGATTTGAGTAAACAAACATTGTTACATTCATCATAGAGAGAAGAGGAGCGGACGAGATTTTGATGAAGATAAACTTCACTTGTTGTGCACTTTTTTGGGAAGGCAAGAAATATGATGAATATTATGGATTGTCAGAAGTTAAAACAAATCCACCAGGTTTTGTATTTGTTTTTTTTGTTCACAATTTAAATTTTCAAGGCAAATCTTTTTCAATCATTTAATATTATCCGCTGACAGAAATTTAAGCAAACTTTCAATTGTCATGAATGTGTGTAAATGATTGAAGTTGTGGACTCCGCACCTTATTAAATATGAATATTATATCTGAAAACGCTTTTTGAAAATGAAATGAGTGTAATTGTAACCACAGGTGAACTTTAGTGTCCATTTTAGAGTTTTAGACTTCTTTCGTGTTCTACAAACATAAAGAGTAGAGGTACCATTTCAAACAGAAAGGAATCTGTACAAAAAACTATGTTATTATATTCAGCAAGATAGATATATTTTTTAAAATTTCTAAAATAACACCCCCCACTCCCACAATCATACACACAACATGTCGTTTCCATACCAACCACCAGAGGGGGAAGTGGTTTATTGTGTAGACAATTGATGAAAGAAAGTAGGCCTAATGTTAGCAGTGCACATTGTACCCTGTGCGCACCATGGCATGCAATGTGTTGATAGGCATGGTTTGAATCACTGAATCGGTATTTTGCAATTCGAATAAGATATGCTGATTCGAATCACCACCAAACGAATTAGCCGATGAATCAAAAATGATTTGAATCATTATTCAAATCGCTTTGATTTGCCTCTCGCTTGAGGCTCATTGCGCAAAGGAGCCAGCGGAGCAGTCTTTGATGAGGGACTGGTATAAGGGAATAATCAATGTCCACCATTTATGCAGAGTTGACTCAGCATGGATGGTCTAGCTTAGGCAGGAAGTGACGGCATCATGGGCTTCTGTGTTTGTGAAAAATAAAGCATCCGGGTGAAATCAGCGACACAAGCAAATGTGAAGAAAATACTTCCCCACCATTTCAATTAGTCTTCAAACTTCAAAAAGGACCTTCTCAAGGTTGAAAGGCAGGTGTCAGAAGTCGGGGGCTTGGCGGATATTGTAAAAATCCCCTCCAGCTGTCAGTTTCGGGGATCCATTCACTTATGGTTCGACTGCATTTTAAATCGAGAGTTTTACGTTTTACATGTCTTACTTGTTTCAATCTAAACTCTAACTTTCATACCATGCACTGGCACACTACAGAACAACCTGAGTAAATTTCAGTTACACAGACCTGCAGGGTCACATTTATTACATTAAGTATACTAACAATTTTGGCTAGATCTAATTATGTGGTAATGATAAATATCAGCAGCATCAATTTCATAATCAATAATACGTCGTTACAACTCTAGCTCTAGGTTTCCTATAAAATCATTCAACTTCTATGCTCGCTAATTATCTAATTAATAATTCCTGTATATGTCTAAAATATAGACTGCTTATTGTATGGTAATCACTATACTAATATTGTCTCTGGAGACATAAGGTCATCTCAGATATTTAGATCCAAGTTTATAGGTCTAGGTCTTGCCCGTCGAAGTGACGTCGGCACAGTTAAATGTAATTCAAGGATGGGCTGGCAACTCCCAGCCTCACCCAGACAATTCAATCACAATTTACAGTTATGTATTCATACAAAAATACTAGATCTATTTGCAGCTCTAGATGAGGTAAACTATGCGTGCTGCATTCACATGGGTGGATCCCTCATTCTCCTATCGGATACATGTCATACTCAGTCAATCATCACGAGCTTGGTCCGATCTACTTACGATTGCTCTGGCGCTAAGGCCAGAAACAATATATAAAAGCGTGGTTCATTTTCAATTGGGCAATATGGATCAATGACGAGATCCTCATCTGGTCATCCTGTTAGTTATAATTGGACCCATCAAGCAGGGCCTACGCTGAAACCTTCACAGAAGGAGCTCTCTGTACGGAATGAATAAAGGAGTACGGCCCGCAGGGTTTGCGCTGCATCGCGATCTGTCCGCTAACCCTCATTGGTTCGCCCTTTTTCCCTCAGTGACATAAGCAAACATACTTCCCTCTACAAATTACAACTGGGGCGCTAATCTTCCCTTTAAACCTAAATGGCTTTTATCTAACTATTTACTAACCTCCAATATACATGTCTACTTTTACTTTTGTTACAATTATCAATATACAAAGATTTCTGTTCATGGGTGCAAACTTCCTGTATTATAATTTATTAGCATACTACTGTTTATCTCCCCTTCCTGTTGTTCAACTTAAAATAATAAAATGACGTCATCAAAACCCACGGTCGTTTGCGTCCTTGACCTTATCTACAATGACTTACTTCACATGTTATATTATATACATATTCACCTCTAGGTTATTTCCCTTTACACACATTTAGTCTTGACAGCAGGCACCTTCAAAATTTCATTCAAATCCGTGTCGCACGAGTAGTGCATTTTTAATAATATAGATTAGATAGATGCCGAGAATATTTCGCAGACTTGTCTTTGGTTTTATTTCGATATCCAAGTGACAATTTCCACGTATTTTAAACTTCTCATTGATGTTTGTTATCAGGCCTGGTATCATTTGAGGTGGGGGCTGTATATTTGTTCTGTAAGATTTTCTTTGGTTCATTTTTATTCATTGAATGTACAGCTATTGTTAAGTCCGAGTTGACAGCTGCATCAATACCATTGATGTTCTGTTATGTTTCTTGGGTTCATCTGTATCTTGTTTGCAATTTGGAAGGTCAATAAGCTGAAAGTGTTGGGGGATAGATGCTCACCCCACTCCTTCCTATGTTAATTTCGACATCACTTTTAGTTGACTTAATAATGAATCCATTTTAATATTAGAGATCTAAGTCATTCTCGAGTCTTGTATAGATTTTTTTGTTTTTTTAAATATATATATGGAGAAAAAAAACGGGGGGGGGGGGCGGTTGATTGCAATGAGGAAAATGTGATTGTTAGAATAGGAATAGAGACACAGGAGAATTTTCCAAAAATAGGCATTGATTTTGTTGTCATATTCAACGATGTCATTTGTAATCGAATGAATACATAGTATCGATTCCACTTCCAGTTTATAGGCAAAACTAAGATTGTGTCAAGGGCAAAGGACGATAATCATGCGATGGGGGTATAGCCTTTTTGAGAAGGCAAAATTGTGAAGCTATGTCATATCGAGAGACATTCATCTTAAGAAATATTAATAAGCATAAACATTTGAATGAAAACAAGATGTTTTCAGCAATGTTGATAAAGGGATGGATTTAATTTCTGAGTTTATGCATAATGAGGTCAAACCCATAATGGCAGACATTGTATGGATTCTGTATCATATAAAAAAAACCCAAATTTATTTATAGTACAGAACAGCCACTTTGGAGAAACCCGGGTGGTCACTGGCTCCTGCTTCCATGTAGCGTCGAGGTCGGCGGTCGACCAAGGTACTCGCACGGCTAGTCATGCCTGTAGAGCTTAGGGTCTGGCGAGTGTCCTCCCTTAAGGCGCTACTGAGGGACTGAGAGTTGGGGTGGAGTTTGGTCGGGGGTAGGCCGGATTAGAACCTACTTCCTTAGATCTTAAGGGGCAACTGGTACTTTGGGGTATTAGACTAAGGATCGTCCATGTCATGGGAAAAGTGCTCTCGCAACCACATAGTCACACGGCACATCTGTGCTAAGTAGGGTAGTGTGTGCTGGAGTCCCCGTGCCACTTTTTTTTTCTTTCTTAAAAGAGTAGTAATCACTTCACAAATAAGTGTGTTGTCTTAAAGTGAGCGTTTCTACTTTTAATGCTCAGGCGGAGGTGGAGCAGAAGCTTGGCCGTGCTTTGTTTATCTTTTTTTTTTTTTTTGGAGGGGGGAGGGAGTGAGTGTTTTTTTTTTTTGTTTTTTTGTTTTTGGTGGTGGTTGGGGGGGGGGGCGGGATTTCTCTCTTACATCATTACTGACAGTGGTTTAAACCTGTCTCTTGGAAGACAAGACATGGATATTTTAACACTCCTTCAAAGAATCTTAAAGAAGGTATAATGCACTTTTCTTTTTTTCTCGAGTTAAGACTGTTGATGGGGAGCAGGTCGATTATGTCTTTTCAATTTAATGAGACTGTACCAGAGATGGCGTTTGAACTGCCCTTGGACAACTACTATAATTAGATGGTTCTAATTACTATAAATGCTGGGAGACATTAGATAGACTGGACACAGTCCTGAACAGAATCCAAACTTTGGACGTCTCTTACCTTGCATCCCCTTTCTCACAGGCAATTGTAGTAGTCTTCATCATCATCATAATTGCCTTTCTCACCCTGGATCAGGGTATAGGCCACCAACAAACACTTTCCATCCCTCTCTATCATGGGCCAGCCTCTTTACATTATTCCAAGTCTTTCCGCTTCTTGTCCCCGTAATATTCCTAATGAGTGACACCCATTGGAACGCCTTCTTAATTTGCTCTAATCTGAGGAAGATTTCCCTTTGGGGGGGGGGGGGGGGGAGAGGGGGGGGGGTGGACTTTAAACTAAAATTCTAACACTAGTCTCCTAATCCTACTCGAATGCTATGAAACAATAAAACACATCTACGCCAAAATAGCGACTGACAGTGGATTTTTCCTGGGAATGTAGAATAATTGGGCATGCAATGTATTTCAGTCTGTTCAAATTATTGATTGACCTTGATTTTAGAGGTAAGGTCAGCTTTTTTTATAGGCTTGGTAGGGACAATTAGTCGGAAAAAATGGAAATTAGGTTGAAAGTATGCATCAACAACAACAACAACAATAAGACCTTTCTATACAACGGGTTTCAGGCTTATTTTTTTTTTGTTTTTTTTTTTGTTTTTTGTTTTGTTTTTTTGTTTTGCAGTGAGTAACTGAGAGCTTTGTAGCGTTTCATTTCCTTCCTGGAAATAACATTCCCTGTACGATAGATCTTGGAGATGAAAATAACCATAATCGCCATTTTTTTTTTATCCCCATTTGTGTTTTAAAGAGTAGATATGGCATATCGAAAGAACCCAAAATGGATTACAAATTTGAAAACAACAACAATACAACAAAAACAACAAAAAGAAAGTCAAAACGGCCAACCATAAAATACGTATGCTCGGAGAGGGAAAGGTAGGGGGGGGGGGGAGGGGAGAGGAGGTAGGGATTCACCAGCATATTAAATAATTATGAGAAAAGCAAAGATGTCGTACAATGACGTTGTTGTTGAACATCTTCAGAGAAAGCATGTATTTATACACATGTGGATTGGGATGGGGTAGAGAATGAGCCTCGTACTCTAACTAGGTGTGATGAATTTCAGACAAGGTAAGAAAAAAAAAAGGGGGGGGGGGAGAGAAACATCCTACATATCAGTCAAACTATTTTCTGTTTCTAATGAAATAGTCAAATACATGTAGCCCATGCAATAATAGTTTGGAACATAATTGAAGGGGTTAGAAGGGTTGTTTTTTTTTAGTGCATTCGCACATAGATCCCATGTAATTCTGACCGCCTTAAATAAATTGAGACGGTTAGAATCACAAGGAATCTAAGCGCCAGTGGCACATAGACCCATTCTGATTCTAATCTCTTCAAGTATTCAAAGCTATGTCATGGACATTCACTGTTCTCATGGCCGTACGCTTGCTAAAAGATGGTCGGGAAGGGGGTGGGGTGGGAGGCGGTTGAAGCCGAGCTCATGAAAAGCGTGCGTGGAGACCGGGATGAAAGAGGAAGGGGTAAATATTAAAAACCACAACAACACCAAAGTCATTTGTAGCGTGGTTGTGAAGACTCTGCTTCTCGGATGGCCACAAACCAACCTTCATAAAGTAATCCCGTTTCTTCTGTTCATAACGAAAGTAAATGCATACTTTTTTTTTTTTTAAATTCATTTTGTCCCTTGAAATAACAAGGTCTTGTCGGTGTGTTGATAGCGTGTTTGTTGTGAGCGATTTTCAATTTTCAGAAAATTCCACACGCATTCGTTTTTACGATTTCTGATTTCTGAATGTCGCCATTAATAATGAGGCTCACTTTAAAAATCCATTTGATTAAGTTCTAAAGTGCATTCCTCATTTAATTTAGTAAAGAAATTGTGAAGAAATATTTCAGGTTGGATGTAAAAGTTTTGTGGTGAGAATATAGTGATTTCATTTCTGTGGATGTAAAGTTAGTTATAGTCGAGTGTGTCAATTGTGTTTGTATTTTTGAAATTCGTTTTGTGGATAACTGACATGTGACACTGTGGACTACTGAAGGTAGGATTTTTACTTTAAACTTTTGGAAGGAGTACCATTTGAGCTACGCGACTTTAGCCGGGCGCATATTTCATGTTCTAAGTGCTAATCAATGAGCCGCGCACTTACTATAAAAACATCCATCTTGTGAACTAACTCTCTCGGGGGACGGGGAGCAAGCTCACAGTCGGTTCTAAAGTTGCGACTTTGAAATATCCTTATTGTGTGACTCAAGAAACTCCTCCCAAAGTGTTTATACCCTGCTGTACTACAAATGTCTATCTGCTTGACTGTTGAGTCTTCAGGAACATTCCACACGTCCCCACGGGTCCTGCTATTGTAGCTATATCATACATCGACCCATCCATCCATCCATCCACTCACTTACCCACCCTTTCATCCACCCATCTATCAAGCCACCCACCCTATCATCCATCCAACCATCCATCCGTTCATCTACTCATTCATCCATCTACTCATCCATCCATCCATCCATCTACTCATTCATCCATCCATCCATCTACTCATCCATCCACTCATCCATCCACCTATCCAACCATCCATTGAACCACCCAACCATCCATCCATCTTGTCAATTTTTATAATTATGTGTCTCAACTTTGCTCGTTTACCTGCACGTACCTCACTGCTTAGGAGGCAGATTAATGCTAGACTGCTCGTGTTTTAGTTCTGTACGGTAGTTAAGTGAACCCGTGTCTTCGCATACAGCCGTTACCGTGTCTTTGTGCTCGCGGTCGTGTGTGTGTGTGTACGTGCGTTTTACATGTTAAATCTTCTACATAATATATATATTTTGCGTACATTCCACCGAAAAAAAGCACCGAATCCATTGTTCGATCGTGTGCCGTCAGAGAGACAGAGACACACAAACAGAGAGGGGGGGGGGGGGGAGAGATGCATAGATAGATTGGGAAGGGAGAGACAGTGGGGGGAGGGGGGGGGGATGTTATATGTGCATCAGACGGCTGAGACGGGCCCCTCAGTTTTACTTGTTACAGAGCGGCTTCTCGGTCAGTAGAGTCGGCCCCTTCTTTTATTTAAACCCCTCAAAATAAACCCTCTTTAGCATGTATGGAACGCATTCGGAAGTCCTTCCCAATTTTCTCTCTCTGTCTCCTCGCTACCTATCAAATTTATCCCAAGACCCACTATACAGTTGTATAGTGGGTCTTGGATTTATCTATCTATCTCCCTGTCTGCCTGCCTGCCTGCCTGCCTGCCCATCCATCTAAAAAGCATCTATGTATCTGTCTGTCTGGCTATATATTCCGTAAGCCATAAAGTAAAGCTAACATTAATGATCATACCAATTCACAAGTGATCCTCTTTTTGGAATTGAGTTCGATTTCTCAGTGGACTTCAGGTGAGGCTTCAGCTGACATCGGGTATATATATATATTATATATGTATATATCCTATTGATTTCAAGTCCAAAGTCTTCTCCACTGCGTCATGTCATTTCTGAAGGAGGCCGAAATCTGCTAGTTGATTTAACGGATTTTAATCTTATTTTTATAGACACAACTTTACAGTAGGAGCCCTTTCCCATTAGATTTTTAATTCAACTCATTTGATCTTATTTCAATTTATAAGAATCTGAGGGATGAAAGTTAGCCCAAAGTAAGATAGCGAAAAAAAAACAAGACAGTGAGGTGCAAAATGACTGTTATTGTGCCAGTGTGCTGATAAACCCAAACTCAAACTCAAAACGTCTATTCATCAAAGGGGCAAGAATGCTTGTACAGCATGCGTGAGATCACGTGTGTAGCCTGCCATGCATGGCACGTCAGCAATGATTTGGAAAAGCTGTAGCCATTTAGGTAAGTTAGATAATACAAAGAATATCTAGTTGGTGTAATAGGGTTGAGTTATTTCTCTTCGCGCAGTCTTCTAAGTGTGAGTGTATCTGCACACGAGTACTTATGAGATAGGTGGCAAGAGTACAATAATCACCGCATTGGAGCATTCAGAACATAACAATTATATCGGGATGACTCACCTGACCAGACGGTCAGACTAAAACTAAGACATTCCTCTAACCAGGTTTTTTTTTTTCATTTTGACCGATCATAGCATTCCTAGCGTAGCCCCCTGGGTGCTTCCAAGTTAAGTCTGGAAATGGCGATCACCGACACAACGGGGGCGTTCTCCACTGTGCTTGAAATAATGTTTGGTTGCTGGGGCTGAGTTTGTTCGCCAGCTTGAATTATTCTCCTGGTCAGAGGAAACTTTTCAGATTAGTCTGGCCAGCTGGTAAAAGGAACCTAGTCCTGGTATACTGTCTCAAGAGCTCTGTGACCCCCTCTGTAGGGTTATGCAGTCATATATGTATATGTTTATATGTTAGTTATATGTTCATGTAGTTGTATTATAATATAGTATTAATTTACTTAGATATAACATTATTATTTATGTCTATCTGTATTTGTCTATTCCATAGATACTGTCCCTATCTTGTTGTTTCATCGTTGTTCTTTGTGAATAAACATTGAGATAAACGAAAAGACCTTCTTCATGAAACAACAACTGGAGTGAAGCAATCATCATGGTAATCGTCTCTTGTCCAGCATCAGGCTGCAACTTCAAGACTGAAGATCTACCGGCCGAGATAGTCGTTCCTCTTCTCAACATACATGCTCTGGAGCATTCCCGTGCCCCGACCCCTGCATCAAAGGGCCCTAAATTAAATAGACCATGTATAGACATCGGTGTGGATGAGGAAACATGGAATGCCTTCCTAAGGCGCTGAGAGACCTTTAAATTAGGGTCAGGTATCAGTGATGATGCAGCACCCGTGCAACTATTCCAGTGTGCCAGTGCGGCTCTCTGTGACCTCTTACTTAAATCTGACCCTAGGTTGACAACAAGATCAACTGACGAGGTTTTAAAGGCGATAAGATCCTTGGCTGTTATTCCTGTGGCTATGGGTGTGACTAGAGCGGAGCTATTTCAAATGAGACAAACGTGCGACGAACCTGTAAGAACATTTGCAGCCAGAGTTAGAGGAAAGGCAGAAATATGTGGTTTCACTACCGCAGCAACCTGCATATGTGGACAAACTTCCAGTGTCGATTATACGGAAGAAGTTATCCGCGATGTCATCCTCGCAGGCCTCGTAGACATGGACATACGCCGTGAAGCTCTGGGTATGCCGGATATCCAGGGCAAGCCTACCAACGACGTGATCACCATCATCGAGAGTAGGGAAATGGCAAGAAACGCCACCCCTACCCCTACCACAACATCAGTAGCCTCAATGTCGTCATACAAGAAATCAAAGAGCCCGAACCCCAAAACGGAACTCTCCACCGGTTAACACGTTTCCTGTGCCAGAGGTGGGAATAAAATTGTTCCACCCGGTACAGCGGACTCACTAACAACTCAACCCCCTACAGCCAAAATAGAACCCACCATGCTCAAACGATTGAAATCTTTCAATTCCGCAGGGAACGCAGAAAACATAATCTCACCTGAAGATGGGGGTAGACGTACACGTCGGGGTAAAGACATATAAACATGGGGGGGGGGGGGGGTTGTAGGGTTATGCAGTCATATATGTATATGTTTATATGTTAGTTATATGTTCATGTAGTTGTATTATAATATAGTATTAATTTACTTAGATATAACATTATTATTTATGTCTATCTGTATTTGTCTATTCCATAGATACTGTCCCTATCTTGTTGTTTCATCGTTGTTCTTTGTGAATAAACATTGAGATAAACGAAAAGACCTTCTTCACCCTCCGCCACCCCTGTTTACAGGCTGGAACTGGAACAAAAGCAGTAGTAGTGTACTTGAATTATAGGCCCATTGCGGATAACGGCCATTTTAGTTGTCAGGACCGGCGCATAACTATGGCGATGGTAGCATTGATTTTTGATTCTTTAGCTGATTTGCACTGTGAGCACTTCAGGCGTCGCGAACCAATCGGCGGCGAGCTAAAAAAAAAGTTCACTACAGTAAACAATGACACGTGTGTTCATGCGCATGGGAGACGTTCGATCAATTCTTTCACTTCCATTCCCTTGTTTACACAGATGGTAGGAAATCTTGGATCCATCCTTTCCACCCCTGTCATAACAGTCAACTGCAATGCAACCAGCAGGCATTTTAACCGCTTAGACATATCTCGAAGTTACATCGGCTGATCCACCCGCCATTTTAGGTGTCAGAAGTACAAAACAAAAACACTGACATCATTCGCAATGGGCCTATTCTGAATGTACTGGCGGAGAGATTTGCCAGTAGAGAATCAAAGATAGCAGAGCAGTTTTCCTCCTTTTCTGTGCTACTGTATGGGCGATTAGAATCAATAATTGCGGATATCTTTGTTCAAGACATATCGATCATTAAATATTTTATTAAAACCTTCTGTACCAAGATGATACGTGCCACTGATTTCTTTAAAAAGTGAAAGAGTAAAAGGCGACAGTGGTAGCAATGGAGCTCAATACAAAGTTAGGCTGGGTTCTGTGGCGGACAATGGTAATCAAACAACTTGGCATAGTGTGAAAACCTTTTAAGAACCTTTAAAGAAAGCATATTTTCAGTGCCTAGAATCTTTGACTAAACTCCACAAGTGGAATGAAACAGATGACGATCTTCAGAGGAAGAGTGGATTCTTTCATTAGATGTTTCGGCCTGTAACTTCCTGACATCTTCTAGAACCCCCGGCCACACCGAGTTCATGACTGTTTATGTTCGTCGCCCACCTTTTTTTTTTTTTTTCGTCGCCAGGATTTGAACTCGTACCGCTGGTTTCTGGTTTTCTGTGCAAGTGTCTTATCCATTTTGCCAAAACTGCCACTGGTTATATGGTATAATTTTAGGCTATATGAATTTAGGGTTCATTTCTTTTACATCAAATCCAGCAGGAAGCATCTTCCGCTGTTTCTGCTATTTCCTTAAGGGCACTTCTAATTTTCCTGCCACCTAGATTGAGTTTCTTCAGAAGAGAGTACATTGTTAAACCGACAAATCCCCTTACTCCTAATTCCATTGCGAATAATATACTTGACTTCATCCCGGCATTCTTTAGATCCCTCCGGAGATCCTGGTATTTGGCCACTTTGTATTCCTGCTGCTCCTCCACGTTTGTTTCATACGGGACCATTAGTTCGATTTGGACGTATGTCTGGGCTTCCTTTGAGCTGAGAACATAAGCACACATACACAGAGGCAGGATGTTCGCTTCTCATGCCGAAGATACCAGGTTCGAATCCAGGTCGCTGCAGGCATGTCGGAATTTTGGGGTTTTTCTCATATTTTCCTGTCCCTGATCCTATGGTAGGTAGGATCGACACCTAGCCTTCTCGGATAAGGACAAAAAACTCGGAGGGCCCGTGTGCACATTGTGCGCGTTAAAGACACCTTGGCAGTTGGAAATCGAGAAGAACAGGCCGAACAGGCCGCTGCCCGGGCAAAATTAAATAAAATTTATCCTTACCACGCCTCCCCCTCCGAAAAAAAAAAAAAAAAGCACCGACCGGGGCTGCACTGGCGACGACGTGTCTGTAACTGGACTGCAATGACACCAAGGCAAATTTCCCACATGGGATTAAAGATACAAAATACTAAAAGTACATGCACAAATTATACAACGAAAGTTTGCGTTCTTTAGATATTGTTATGGTTTTCATCATTTCATGACACTTTCGGTTTCTTGTTATTTCTCCGTCCGCAGCAAAATTTTGCCAATGCACCCAGGGAAATTTATTTCATACTACTAAATGCTTAATGTCATGATACATAACATTAAGCATTTAGTAGTGTGAAATAAATTTCTGTGCCACACATGCATGACCCCAATATATTAAAAAATGCAGGCATAATAAACATTGTGCTAATGGCCTGTCGGACAGTTCGATGCCCAGCGTCACTTTCAGGCCTGGAATCTAGACGTTCAGAAAGTAACGCTGGTCCACAAACTGTGCGTCAACATTAACAAAAGTGGGGGACTATGAACTGACTAATGGCATTGTCAGCTGGTTTAAATGGAAAACTGGAGGGAGGGTGGTAATGAGGAGGCTGACACTGAGGCAGTCTGTATGATGAAAAGATGAGGATTTGCAATAAAGAGGCTCTTTACCCCCGCACGAGGAGGGCGGGGTGAGGTCATTTACAATTTTGACATCAGCTCCTAGATTGGGGACCAAAAAAGGGGGGGAGGTCGGATTAATATATGGAGACTGATGCTGAGGCAGCCAACATAATCATGTCCTAAATGAGTTGTACACATTTTGTGAAACAAGAGACGCGAGGTTTGTAGTCAAAATCTAGCTGCAATCTAAGGAACTAAGATAATTAGTTCCATAAGAGTAGGCCTAAGAGTGAAATATGAGCCTGTGCAAAGTTTTAAATGAATCCAACGGACCTTTTTTCCAGAAAATCCATGTTGATCCGGCTCATTCTATTAAAGACACACTGTAATGTTATGGGTATTGACAAACAAACCAAAAAAAGGCATAATAATAATTAATAAAAAACAATTACAGATTATCCATCGCGGCATCGAGTGTGAGACAAAGGATGAGGAACCACGTTGAAGTAATATCGTACTTTTAAAAAATACAAAAAAAACACTTCCTTCTTCCAAGATTTCTGTTTAGTCAGGGTGGGTCAAAATTTTTCATTAAACAGGGTTAAATAAGGCCTTCTTTAAACATAACAAACACAGAGAAAGAAAAAAAAATGATACCAAGCAGCTTTGGATTTTCGGAAATCAAAAAAACAAAAGAAGCGGTGATCAGTGTATCACTAGATACGGTGGTTTGGCCAACTAAGTACCGGTAAACGGTTAATTTGTTGATAAAATGTGAAGGAACCACGGGTCGCGCACGTTTATCCTCGCAGGCGGCAGAAGATCTGCCATCCTGCGTGCTGAAGCCCTACGCCACCTTTCTAGAGACTGGGCAATGAAAAAAATAATTCATGGTTTTTTGTTGTTTTTTTTAATGGGGAAGACTGGGACTGGTGTCGGCTGCTGAAATTTTTGACCAGACGAACTGAAAATAGCTATCTTTTTTTCTTGTATCTCTCCCGCGCGCGCTGCCTCGCTGTTCGCCTCATCTTTTTTCCCATCGTACCCGATTTTCTGAGATTAATCAGCCAATCTTCGCGTTTCCATGACAACCCAGTCCATACGTCACTGCGCCTGCGCATTCATTGCCAGAGCACAAATTGGAATTTGTGTGTTGTGTATTGACGAAGGTGGAAAGCCCAGGGAGCACGGTGGGAAAGACAGTAAGAACGCATCTCTCTTTGTTGTTGATGAGATGTAGATCGTTTAAAGTCAGGCTGGGTATAGTAAATACAGTGATTTAATGTTGAAGACAGGACGAAATATAACCTTCAGTTTTATTTATTCTGTATAATAACGCGTGTTATTGATCATCAGTCGCTGATTATGTGATGTGTTCCTATTCTTATACCTGGCATTTTAATAACTAAGTCACGCGAGGCGCCAGTAATGATTATGTTGTGTAAATAGCAAGGGAGCCCGGCCAAAGAAAGCGCTTTCGAAATGTGTACATTTCTCCACTTGGATGTGAGCGCTGGCCATTTTGTTCAACTTCCACACCACCCGATTGCCTTCCCTCCCTCTCATTCCCCCCACTTCTTGCCTTCGTGTATTTCTAACAGGGTTCCAAGCATGGATCAATAACGGACAAGACCGCGTGCATGATTGTGAGCGATTCTAAATCTGCAGCGTACTCACGCGGAATATAGGACAGGAGAGCTTGGCGAGAGAGGAAAAATATTTGGTGTGATTCACACTCTAGATTGTCTTCATCGTTATTTCTTGGGTCATGGTAAGTAATTGTGTCTGTCAGTACAATATTCCGTCGCTCAGTAATGTGAAATCGTGGTATGTCGCCGTTATTGATCGCTGTTTTATAACTAATAGCTCCGCAAGAGCCGGGCATGGCGTATCGGGCTCGCTTTGTACCACTTTGTGACAGAAACCGTTGTTGTGTTACGACGACGTTTGTGTACCAGTTTCAAACGATGAACAAAACACGAGTGTCTTCTACCTTTGGGCTAGTTGTTACTGCTGCAAGAATGTGACAGCGATTGCCGTCGATACAGGCACTTACCCGAGGTGTGAGCGTGGTGTACTTGGTTTGTCAGTTGCTAATTAAACACAAACTAACGATGGGAGTATTTACACCTATTAAACATAGCGTGCTGGGCGTGTTCTTGGAGCCGACGTTTTTGTTGTTTTTTGTTCCTGTAGCTAAGTTGTTGTTTTTTTCTTTTGTTCTCCTGTAGCCGAAGTTTCGTTGTTGTTGTTGTTGTTGTTGTTGTTGTTTAACGCCATATAGTACACAACATTCTATAAAACATCGGCGTACTTCACTCCTGAGACCAAACTGTGACCTAAAAAAATTCCTTCCCAGATCTTGCCATTAATTACGAGGTTGAGGCAATCTAATTCAATATAGAGTATTTATTTATTTATTAATATCCTTTTTGGATAGATTTGGTTGTAAGAATAATTATATTTCATCTGTGGTTGTAAAATACCTAAAGCGGTCTAGTCAGTCGCGAAAGAATTCAGAGCCACTCTAAGTCCTCGGTAAAATGAAACACAATTCTTTTCATAGTCAGTCGGTGAAGTATGAGTGTAGAAACCCCCGCTTGTTTACATATTATATATATACGGCTGGAGACCTGTTTAGTTAACAAAGAGAAATGTAAAGTGGAGAGAGTGCGGACTGATAAGATAGAACCAGAGTCAGCTATCACGAGTGTGGATGTTTGGAAAGGCGAACGTAGAGAACGAAAACCGCAAAGAGAAAGGGGGGGGGGGGGAGAGAGAAGAATAAGATTAAGGTAGTAAAATCCGAGAGCGGGAATTCCTGCGAGTTTGGGTATTTTAGGTGTGTACTGGCTGAGATACCTGGGGTTGCTCAGGGTGAATCTGTTTCCTGTGTTCTACCGTTCTTCTGCCAGCTGCTAAGGATCTGCCTTAAACTTAGCAGTGCTTTGCTAACACTTTGCTCATGTTGTCGGGATTTTCAAGAACCGTAAGGAAAATTGCTTCGTTAACTTCCACCTTTAGGCAACATCTGCGTAACTGTTTGATTTATTTGTTTATTCATTTGAATATTGTATATCCATGATTGACAGAAAATAACGGGGCAGATTGCTATGAAAAGTGCACTAAAAATCTGAAATTGCGACAACAAAAATCAAACGTTTGTCAGATTGCAGTACAAGTTTGCGGTCGTGCATTTCTTGGTGTAACATTTTTTTTGCTACATGTAACATATTACCCGAGACACGGAATACCAAGACGAACCATACCTTCTCTCACTAAATGTCCACAAATTGCGCGCGTATAAATACGCTGAGCACTACTCTTTTTTGTTCAGTTATGAAAGGGTATAATGAGAATTATTGCATTGTTGAAGTCGATGATAACCGCGCAAGTCGACGGACGAAATATGACGAATTGGTTCGTCTCGGTATCCTGTGTCTCGGATATTGCCAACTCCAGGTCTAACTGGTTACTACTACAAACAAAAGATCACTGTCTTTACTCATCCCGTAAACAGTCTCAGTGCCAAATTTGGTTCGCACGGGGTCAAATGGTCTCATCATTGGTAAAGGACGCCCGGGGGAAAATGATCTCGGTAGAAAATATGCGAATTTGGTGCCAATTTGCAAGTCAGGTTTCCGCAAAGATGACTTTTTGAGGGAAATGCCCGGGGAGTCAGTGGGCTGGATAATTACATAATGACCATAAAGTGTTCATTTACTGTGTTGTACCCGAGACACAGAATACCGAGACGGACCATTCCTTCTTTCACTGTATGTCCACAACTTGCTCCCGCATAAACACGGTGGTTACTATTCACAGAGCTCTGTGGTAGTAGTCTTTTTCGTTGAATTATGAAGGGGTGTGGTGCGAATTGTTGCACTGTTGACATGGGTGATACGCGCGCGTCGACGGACGGAATTTGGCGAATTGGACCATCTCGGTATCCTGTGTCTCGGGTTTTACATCAGTTTTTAGAAGATTTAGGAATGGAAATAGAAAGGAGCCTGCCCTTACTATCTGTATAAACCTGCAGTTTGGATCTGTCTTTATCCGAAGGCTAGATAATGAGGACTTTTTTTTTTTTTTTTTTTGCAAACTGGAAAAACCAAAACAAAGGTGAATTAGATTAGTTCCTTCGTAAAGCCCAGTGAGCTGAAAATCTCATTTCCTGCTTGGGACAGGCAAAATACATTAATATTAGCGTGTCATCTAATGAACTGAAACAAGGAGAAAAGCTTTGCGTTTACTAAAGCTTTCCCTGTTTCGCAATTATTGATAGCGCACTGCACTATCGAAACACACGTCGTTCGACGACTGTGCGGCTGTTACCGACGTTCGTGGTGAGATGTTTATCGCGAATTCATCAGTCTATATTGGAGGGGCGTTCATTATAATCCAACCCATCTTGGTGGTTTATTTGCAAAGCATGGCATTAACAACATCCTGAGCTAATTTTTCGCGGGCGAGAGTGGAACTGGTGCTTTTGTGTAGGCATTTGAGAAGGGCTTTCTGCTGGTGTGCTGTATATTTCCTTATGGACGAGCTTTGTTGTGTTCACTTTGGCGTGTGTTTGTTCTGGCAGGGAAACTTCCATTTGCTGCCTCAGTTTGTTCTTTGTTTCTAAAAATGATGTCGAAAAGAGAAATCAGATGGCAGCTCTGGACAACGTTCTGTACAAGAGTACAGTTTGTTCTTTGTTTCTTGGATCATTTCCCTTGTTTTCCTTTCCTTTTTATTTTTTGAGCTTGTTGGGAGCGCAGGGGTCGAAGTTGTGGGACGATGATTATGAAGTGGTTTTGTTTTGTTTACTTGTTTGTTTGGTTTGTTGTTTTTTTTTCAAGTTTAAAAATGTTTATTTTCCAACATGTCTGTTGTATTTATCCTTTGAAAAGACAGGGAGAAATGAGATGAAGTGCATCATTGATGGTGGTGGATAGTGAGAAAAGTTCCGTATAAAGATATTAAAATACTCAATATTTCACACGGAATTTCAACTCCGGAGTATTCCAGGCAGTACTTCTGTGTTCGTATGGAAGACGACGTCGTATCAGTCACTACACCAATGCCATGACACTCTGAAAAAAAAACAACCAGGAGTAACACAAATTGCTCCATATGCAGATCTATTCACAAAGATCCGGTCAATGTTCTCCGCCTGTTTGTTGTAAAAGTTGTGTCATTTGAAAGTACATGTTTTCTTCAACTAACTATTTAGATTATTAAAATGTGGGCATGGTTTCAGATCTGAGTATCCTATTTAGTAGTGATTTGATACGATACGTTTCCTCTGAATAGATCCACTAACACAGACCAGCCACTGCAGTTTTACTACCACAACAACAAATTTATTGTTGTTATTTTCTTTTGTTTTTGTTTGTATTTCTTTTCCATGATTTCATACTATTTGGCAGAGTTAAAGATAAAGAAAAGAGCAAAAGAAATCCTTATTATCTTTGTTTTCTTGTTAAATAGACATAACGATACAGGCATTTATTCCAACATAAGAACTGGACAGTATTTTCTTGGCCTGCAAGACTCATTTAAAAAAAAAAAAATTTGTTGTTTCTTTACTGTGGAGCTAGAGATGGTCTAGTCGCCTCAAGGCTCTCCGGAACAGAACAAAGCTTACATGAAACAATGTCTCCATAATGGTGAGATTTTGAATAATTGACCACACCGCCATTCTGGCTCCACACACGGCCGTGGGAGAGAATGGTCTGTTTCATAGTCATTGAGGACATGTCACACAATAGCGTTAAGTTAATCGGCTTTTCATCATTTGGGTCAGCTCATCATGGGCTGCCGGGGTTTCGCTGCGGTATACAAAAACCGCATGATATAAAGGCTATTCACCATTCGCTGTGATCTTGTGGATCTGACAGAGAAGAGACTAGTCTTTGGCGTGATGATCACTGATGTATCGCCATCTCTTAATCGATGGATTCATCACTGTTCCTTGACCAGTAGTAGTGCTGGAGAGAAGACGGTTCTTTGAATCACCTGTCCAATTCTGCCTTGGAACGTTCTGTGCATGATTTTGAATGTTGAATTCGTGGCAAAAACAGGTGCCCACCCTCTCCACCATGTCTCTGCCAAATTCTCTCACCCAGCCACCCACCCACACCATTACATGGAAACACAGGCCTACGTACAAACACAATTCAGCTGTCCCACTTGTCTCACTGGTACACCTACATTCAACTCGCACGTCATAATCAGCCGTCTTTCACTCCTTGCATAATTTCAGTGTTCAGTGCTTTGCAGTATAATGTGCAAGCTTTGGGGACGTGAATTCGTTACCCGCAATGTTTCTAGTTTTGATTACTCTCAGTGAGATAAATCTAATTAAACTCATATTTTATGCAAATTAATTTGTTTTTTTTTTTTGGCCCTCAGTTGTCAACACATAAAAGATTCATAGCAGTTTCACACTCTTTCTGTATTTTGGTGTGTGGCGGAAACACCTAAATATAAATCCTGTTGAATGAATGTGGCGACAATTAAGTTGAGGGGCATTTAATAATTAAACCTGTTGTCAGCCTGTTCCGTCAGTTTACGCGGATTGCCACTATAAAACGGCCAGCTTAAAAACAAAAACCCTTAGGGAATTCGAAAAAAAGGTGCAACTGGAAATACATTGCATGAGAAAATGGCGCTAGAGTAGAACCTTATTTCTACTACAATGAACCAAACCGATTGTCATTTACTGTTATAGTTGGGATCGTGGGTGCTTCGTTCTCACTTATTAAAAAAGCATCTGAACCATCTAAGGCCATGAAGCTTTCGGAGATGAAAAGTAATCGCATAAGCAAAGTTTTTGCGGAGCCAGATTGTGAATAAATTGCTCTGAAAAGTAAGGGTTGAAAAACAGAAAACAAAGTACTGTGAGAGTGTGGATTTCCTTAACAGATTTTTAATAATCCGATTCTGCACTAAGCACCACTCATCTATACATAGTTGAGTGGCTTCGTCTTTTGGCACACTCCAGTGCAGCATTACATTATTATGGTACGCAAAATAATGTGAATCAAGGCCATGAGAAAGGCATTATTGTTTTGTAAACCCGGGTATTATATGGTATATGCTGGACTAAAGTTCTGCTTGTAGAAACTGAAAATGTCTGAACTAAACGCAAATGCAGATTAACGTTTGTCCCTCTATTTGTTTCAGTGTGTGTTCTCACTGCGCTAGACATTGATTTGTGGATGTGTGTGTGTGCGCGAGAGAGAGAGAGAGCAGTAGGAATTTTCATCTCTACGATCGTTGAAAACCATTTTAGTATAGATCAAAACAGACATCATCAGGTTGGGCTGAGCCAGTAAACTGGGTAGCAGGGCTGTAAATAACACACAGGGATATCCTGGACTAAAATATCTCTGGTAACACGCCAGAGAGGTCATCATTTAAGAGATTAGCAGTTAGCGTCTTTAGGATGATTCACGTAACGACTGGCCAAGATAAATAAATACATAAACAAATAAAGAAATAAAGAAACATAAATAAATAATACATAAATATTAAAGAACGGCAGAAAAATGAATAAATACATAAACTAATAAAGAAAGAAACATAAATAAAGAGACAAAGACAGAAAGAAAGAAATATTAATAAGTGAATAAATACCAAGATAGAATAGACAAACAGAAAGAAAGAAAATGAATAAATGAATACATAAATAAATAAACAAAGAAAGAAAGAAAGAAAAATAAAGAAAGAAAGAAAGAAATGTTTTATGAGAAACAGGGAACTAATGAATGAACCTCTGTAAAATGTGTAAAAAAAAATTAATAATAATAATAAAAAGGAAACGCATATCCATACAACATGTTGTGCGGATATACACTTCCTAATCAAAAAGGTGGGGCATGGTTACTGAATGATAGTTTTTTAATTTGAGAAATTCAAGAGGGAACTAAATCAGTCCTGTGTCGGAAATATCTCTACTGGCTGACCGATGATGTCGCCCTTAAGACTTGTATATTTCATGCAGCATGGAAGAATGTTTGTAAGTATATTATAAGAGAGAGAGATACTTGCAGTTGATTAAGTTTTGAGTAGGTACATAAGAGAAAGAGAGAGGGGGGGGGGGGGAGAGAGAGAAGAGAAAGAGAGTTACTCCATTATTATTATTATTATTGTGTGGGTGTTGTTGTTGTTATTGTTTTTATTGTTGTTGTTGTTGTCGTTGATGTTGTTCTCTATGTGTGTATATATGCGTGTTTGTGGTTTGCCATTAGTTTTCTTATTTTGTTTTAGATATGCTTGCACTAGAGAGTCTGATCAAGCTGGGAAAGCAGAAACGAATTAAACTTTCATGTTAACTTCGCCCGGCTCGGCATTCAGAGTTAATGACGTGTAAAGAGTGCGAGAACAACAGAATGAGTGGAAGAAACCGTGAGTGAAAGAGAAAGTCAAGGGGGGAAAGATGGACACAGAAAAGGAAACAAAAAATGCTGGAAAGAAAGACAATAAAAGGAACGAACACAGTCAGCGTTTAATAATGTAGTGTTTTTGGTTTCTTTCTTCATTCATTCTTTCTCTTCTGTCCATTCCCATTGTTCTTGTGCGCTAGGCTTTTTTTTTTCAGCTAAGAACGCTGGTAGTTGATGGGCGCTTCCAGTAGGGTTTCCTTCCGTCCTGTCATTCTGTATGCACTACGACGTGTTGTGGGCTGGGGTAGTTCTACCTGATTGGTCTAAAATGTAAGCGCTCTCTTCTATGAGGGAAGAAGATTCATTCACATTGTGTGTTCTACGTCATCGAATTGTGTGCACAACATGTTGTACGGATATGCGCTTCTTTTTGTCTACTGTCTTACTTTTGCCTAGCACAGTATGCCCGTTCTCGTGCCGAGGCACGTTTACTCCAAAGTCATACTCAAACTCAAAACCACCTATGAATTGTTTCCTGTCATTTCACTTCTTAAAAACCAATTTGCTGCACAAATGAATAATTAATTAAATAAATGTGACTTGTTAATGAATTATTTTTAAATTTATAAAAGGAATGAAAAATAATTATGCAGCGATGCGTATTGTGGAAGTACAATCATTGATAATTTAATCTTAGGGGCCATCCGTAAAGTAGGTATGCTCCATTTTGGCGAATTTGGTGAATTGCCGGGAATTTTAATTTCTTTGTATGAGGGACCCACCGAAACCTGAGGTGCCCCCCCCCCCCCCGCCACTGTCTGAACCTGGCTCTGGCTTGAGGCGCCCCCCCCCCCTCTCCCTGAGCATGTGTACGTCATAAGTGACCCTTTACTTTAAATGCAGTGCCGTTCAGAGCGCCAGCGGTGGAAGTCATTTTCTTGAGGGTTTTTTTTTCTTTTTTTTTAAAAAAAAATTTTGTTCACTTTGCACTTACCTCCGCCCCGCCAATTTCTCCCCTTGTCATCAAGCCCGGGCACGCTGCCCTAGAATATTTTTATTCGGACCACCCGCTTTGCATTCTTGATAAAACAGGGTTGACCTGTGTCTGCCATGATTTTTTAAACCGTTTTTGGGGGGAGTTTGACCGCAGTAATTTATGGAGAGCCGCATGGTACACTACCGTATTTCGGTTTTCAGAAAATAATTTTTTTTCCAGGAGAGGCCCAAAAAAAAAAAAAACTCCAACAAAAAACTGAACATCTTTCTTCATCAGATTAATGGTTACGGTATTTTAAAAAAGATTTTTAAAAAAAAAGCATGATTTTAATCCTTAGTTTTCAGAATTTAACCCCCACAACTTATAAAATAACTTGTGGGCTTTCAAGAGCTACCAGCTTCTAAACCCGGGCAGTGCAGGCATGTTGGAAAGTGGATTTTTCTCATATTTTCAAGTCCCTGGTCCTATTGGGGGGTAGGATCGAGTAGTTCTTGGAAATTGGATTTTTCTCATATTTTCAAGTCCCTGGTCCTATTGGGGGGTAGGATCGAGTACCTAGTCTTCTCGGATAAGGACGAAAAAATTCGGAGGGCCCGTGTGCACGTTGTGCACGTTAAAGATACCTTGGCAGTTGGAAATCGTAAAGAGCAGGCCGAAAGGCCGCTGCCCGGGCAAAATTGAAATTAATAGATTGAAAATTTATCCATATCATCTCCCCCCCCCCCCCCCCGCCAGAACAAGAAATAATAAAACAAGTAAAGTGAGGTGTAAATGCCAAGGGCAGCGAACCTCCTAAAATAAAGACCTCAAATCAAGAGCTGCCAGCATGCCAGAATGCCCTTGGTTTTTTATGTTTTTTTTAAAGTTTAGTTACGATAGTTTACTATATGCCCTTCGATATGAAAAGCCTTAAGAGGAAGGGCGGGGGGGGGGGGGTGGTTGTCTAGGGAGCCTAAGTACACTTTTGACACAATAGGTGAATAACCTATTTGCAACAATAACCATTCTTTCTATCAGAGAAAAGAAAGAAAGTAGGGATAATAAAGATGACAAATACTGCAGATATGAAGATCGTAACTAACTGATAATTCCTCCACAACGTATAGTATCAGTGCAAACAACGATGTGTCACACACAGCATGAAACAGCAGGACTATTGATTATTGTCGAAAGGACGTCAGTAACATTTTGTTAATGCTCGGTTTCTCGGATGTTAATACAATCATGTAGTGCTGTTTTCCATTCTGGCTTCGCTGTCTGTGAAGAAATCCACATACATAATGATAATTATACTGATAAATCGGGTTTTTTTTACTGTGTTTTTGTTTTTTACGTTACACTCCATCCATCATCCCACCAAAAGACTATCATGCCCCCTTTAAAGACAGAAGGAGGGGGGGGGGGGAAATAAACAGTAATGTCAGTGATTCTCTGATCTCTTCGAATCTGACAGTCTAGAGCAGCGTTTCACAAGGTGGGGCAAACGCCCCACTTGTGTGGAGTGGCAATATTTTGGTGGGGCGCAATACTTGGGAATGGGGTCTTTTTTAAGAGCCAAGGTCAATAGGTGCCAGTTATCAAGCACCCATATCAAAGGTTACCATTTCAGGTTAGCTTGAACCTCCTGTTTTACTGTTCTTATGGTGGCAAGATAACCATAATTACTCAGTGTTATGCACACGCTAAAAATGGGTGTATTCCAGTAGGAAGTGTGAATTTAAAACAATTATAAATCAAGCAAGGGCAATGTGCTATCTTGCGCCATCTCTTTATTGTGTGTACTAAATGTTCGTGCAATCATGCTCAATGTAAAACCAACGGAAGCCACCGTAAATTTTGTTTGAAAAACACAATCATGATCTAATAGGGCAATTTTTGACCTTGGCTATAAATAAAATTACACTGTGCACCAGTTTTGTCCGATCTTGGTGGGCCGCACGTTTTTTGTTGTTTTTTTTTGGAGGGGGAAAACTGAAGTGGGCTTGCCCTCCAAAAAAGGCTGAGAAACACTTGTCTAGAACTAGACTATAATTAGTTTACCTGGTAACAATGCTCATGCTCCGTGATTTCTCGACATACATGGTGATGCCGTCCCGACAGCTTTTGTTGTTTTTTTTTTACGGTCGTGTCGACCAGAATAATGTAGACCAGTGGTTCTCAACCTTGTTTCAGGCAATTGCCCTCCATAGGCTCTAAATTTTCTTTCATCGTCTCTCTCCCCCCCCCCCCCCCCCCCCATCCCTACTCAAACCAAAGTTTTCCGCCGACGATTTTAAGTTTTCCACAACCTTATTAATGGCAATTGGCATGTTGATTATTCATTAACAGAAAGTATTCTTATTCAAATGCACCAAGAAAAAATGAAGCTTTTCTATTCATATAAGCCATCTAAGCTTGCTGCTGAACAAGCCATTGGCTATACCGCTTTTGACCCCAAATCCCCTCCCCCCCCCCCCCCCCCGCATCGTTTTTGCTCCCTTGTCGCCCTTTCCTTTTGTTTTCGCCCACTTGGAAAATAAAATCGCCCTCTATCGCCCACGTTGAGAACCACTGATGTAGACAAACAGCTGAATGCGGACATTAAGCTGGTGTCTTGATGTCACAGATGCGTAAAAAAAAAATGCATTTTGATTTTTAAAGAAGTCAGATAAGAGACCGTCTGGAAGACGAGCGGGCAAAGCCATTGGCATCGTTTGGTTGGTTTTTGTTTTTTTGTGTACTGAGACCACAGTGTACTTGGTTGAATCCGTTTTACTCACTTTACAAAGGGCCAACGGTTTGGGTGTCACGTCCTGCTTTGGATCACCATGTCTATTGATTTACCGTATGACTCGCATGTTTAACCTTTTCTTGTCGAAGAGAGAGTTTCAAATGTCACGTTTGCCATTCGCAAAATGGAAACAAAATGGGGGAAATTGCTTATAACAAAGTGTCATTTCGAAAAGTATTTTCCGATAAACATTACACAGAGAAAGCATTGTGATTTTCCTGAATGATGGCTCAATCGAAATGGCTCTTGTGAAGTAATTGGATCTGATTTCTCAGAATTTGGGTTACTGATCACTTTCAGGAAATTCTGTGACGAAAACAAAGTGTTTTCCTTCCCTTATCAACCTATCTATCTGTCTGTCTGTCTACCTGCCTGCCTGCCTGCCGGCCTGTCAGTCTGTCTGTCTGTCTGTCTGCCTGCCTGCCTGCCTGCCTGCCTGCTTATTTGTCTGTCTGTCTGTCTGTCTGTCTGTCTGATATTATTTTGCACTCACGCTGTGAATGGTGAAACACAATTTATTAGGACAGTTTCCAACCATAACGTAGAGGTTAAATGACATTTGAAATGGAAAAACACTCAATCGATTTGTTAATATCGATCCATCTCAGTACACGAGCTTATCATTTTGCCCGTGCTTGATGCAATAACTACTGCCTGTTTACAGAACTGCACATTGATTGGCATTCGATCCCTGCGTGTTTATACAACTTTCTGTTTAATCAATCCACATACATGTGGTTTTGCTAGCCTGCCGTCACTTTTCCTTTGCCCCAACTGTCATGGCGTTAGAACAAATAATGAGGGCGAAATAGTCGCCAAGGGATGATTTGTTTAACATCACTGAGAGGGTATTTTTAACCAATTAGCCGATATCGTTACTGGGTAGGATGGCCTGTTAGATATCAAATAGGAGAGGAAACGACGTACGGAACCTTATTAGCCTCACTCGTCAAATTCGAATATAATCTCCATTTACTATAGGAAATAAAAATTAGCTATCCGCTTGTTGTTGTCGTTGTTGTTGTGGTCGCTGTCGTTGTTTTGTTGTTATCGTCGTTGTTATTGTCGTTGTCGTTGTTGTTGTCGTTATCGTTATTGTTGCTGTTGTCGTTATCGTTGTTGTTGCTTCTGTTGTTGTCGTTGTTGTTGTTCCTGTTGTTGTTGTCGTCGTTGTTGTTGTTGTTGTCGTCGTCGCCATCGTCATTGTTGTTGTTGCTGTTGTTGTTGTCGTTGTTGTTGTCGTTGTCATTGTCGTTGTTGTTGTTGTATTGCTGTTGTTGTTAAATGGTACCATATCAGAAGCCGTATCAGGCCGTATCCGAAGCCTTGACGGTGATGTTTATGTTCCATTTTGAAGGATTATAAGCACCACATTAACTGTTCGTCCGCAAACTTCTGCCATCCTCAAGTTTAACCCGTTAAGTCTTTCCTGGACGATGTTATTGGTCTTCAACATTACATTTTGTACACTGGTTCATAATCCGAGATCCGGGCGGAAATCATGTGGAAAAGTCAACTGTCGAAATCATCAATCGATCTTTGGAACGAGGGAGTAAGCTACTTGGGTGGTATGGGCTTGCCTTCCTATGAATGTAAAATCACCTGATTATTTCTGCAGAAACCCTGTATTTACATTGGTTACCATAATTATGGCCAAGAACGTATTTTTAAAAACAGATGTGAAGGAAGACTCGCGTTTTCCATACCACGATAGCCAAGGGCGTTGCCCCTTTTCCCCTATCGACCCTGATCTCACAACCAAATGTGCGACAAACCGCCCCAAAACCTATTGATCTTCTGTCGTTCTGCTTTGGCCCTGGTCTGCCCCATCGGAATTCTTAAGCAGGGGGTCATGGACTTCGATAATGAGACTATGCCGTAATTTGAAACAAAGATACTTGGAAGTGCGAGTAGGTCTTTTGTTATGTCTGAAAATGAAGAGCACCAAAGGAAGGTTGGTATTACACGAGATGCGTTACTTTTCGGGGAACCCTGAATGGGTACAAGAAATGGTTTTGTTAATGAATTGAGCCCTGGGGTATGTCTAGGGCTATAGAATCAAATAATACGCTTTCTCATGTTCTATTCTCTTGAGAGATTTGTCTGTTATCTCGCCGACCGGAGCTGCACTATGGCGACGACTTGCCTGCTCCAGCTGTAACTGGGCTGGAATGGCTTACAGGCAAATTTCCCAAATCGGATTAAAGAAGTATATAAAATACAAAAACAAATATATGTATACTCATGATCAAAAGAAACGCGAAAACTCATGATTATTTTCTCATAGAATAATGTAATCTGTCATAAAAAATATCCTATTCATTCGACACCAGAGAGATCACTGCAACGTTTACAAGCAAAGGAATTTAGGTCACTCTCTAATTTTGAGAGTTATGCCCCTTGAAGTTTTGTTGACACAAAAGCACGTGGGAGTATGAATGTTGCGTGAAAAGTGCATAACAAAAGATGATTAGTACTCACTCAGACATGGGTATAAAAGGGAAACTCAAATTTGTAGTCTGTCTTTCTGAATTAAGCCACAACAACGATGCCTCGCCTAAGTGTGGAAAATCGAGAAAGAGCTATAGGGTGATTAGAGGCGGGAGATCGACCAGAGGTGGTTGCGACGGTCTTATGTGTCCATATCTCGACGATTTATCACCTTCGAGAACGTTTTCAGCAAAATCACTCAACAACAGACAGGCTGAGAAGTGGCAGGCCGAGGATAACGGATGCACGTGCATATCGCCAAATTATTCGCCGCCATGTGACCGATCGCTTTACTACTGCAGCAGAGACCGCTAGAAACCTTATTGGTGTGCATGGACAACGCATCAGTCGACATACTGTGCGCCACCGACTGCCCGACCAGAATCTTCAATGTCGGCGACCATATGGAGGAGCTATTCCTCCTCAGCATCACCTGGATCGTCTTAACTGGGCACAAAGGCACATAAACTGGCGCATGAGAGAGTGGTCGAGAATCCTGTTCACCGATGAGAGCCTCTTTTGCATAGACAATGCAAACAACAGATTCTAAGTGTATCGTCGGACAGGTGAACGTTTGTTGGATGAGTGTGTTTTGGAAAGGGACAGATGGGGAGGACTTCGAGTGATGCTGTGGGTTGGAATTGCTCACAACCAGATCATAGGGCCAGTATTCTTCCAAAATCAAGGCTAAGGACGTTGAAATGGAGTCACTGCGCAGCGCTACATCAAAGAAATTCTGAGACCACACATCGTCCCCTTTTTCCATCGACATGCAAACTTCACTTTACCACAAGATAATGCACGGGCGCACACTGCAAGAGCTACGCAAGACTTTCTACAACGTCATGGAATCCCTCTTCTGCCAGATCCTGCCCGCAGCCCGGATTTGAATCCCATAGAACATCTTTGGGATGAATTGGAAAGGCGCCTCAAGGGGAGACAACCACGGCCTAGAACAGCCCAGGAGCTACAGGCAGCTCTTCTGGATGAATGGAGAAATGTTCCTAGGCACCTCACTAACAATCTTGTGGCGTCTGTGTACTGGAGATGCAAAGCAGTCATCCACGCAAATGGTGGTCACATACAATATTGACTTCCTGTATCGAGTGACACATGAGTAGTTGGTTGGATTTAAAAAGGCGATAGTAAAACTAATTTACCTTTAATGCTCTTTACTTCACTGAATTTGTTTGCCAAAACTTTGTCATGGAAAGATAGCCTGGGGCCTATAATGATACATGGCATTTACATGAAATATTATTTTCGCGTTTCTTTTGATCATGAGTATATATATATTCTGGCATGAGGTGGCTGTCATCCTATAGACGGCCTCATATTTGTTCAGATTCAAAACTAAAATATTGCTATCTCTGCAGAGATCCTCCGCGTTTCAGATGCTCCACGGGGCCCTGGGAGTTCGGTAAACTTTGGAAATTCTGTAACTTGACCCGTTTCTTTTCATTCACCACTGAATCAGCTGCAAGTCTCTCTCTCTCTCTCTCTCTCTCTCTCTCTCTCTCTCTCTCTCTCTCTCTCTCTCTCTCTCTCTCTCTCTCTCTCTCTCTCTCTCTCTCTCTCTCTCTCTCTCTCTCTCTCTCTCTCTCTCTCTCTCTCTCTCTCTCTCTCTCTCTCTCTCTCTCTTTCTTTTCTCCTTCTCTGTTTCGCTTTCTCCTTTCCCCACTTTTTTCTCCTCTCAGTTTCGCTTTCTCCTCTCCCCTCTCCTTTCTCCTCTGTTTCGCTTTCTGCTCTCCCCTCTCTTTTCTCCCTCTCTCCTTTTTCTATTTCTCTCTTTCTCCCCCTCTTTCCCGGAGAGCCACTGCTCCTGCATGTCGTGTTTACATTCTGGTTGTTACTGTGTAAGCATTACAGACCTCGTTAATTTATATATTTATATGTGTCACTCGTGCTCGTGTATATAATACATGTGTGTTTACGAAATGTTTATTGACGTAGAATCATAGCAGTATGAATTATGAATATGTTGCCCTCACCTTAGACAAATTTCCTGCACGGGCAAAACCAGGTAAATAAAGATTCCATTCTGATTCTTGTGGCATCTGGTTTGCACAGCTCGAATATGGAATACACTAGTCTGTGGCAGTCTAGCTTGATGGGTGGTCTCAGGGGAGCAATGCTGAATAATGACGATATAAGATGGGTGGACAATTGTATTGTAAAAAACCCAAGAGGTTTGCACCCTATGATATCTAGATGTTATGAATAATTTTGCTGAAAAGTGATACAGTATACATTTATTCATGAAGTGGGTTTCATTGAAGATGACAAAGATGGCAAAAGGTTTACATCATGCTGTAATAACCAGATTTTATGAATAATTCTGCTAAAAAGTGAGATAGTATATTTTTAAAAATTCATGAAGTGGGTTCGATTGAAGACGGCAAAAGGTTTACATTATGCTGTAATATCCAGATTTTATGAATTATTCTCTGAAAAGTAAGACAGTATACATTCATTCATAAAGTGGGTTTCATTGAAGACGGCAAGAGGTTTACACCATGCCGTGATATCCAGATTTTATCAAGGACAGTAGTCCTTGGATTTTATGTATTATTCCTCTGAAAAGTGATACGGTATACATTCATTCATAAAGTGACTTCCATTGAAGACTGCAAAATTTAATGGCAAGCTTCTACATACTGTAATATCTAGATTTTGTTTACAGTTCTGCTGAAAAGTACATATTTAGACATAAACTGGATTCCATTAGAGATGGGAAAAGGTTTACATGCTGCAGTATCCAGATTGTGAGGAATAATGCTGCTGAAACATGATACAGTACACATTTGTTCATAAAGTGGGTTCCATTGAAGACTGTAGTGTACGAAGACATGTTCTAGTGTACTCAGGACGAACAGAAACAGATGCTCCTGGCTACGAGATAATAAAATTTTGATATCAACAGATGCCAGTCACTTTATGTAACTGATCAGAGATGTTATCGATTGCCATGATGGTCTAGGGCTCCTCATAAGTTGATTTAACAATGCACCAGTCTAATCGCTCACTTTGATCGCATATGTAATGGATGGCATTTATATAGCGCACATCCATTTAAAATGCTCTATGCGCTTTACCGAAGAAACCTGTCAACCACAGAGCAGAATGGAGCGCCGGCGAAGCGCTCAACTAACTACACTGCTTCTTTCTCTCTCCCTGTCTCGCTCACTCTCGCTTTCTATCTCTCTCTATCTCAGAGCAAATTGTAACGCAGCCTGTTAGGCGCAGTTCACAAATCACAACAGTTCACAACTCACAACCCACAACTCACAATACAAATAATATTTGAATATTTATTAATAATATTATATATTAATGAATAGTAAATTTTGTTGTTGCTGGTGGCGGGATGATATGGAGAAATTTCAATCTATTAATTTCAATTTTGCCCGGGCAGCGGCCTGTTGGGCCTGCTCTTTACGATTTCCAACTGCCAAGGTGTCTTTAACGTGCGCAACGTGCACACGGGCCCTCCGAATTTTTTCGTCCTTATCCGAGAAGACTAGGTACTCGATCCTACCCCCAATAGGATCAGGGACTTGAAAATATGAGAAAAATCCCAATTTCCAACATGCCTGCACTGCCCGGGTTTAGAACCCGGGACCCTTGGCATGAGGGGCGAGCACCTTGCGTCTAGACCACCTTGTCCCAATGTAGGGGCGTTGTGTAGACTACGAATAATGAAAAACAAAACAAAATCAAACATGAGGACATAAATAGTTGTTGTTGTTTTCGTTATTCTGAAGCGATGTTGTTGTTGTTGTTGCTGTTGTTTTCCATGTGAGATTCTTGTCGGCCATAATCATGAGCAACTGAAAATATTTTTGTTGTAAAGGGTAGTGCCAATAAGATTCAGTCCATGCGTGAGGCTGGCAAATGCAGAGGAGACACTTTTCGCCACTAGATCTCCTTTAATATCATTCACCAAGTTATGCTAAGGTTTACCATGGAGGCGTTTGAAGAATTTCGAAGTTCTGTGTGTGTGTCTCTCTCTCTCTGTGTCTGTGTCCCTCTCTCTGTGTCTCTATCTCTCTCTCTCTCTGTCTGTGTGTGTGTGTGTATTCCTCTCTGTGTCTCTGTACTGTCTCTCTCTGTGTCTCCGCCTCTGTCGCTCTCTCTGTCTGTCTCTCTCTCTCTCTCTCTCTCTCTCTCTCTCTCTCTCTCTGTCTCTCTCTCTCCGTCCCTCTCTTTTTCTCTCTCTCTCTCTTTCTCTTTTTTTCTCTCTCACTTTCTCTCTCTCTCTCTCTCTCCCTGTCTCTCTGTGTCTGTGTTTACCGTTTTTTCTTCCGCTTCTCCGATCTTTTTATCAGTCATCACTTGATCCTGAAGACCTATCTTGGTCTGTATGAAAGTTGCCATGACTTCAAGTTCCCATGCAGTCCCATATATAGCTTCGACTGAAGCTGCCCTGTCAAGATTTTTGGCCTTTCTTGCTCATACATGGTCCAGTGCTAGAGGGCGTGCTCTGTGTTTTCTGGCGCCATTTCACATGTGGACAAGTTTCTGTGTCTCCAACTTTAAACTTCCTAAAATACAAGTGCAGTCATAATCTGTATGGCCAGTTCTCAGTCCGAAGCCTTTTGTGACCCCAGAGCCAGAGAGCTCCTTCCGAAATGCTCCTAACAACAGCCTTGATTAATTATAATTAATTATCCTTTCAGAATTTCTTATTGTTTTCCTCCTGTTTCTTGGGCTTGAAAGGGCAGGGGGCAGGGTTAGGGATTTGGTAAGATTTAGGGTTGAGGACAAGGACTGGGTTAGAGATAGTACCTAGACACATACACGCTCCTATCGCAAAACGCTTGGGGTGCAAACGTACTTATGACAACAGCCGTCCGAAGAACACTGTCTCTGTTCTCCTGTCTAGGGTGTATGTAAGAATCATCATAGTGAGTGCATAGGATGGGCGCCTTTCCATTTGGATTTAAGAACAGCTTTTATCGGTGGTTACCTAATCGCAAACATAATGAACGAGATGCAAATTCATGAGCAGCAACTAGAATATGTTAGTGTCGGAACTGCACAAGACAAAACAGCAAGTGCTGAGGCTGTGACCGGGTTGTGCCTTCCTATCGTCTTCGGCCTGGATATTTCCTGCAATAAAAATGATTGATTCTCAATGATTTTTCAGGATCCAGAGATTCAGCGCACGCAAAGTTGTCTTGCCCCGGCAAATTTAACATTCTCAGCTTGCGGTGTTCTTGGCGTCATCGTTCAAATTCCGGGGGCCCTTCATTGCTGTCAAAATTATTTTTATGATTCATGCTGGTAAAACATGCAGAAATGTAATGATTTTACGGACTTGGAACATTTCTGATTTTGTCAGTTTCAATGCCCTGACCAGCTGGTAAATCTAGGCTTGAGAGAGTACACAGTACCCTATTCTCAAATTTTTTTTATTTTTTTTTTGGGGGGGGGGGCAATTTTTTATCCCATCTCCTCGTCCCCCCCCCCCCCACATGCATGCTTTTCATGCGTTTGACTTCAATACCCGCCCCCTTCCTCCTCTCCTCTCCCCCCACGTACGAGCGTACGACCCTAAGAACGATGAATAATGAATCTATGGTAAGGTGTTAGTGTTGTCAAAAGAGATATTAGTTTTGAAAAAGACTTTTTTTTTTTTTAATGGCCAAAAACATTTACACCTCTTATAAATCGAGGGGAAGTAATGGGAAAGAAAAGTACGATAACATCTGGTAAACATTAAAACTGAATAGTTACGACATAGTTTCTGCATCTTTATTTTTCAGAAAAAAAATGCAAGGAATCGCGTAAATCGACTTTATTTCTGTTACGTTTTACTCACGTCATCAAAACTATAAGACCGCCACGAAATGCGCCGGTGCTGTTTTCACTACAAAATGGTTGAACTATTCAGAAAAGCTCAAGCTTAGTTACGTCAGAGGAAACCTACCTGATGCTGAATAATTATAGATGTAGGACAGCGACGTCTGATTTCTGAAATCTTACATGGACCACCAGCCGGGAACGGTGTGCGTGTTGGAAAAAAAATATCGGAAGGTGGGGAAGGGACCGGGGGGGGGGGGGTGTTGGGGGAGATCAATTACTCTCGCGTCACGCGAACCAGTTAGTATTGGCGTATTTTCAGCATGAATGGCATTGATTTTACTGGCCCTCATTTCTTGATAAATAATTATGTCAGTTCTATACGTTAAGAATGAAAGAAATCGTTCGAAGCAGCGGAGCTTTTCATGCGGGTTGGGAAGTGCTGATTGGTTACACAGTGGGTTCGTGTTTACCACGCCAGTTCGATCCTTCGCTTGCTCATCCTTTCGCTTGGTTGATTAATTGACTAACTGAGTGTATGGGTGTGTCACGAAAAGTTTGGATGGTTTATTAGTCGATGGATTCATGGATTGCGTAAATGGTTTTCTCATTGAGTGCATGCAGGTAAACTGTCTAAAATTTCATTCTGTCCAGTAAGAATTTGCAGCAATGGTTCTCAGAGTCTCCGGCCAAATTTCTCCCCTTACGATCCCAGTTTTCCCCAATTCCTCCCCCCATTTTGAATTGTCGTCTAAAAAATTTTCATATTTTCACTACTGTGGTAATTATTGAGACAATTTATAAAACTTTTCTTTTTCGACTTGCAATCAAATGAAAGAGAGAAATCCTTGTATCAATAATGGATCATAGAAATTCTATTTGATTTTTCTATTTACCACATGCATGTGTAAACGCAGTGTACAAAGTACGTTATTTCCCAGTTTGGGGGTTCCACCTCGGTCTGAAATTCCTTCCCCATTTCTTCCCAGGTTAAAATTCTTCCCCGCTGATTTGCAATTTCCTCCCTGGGAGCCAAGACCCTGATGTCTGAGACTCATTGGTTTACACAAATTATTCTTGCTGCCCCACGTTATAGTTTTGTCATTTTGATAGTCCCACTGTCGGCATGGTGTTCGAGATATCGGAGCTGTCTGAGAAAGAGCTGATGCATTGTTACTCCCTGCGTCTCCAAAAGAGAAAGACTATTAAGCTGGTGGCGTGCTGAGTCAGTTCTATTTTGCAATTTCTTGACACAGTGCCCCAGGTCTTTCTGTCCTCCAGCTGACTCGAGACAGTTTCGGAGCACTGGGACTAGTGACACGGGCTTGTTTCAGACCCGCAAGTGAGCAAGGTTCCGTTTAACCCCATGGTTCATATCTCAAACAGACTTGCCTCAGTGCACGGCCAGAATTCTAAATTTCATCTTTTCCTTTCCGGTAATTAGATCTCGTACATCTGAAAGCAAGATACCCACGTAGAATCCGGGCGTCTTAATTTGAATTATTACACTAAAGTGGTGCTGTTTTATCATCACTCGTAGTTCCAGGTTTTGCTAACAAAGGAGAAACTGGTGATTTAGTGTGTGCAGTGGTATTATTTCAGTACCACGGAGATGCCACAACAAAATTATATGGCTTGAGTGTCCAGGTTTTGTATCATTTTGATATACAGTGTATTTACTGAATAATCAAAATCAGTAGACCTCCTCCTCCTCCTCCTCCTCTCTCTCTCTCTCTCTCTCTCTCTCTCTCTCTCTCTCTCTCTCTCTCTCTCTCTCTCTCTCTCTCTCCTCTCTCTCTCTCTCTCTTTCTCTCTTTCTCTCTCTCTCTCTTTCTGTGAGTGTGTGTGTGAACATTATTGTACATAATGTGTTTGTTGTTGTTATATGTCAGTGACAGACTATTATTGGTTTATCACATTCATTATCTTGCTATGCCAGTTCAATTAAATCATCCAATTAAAACCTGCATCTGTGCCATAGCAGTATTAGTCATCATCATCCAATATGAGTTTCAGCCGTGTTACTGTTATCTTATTATCAGTTTCAGCAGCAACTTCTAAAATTGTAACTACCGTATCAGTTTCAGCCGACCGGAAAAAAAAAATCAAATTTACATTTAAATTTTAAAATGGTCATGGTGACTGGTCGGCTTCTAAAACTATGTTGTGGTTGTCTCGCATTACTTTCGACACAATCGTTGAGTATCTGTAGTGAAAAAGATATTAATTACTCATATTTCTAATGTGAAGTACTGACAGGAGTAGCAGTGTCACAGTGATGTCAGTTCTCGGAAAAGCTGTGGGAACGGAGGCCGATTTTTTTATTTTTTTTGAATCACAGCGTCTTCCACATCTGCCAGAGGGGAGCCCCATCTTCATAGGCTGAATCTTGCCCCCGTGGCTCCCTTCTCTCTTTGATTGTGGCTGCTCTTTATTCTCTCAAAGGTCCAGACACCCTGGGTGCAGAGCTGTCCCGAGTGTCTTGTCTTGGGTGCCAGCTTCCCATGTTGTAGTGCGCATGTCACACACTTTTAGGTTCCGCTTCAGGCAGTCTTTGTAGCGTCTATAGGGGCATACAGTTGTATGTATGACACACTAAATAACTTCTACGTAGACATGTATGTGTGACAAATTAGTGGAATAGTTCCTAGAGAGATGAGAGAGTTATTCAATAAAAAGACTTGAAGAGAAAATGCACCATAATTTATGTGGATTGGCTGGCATTTCAATAAAAAGGCAACTCAGCGTAGGCACACAAGCATCATGACACATAATGCGAAATAGGATAGGTAAGAGTTGCTTTAATATTATTATAATATTAGTTATGGCGTTACAAAGCCACTTTCAAAGCACTGGAAAATGCATCAAAGGTAGACATACTTGTTACTGCGCTTATGGTTTCAAGAGGCATGACATTATGAAATATGTATGAAATACGAGTTTTACACCTGAATCAACAGCTGTTTAAAGGCTGTTGGTATTCACTTTACACATATGTATATAATGTAAAAGTGTCGTATAGCCTGCAGTGTTGTTGCTTTATTCGTGCGTGTCTGTAACATTTAAACTTTTTAAAGACATTCCAAGATCACTTACTTTATCCTGTCCGTCTTTTCTACCAATTCTCTCTTGTTAACGTTTTCAAGATTACAGTTCTGTCTACTCTCTGTTGAGAATTCATTATTCATATAATGCGAATGTATGTCATATAACAGGGATGGCCAAACTTGCTTAATATTCGAGCCATATACGATAGACTCCAAATGTTCGAGAGCCGCAAGATATGAACATATACACACGTTTCTTCTGTTACATACATATTTCCTTTCAAAGCTTGTATAAATATATGTACATGTATGCAACAATATTTACTAATTTATACAGTTTTTTAAATTGTTAATTTGTATTGGTTTCAGCAGTCACAAAGTATACATATAATACTAAATGTTTTCAAAATCTTGACTGATTTTTGTTTTAACTATATTGAACGTATCAATTACGGCAATGAATTAAGGGAACATCTAAGAAAAACATGTGAATCCGCATTTCAGTAACAACATTAGAATTCCAAAAATAAAGCCGCGAGCAGCATATTGAAGGTCAAACAGCTGCATGTGGCTCGCGAGCCGCGGTTTGACCACCCCTGTCATAATATAACCAGCGGGTTTAGTTGTGTTGTGTGGTGTGTGTGTGTGTGCTTTGTGACTGTAGCATTCGTATTCAATTCAAATACATTCTAAAAATCAACCTCCATCCTTTAAACCAATCCCACAATGCAACGTTTCCAAGATTGCTCACTTCTCGACTGACTGCCAGGAAATTCTGAAGGTTGATGCTCTTCCTTTGTCTGTGCGAGCTGTAACGAGTTGGTGTCTCGATATAATTTATTCTCAGTCTACCCTGTCATGTTAAGAGATAATTTTTCCTTCTCCGTCCCTAATCCCCTCCCCACCCCAAAGACATTATGTCGTCCTATGCCTTTCCTGTGTTTTTTTTTTTTTATATATCACTATTATTATTAATAATCTTTGTAGAAACAGAAACACACAGAGAGATAGGTGGATCAATGCACGCATACTCACAAAATGCCATAGTCGTACGCATTATTCATTATTCACATCATATTCATACGCCATGACGACCAGCTTTAAGTTATCCTGAAACATTTATTTCTCCCCTCCTCCTTCTCCCCCCCCCCCCGACCCCCACCCCACCCTCTGCCCATATTGAATGGATAAATATGATATTTGACACCGTAACTAAATACATGATGCATTCGTTTCTTGTGTGGCATCAACGTCATGCCAGAATGCTTTACTCCTTTGTTGTTGTTTCTATTTTCTGTCACCTGCTGCTTCACATCGTTTAATGACCCACTTAAAGTGATCAAAGAGTGGATGACCAACTTAGGATGATTAAAGGCTGCGAGGAATGTATTTTTGTAATAGATGGGGAAAAAACCAATTAGGGATTATGAAACGCGTCTTTGGGCTGAAATTATTTCAGTTTTTCTTTTCTTTTCTACCGCCGATGTCTACCAGTTGATTTAACAGATTTTCATCATATTTACAAGGTTCGTACAGACATACTTTACAGTACCGGCCTTTTCCCGCTAGACTTTTAACTTCACTTTTGATCTTAGTTATAGGATTCTGAGGGCTGAAAGCTAGCCCAAAAGTAAGATTTCGAAAAAAAAAAAAACGTGAAAGGCGCAAACTGGCCGTTATCGTGCCGATGCACCGTTAAACTCAAACCCAAACTCAAACTCCTCTTCCACAACCAGCTTTCTAGAATATACCGTAACTTGTTACGATTAGTTCTATTCGACTGCTTGCAAAGTAATGCTATAACTCTTGTATATAATAATAATAATAATAATAATACATTGCATTTGTATGGCGCATTTCCATTAACAATGCTCAATGCGCCGTACATGACTCTCTCTTCCTCTCTCAACTCTCTCCCCCTTCCTCTATCTCTCTCTCTCTCTCTCTCTCTCTCTCTCTCTCTCTCTTTCACTCTCTCCCCGACTCTGTCATTCATGACGAACTCTCTCCTTTTCTACCATCTATTGGAAACACTGTGTGAATAGATGATGATTTAGTTTACGTTTAAAAATCTCCAAATTAGATGATTCGCGAAATGCTGGATTATACCACGTGTGGCAGATGCAACCTCCCTTGCATATAATCACGTGTCCTGCAACACCATAGTTCCCTATAATTTCTTGCATTATGTTGTGATAGTCAAAAGTAAGACAGGGCTATTAAATGAAACAGACGTAGGCAGCGCCAGTGATTGTAACCCAGCCCTAGGTCAATCCGACGTAGATTTCCGTAAGATTGGTAGAATTTCCTAGGGACGGGTTCCTGTCGTCAAAAGGACGTCGGTGCAATGTCATCACCAGCCGATCTACGTAGGAACGATGTTGGTCCTAAGCGCAAACTTGACGTCAGTCTTGGGCGTTGGATTCCACTAGGGTTGCTGGCTTGGAATGGGCTTCTCAAGGGTCTCTATGAGTGCACACGACTTGGTTTTATCGTGTGACACATTTATAACCACAATCAAACTTGTCGGCTTGCTGTGAGCATCATAACGCTAAATAAATGTACCAATGCAATGAGCTCAGAAGGGAATCTTTTACGCGCATGGTGCCTTGTACACAATGTCCCGAGTATTCGGGAAAATGTGCCCAATATAAGTTTATGAATCGTCAACGTTCCCTACGACTGTAGTAACTAAAAAATTCGAAAAAAAAAATCTATTTTTGTATATTCAACTACATTTAAAGCCGGTCGAATAAAGCCGAAAAAAGACAACATGCGAGGACGAAATGAATCGTAAAAAATATATTTTATGAAAAATAGATGCGTTCATATCGACAATTAACAATGGTTGCGTTATGATCCGAGTATCAGTTGTAACCTGTGTGAAAATTGGGAAGCTTATACCTTTTGCGGTTTAGTCAGTAACTGGTGCCAGGCGTCAACAAATCCTGAAATACGTAATAATAGTATCGGTTGATTTTTTGATTTGATGATTTTCTTTTCTCGGGAAATTTAAGCAAAGATACTAGATAGAATAAGATGAGACAGCTAGCGCTTTTAGCATGCACAGAGTTTGCACCGCTACCTAACGGCGAATGCGCGGAAGTCATGAATAGTGCCTTGCTTTACAAGCCAAATAGAGAAAATATTGAATTTTATTCACTATTCAGCTATGGCTATAGGCCTTGATTGACGTCACTTATTGTGTAATTGTAACTTCAGTCGCTGTGGGAAAAACTCTGGCTATTTGTTCTTTTCTTTTCCTAGTCGCAGTGGCACTGTAACAAATCCGCATCATTAATTTATCATAATAATCAAGCATTCTTTTCATGCTATGTGCCATGGGCACCGTCCCTGATCAGTGCACAAACAGTGTGCACGATTTTTCAGAAGTGCAAAGAATTGGGTGCCTCATCTTATCGCTTCAAGTATCTTTGATTTAAGTCATTGTTTCACTGATTTTGCTTGCTTTCCACTCTATTTCCAGGCATGATAAAAGCAATGTAACACCATGGCATTGGCAACTTATCCCTGGTGTTTGGTGCTTCTGGAGCTCACCTTGGTCGTCATCTCCAGTAAGTATGAGAGAGAGAGAGAGATCTCGCAGAGAGGGTAGAGAGGAGAAGGGGAGAGAATGAGAGGGAATAGAAAGGGAAGAGAGAGAGAGAGAGAGAGAGAGTGCTGGTTCGAATAGCAAAATGCATTATTCGAACGAATATCGAATATTTAATTTTGTTGGTTTAGGACTTGATTTTGAACCTCACCACGACGGACAAAATCAAGTCCTAAACCAACAAAATTAAATATTCGATATTCGTTCGAATAATGCATTTTGCTATTCGAACCAGCACTCTCTCTCTCTCTCTCTTCCCTTTCTATTCCCTCTCATTCTCTCCCCTTCTCCTCTCTACCCTCTCTGCGAGATCTCTCTCTCTCTCTCAAATTTAAATACCTTGGTAGCATTATCAGACCAGAGGGTGGCACAAAGGAGGACATCCAAAGTAGGCTGGGAAATGCAAGGGCTGTCTTTCAAAGTATGAGCAACATCTGGAAATCGACACAATACGGCATCAACACCAAGATCAGACTGTACCAAAGCTGTGTCCTATCCACACTCCTGTATGGATCAGAGTGTTGGCGAATGACAGAAGGTGACCTCGCCAAGTTGTCTTCCTTCCACACCACATGTCTTCGTAGGATTCTCCGCATCTTTTGGCCAAACAAGATTTCTAATCAGGAACTACTAAGGCGATGCAAGCAAGAAGAAATAGCCAACATCATCACGAAGAGACGATGGAGATGGCTTGGACACGTGCTGCGAAAGGAAGCAAATTCTATAACCAAAACAGCACTTCAGTGGACACCGGAGGGGCGGCGCAAGCGAGGCAGACCCAAGGCAACCTGGCGGAGAACAATCGAGGCAGAGATGAAATCCTTCAATCACTCATGGGGAACTCTCGCAAAGATGGCCCAGGACAGACAGGGCTGGAGATCCTTTGTTGCTGCCCTAAGCACCAGTGGGTGCAACAGGAAATAGTAGTAGGACTTGATTTTAGGGGGTTCCCTGCACTTGACACTTACACCTCATTTTTGTTGTTTATATTTTTCTTGTTTTCCTTTCTGTGTGTTTTTGTGGTAAGGATAAGTTTTTCTAGAATTTTGCCCGGGGAGCAGCCTTGATCGACCTGCTCTCTCGACTTTCAACTGCCAAGGTATCTTTAACGTGTACACGAGCCCTCCGAGGTGTTCATCCTTATTCGAGAAGACAGGTGCTCGATCCTACCTACGATAAGCTCAGGGACAGGAATCCCCCCCCCCCCCAAAAAAAAAACTCTAACATGCCCACACCGACGGGGGATCGAACCCGGTACCTTCGGCATGAGAGGCGAGGACCTTGCCTCCAGACCATACCAGCGTGTCCCAACATGTTGAACATATTATGTTGGTCATTATTTAAAAATTCGACACTTTTTCTCATATCTGAGCTTTTCCTTACCAGAAAAATAACTCCAAGAGTGACATCCTGCCAGGGAAGCTTAAATATTGTATTTCTTGGTCGATCCCTTCGGTAATCGACACTACTTAATGACTGTAACAGCTGAGGTTGTTCTAGCACGTTATAGTAGGGGGGAGTTAGTTGATCTAACTACAACCCTTTAGAAAACGAAACTATTACAGCTGTAAAATAAATAAACACGAGATCCGACGATAGATTAAATAATACTAAAGTTTAATAACTGTATAGTGAACAATAAATTACTAGGAAGACACCAGCGAAACTAAATATCTACGTCACACAAAAGGAAACTCACTTACTCACCCACCAACCACTCACACAGGTCTATATATATAAACATTCCTACAGAAAGTTCCCGAAATAAACGTTACCTTTGCCCTCGCACAAACTAACCAATCACGCATCAATACGTCATCAGGTTACATCACTCAAGGCCAAATCTGGCGTAAACATCCTTATCCACAGTGTTATCGAATGTTCGGGAACATACTAATATTTACTGAACGAGTCAAAACACCTGACAACAAGCGAGCGAGGAAAAAAACTACTCACTAGAAAAGAAGGTCAGGCCACGGAGCACAGCACACCCCGGCGGCCGCCAACAATAAAACGGAAAAAGTAGTGGACACATGCTCAGCCACCAGCACAACAACAAAACCGGGGGAGGGCAAGGGGCAGCCCGCAGATGCTACACAACTCCCCAATTTAAGTTGAATATCTTTCAACTCCAAAAACATTATACAGCGTCTGCACTATCGTGAAATAATCTTATAGCACTCCCAATCTCACAAAGGTAGTTGTTAATTCTATTACAATTAATAACAATTTTAGTGTCTTCCCGAATGTCATCACAAATACAATACAATGCAGTATACTTTGCATCACTAATACCATAACTAATACAATACCATCATTGCTTCCCACTAGTAAACAGTAGGCCTACTAGTCAAAATAACACAACGCCACCACTGTGGTGAAACAATGGTCAATGATATTATTACAAATCATATAAGGTGAAACGATGGCCCATCGTTTACACAATGCTTCGTGCACGAATCATAGCATATAACTTGTTGTACATAACATGGTCATCTCCAAAATGTATAACTCATACGTACAATGGCAAAAATACCAATACATACCGACCACTGATTAGGGTCTTTCTTCATCATATTAGGTCAAAATAAGTTACAACATTGCAATATAACACAAACACTGCTTGCTCGCAGTCCCCATTTGGGTTACATTTTCCAAAAATTACACCAAGTTCCATTGGTAACAAATATGACATAGCATAAAATCAAAATGTGACTAACACATCATGACTCTCTATCAGCCATCAATTCAGTATTTAATCACAGATGAACTATGTCCCCAATTACAGTACAATACTGCCGTCCTAGAAATTCATCCAGTAGGCAAAAGTATGGGTTACAATGCATTTCACTGATAGTGTACTACTTTAAAATACCCTGCTCAGGAAATCGGAACAGACATTTTCTCTGCCTTTTACGTAGTGAATCCTGAATCGATAAGACTGTAAAAATAAACTCCATCGTAATAACTTTGGACTGTCAAACTTGGCAGAGTTCAAAAACTCTAATGACCGATGGTCAGTTTGGAGCACAAACTCCTTTCCATACAAATACAAAGTAAACTTTTTTACAGCCCAAACAATAGCTAAACATTCTCGCTCTGAGACCGAATATTTTGTCTCACGAGGCAATAGCTTACGACTAGCATATGCCACAGGGTACAACTTTCCCTCGTGTTCCTGCATAAGACTAGCGCCTAATCCGCGATCTGATTCATCAGTTGCTAAGACAAACTCTTTGGAAAAATCTGGCAAACATAACACGGGTTTGGAGATAATGACATTCTTCAAAGAGGTGTACGCTTTCTCCTGCGTTTCATCCCACTGAACTATATTGGGCTGACCCTTTCTAAGTAAATCAGACAATGGTGATGCAATCGCTGAAAAGTTAGGAATAAATTCATGGTAATATCCCACTAATCCTAAGAATGCTTTCACTTCCTTCTTAGTGGTGGGTCTGGGTGCGTCTCGTACCTTACATACATTCTCTTCTAACAGGCCAATCATACCTTCTCCCACTAAGTGTCCAACAAAGTCTACTTCAGACGTTCCAATCAGACACTTCGATGGTCTTGCAGTTAATCCAGCTTGGTCCATCCTCTGCAGTAAGTCCTTGAGAGTCTTCACATGCTCGTCGAATGTCTCTGTATGAATCAGCAGGTCGTCCACATATGCTGTCACATTGTTCATTCCACGGATCAATGGCTTTACGATCCTGTTCAATGTGGCTCCTGAGTTCATCATCCCAAAAGGCATCCGAATGAATTCATAGTGTTCGCCCATGGTGACGAACGCCGTCTTGGGAATGTCTTGCTCTCGAACTTTCACTTGCCAGTATCCCTTGCTCAGGTCAATCCGAGAGAATAATTTTCCTCTCGAGAGACTCTGAAACACTTCTAATGGCGCTGCTGTCGGATGAGGGTCGGATACTGTGATCTTGTTTAACCTCCTGTAGTCGATGCAGACTCGGTTGGATCCGTCCTTCTTCTTGACGACAACAATAGGTGAAGCATAAGCTGATGAGCTCCTTCGAATGATGCCCAGCCGTTCCATGGTGCTAAGCTCCTCCTTCAATGAGTCGCGCATTGCGTAGGGCACCGGGTATGGTCGTTGACGAACTGGTAGTCGTCAGGTCGATGCGATGTTCACCCAACTGGCAGCATCCAGGAAGATTGGTGAAGACGTGCTGGTAATTCTTCACCACATTGCAGAGTTCTTGACGTTGTTCCGATGTCAGTTGCGTTCCATACTGGACATCTCTGTAGCTTTCCTTCTGGTCCCAGCTTCCTAGGTCGGCAAGGTCCTCCGTCGTTCCACCGTTGTCGCCTTCCAGGTCGCAGTCCTCGATGATTGTCATGCCAGCTGTCTCCACGGGTTGACTCTTGTCTATCAGGTCGTCCTCTGCCAGTACAGTCTCAGCACTATCACCGCCGCCGTCCTTTATGGCGTTGACATGTTCAGGCGTGGTATCTCTCCTACTGTTGTCCATCCCACACATCTCTGTCACAACAGGTCTCGGTTCCATTGCCACTGCTGCTGCTTTTGACGTCCTTGGAATGTATCTCTTGAGGAGGTTGGCGTGCAAGGTCTTTTCTTTTGCACCCATCTTGACTCTATAGTCGTTAACACCGACAACTGAGACTACCTTATATGGTCCCTTCCATTGGACTAGGAGCTTGTTAGTGTTCGTCGGCAGTAGCACCAACACTTCATCTCCGGGGCGGAACTTCCTCTCTCGCGCCTTCCGGTCGTAGTAGGTCTTCTGTCTACCTTGAGCCTTGGAGAGTTCTTCCGTCGCTAACTTCCATGTGTCCTCCAGCCTCTCACGTAGTTCCATGACGTACTGGTAACTGGTCTTCGTTTCCGGCTCCTCTACGTCCTTGGTCCATAGTTGTCGTAAGATGTGCATTGGTCCTCTCACAGTTCTTCCATACAGTAACTCGAATGGGGCAAACTTGGTCGACTCTTGGGGAACTTCACGATATGCGAAGAGCAGCGGGTTGATGTATCTGTGCCACTGCTTGGGTTGCTCTGCGCACAGTCGCCTTAATGTTTTCTTCAGTGTGCCGTTGAATCGCTCCACCAACCCGTTGCACATAGGGTGGTAGACTGTAGTGGTCGACTGTTGAATTCCCAGTAGTCTATTCGTTTCCTTCATGACATCTGACATAAACTGGGTCCCTTGGTCCGACAAGATCTCTTCGGGCACACCCAAACGGCTGTAGATGTTCACTAAGGCTTCTGCTACCGTTTCTGCGTCGATCTTCATCTTCTTCAAGGGTGTGGCTTCGGGGTAACGAGTAGCGTAGTCTATGTACACCAGGATATACCGATGTCCACCTTCACTTGGGGGGTCGATAGGTCCTACTAAGTCCACGGCCACTCGCCTAAATGGTACGTCCACTACTGGCATACTCTGCAGGTGCACCTTTGGGGTCGCTCCTTTGTTCACCGTCCTCTGGCATATGTCGCATGAGCGGCAGTATCTCGCGACGTCACCTTCAATTCCAGGCCAATAAAAATTGCTCATAACTCTGTCTTTGGTTTTCTTCACGCCGAGGTGTCCTCCGACGATCGAGTCGTGGGCTACACCCAGTACATACTCTCTCAGTTTCTCGGGTAGTACCACTTGCCTTATAACCGTCGCCTGTCTCAGGTCCTTGTAGATCCGGTACAGTACTCCTCCATGTTTCTCAAAATGAACAGATTTATTGCCTCTATTAGTTGGGATCTTCTTCTGCTCTAACTTCCTAATGACTTCGTCTTCTTCTTGGAGTCGGATAAGTTCCTCTCTATCCACTCCCGCGTGCCGTTCTGCCCTCGGCACCTTCAGCGACGTAGACCGGTCCTTCCTCTTCTCCTGGGCCCTCGTGGTCACCGCTCCTACCATCACCTCAGTATCAGGGTCGTACGGATCCTTCGCTCCGTCCACGTTCCCGACTACTAGGTCGCAGATGGTCTCCGGGAGACACAGCGCCGTCACTTTGCCCGTCAGGTAAGGCGTCTTCACGTCGATAACGGCTTCCTCCGCCGCTAGCAAGGAGTTATCGATCCTCGCGATAAGTTTCTTCCCACCGGTGAGCTGTCCGTCGTCCACCAGTGATCGCCGCACCACTACACCTTCACAGCCGGTATCTCTTAGGACATCTACCGCTCGATTTCCAATCAAGCCCTTCATCACTGGTAACTTCAGTTTCTCCACGGTCCTTCCGTCACTGCATCCTCCGCACGTAACAGGCACCGCTAACTGTAGCTTCCCGTCCTTCATTACCGCTTGAACGTTGATGCTGGTGTCAGCCGTCGTCACATCTTGTCTTGACGACTCGTCCGCCGCTATAACTACGGCCGCCGCCGCCTTGTTCGGCTTGCCTCGTCCCATTTCCTTCTGGGCTGGACACATTCTCCGAACGTGGCCTAGCTTTCCACAAAGGTAACATTTCAACTCACCTTTGTCGTTTAACTTTGCACGACACTCCGTCGCCTTGTGTCCCGTCCTCTGGCACCTATGGCAGACCTGTGGGCTTCTGTCTCCGTTGGGCCTCCATCGCACTGGCCGGCTCTGCAGTCTGGCGCTCCCGCTGAGCGTCCGGTTCCTCGCTACCAGGTACGCCTCCGCTGAATCTGCGATGTCCTGTAGCGTCTTTGGTTTCCTCTCCCTCACATGGGTTGCAAGGTCTGGTGGGCAGGCATCCATGAATTGCTCTCTGACGAACAGATCTCTCACTTGCGAGAGGTCCCGGGTTCAAATCCCGGACGAGCCCCCAATATGTAACAGCTGAGGTTGTTCTAGCACGTTATAGCAGGGGGGAGTTAGTTGATCTAACTACAACCCTTTAGAAAACGAAACTATTACAGCTGTAAAATAAATAAACACGAGATCCGACGATAGATTAAATAATACTAAAGTTTAATAACTGTATAGTGAACAATAAATTACTAGGAAGACACCAGCGAAACTAAATATCTACGCCACACAAAAGGAAGCTCACTTACTCACCCACCAACCACTCACACAGGTCTATATATATAAACATTCCTACAGAAAGTTCCCGAAATAAACGTTACCTTTGCCCTCGCACAAACTAACCAATCACGCATCAATACGTCATCAGGTTACATCACTCAAGGCCAAATCTGGCGTAAACATCCTTATCCACAGTGTTATCGAATGTTCGGGAACATACTAATATTTACTGAACGAGTCAAAACACCTGACAACAAGCGAGCGAGGAAAAAAACTACTCACTAGAAAAGAAGGTCAGGCCACGGAGCACAGCACACCCCGGCGGCCGCCAACAATAAAACGGAAAAAGTAGTGGACACATGCTCAGCCACCAGCACAACAACAAAACCGGGGAAGGGCAAGGGGCAGCCCGCAGATGCTACAATGACCTTCTTGGTAACTTGTAAACTATATTTTCTGATGAATGTGTTAAGTTTCGAAATTGCCTCACCACCAAATGCTTAAAAAATATGAAAAAAAAAACAAAGACAAAAAATCGCAGACCTGAGTGTCGAATAATTTCATATTTGAACGAATACTTCATATCGGTCGCTAATCGAAAATATTCGAAAGAAAAGGGGTATATTCGAAAATATTCGAATGATTGTGTCGAATACCCCAATACTACTGTAAATACATGGAGAAGAAACAAACAAAAAAGTATCTCCGAATCATGGCAAGGACCTGGATAACAGATGAATGAAGGAGTGCATGAAAGAAAGAGGAGAAAGAAGATGAAATAGATCGTTTAAATTTGAATTGCTTACCAGATCAGACAGAAGATAATGCGCCCGGGGGGGGGGGGGGGGGGGGGGGAGTTAAAAGCTGGAAACTGAGATAGGGTATCGATCGTTACAGATAGATCCGAAAGGATAGGAAAAGATAAAAGCAAAGAGAATGGCGAGTGTTTAAAATCATCCTTCGGCATTAAGTGTTTGCGGTAGTGAATAGGGGAAAAGCATTAATGCCGATAGGGGAGGATAGGGGTTTCTTGGGGCAGTGGGGGTAGTAGAAAGTTAATGGCCATTTCATAATAATCCCTTTTTTTACAGACACCCCCCCCCCCCCCCCAAAAAAAAAGATGGCTAAATATGACACAGGAAAATTGAGAGGGAGGGGCGAAGACGAAAGAAGTATTTTGTTCTTTAAAAAGTAGGTGGATAGAAAAAAATAGCTTTTTCTGTGGTTTTAAATCATTAAAAGACAGTGAGAGTGATTGGCCACTGCTGTATTCCTGGCCGCTCAATTGGATAAACATGCAGCCTGAAGCTCATCATTTTCAAGATGGATGAGATGCTTTTTTAGTCCAAGTTTTTTTTTTTTCTGTCTATCTGTCTGCATGCCTACCTCTCTGCCTGTCTGTCTGTCTGTCTTTCTGACTGTCTGTTTGTCTAGCTGTCAGTCCGGCTGCCTGTTTGTCTGTCTGTCTATCTGCCTGCATTGTCTTCCAGCCTAACTGCTAATATGTCGATCTGTCTGTCTGAATTTTCTCAACTTTTGTCCATCTTTCTGTTCAGCCAAATCCATCCATTGACCCATCTCTGCGTAATTGGTATCCCATCGCTCATGTCTGATTGCTTTACCCATGCACCTGCCCTCCATCCAAGCAATTACTCGTCTATTGTTCGTTCGCACTGATGTAATTACGTGTATTGCATTATAATTGTTATCCCTGAATACACGTCGTGCCAAAGCAAACTATACCGTAAATTTTAATAATTGTTTCACCAGGCATTCCGCTCTAACCCAGTTATATTATATTGGAACTCGCTGCCAAAATCATTGCAAGAAGCATCTACCGAGTCAAAATTCAAAATTGGTCAAAAGACCTACCTTTTTAAGATGAAACAAAAAAAGGTTCAGTTGTGAAGTCTCCCTTCCCAAGCCATTTATTTTTCTCAGTCCATTTTATTTTTGCTGTTTCATCGTTTAATTTCTGCCTTATGCGCCTATATGTTATGTATGTGTTCTGTAGCATAAGAATGTATGCAATAGACTGTGTTTGAGACCGGGGAGGGGGGGGGGGGGGGGGGGAGAATGAGAGAGTGGGTTGCAGATGGAGAGAACCAGACTTTCTGTTTCCAAAGCGCCTAGAGCAAATTGTTTGGCGCTGGGCGCTAGACATATATAAAATGATCTTCATTATTGTTGTTATTATTATTACCAGGGAAAAACACAGATGTGATTTTTAGAGTTGAGTTTGATTTGCCAATGTGTAAACTGGGGCGCAGAACGAAATTCCTGTCATACCTTTTAATTCTACTCGAAGAAAATGAGTATTTTTTTTTATTCCCTTCTCAACACTTTCTTCTGTTCAGACAATCCAGTTCAACTCAGCTGTGGTTCAAAATCAACGAAAGTATTTAAAAAAATACAGCGAACTTCAAGAACTTTTAAAATATGCCCACGTACATCTTTACATCTTTCTATGCGTACTGCGATGTTTTATAGAAGTTAAGGTTCAGCGGTTAAAAAGCCTTTCATGATTACATTGGAGGCCTTACTTCTTTTATAACATGATGATGATTTTGGGGTGGGGGGGGGGGCGACCATTTTCACCCATAATTATTAATATGTTCAGATTTATGCTGATGACGCACTCAGCCAAGTCTGTCTTGTCTGGGTTTTGGTATGAGATGTGAAGTATAGAGTGAAACGGGACCTGGCGCACAGGCGAGACTGAAACAGCTGTCTGTCTTACAAACTCGGGCCCTTCCAAACTGTCTTGGGTGCGCTGACGACTCAAAAAAAAATAAAAAATAACTGACTCTATGTGCCATCAGCTTTAAACAGACTCATCACATTTTAACATACTCGAATTTGTTTGTTTGTTTGTTTTTAATCTGTGTGTAAATAACCTCATGTATTTATCTTCCCTAACTTCATTTATTCATCTTCCCTAACTTCATTTATTCATCTTCCCTAACTTCATTTATTCATCTTCCCTAACTTCATTTATTCATCTTCCCTAACTTCATTAATGTTATTCATCTTCCCTAGTTTCATTTATTCACCTTCCCGTTGTACTGTTCCCTGTGGATACATCACAAGTACATCATGTGCACTGCATATACGACCATACATAAATCCTCTGTGTTTAGCACTAATTACACCAATACTTAATGAGCAGTTTGTAATGTGGACATGCCTTTCTCACCTGGCTTGGGGCCTTTAACCAGCTTTGCAAGTGCCTGTATGCATGTGCAAATATAGTCAAAATGTGGCAAAAAGAAAAAGTTCTATGTAGCAAAGCTTCTGGCAAAAAGAAAAAATGTTGTAGGTACCCTGTTTTTTTTCTCTTTGCCCCATTTTGACTTTGCTTCAAGCCTTGCTTTGACCCTGCAGATTATCTGTGGTTTTTGATAATATTTTGTCAATGTCCAAATATAGGTGTGATTAGACAACTGTAATACATATCTGAAGTGTCAAATTGTTTTTTGAATGTATAAAATACAACAACAACATAAAATTAATCTTGCATTTTCTTTCTTTCAATAGCTGATGCTATTGGCTGCTTCAAATGTACCTCAATCAACCATAAAAATCCTGAATGTGAAGATACATTCAATAATACAGGCAGGTTTTATGAAGAAGACTGCTGGGCTTCACGTAAGGACAGAACTGGATCTTTTCCTGGAACTCAATGTATCAAGATGATAGCTGAAGATGGTAAGGCTTGTAATTATTAATAAACTATTTAACACAGCATCCCATTAAAGATGGTATTGGTAGCATTCCTTAGCATTTTCAAATAAGGTGATCCTGAAATTTTTCTAATCATCACCCCAGTGCTGCTTTATTCTACCTTCATATTTTGCAAACCAAGACCTTAATTCTTGTTTTGTTCTGGGCCGTTTTCTGAAAAACTGGAGATCTTTTAGCATGTAAAAGAGGTTAACAATATTTTATAATGCACTTTCACACTTGCTTAAAATGCATTGTGGCACTCCCCAAGCTGTTTCTCAGTTTTGATTTATTTTAACTCTTTATGATACTATAGGGGCAAAACATTTAATGTCGAATTTCTCAGTTGTACAAAAAATGGACTTGGAACAAACAAGAACTAAAGACGTGAAAAAATTGAGATTAGGCCATAATATGGCATAGAAAAGTGCATCCTATAATTTCTACAAAAAAAATCATGAGACAGCTCACCTCCAAGTGTAGATTTTAAAGGTTTTAAAAGCTATTTTAACACTTTGTAAAGCTGAACTACAAAACTTTACACATGATTTTCTCAGAAAGTGTTGATATGGATAAAGAATATTTATTTATTTAACTCTGTCCATGTCAGCTTTAAGCATTCAAAATGATCGCTTTCTTTAAGCTTTAAATATTTCATTATTTTGTAAACAGCATTTCAAGTTTGCTGAAATGACATTGTTGTTGTAGAGAATAATTATAGTATTTCTTTCATTCTGCTTCATTTTCTTCTTCGTATGTTTGTTGAAATTTTACAGCAGTATTGCTTTTCTTTCTTCATCCTTTTTTTTTTTTAACTTAATTTTCATGTCTGGGTTTGCTTTACCTGACCTAAGCCTTGAATTTTGTGGTGTGGTGTTCTGATATTGTAGGCTATGTATAGTATGTGGGGAAAAAAAGTAATTTAATATTGCAATATGGAATATCAAAATAAATAACATTTGACTTCATATTTCCAAGTTGTATGAATGAACATGTACATGTTATGCTTGTCTCCATTTCCTCTCCAGAATCCATCAACTACACAGTTGTAGTGAGGAATTGTGTAGTGGATGATGGAGGGACCAATTCTGAGACTGAAATTGGAAGACAAAGCCATTGTGGCTGGATGCGGGTGCTCAAATATAACGGCAGGAGGATGCGAGGATGTATACTCAGCTGTGATACCGATGCCTGTAATTATGGCAACAGGCTCCAGATTGCTTCCCTTTTCACTGTCATAGTGGCTGCTGCTGGTCGAAAACTCATTCAAATTCTATAGAAATAGACAGCACTTTGCCATCAAGGAAGTCTGAAGATGAATTATGAACTTTAATACAAACTTTGGGCAAATTGATAAAATTGCACTTTTTTTGGTCATTTTTTTGGGCCAATTGGTACACAGTGGTAAATAAAATGGAGCCTCAGGAATACACACGGCTCTGTAATGACAACAAATAAGTTGGCGTGCCAAGATACAGTGACATGTCAAATATGTCACAAAACTTTTTTGTCAGAGTTGTCCAGTATTTGAGTGAAATAATGGATAGAGTATGCTAGCGTAGAACAGGCAGTGCTGCTTTTGGAATAATAAAAGATCAGCACTGACTAGGAAATAAGCAGCATTGTTTGGAAGACTGCCAATCTGTTTTCATATGGCAGTTTTTGGCTTCTGAAAAAGGATGCATTTTTAGGAGTTTTAACCCCAAAGACTCTGAATGAGACAGTTGGAGATGTATCTCTTTGGGGAAGGAAAACACGTGCATTTATGGATAAGATCTGAGTGCTTGATGTCTCAAGGACAAATGGAAGTCAGGTATGTTCTCAAGCTCCTGAGTGATGTTAAAGCAACGAAACTGGCCAGTGCAGTTCATCCAGATGGCAGAATTGTGACAGCTGACTGGTAAAAAAACAAAACAATGCTTTTGCAGTGAATGCATAATTTGTTTACTGCCGCTATAAATGTGGATGACAAGGATAGCCATCGATGAAAATAAACATCACAGATTTCAAACTGTGAAGTGAGGATTATGTATTGCTGAAAGTACACAAAGGATAGTTTTAAAACATGGTTTGCTGGCAGTCATTATACACGGTAATGACAAAAGCTTTATTTACATGTTCATGAAAGGCTCAACTGTCAGATAAATAAATGCAAGGACAGACTGATGTACACTGAGGTACCATTGACTGCACCCCAAAGAAGAAAAAAGGATTAGAATTATAACTGGCTCTAACAAGGCGATACACAGCAACTGTTCAGGAGTATCATAATACCAAAAGCATTTTTACTTCTTACAGTTCCATGTGTGCCCTGGCTTTGTTTTACCTTGGTATACCAGAGTACAGCAATGGCTGGTTTTTTTACTTTGTTTCCTGCCCAGGTAGTGTTTGGGTTCTACATATTGGGAATGGCAATGATGAAGTTTGTAGGTAAGCAACTGATGAGGGAATAATTATTGGCTAGATGGAAAGGAACCAAAGAGCACTCTGACTGTTGGTCAGCCATGTAAGAGCATTTTGGAAATGAAAATCAAGTAGAAGTTTGAATTGTAATACTTTATCTGCATGAAATGTGGAATAAAAATATGTCTCCGCAGAATTAGTGGGCCAAGTGATGTATTTGTTAACTTATAATGTGATTCTTATTTTGCTCTATATGAAAATTGTGAGGTTAAAGTAACTTCATAATTATACATGTATATCCAATGTCCTTGAAGTCTAAATGTTTATGTAAATTTAAAATAATAATATACTTATTATATGTGCGGATCATTATGTTATGAATACTTTTCAGTCGATTTAAAAGAAAAATATAAAATGATTATACATGCATGATGAAATAGTAGCAAGGTGTCTTACTCACCGCTGTTGTTTGTTCTGACTGATACATTACCAATTAGATACTGATAATTGTGCAGGTAATTACATTTACTGAAACAATGCAGTACATGTTTTATTCATGTACATTACTATTTATTAAGGTACTGTTTGCTGGTTCTTAAAGAAATTTGTATTCATACATCTCTCAGGAAACTAAAAAGAAAAGTAGTTACTTTCTGTGTGTAGACAAAATTTATGTTTCCCACAAATACCAAAGCTTGGACAAACTGAAAACCCAACAATAGTCATAATAGTATTGACACAGTGAACCATATCCAGTCTCATGTTACGTGTGTTTATCAGTCTTACTATACTCGTGGATGTGCATATTACGGAATTTGATAGTGTTACGAATGTATGTGTTTATGCACCATTACACATTCATAAACATGAAACAGAAAAAACATAACAAAGATCCAAAAGAATTTTCAAAAAAGCTGTGGTTGTCTTCTGCATATAAATATTTTGAAGAAGTCATTGATTCACTCATTCAGATGTAATTGTGTAGTTTTTAGATTTAGTTTAAATTAAACATTTCACTGTTCACATTTCAAAGATAGAAGTCATGTATATTTCATCTGCTGCCGTTCTTCATAAGTTTTTCTAATAATCTTAATCTTTTATGAGCCGTAAATATGATTGGGATGTGCACACACACACACACACAAAAATTGTCATTTTCAAAACCAGACTGACTTTTCTCGTGTATATACTTTTGTTGCTATCCAATACTATTTCTTTTTTTCCAACATTGTGGAAATATGAAAGTTGAAATAGATTCTAAATCATTTTAGAAATAAAATCTTGAATCTTGAATGGGTAGTGTAAATTTATCCCTAACGTTAGAGACACTTTCCAGTAGTTTTGCTGTCTTATAATGATAATGATATAATTATATTTTTTATATGTGAATCACAATATGAATCACAATGTTTCAGAAAAACTAGTTTCAAGTTTTAAATGTGATCAGTTATTTATAGTATAAGAATTGGCATGAAAACATATAAAACAAGAGTGAAATTTACTTTCCATTACTGTTCCTAGTTTGCTGTAGCAACATATAAGATTTGGTCTGATGAAACCAGATCATCTCAAGACTCAGCGATTTTTGAAACATTCAGATAATTTACTTATCAATTCAGACAGAACCACAACCTACCAAGCATGACACTGAATCGTGAATGCCACCAGATAAACCATGAATTCTAGACTTGTCAGGTTTATGTTTTATCTTTCTTTTAACAGTTATCAAAATGTGATGTAGGATCATTATCATTTTATAGATTAACAATTGTTATGTCATTTAGAAGATTTTCTTTTTTTTTTTTTGCATGGTATTCATTTTATCTAGTGATTCTGTCAGTTACTCATGTTATACATAGCATATTGTATATTTCGTGATTCATACATTTAAATGTTTCTTCCATTTTCATTACTGTGATTTTTTTCAGTAATAAAAAAAATATACAGTGAATATGTCAATGTGCAATTTATTTGATAATATTCCATATTCTGGAGGAAAAAGAAGTGATTTATTTTATATCCCATTATACCATTGTATTCTTTTGTGACTGAACGGAGTAAATCTAGATAGAACTTTCTCAAAAAACAAAGTGAAACGGCCGACCCAGCAGTGATCAAACTGAGTATAAGTTACCCCTTTTGAATGGGTGGGCATCATGTTTCGTAATTTTTGTTAAGTGGTAAGGGTCTTTCCAGTTCTGAGGAAAGTTTTCCATGTCTAGATTTAAAAAATGGAAATCTGCTATAGTATACACTATTATATTGTGCTGACTTTTAGCAAATATTTTTGTCCTGAATTCCGAACTGGAAATCAAGACTTGTCCACCTGCAGCTGCATACAGTTCAGTATCTTTACAAAGAATTGCTCATGACCACACAATATTGTCACAACTGAATCTTTTCTTGCATACAAAAAACTAGCGCAGCAAATGCTGTAAGTAACTGGTTTTGTCATAAATGTCATTAATCAATGAAATTTCTCTCTCATTTTTTCCATATTTATTGCCTGATGTCGTAGCAGTTCCCACAGGGCAGTGTAAATGTTCTTATGTTTCAATTTTAATAGAAAATCTGTTTTTAAAGTGTGACCTAGTCACATACAATGCGGTGATAAGCTGATTTCATTTCCTGATGTAATTGTAAATGCAGCGTAATTTCAAAACTATAATTTTTATGTGCGTTTGAAGTAATGAAATTCAGCTGTTCTGATCTACCTGGGGTAACATATCAGATAATGAAATGTCATTCAATGCTGTCATTGGTTTTGGGGTGGGGGGGGGGGGGGGGGTCTCAAATTTTTGTGCGCAAACATCATTTATATTACAGATGCACTTGCAGGGGGGATAAACACATACAGACAAAACAATGTCCACCTACATTATTATGAAATCTTCAAAATTCATCTGTAAAACTTTATCCTATAAAAATAAAATTGAAATCAAAAAGAAGATCAAGATGTGATACAAAAATGAAGCAGAAAGATGAGCTTGTTTTTCAATTAATATTTTTATGAAATGCATAGAAAATCATTTGAATTTTTCAAGACAGCTAAACTTTTGATGTGATTTTAATTATTGGGGATAAAAGATGCTGTCACCTGAGACAAGGTCTCATGTGTTCAAAACCAACTGTTTCAGCCAGCAAAAATAGCTTTTTTAGTTTCTATTTACTTCATAATAGCCTTTAAGACCTTGACATGAAAATGAAGGACATTTAATGGGAAAATTAATGAAAAAGTGAATTTTTTTTTCTCTTTCAGAATTTTTTTTTTTTTGTTGCTGTTTTTTGTACACTCATGTGTGCCACATGAATAATCACATTAAATGCTATATACCTAATTATTTTTGTTAAATAATACTTCCATCTCATAAGCATTACGAAATTTTTTATTAACCTCTCATATCTATTAGACATAACTTGGTACACAACATTGAACATATACTGCAGATCTTTGCAAAACTCGAATACTGTACTCATGGCTCACAATAGCAGGGTGTACACATTGTTAGGTATTCTACAATAGGTTTTCACAAAACAGATACCAGTAATTATTTTCTCTATTTCATTTGGGTTAGACTGGATATGATCCACACCAAAAACCAATGCCACCTCACAGGTATAATTGTGTGTTGCAGAATTCATGTATCATAATAATTATTAAAACATGTCCACCTGTTTGGTTAAATAAACTTATTACTTTCATCTGTTTAACCACTGTATGCTTCTAAATTTAAAGATGTGTGGTGAGGTTGTTTCTTTCTTATTTTAGTATGTTTGCTTGACAATCATTTGTTTATTTTTCAAAGAAATTCCTGTCACTTGATAATAGGCTTCACCAATTTTACCAAAAATTCCTAGATTCTGTGACCTTAACCTTGCCCTTAAGTGAGACAAACATTGCATTTCGTACTAGTCAGTTGATATGTGCTAGATGTTTGCCTCACCTTCTCCACTCACCACTCTATTTGATGGCTGATCAACATTCAACTAGCTGGGTTTTCCCCAAAATCTTCTTTTCTACTATTGAGGGGAATCAGAAGGGATCTAAGTGCCATTTGACTGCTTTTGAGAAAAAAGCAAAGGACATCATTTCAGTACAAACCAATTGAATTTAATAAACGTTTGCAATACCGACATCAAATCTTTGAGTAAATCATTGAAATAGTAAATTTGATTGGTTTATACTGATCTTAATCACTCTTCAGTCGGCATCCTTATCTCAGTCTGACAATGATTTTTATATGATTTCTAACAGGTTGGTACGGTTATTATAAAGGCTAGGCAGATTTTCCCATTTCGAACAAACGGCAGTGCAATGTCATAACTAGCTGACCTGGAATGATGCCATTCTTATGAACAAACTTGAGGTCAATTCTACGCAGGCAGACTAACACAGGATTGCTCCCTGATCACTAAGATTTGTCACCCAGACAGATGGTCACACTTTCTGCTGTTTGTCTTTCCATGTCACTAAACTACAACTGTCAGACTTAACAACGCTCTTGAGAAAATGCAGCACTCAACATTTAACACTGTCTAAACAACTTTTACAAAACCAGTTATTCTGATGACAGTCAAAAGAAAACACAAGGAGTCACAAGTGAATTCATTCATTCTATTATTTCCATATTACACAGCAATAAAAGATTAATATGACAGATTTTCCCTTTTCTTTATGATAGCAAATATTTCACAATGATAGGAAATAGCAATTAACTTACATTTCTGCACAAGTCAGGCACATTTCATGAAAAAATATCACAGACTATTAATGGACGGAATAGATAATGCAAATTTTCACGTGAAATTTTTCTCCCAAGGGATGATTTTGACTTGAACAAATACAGATATAAAAGACGGGAATGCTCAATGAACAACAGCGTGACACACCACAAGCAGTGTACAATAACAATACTACTTTTCAAAAGGAGAATTATGAATGACATCTGTTGGAAGTCAACGTGAGCTCTGATAAAATCAGTTCACATGACTGACAATTTTCTTACTAATTGTGATGTCTTGTTTGTTTAATGGCCAGTTTAAATAGAAAGAATATGTTTTGCTTCTGTTCCAGTTGGCTGTCAGAAGCAATGAAAGTACAGGAGGAGGGATAAAGGAAAGAAAGAAAGGATAGGAAACAAAGAACAAGAGAGATAACAATGGCATGCACATTGTAGTAACATTCAACGAGAATGACATGACCTTATGAACAAAGATTGAATATTGTAGACTAATGTGAAACAGCCCTGTAGGGTGGTTCAGTATACCACATTATGTAATACTGAACATCAGTAATATGCCCTGACCAGTGCTATCTTAACATTATTATGGGCCCCTAGGCAAAGCAACAGGATTTTCTTTCCCATTTCAGAAACCAATGTAAATGTGCATGCATGGGGGCTCCCTGAACCCTGGTCCCCTGGGCAACTGCCCAGTTGATTAAGCTGGCTCTGGCCCTGATAAAATTGGGTACCTTAAAAGTAAAGAAAACATGTTTGTGGAGATAACCATGGTCAGTCTGGTCATGACATTACATAAATGTATTATGCTGAACATGTTGTCTCTACTGGTTGACAATCAGGTTGGGCATGCCATAACACACTGTATTGAATATGCCCCTTGTGACTACTGGCAGATCAGCACCTTTGGACTCATCTTTGCTCTTGCCTTGCTCTGTTTCTGGAGGGTTAACCTGCAATGCCTTCTGCACATCGCCTGCTCCTGTTTGTTGTTTTTTTTTAAACAGAAGAAACATAAAATTTTTGCTGGTGAAAATAAAAAAAGTAATTTTGAAACTGGGGACTATAAACTTAATTACAAAGTTAGATTCTACGATAAAGAAGATTTTTTTGGGTGTGTGTACCTGCATGTGTGTAGTTGTGTGTATGTGTATTCAATTTTTGAAGAATTTGAAAAGAATTTGAAAAATTCAGTTTATGGAGATATGCACACGACAGATAGTAGCAGCAAATGAATAAGAAGTCTGAGGGCATATGGAGCTGCTCTTTATATATTTGCCATCAGACCAAGAAGAAACAAAAGTCAAAGGGTTAAGTAGTTTGCAGCAGTTAAATGAGAAAACTGGGAAATGATGTCCTGTGTCCACTGATAACCACAGTTACCAGAGTTGTTGTATTATGGCTGGCTTACATGTAGACTGAACAAAAAATACCAACTCAAAGCCAAAAGCCAAGATGCAAATTTCTAAAAACCATATTAACCACAGTACCAGAAAAAAAAAAAAAAGTTCTGAGTCTTGAAGTCCAGGTCAGCCTTGGGCATACGAATGCAAAATGCTTCCATCATTTTCTTCACTACTTTTATGCTTAAAAAAAAGGTGAAAAGCAAGCATAAGACAGACTTTATAAAAAAAAAAATTCATTTAAAAAAATCATTCTTAATCTGTTTGTATTACCTTTAACAGAACTCTTCCTCCTCTCTTTTGCAGGCTCAGGTTCCTTCTCTGTTGTCTCAGCTGCTTTCTGACTTGCCTTCTCCTCCTCTTGAACTTTGATTGGGTTTTGCAGCATGTGCAAAACTTGCCCTATTGTCTTGCCTTTCTGCAGCAAATCTACAAGAGGCCACAAGAGAGACACTTATGAATGCTGTTTTTAAATTACTGTCACATCAAGTATGCACAAAGAATAAATATCCATGAGTCAGGGCCTGAATAAGGTACACAGCTTTTGTCAGGCACTCAATTCATGCTCTGAGTGTTACTTGCCGAGCCGTACATTAACTATAAAAACATCCATCTAGAGGACTAAGACACCAGGGGGCTCTGCCCCTACTGCAACCCCCTGCACATAGATGCTTCTTAAGTCACACCCTTCTGTTATCTTTGTTGTTTGGCTCATGGAACTCCTCCATGAATAAGTATCACTCTTCTGTTCTCTTTTTAATTTCACTGTGATGGTTACAGTTCCTAGTCATCTTTCATCTTCCTTCTTTTTAATGCAGTTTCTGGCTTTGTGAAATATCACAACCTCAATTCTTGTTTGTCCTATCTCCATTTTCTGAAAAACTGTTCAAAATGTGCTGTGGCACTTTTCAAGCATCAAGCTGTTTCACAGTTCCGATTTATTATAACTCCTTATGCCAAAATACATTTAACATCAAATTTCTCAGCTGTGCAAATAGCAGAGTTGGAACAAACAAAAACTAAGGTCAAGAAATGTCATCATATAACATCCCATTTGGTATGTCAGATATCAGATACCACTGCCATGGGGTTTCTCGTCACTTTCACACATCCGTCTTCATGCAAACTGCATTAGTGTTATTATGATGAAACTATAATATACACACCAAGGCTCAATTTCTCTTGCATTTTAACAGTCTCCAACTGTCTTTAGTCTTCAGATCTCATAATCTGAGGTGTCTGAACATTATTCATTAAAGGGTATGTACATGATATGACACAATGTGCTAATGAAAACATATTTTGCAAAAGCCAATGTGTGTAGAAATTTCAATTTCATAATTAAAAATGGATGTCAAGAGACAAAAAAAAAAAGATCATTACCATGGATAAAATTAAGAATAATGAAGAATACAAATGATTATTAATTCCAGTTGCTTCAGTTTAAAATTACTTGCTGTTGTCATATTACTAAGACACATGTTACAGAAATGTGGCCATTGATTTATTTGTTTTGTTGTTGTTGTTGTTGTTTCCTTTAACCTAAATTTTTATTTGTTACATTACCTTTCGCGTCACCCAAAAGAGCAGATACTTACAAAGCATAGACTTTTCAATCTTGGCTGCATTCTCTGCTAAAGAACAATGCCACTGGTTTTCCACAATACATTTGATCCCTGTCAGACTGGCCAGCATTGCCATTTCCACAGGAGATTCAAGGCTGATGGCTGTGGGGCTGAAACAGACCAGCATAGACAAAAAGAAAAATAAGAGACAAACTAATATTAGCCCACTGTCTTCAACATATTAGACATACATACAAAATAAACAGTGAGCTAAAAATTACAGATAGAAATCTATCCATGAGTTTTTCCGCAGGTAAAAAATCTTATCTAAATTAAATTTCAACCTAAACTGCTTCAAAAAGCCGAGGCGGGAGCAAAACAGCAAATAACTGTGCCTGCTCATCCTGCAACCATCTCATTAATGCTGCAAGGGTGAGATATAATTAAATACTGTCTGTCACAAACAACACACCGGGGACAATCAAATTCATTTATTTGAGTGCCCAAATGTTCCCTGCCTTCATTCTCATAATTGCCAACTCCAAACTCAATATTTTTTCTTTCTGGAATTTGACCCTTTCACTATCAGCCGTCTAAATATAGCTAGCCCTTGATGGGATTGTAGACAGGAGACAGTGCCCTGGGACCTGGATTTGCAATGAAGCAAACTGGGGGCTTTAAACCTGAGAAAACACTATCCATGAAAATGTTTATCTGTTTCTAGATTGTCATTTAGATTTCAAATGAAAGAGCAAAAATAAATTTGTCTGACACTGCGGGGAAAAACTATTATTATGTGATAGGCCTCTTACATTGTGGAGTATACCCAAGCAACATCAACTGATATAGCTTCAAGACATACTATATCTTGACACTGTATCTTGGCATTACATTCCATTTTACGCTTTTAACAGTAAAAGGAGGCAGGAGTTTAAAATGAAAATGTAGTATCAGTCACCATTCATCTCATCATCTCAGAATAAAGTAATAGTACTGCTACTATTTTATGTCTTGATTTAACTACTTTTTGTCATATTGATCGATATCCCAAATCTGCAAACTGCTGTAATTTGATGTCCAATTTCAACAAGAAAGAATTACAAGCAAACATCTCTTGGCAAGAACTGAAAGTTGTAAGGATAAAGTCTTACACTTACAGGTAATTCAAGATGTGAGAATTTAATAGCTGATGCTCAGTTTTATTGAAAGCAATGCTTAATTGCATGCATCCTTATTTGAATAAATATTTGCGCAAACTCGAAAACATTCTTTTTTTTTATTGCAAGGCTTCATATTTTCTTTCAGCAGATGTAAAAATCAATTTTCACATCAAAACCGGATCCAACTCATCTTGGTCAAACTTTCATATCACAGCATGCCTGGTAAATACTTACGTCTTAAGAACATCAAGTTTATTCTGGCGTTGAAAACTCTTTGATGTTTCAGCCAAATCAAATGAAAACAGAATGTTGCAGTCTGTAGATAAAGAAACAAGAATAATTTAAAACAGTCGCATGTGTCATATTTGCAAATCCTTTATAATTTAGCTCATTTTGAATCATTGTTTTCTTTCTCCTAACTTCGTATTGATCACAGCCATGGAAACTTGGCTGTAATAGCCACAGTTGCTCTACGTTATTTATTACTACAACATGCTAAACCATACCTTGAAGACAGAAAAACAAATGTCCACTGATTTGTTCCTCTTTAACAAGGGTTTCTTTGGTTAGTACGGGTTAGTGCTGCAACGCCAGTACTATCCATGACTTTGCTGTTTGTCTTCAAAGTGGATAGGTGGACCCTGGGGTGTACCTAGCGAAATATAGGCGTTTTAGGATAGGTGGACCCCGGACCAATGAAAAGCTGTCTTTCATCGCCGAGTTAGGCTAGGGTAAGAAAACAAACATTCGAATGGTGGCATGGATGTCGATAGATCTAGATCTATCTAGATCTACATGTTTTGTTGGACCTGGGGGGCATGAGGGTCTAGTTAGTTTGTATCAATGGGCGGTAGTCAGGTTGACTAATCAGACGAAAAGGGGCTGGGGTAGCCATTGGCAATCAATGTACATCCAAGTAGGCCTACATTGGCTGAGATCATACCTCCATGGTGCAGCGGTTGAGTGAGTGGACTTGAATGCCAAGTTTCTGGTACAACCAGATAAGTACTTATGACTGGAATTTGTTGCTGAATTACAACAGAATTTTTCTTTTTGCAACATCACTCTTACGGAACACACCACTTTTAAGAACTACTATCCTAAAACATTTCACTACAATGAACCCAGCCCGGGGTCCACCTATCCTTAAACCTACTTATTATTTCCCCAGGTACAACCCGGGATCCACCTATCTTATACAGATAGGCAGACCCCGGGGTCAACATATCCTCTATCGTTTGTCTTTCCTGACTCATGTGTTTACATTGGCAACTTCCACCTTTTTCTTCTTCTATTTTATTTTCTCTCTTTTAACTCTCACATATTCTGTTGCTTCACAATGTTGCTCTCTTTTGTCTTTTTCACGAATTTTTCTTGGAATTACTAATTTTTCCATCATCTTAAGTTGCATAAATATATATTGTGCTTTAATGGCTGACAAGGACAATTCTGCAGTATAGCATTTTTTATGTTGTTCAAATGTAAATTAGCAAATCTAAAGTTCTTTGGTTCTCAAGGGCCCCAATCAAAAGCCTTTGGCCCTGATTAGCAAAAACTAATTTTATGGTCCACTTCTCTACCCATTAATGAAGAAAAAAAGATAGCTTTTCAGCCATCTGACCTGGAATGTTGAGAGCTGACATTTTATGTGGAGGGATGTAAGCCAGAAGTCGTTCCATGCCATAGAAGATAAACGAGCTGCTCTCTGTCAAGTAGATCTCCCACTCACCAACACTGTTCAGCAAATCAAGATATTTCAGTGTCACAACACATTCAATTTTGATAATGAGAAAGCACTAATAATGCAAAACAAGGATGCCAAACTTGACTAAGAAAAATGTGAGCGAGCCCCACTAACCTCAACAGAAGTTGCACTGGACCAAACGGAGAAAATGAAACACAAATATCCAATTTTTTGATGATTTTTTTATTTTGGTCTATACTTAAAGTTCAACCATTTTTTTACATTCTTTGAAAATATTAGGTCTCAATCAGCCTCTAAATATGATAAATATTGCTTTTAATGCCTTTAATATTGCCTTTGACATCAAATATCACAGCAATAATGGGGTTCACTGAACTCCCAATAACTTAAAAATTAATAAACCTATTGTCACAAAATTTTCCTCCGTCTTTAATGGCGATTTTCTCGGAAGTTGCTTCCATTTTTGATTGGGGGGTAAGTATCTTTAAAAAGCCATAATTTTGCAATAAAAAGGAGCATTGCAATAATTTCTACACCAAATTAAAGATGAGATTTCATACGTTGTGGTGATATTCATAACTCAAAACTGAAAAAATGCAACTCCCGTTCAGGTTAGTGAGGCTCGCTCACAAATGTGCTTCTAACAAATCACGAATGACAAGGGTGGGTTGATATATATATACAATACTTTTAATCTGCTAAAATAGACTTAACCATACATGTAAACACTCCCAGGGATATGTTGCAGCCTATGTCATGATTCCTAAATCTAATAAGTTCATCAATTGGAAAATTGCAAAATATATAATGATAACCAAAAAGGTTTCATATCATCAGATATATTTTTACATGAAATATTGCATAATGTTTCTATGCTATCCGTTACCCCTGAACACTGCGTGCAGTTTGTTTATGGATGACTATCTGATTAAAATCATAAGCCCAATCTCTTCTTAGAGCTTAAACTAGACCAACTAAATCATCAAAGAGACATGAAGTGTTTCATAAAAAATCATTATCTCATAGGTGGAAATCTGATATACTAAACTTCCGTCATGTGCTTTGTGGAAACATCTGGAATATCACTGCAGCAGTTTATGAATTTTTCAACTCCTTAGTTACATTTTCAAGTTAAAATGGCATGAAAAGAGAAAAAGCTTTGTGTTGCAAAGCCGTGCATCAATAACAAACAATAAAGAAACATTACAATAAATGACAAATATTTTCTGAATTGCTTGTTTCCAACATGGGGCTTTACACCATACAACCTTCTCTCTTCTTTTGTTATTTTCAACTTTACTCCAAGCCCTGCTGTGACCCTATAGATTTCCACATCTTTAAGTATGTTAGTGCATCTGATGAAATCGGGCTTAAAAAAATTTCAAGCAAAATATTTTAATGCTCGTCCCATGATGAGTGAACCCGTCCATGAAATGCCCTTTATGGGGATAGCCAGTGGCCAGTCAGCCAATCGTTTGCGTGTTGCCGATAACCTCGGCAGGCGGGTCAATCAGGTCCTTTTGAACACGTGTATCATGTTTACTTTAGGACGCAATAACAACAATAGTGGTGGATAAATTGTGAGGACCCCTATGATATTTGGATAAAGAAGTGGTGACGAGATGCAATAGGATCTATTGTTAAATAGAACGCCCACAATCAAGAATATTCTGCATTGACACATGTTTTATCCTTTTCCCAAGAACCACACGCTTGTTTTGACCCTAAATCAGGCCATTCAGGTAAACAAATTATTTTTTAAGCCAGGCACTTAATTTACCAATCACATGTATCATGGCATTGCCTTCTCCCTACTTCACTATGTAAAGGTTCCATGTACTATGATGTTAGTTTTTTTTAGCACTCCTTTAGCAAGAGATTTGATTTCCAGCTCAGCTCGTAGAGTACATACATGTTCTGAAAAGCAGTTTAATCAAAGCAACACAAGATCTCTCTAATTACCACATCAAATAAAGACAAGTACCAACAACAAAGTCAGTCATTTTCTCCCAGTTTTCCCTGATGAAAAAACCTACCGACAGGATGCCCTTATGCAGCAAGCCCTAGTATTACATCAGAATTCATCATTACAGATATAGAACAGTTTCTCAAATACGCAGATGGCCTCTTTCTTCTCATTTCACATGTAGACAACAACAAGCATCAAAGTAAAAGTTTCCCCAAGATTTTCCTCAGTTCGAATTTCAGACCGTCAATACTATTACATGACTATGACAAATAGTTACGAACAGTTGCATTGAACAAACATAATCGGACGATACCATTTTGTCAGACATAGTAGGGGTGCAGGATAAATAAACAAACGAAAATAACATGGAAAAAAACGTGAAAAAAATTATAGTCGGGGCAACCGAATAAACAAAACACGAGGGGCAGCATTGCTATACAATATACTGGCCTCTCACAGGACTCAATTTGCAATATGTAGGCCACAATATTGGCCTCGCGTGTTGTGAGGGGGGGTTCTCTGGAATCTGGTCTTTTACCATACGCCCGATTTTGCCAGATCCACTAGAGTATATTCTAACCATCATATATTCATATACTGACCTAGGAGTATGTTCATCTCCGGGAACACCCAGCCACCTGGGAGTGAACTGTGTTTCATGCTGTTCCAGGATTTTGTTAAACTCCTTGATTGGTTTGTTGAGCTCGGTCACAGCACACTCCAGATAAGGATCAACAATATCTTTTTTTTTTGTAATTAAGGAGAATATACTATATAATTTGAAAAAAAACAACTGTCTAAAAACACTGTAAAATGACAATAGAAGTAAATTTATAAAGGTAAGCAGAAGCTTCAGGGAGACAGACACTAGTGAAATTAATATATTAGAGAAAGGTACCCAGACAGGTACTCTACGTCAATCCAACAGAGATATATGTGGGATTGGTAAAATTACCAAAGGGGCGGATTCCGTAAAATCAAACCTACATCAGCCTGATGTCGTAACCAGTGGATCTGTGTAGGAACAATGTCATTCCTCTTTGGAAACTTGAGGTCAAATCCTACACATAGGATTTCCAAAGGGTTTCTGGCTGGGTAAGGCATTTAGAAGTGTATGCTTAGTTAGTTCTCAGAAAAGTGGAGACTGAAAGAAATAAGAAAGATAGGTGACCAGGGTGGGCTCAAACCTATGACCTCTGCTATAGCACCAACCGCCTTGCCAGGAAGAAGAACTGTAACTCTTAGAAGATGACAGGGCCGATGATCGGCCCAATTATTTTACAATGAAAAAGATGATGGAGCGAGTGTCATGGTCTTGTAGCCAACCAGAATGCTTGTTTCATAAAATCTACGGATCTGTACATATCAATGGTGGATCTTCCTGCTGTTATAAACATATTACTGTGTTTTTTATCCTGTGAACCCACGTCTTTCCTGATGGATACCATCCAAATACCCCTCATCTCCAAAAGGTTAAAATGACCACAAGGCATGCTAAAACACTGCTAGAACAATGCAAAAATATTCAAATGTTATAGTGGGAGCTGGTCAGATGTCGCCCTCTTTGATGTCACAACAACAATAATAAGAATAAAAACCTTATCACTTTCCAGGCAATAGATTAATGGATGCATTGTTATGCTGAGTTACCACTATTTGGCAAAAGGTTACTACTGAAAGTGGGAAGAATGCAATAGGCTGTTGTTGGAGGAGCACGGTATTTTACATGGAAAGCGATAGGTGAACAGTGGACACAACTTGGCACTTTCTCTTCTCAGCTTTGTAATTCAACTAGCCCCACTCACAACAGCTCAGGCAAAAACTTACAGACTGGTAAAGACATTAACATACTCTGTTTCTGCTTTTAAATTTGTCAAATATTCACACTGCTGGTGGACCTTGTTTATGGCCTAGATTACTGCTAGTTGGTTTCATAGTCAAATTACTCCTTATTATTCTTAGCCCTGTAATTGTCTGTGGCCAAGTAAATCCTTTTAATTTTTAACACTTTTATGCCAGGGCCAGTGACCTCAGCTTTAGAGGATGTGTATACTTTATTTACTCCAGAATAAAGTAAGCTCCAAATGCCAGATTACAGGACTAGAACTTGCAACTCAAAAACCTCTTGGCAGGATGCAGAAATGTCACCCATAGGGATGACAGGGTTAAAATGATGGCAAATGTTATGTGCACTGAAAGTTACTCTTATCTAGTCTAACAATGAATACTCCAGAATACTCCAGAATAAAGTAAGCTCCAAATGCCAGATTACAGGATTAGAACTTGCAACTCAAAAACCTCTTGGCAGGATGCAGAAATGTTACCCATAGGGGTGTCAGGGTTAAAATGATGGCAAATGTTATGTGCACTGAAAGTTACTCTTATCTAGTCTAACAATGACTAGAGTACGACTTCCATATGTTCATCAACATAAACCCCTAGTACACTGTGCAACTGCCATATTATTGACATAAAGTACTTGCCTCTTCCCCAGTTATTGATATTTCATCAAGAAACATGTCTTGACACAAGGATGGGTCTTATATGGTTTTGTCTGAATTAAGCTTCACTAAAAAAAAATAACCATTAATGAAAATTGCCAAATGGTAGAAAAGGTTACATCTAAAATCGTGAGTGTTGACCGCAAGTTGCCAAGCCTGAGGTTGTCTGTCCAGAGGGATCTGAAATGTCCAAATGTCATTTTTGGTTTGTTCAAGTATCCATGAAAACCTGCAGTGTGATTTTTTTTATCATCCACTGGATAATCTAAGTTACAAAAACAATGTTTTCATACTTCAAACTATAAATAAATGATTTATACACAGAAAAACTGATAAGAACAGCCACAGAGTAAAATGCATTCACCTCAAGAACACTGAGAAAATTGCACAATAGCTTTCATATGTGAAAATAAATTTTAGCCCATGGCTAGCAAATAAAATTTAGTAAAGTTTAATTTTTATTTTGTGACCTAGCATACCATTAGCTGACGACTGTGAAGTGTAGATTACAGCATAACAATCTCAAAAATGGAGTTCTCCTGGATTACATTCAAGACATACTAAAATTTTCATATCAGTGACAATAAAGTAAAAAATGTATTAGTTGACACATCCATCTCCCACAATAATGAATTGGCTTCACAGATTTCATATTAAGTTACTGTTAACCCCAATTAAAATTTTTACAAACAAGACATTGCCTCAATTCTGTTTTATTCTATCTCCACATCAGTGTGTTTGAAGAAAATCTTTCGTAAAGTTTTATAGTTAAACTTTACAAAATGTTAAAATAACTTAATGATACTTTATTTCCAGTGGTGAGATATCTTCATAATCTTTGTGGGAATGACAGAACACATTCCATTATACCATCTTATGGTTTTATCTCAATTCTTATTCAAATGCAGTTGTTAGAGGACTGGAGTAATTTACAAATTAAGCTATAGGCCCATTGCGCATATCGGCCATCTTTGATGTAAGGACCGACGCACCACCATGACAATTGTAGCATTGATATTGATTCGTTAGCTGATTTGCACTGCGAGCACTTGCGGTGCTGCAAATCAACCGGCGGCGAGCTAAAAGTCGTTCACTACAGTAAACAATGGCACCTGTGTACATGCACATGGGAAACGTTCAGTCAATTCTTTCACTTCCTTTCCCTTGTTAACATGGATGGCAGGGAATCTGACCAGCTTGGATCCATCCTTTCCACACCTGTCATAACAGTCAACCAGTCAACTGCAATGCAACCAGCAAGCATTTTAACCACTTAGACATATCTCGAAGTTACACTAATTAGCTGATCCACCGGCCATCTTGGGTGTCAGAAGAACAAAACAAAAACACTCTGTGACGTCATTCGCAATGGGCCAATAGCTGAGTAGTGGACACAATTCAGCATTTTCTCTCTTTGGCTTTGTAATTAGGCTTTGGTCCGCTAACAACAACTTTGTTCAGATGGAGATGAAAGAAAACAGTACTGGAGGAATAAAAACAATGACTTACAATCTTTGCTTGTTTCTGCTTAGCTTCCCTCAGACCTGGGATCCTAGACATGATAGTGGAAGAAGTTTCTTTCTGTACTTTTTTCTTCCCATCTCCTTTGGCATCTTTGACCTCTGGCTCTGCTACACAAACACATGAAAAGACAGAGAGATCCCATTAAAAGGTCATTAAAACTTGAACACAGGTTAAAACTCATCACCTCATTCTCTGTTAAAAATGGAATATTGCACTGCCACTTCACTCTGGGTGTGTAAAAACCCACTACTGTTGCTAAAGTGCATCTTTTTCAGAATGATTTTCTTGAAAAGTGTTTGCAAAGGCTTATATTTCACACTATATCTTCAGGAACTGATTTTTAAATTTTTCTTTACAGGTATATAGCTTGATTTTAAGTTTGCTCCTTTACGTTTTGTGCAAAGTAATAAGGAGACCAGGTTATTAACCCTCGTCCCCCGTTTAGTGAACTCGTCCACATAACGTCCTGTGCAGGGATAGCCTGAGGCTAGTCAGCCGATTGTTCACCTGATGCCGATAACCTCGGCGATCAGGTCAATTGGGTCCTTTTTGAACACGTGTATTGTGTTCACTTTAGGATACAATAACAACAGTAGTGGTCGATAAATCGTAAGGGACCCCTATGATATTTGGACAAATTACTGGTGATGAGATGCAGTAAGTTGTATTGTTAAACAGAACTCCCATAATCAAGAACTTTCTGCAGTTACATGCCATTTAACACGCGTTTTATCCTTTTCCCAAGAGCACAGCTCTTGATCTGTCCCTAAGTCAGGCCATTCAGATGAAAAAATTATTTTTTAAGCTAGGCACTTAATTTACTAATCGCATGTATCATGACATTGCCTTCTCCCTCCTCCAGTAAGTAAAGGTTCCACCTACTATGATGTTAGTTTTTTTAGCACTCCTTTAGCAAGAGATTTGATTTCCAGCTCGTAGAGTACATAAATATACTGAAAAGTGGTTTAATCAAAGCAACACAATATCTCTCTAATTACCACATCAAATACAGACAACGACCAACAATAAAATCAGTCATTTTTCTCTCAGTTTCCCCTGGTGAAAAACCTACCGGGAGGACGCCCTGTCACGAAGATGGTCACGACCACGTGTGTGATGAGTACCTAACTTATTTACCTTTCAAACCCAGCTAACAAGCCAAGCAAGCAGACCAGCGATCAACGGACACATGGAGTGAGATTTAAATTAAACGATATTTAATTATAAATGCATGACAAAACTTATGTCAAAACATTCAACTCATGATAATCACATACATAATCACAAAAACAGAGATACTTCAAATTTACTCTTGGGGATCATGGCTATTATCTATTCCCCGTTTCACATCTAGATCTAATCCCTCTGTCTATAAACTTAACTACGTATACTTAATAGTCTCTGTCAACAGCTGCCCTCCTCGTTGACGCAGTTTCACTTCTCCAGAGTTCACACAATCCTTTCTAGATCGTTAATTTCGACGATAAAAGGGGAAACAGACGCCCCTGGCTTCACACAAATAAGAACACACAGTTCACACCCGCCATCGTAGATTACTTGTTCATTGAGGGGTTCTCGACATCCCGTCCTCAAGACTCTTCAACTTGCAAACACACTGCACACCGACGGTTCACACCCGCCATCGTAGATTCACGAGCTTCTGATGGGTTCCCATCCTATCATCAGAACTCAACTTCTGGTCCCCATGGCACGACCTTCCACTTGTCGCCCGGACCGATAAATTCTTCTTATTGGGAAATAAATGTGAACATCATGGATCCCTCACACACCTAACACTTCTGGTCCCCACTGGCACGACCTTCCACTTGTCGCCCGGACCGATAAATTCTGCGTCTTCCTTTAGGAATGAATAACTTGGGAACATTCATAGATTCCTCACATACATAACACCCCTGGTCCCCATGGCACGACCTTCCACCTGTCGTCCGGACCACTTCTCGCTGCGTCTTCCTTTAGGGATGAATAACTTGGGAACCACGTGTGTCGAGCTTCTCCTCTACTTATACTCCCGAGGTTTTTGCACACGCGACTAGTTTAAAGCGAGTCGTGTGTATCTATCCACGCTCGTCAACAATGTTAAAAACCGTGTTTTCCCCTGCTAAGCTCACCCCCCTAGACTCGTGGCGCACAAGGCCACCGACCTTCCTCGTGATAGTAATCTTTCATGCTAGTCAACAACTTAAATAAACTCCCCTTCTCCCCTACCAAGTTTACCCCCTCTATACTCGTGGCGTACAAGGTCATCAACCTTAATCGTGACAGCCCTTATGCAGCAAGCCCTAGTATGACATTGGAATTCATCATTACAGACATAGAACAGTTTTTCAAATATGCAGATGGCCCCTTTCTTCTCATTTTACATGTAGACAACAACTAGCATCAAAGTAAAAGTTTCCCCAAGATCTTTCCCAGTTTGAACTTCAGACTGTCAGTATTATTACATGAGTATGACGAATAGTTACGAATAGTTGCATTGTAATAAATGTAATCGGACGACACCATTTTTTTAGACATAGTAGGGGTAACAGGAAAGATAAACAAGCGAAAACAGTGTGGAAAAAATAACGATTCCACCGCAACATAATAAACAAAACATGAGGAGCAGCGTTGCTATACAATATATTGGCCTCCCACAGGACCCGATTTGCAATGTGTAGGCCACAATATTGGCCTTGCTTGCCTCGCATATTGCACAGGGAGGCCAATATTGTGTACTCCCGCAGGACGAGGGTTAAAACAACATTTGCACAGCACTAAAAGGTGCAAAAATTCTTTCAATAATTACCATTGTAATGATGAAAAAGTTATTAGATAACAATCCAAATAGGGGAGGAACTGATGAGACCTGGAACAGCAAGGGGAGGAATGTGGCACACAATTTCAGAGACCTGTGACTTTCATAATGGTCGGGTCCATAACATAAAGAAGTAACCGACTGAAGTTACAATGTTTGTAATTTCATACCATGCCTGTCGTCCAAAGAGCGATTGTAGAGCAACTGCAAGGAGAAGTCCCTTGACACAGAATTAACCCCCTCAATCATCTGCAGTGAAACATTTGCTTCCAGGGGGAGCTGCATTAGCTCTGAATCAACCAGTAAGATAGCACATTCATTCTGGGGCTGTGGGTCTTTGGAACCTCTCTCCTTTTCCTTGCCTTCTGGAGCTAAGTCTCTGTTACTTCCAAGGGCAGAGTTGCTCGACCTATGGTTAAAAGACAGTTTGTAATTTATATATTATTTGTTGTATATAAAACAGAATACATTTTATATACAGAATGCCTCATCAAATTGACACAAATCATTTAATATCCAAATCTAAGTCAAATTAATCTAAGTCAAACAAAAACAATAATTTCAACTTTATCCAAGGTCCACTCTGTCTGGTTGAATTATGAATTAAATGAAATATATATGAACCTGCTTCTATACAGTAATTGCAATCATAATTATTTTCAGTTGGTGTACATACTCTACATTACAACAAAATGATTTTTTGCATAAAATATTTTTTTCAGTACATATGTTCATTTATATCACACCAAAAGTGAATCAACTCCCAAAACTGTTAAAAGTACATTTTTCATTTTCATTCTAGTATTGTGTTCAGCGTGTCCACTTTCTTTTAAAAACAAGACATTGTTATTTTGATAGATGACCCAAACTGTATTATAAATACATTTAAAACATACAAATACAATTTTGTTAAGCTCTATGTGTGTCTCTATCAGAAGCTTCAAAGCTGCATATAAGTATAACTAATAACAGCAAAATATTACAATTGTTAGGACTTGAAAACTGAACTAGGACTCTGAAGTGACTAAAAAACTTTAAGCTCTTGTACACAATCAACAAGAATCTGCAAGGTTCTCTGAGTTAAATGACAGATTTTCATGTCTTCATGAAAAACAAAAATTAATAAGCACAAAATGAGCTGTGTTAGAAAGCATCGTGAAAATATGGAGTTTCAACCTTAGAAATATACCATAAAAAGTCTATCAGTGGAAAAAAAATATGAACACTGTGCTAGGATCCCACTGTGAGCATCAACATCATAAGAGATGACATCAACCTTATAATTTCATAGATTCCATAGAGGAAGAGAGCTGCCTATGCAGTGGCAGAGAGGCAGATCCCAGAGAATGTAGCCTCATAACAAAGGATAGACAATGGAGGGGGCCCGGTTGTATAAAAAGGGCAATGCCTTTATTTTTTTCTCACTCTCTCTACTGTGCCTCTTTAACTCATTCACTACAATAAGCCGAATATTCGGCTCACAGTTTTTCACTTCGCTATAGAAAGTCAAATATTCAGCTCGAGTGGACACCGATTTTCCAAAAACTAATATCAAAGCCAACTTCCCAAAGTATTGAATCCCATCCTAGTTCACCGGTTTTCCTTTAATTTAATGTCTGATGTATTATGTCTTGTGTTATACTGAGTGAAAGAAAAGGCATCTTTGAACTATATGCCTAAATTTCAAACTGACTAGTGTTGAGAGTTCCCGTTAACACCCACAAAAGCTACCATAGGGAATGGGTCACCAGCCCTAACCTGTTTCTGTAAGGCACCTGCCAGCAACATGAAACGAAAACTGGAAAATTGAGGGACACTACTGAACAATGTAAGAAACATGGAAGCACCCAAGATTCAAAAACATAAGCTAAGGCCCTTGACAAGCTCAGATCTCTTTGATGTCTCCCAAAATTGTAAATAATGGAAGCCATGCAAATGCATATTCATCAAGATGGAAAAAAAAAAATCATTAGATCATAAATCATGTGCGTTCATAAATTTCCGCAATTTAAATTTCATGTTTGATTTGAATCTCTAAACCACTGAGCTCTTTGGAACTCAAATGTTTTTATGTACAATACATTCACATTTTATAAAAAGACACTTAGCATCCCTATGTAAATCCGATGTTGATTTGTATAGGAATTCTGTAGAGTAGGTAAGATTATCATCGGGGGCAAATTATCCACATCAAATCCACAGGCGCCTGTTTTCATAGCCAGTGGATCTACTGAGGACCAATATCATTAATATGAGCAGACCTAAAGTCAGTCCTACAAATTGGCTTGACATACTGGGTATTCATCAAAATGAAAAAACAATAAATCACTTTTTCATACCGCCAGTGACAGTCATTTCCCCACTTTAAATTTTATGTTTGATTTGGATCTTAAACGATTCAGTTCTTTGAAAACTCAAATGTTTTTCAATGTAAAAGATATGTTTGTACTAAATTCTTTGACACCATAGTTTGATTCATGGCAGTGTTACATTGATACTTGTTCTTGGTTTACCTGATAGCAGTAACAAAGCAGCAGCTACATGCTACTTTGCAAACTGAGTGATCATTCACTATAGTGAGGATTATCCAAGGTATGTGAATTCTATATATTTGGACTTTTTGTCCAAACCAAGTTCTGCTTGCAATGCAAAGGATCAAACCCTAAAATAACAGAGTTGTTAATCAAATGCAGTAACTAAATGAGAACAGCAAACTCTGCAAAAAGACAGTCTGTTTTTAATTTCGAAAAAAAAAAACATACAAGCATTTTTTAAACACTAAACTTTCAGTAAAGCTTGAAAATTATCAACTAAAGAGACCTTCTCTAAACAGCTCTGTCAAGTTCAAAGAGTAAAAAAAAAAAAAAATAACAATTGAAATCTGTGGCAAAAAATGACAAATCAAGCCTGATGAATGCTACCTCCATGGTCTCAGTAATCTTCCTCCAAAGAAGAGGCCATAATAAGGGCGCCAGGTTGGCTCGAGAGTAGGAACTGGGATCATACTTTTTCTACGAAGCCTGAATCTAGAAAAGGTAATACACTCATTTGTCTCTCTGTCAAACCATTTTTCTCTTAACAGTAGACAAGTAAGAGTGCCTGCATAGAAGTTTTGAAAGTTTTTTTTTTTGTTGTTCAGTTTGGTCAGTTTTCAAGAATTAAAATGGCTTATGAAAATTTGACTGAATATCATGACATCACCACTCTGTGAGCAAAATTGCTCCACATGTAAAACACTGAAGTTGAATATCAAATGTTTTACGACAAAAAATGACTGAGCCAGACATGGCCTAATGCAGACAAAATCCTAATAGCTGTCAAATAAGTGACCAGCGAGAATACATGTCAACATAAACAAATATCATCAGTCATTGCAAGGCACACTGATAAAAATGTCAGCGGGTGTTGAATGTGAAGAATTCTGGTGTATCAGTTCAAGACAGTGCAACCATGAGTTAATACTGAAATCTGAATGATTATACTGGAATGAAAATTGAACAGTTGAATCTTGGTAATTTATTTGAACTGAAAGGAAGACAGTTTAAGTTAATAACAGTGAGTTCAGACCATCCACACATTAGATCAAGTCCAGTAAATTAGAATGACAGTGGGCAAATCTCAACTGAAAAGCGAACCATCACAGGAGACTGTGATAAACGCATGACATGAGTTGTTCAAACCACAGATAAACTTCATTCACCCCTATATATCAATTCTGCTCTGTATATGGAAATTCCTACTTCCTGGATTCAACTGTCCCGTCCAGCAAAAACTGTTGTCCATCCATTTAAAATTTATATATATACATATATTAATTTATTCTTTAATTTCTTTCTCAATATCACAGAGTGATGTTCATCTGTCTTTCAGATTTTATGGCACAGTCAAGGGTATGTTATGACAGGCACAGTGAGAGGGATTCAATAATATCTGAAGCCTTCTTGTGAACATTTAGATATTTGAAGCCACTTTGTGGGAAGGCAGTCACAGTTGAGGTAATATACCAAAATACTTATTAGATATGTTGCAGTTATTTTATACAATTTATGATTTGTATTCCAACAAACTAAAACAAGGATCTCTCTTTCTGTAGTGCTGAACCCCACTTGGTGGCCAGGTTATTCAAATCATAGTCATGTTCTCTTTGTAATGTTTTGCCATGTCTGTTCATATCTGAATGGTTCCACAGACCTATTTTTTTAACCGACTATCCTCTTGACACCTAGCCTTAATGCGATGCACCATGTATACTGTCAAGAACAGATTTGATTCATAAATGTTTCCACTGAGTAAATTTTTGTGAGAGAGCAGTGAGTAATTTTTACAAACGTAATTATTGTGCGAGCCAGCATAACTTGGTCTCGTAAACAATTTGTTTTGAACAGTTTTTTTCCTAATAGATAGACAGAAGGTGTGGGGAAGGATAGACGGACAGCGTAGGTGTGCATGACTGAGCACTTTTTATATCTCGTGTTTTGAACTAGGTTTAGTAGAGAGGGAAGGGGTGAGTAGGAATTAAATGTTATTGAGACGTCTGTTGACGTACAGAAAATCCGTGATCCAGAGTAAAAGCTCGGGGTTTTGAACATGTTAAGAATTTATTGCTATAAAATTACATTTTATTGTCTTGAGTGATTCGACCTTTGATGTCGACCCAAGGTCGTTGCGTAGGGCTGTTACTTAAAATAACTCGGTTCGGCAGCTGAGCTAGAGGTGGTTGCACCAATCAAATGTATGAATCTGGACGGAAGGTCGAGACATAGCTTTAGTATTTAAACCCGTGCAGAGCTTAGATAGATGCCACATGTAGACAATCCATTTACGAGGTGGACGGCGATAGTCCTCAGCCAGATGAGAGACATTTAAGACGCAGTTGAGCAGTCCATATTGTGAGGAGCCTGATTTAAAGCTCCAGAGCCTAAGCTACTTGGTTTGATATGAACCCACAGCGTTTACATCCAGCGCTCTCACTCCTAGTGAGGGCCTCATGGTGAGAGTCCATACTAATTTGTAATGATGAAAGTGAACCGTTCTACTTACTTTTGAAGACAGTTTCAGAGCTACCGCCAGACAACGCATGGTTGTACAAGCATTCTCCATGGCGTGTCTAGAGGAAATGTCCATATCATAACATGTCTCATTGAATTAATAGAATTTAAACTGTTATATCCGTCGCCACGTGCGCGGATTCTATTTGGCATATAACTCATATGATCTGCAAGTAGTTAGAGTGAATAAGTTAGTCTTTATAGAAAGCTGTAGTTTCATTAGTTAGATTCAGTTGCCTTTGAATTGATATTTATATTTATAATTATATTTGTTACATTAATTCCTGTAATTAAACTGCCCTACAGTTCTGCTAAAAATCAAAGCAATTGATTTATTTAGTTTTTAGAGTGCAAGTATTTTTTTGTGTTCGTCGATTGTGGGAGCGGACCTCGAAAGAGTGTCAGTCGAATTCTCCCCATCTAACCCACATCGTGACATATACAATCATTTTTTTGTGAGGACATGCCAGTTTTGTGCCCTTGTCCACTTTTTCTTCATTTTTTTGGAGAAACGGCACATAGCAGGATGTCATCTTGTCCAAAACTATCTGTGAAAAAACACTGCAGACTGAATTACACCTTATCCTGGAGGGATTTAAGAGCAAAATCTTGAGAAGTGTAAAAATACCTGAGTGAGTGGCAGATTGGTTCCAGCACAGACTTCAGGTAGGCATTCATAGATCCAGTGATCTCTTCAAATTCTTCCTCAAGCTGAGTGTCCTCAAAGCTGTTCTCCACATAGGCCTGTGAGAGATAAGAAGGATCAATTTGTGGTCACACAACAGACACACTCACACATAATAATCAAGCCAGATATTTGTCCAACTTTCAAACATGTGTCCAAAATCGTAAATTTGCAGGTTTTCATGCTGAACATAAAAAAGAAAATGTCACATACAAATTCATTTCTCTGTGTAATAATTCATGGCAGTTTGGAGCAATTACTGATTTGCTTTCCAGTGTTCTCAGAACATCAAACAAAAACTTAGAAAACATTAAAGCACACAATAATTGTACACAAAGTTGTATAACTGCACTGCAATGGACAAGGAGAAGTTTTTTTACAAACAGTAGCGACCATAGTGTATCAAATTTCAAGGTGAAAAAAGTGACTTACCTGTGCCTTTTCTCTCTCACAGAAAGTACAATTTTCTTTCAAGCAAACAATACATAAAATATTTTGACATGGTAAGACTTCTATATACATCACTCCTTTTAAAACAAGGAATCTTTTTTTTTCACTTTAAATTGCAACTTGCTAAAGCAGGTGTGCAGTCATTAATCAAGAAGAGAGGTAAAACTGCTACTCACTGTGTCAAAGATAAACATAAACTGAGCCAAAATGACTGTAACTCTTTCACTACGCAATAGCCTTGTTACATCATTTCTGTGTACATTAGCATTTTTCTTGGCTATTTGCATTTACCTTGCTAGGCCCTTTCTGGTCTTCATCCAGATTCTCCAGCATTTTTTCTCTCATTGCAGCTTGAGTACGTTGATACTCTCTTCTCAAAAGCATGCTCTGTTGTTGCTGTTTGAAGGAACTGAACTTGGACAAAATTTCCTCCAACTGGCTGTGGTCTGTATAGCTTCCAAAGATTCGAGCCCGACTCATGCCTAAAGAAATGCAGAGAACTTGTCACTATTTTATTTCAAATCAAATCATATAGCACTGCAATAATCTTTAACAACAGATGGTACATATTGAATGCTTGATGAAACAACTGCTTAGTGCTGAAAAAGTAGGAAATTGCAGATCCAGAACAGCTATGCCAAACTGCAGGTTGATGGAAATGATCCAACATTTACTTGTTAAACAAACTTTTGAACATAGTTAAATTACATGACATTTGTTGCCTTTCATGTGTCTGGTATACATAATTACCATATTGCATACTGAGCTGAAAATTATGAGAAGTATATTTCACTGCACATCACAAAACAAAATCAAATTTACAATAATACAGATTTCTTCAAATACTTTGTGGAACACAGACCAATGCAAATAGCCAGTGATTTTCATAGTCAAATTTTTTGTCACTGAGAACCAGAATCAGATGGTCCATGGAAAATTTGTATCGTATGAACTTAACATCTGACAACTGATGCAAAAATGAGGTCTCTGTCTCCTCTGCTCTTTCATTCACCAATTTGATGAGTTCTCCTTTTTTTTTTAATCAGTCACTCTTTTACAGTTTACAGAAAATTTGAAATCTTTCTACAAATGACCGAAAAACCTTGCAGTTTCAAGCTAATTTTTTTCACATTGGTAGTCATCTGTTGCACAGATCTTTTAATACACAATCAAAAGTTTCAGGTGGAAAATGAGCTATCAGATGGTTAAGTGATAAGACTCCTAAAGCTGGTCTGACAAAAGCCAAATTCACTAGCTGACAGTTCTAGTATACAAAGAAAAGTTGGATCCAATACCCTGTACAGTCAGACAGCTGGTGTTGAATTTTTCATTTATTATTCACTTATTTATTATGATCGATATACCATTAGTGATATCTTATCTTCATGTTGTAATAATTAATGCAGACAATAGATATGACCAAATCACAATTAAATCTGAGTGCCCCCCCCCCCCCAAAAACACAACAAAATGTACAATAAAAATGGTAAGGTTAACAATTAAACAAACAAACAAAAAGGAAAGAAGAAAGAATAAGCATGAAAACAAAGAGGGAAAATTTGTTAACTGAGTCACCTGCTCCTGGACTACTTGGGCGCAATTCCTCCACCACTCAAAGTCAAAAGAATATTTGTTATGTCATTCACTGAACATAATTATGCAAACAGGTGAACGTATCTACTACTATAATTTGGTAACTTGGAGGCTATGTTCTCACTATTTTAGAAATGGCTGAACATACAGTTATGCAACTTTCTGAGATGAAAAGTAATGGAATAAGCTCAGGTTTTTTACAGAGACAGATTGTGGAGAAATTGTTCCAATAAATATTAAGACAGAAAACAAAATATTGTTCGGCTGTAGTCTTCCTTCACAGTCTATTAACCCCTTCAGGATGTCACTGTTAGGGTCTTCGGTCAAGTCTGGACGTAATTAATTTGTTCCCACTTTGGGGGAAACTGCATGGTTCAGAAAAACGCTTACAGAAAAAAACATATTGATAGTAAAGTAGAATGCTATACATCAAATAAAAGAGAATTGAATGTAAAATACAATATAAATTGGTGATACATCCATACACATTTTTCACTGGAACCAATAAATCAGGGATACCTCCCAAAAGAGTTAAATATCCGATTCTCTACATGCAAGCATACGCACCAATGAACAGCTTTATCACATCATTTTTCGGTAGTTGGGTGGCTCAGACCAAAACAGCGATCAATTGTCAAGGTGCACAAAATAATTTGAATCAAGATGCCGAGGAAAGCATATTTTTATGGGCGCAAGCGTCAGCTGGGCTATTCTGCTTATATGTTTTAACTTCAGGACAAAGTGAATGGCAAAGTCTAATAGTCTTTGGAAAGTTATTGTGTTTCACTACCAGATTTGTTAATTCAACATGCCAGCTGGCAATTCTTTCAGCATGAATCAAAACTTCAGATAGGCCTTTTTGTTATTGTAAATATATTCATTACTTCTGCTTTACTGAACAATATCTATACCCTTCTTCTGCATAGACCATTTATTCTTAAAGTTAGATCCCAGGTATCTCCTGGCCAGTGATACTGATTTCAGATGAAAATTTATTTCTTAATGTCATTTACATGTCCACAGAAATTTTATGATTTTCCAATAAATAAATAAAACAAGCAGGATAATGTGTGAGATGAATGAAGATTACAGCAACATTTATGAATAGAAAGTCAACTTCTTTCTTCTTGAAACAAAATAGCCTAGCGTGTAGCATTCTTGTGCACCAATACAATGGTGATTGGCACAATTGTGACCAATGGAAGAACCAATTCATCAGCTATTGGCAAACAGAGAGTTAATCTGTACAAAACACTAAAATGTGTATTCACCTTGAATGGGACAACAATCAGTGACATACTTCATGAATCAAAGTATACATTGAACACATTTTCAGTGGTCCGAAGAAAAAAAACACTGCATCCTTCAGGTGAGTTGTCTCACTTAAAAACATACTCTGGCCAATTCACTTGCCACTATCTTCCTAATCTGCTTACCAGCTTTTTCATGGCCTTTACCCTTGGGACCAGCAGCTGCCCCTTTCGGTCTGTCCAAAATTGCTCCATAAAGATAACGCCTGAAACACACCCAGGAAAATATTAGCAAATCTCAGGAAATAGCTTAGCTCTTCCAACTATTCTAAAGTGCCCACAGCATAGCTGGTGGTCTAGAGGTAAGGTGCTCGCCTCTCATGCCGAAGGATCGGGTTCAAATCCCAGTCGATACAGACATGCTGGAAATTTGGGATTTGTCTCAAATTTTGCTGTCCCTGATCCTGTGGTAGGTAGGATCGAGCCCCTAGTCTTCTCAGAGAAGGATGAATAACTCAGAGGGCCCATGTGCACGTTGCGCACATTAAAGATACCTTGGCAGCTGGAAATCAAGAAGAGCAGGCCAAACAGGCCGCTGCCCGGAAAATTAAATCAAATTTATCCCTACCACTACCTCTCCCTCTACCACCCATTCCCTCCACTCCACCCCCACCCCCTCCACACACACATCACCAAAGAAAAAACTGCTGACCAGCGCTGCACTGTGGCAACGACATGTCAGCTCCAGTTGTAACTGGGCTGCAATGACACTAAGGCATATTTCCTAACTTGGATTAAAGAAGTATACAAAATACAAAATACAAATACAAAAATTATTGCATTCACTAAGATTAAACAATCAACAATGAGAATGCATAGCTTTTAACCAGCAGTAAATTTAGAAACATTTAAACGTCTGTGTTTATCTTATGTACTTCAATATGGGCCGTCTACAGCAGCATCAAGACTCTGCTTCTACCAAAATAATGTTTTATACTTACGACATTGCTCAGTGGAAAATGTTATGAACTGAAAAATTATTATGCAACTAAAGTCAGATTTTTGACATAATAGTGTGTCAATGAGCTTCAACTAACTCAATGCCATTCCTTATTTAAGAATCATAAAATCATCTGTTACCGATCTGGGGAATGCTGCAGGATGATAAGGTTGTAGTTGGAGGGGAAGTCTTTGAGCAGATCCAAGTGATTCGAGGTAATTTCCAGTTTTTTCCATGCCTGTCAGTTGGAAAAGATAATCCCAAATTTCCGAGTCAACCATATGCTTTTTAAATATGTCTTTCATGAAATGATCATGATCAAAGAAACTGTTGGCTCTATCATGAAACTGCATTGTCTTATTCATTTATCTGCAGATGGCAACTCCTTTTTGCCAAATATTCTCTTACTCAAAATTAAATCCTTAAGCAAAAGTCTATAATACTCTTATGCATCATATGGGCCCATCTATATTATGTCCAGTAACAGTATTAAATATTTGCCAGAGGTTTTTGATATTTGCCAGAGGTGTGGTAATATTAGCACACAAATGATATTTACACCATGCACCTCAATAGCAAAACCAACTTAAAGATAATGCTACCTCATGTTTAGAGCTACATATTGTATTCATTCAACTTGTCCTACCTGCCAATCTGTAGACAGAGAGTGCATGACATCCTTGAAGAATGGGCTGGTACCCATGTTGGTTCTGATGTCCTTCTTCAGCATATGTCGTCTCTGGTGCAGCAGGGCTGCCAGAGTGGAGGTCATTGGGTCAGGTTGTGATTTCAGCAGGATTTTCTGGAGGGTCAAGGAGGTTTGGCAACTCTGAAACAGGAACACAGATCAATCTTATTTTCAAATCCATATTGGCACTCACAGGGGTTTATAAGTGTTCACTTAGTTCCCTGGTCCCAGTGGTAATTGATACTTTCCATCACCAGCTACCTGGTGTGCGCTGAGCCGTGACCCACTAGTGGCCCGCTAGGCTAGAGCCCTCAGCAGGAGAAAGTTATTTTCTTGTAAATTGTCACAACTTCAAAATTTTATATAAATTCAGCTTTTATTGACACAGACATGAAAAATATATCAATTGAAAGGTTGTTTTTAGGACTATTGAGCCCTATGAATTTCCTAAACTAATGAAGATTATCATAAAAAAGAATATAATGTCAAGTGAACAGCATGAATTGAATAATATATGCAGATATACATAAAACAATTGCTAATTTCAACCATTTAGCCAATTTCTAGAGTATTATAATTTGGATATTTTGTAAACATAGATCTTGTGCTTCAACTGTGAGGTAAAATAATTTTTGGAGGTTGAGGGGAAAGCCAGCTATGGGCTTATTTATTTAACACCACACTCCAGTGATCAGCCTAGCAGCCTCCCTTTTAAGTAGAAAATGTCTCTACATGGTCATTTTGTATTATAATCTCTGTGGCAGTGTGTGTCTCTTCTCTCCCCTGTTTTTTTATAACAAATCAGATAAACAGTAAACCAACACTTTGAAGACATAAATCTTGGGCAGTACAGACATGTTTAGGTGTACTTCATGGTCACAGTTCACGTTAAGTTGTAGTTGACTTCAAACTCTACCTGACTTGACAACATAATTGCTGGGTCTCATGTTTTCTTGCCTTGCTGTCGCTTGGTGATTGTGGGTAATAAACGATGAAGTGTGGGTGAAACTTGAGACAGATGGGGCTTCATTATAACTTTCAGCTGATCTTCTGGGCGTCTAACACTCTGTCTGTGCTTGGTTTTCAAGTTTTCGAATTGATGAGTGCACCAGCTCTCCCCCTTGTTCTCCATGAAGCCCCATGTCCCATGTCACATAATGTGGAGGAATGAATTGGTCCATCATTTGACACATCGAGGCGAAAAAGGTTCAAGATGGTTTTGGTGTGATGCACACACTGTCGGGGTTTTATCTGTAAGCTTTTCTGTCTTTTTTTCTGTGTCCGCAGTCCACAATGCGACAGAGCTGTGTTATGAATGTGTCATGATCAGACTTCAAATGCTCCATTTTACTTGTATGTTCTGAAATACAAGTAATGTAGTGGTATGGACAGGGAAAATGTTGAAAACCCCTGAAAGCTGGATAACTTTACTTCTATTAGAAATTAATCCTAACACAGGCAGCCCCCTTGTCCTATAGAGAAACATTTTGGCTGCAGAAAAGAGGTGTCAAAAACACACTTTATAGTGGTCACATAGCTAAGGTGACAGTTGGACAGAAGCTCCACCCCTGGACCCACTTCAGGCAGGCCGCAGGAGATTTAGATCAGAGATTAGTTTTAACTCGCTCCTAAATTCTAATACTCTCCGAGAGAAAAAAAAAAGAAGAGACCTCACAACTCACAAGAGCATCAATGCTTTTTTTAAAAAGTAACATATTTAGTAAAACAGAAAAGGAATACCCGCAATCTAAAACTGTGACAAAGTTTAGATGTAAAATTCCAAAATGAATGATAAAAATAAGTAAAAATAAACAGTCAACCCATAAGTATAAAGTAACTGACAGTATCCTTCAAAATTGTGGCGGGGAATAAAAAAAAATCATGTTTTTCTGAATATTATTTTATGAAATCATACATGTAACAGCACAGATGAAATGCTAGGGATGGGGGTGTGGTAATAAACAAGTGACCAAATGTTAACCCATTAACCTCCGAAGAAGTTATTTGGACAGCATTGTATAATATAGAATACGTTTACTGTCATTTAATTTTTATTATTGTAACAATTGGCTAAAGCTGTGAAATTTAAGTTTAAATTGAAAAATGGAAAATATTCTTCCTGTTGACCCCGCTTCATTCAAAACTAAATTTAAGAAATACTTACCAGAATTAGTTGATGAAACCAACAGCGTTGTACAGGTCAAATGTCCACAAACAGTTTGATACCAAACAAAATATCTGAAGGATGTTTACCAACCGAGAAAGTTTCCTCAAAAGACAATATTTAAAACAGAAATCATAGAAATAAACGGGATGGCCCGCGGGCCACACCTGAGAGCAATTATCTCAGCCAGCGGGGCATTAAACCACCGGAGCGCGGAGTATCAGATGACTCAAGCGGGTGTTCAACTAAAGGCCTGTTTTCACAATGGAATAAACCCCTGTGCACTGTCAATGAAATTTAAGAAGAGTTATCAAAATCAAAAATGCATAAACACAATACCCGCGGTACATATTTAAACATTTATATTCATCCTGAGAACTCATTTAGAAATGAATTCGATATCTTTCCAGTGCCAAACTTTTATTCATCAAATTTGTTTTTGTAATCTAATCCTAAATGAAACCCCATCGGGAGCTCCTAAATCCTATACCTGACCTTTGCACTGAAAACTAATCTCAGCCATGTTCACAAATCTCTGCATTCCAAAGTAAACTGAGCAACATGCTGGATGTACTTTGCATATGAAATATTGGGTTAACATTGATCACCTAACCGCGTTACTTGCCAGACATTTAAGGAAACAATTCTAAAAAAAAAAACTGACACAGTACCTGGTGCAAAGACAGCATCATTGTGGCTGCTGTATGATCATATTGACCTATTAGCATCACCATTTCTAGGGAAGCTCTGGCTGCAAGATCCTAAGAACATGAAGAAGAGAGATGGTACATGAAAGATATGAAACCACAAACAAAAGTGAGATGGGGAAAACAAAAATAATTTAGATGTCCAATAAAAAAAAAACAAAAAAAATTCAGGGAACCTACAGAAGGATAGGGAAGAATGAACAGACAGAAAAAGCAATGTTGAAAAAAAAAAAAAAAGACTAAGGGGCAGAGAGACAGGCAATAAAATCTTGAGGGGGCGGCAAATGGAGAGATGAAAAACAAACATGAGCTGAATTACAGAATGGCACATACACAGATTCACCAACAGACTGACAGATATTCAAATCGATAAGTAATAGTAAAACTCTATATTATTATCGAATGGTTCTATCCAACTGTCTTGAATTTTGAAGCAACAATGTCTAGCCTATACATAGACAGTACATCACCATAGCTATGCTATCTTATTACAGAAAAAAATTTGTGGCTGGAGTATTTCACTGAGGTGCAATTTGGTCTATTTTTTTGCTCAACACTGCAGCCTGAATAACAGTTTCAAAAATTATAATTTCACTTTTTTGTTGGTGTCAACCTAATCACTTTTGTATCGAATTATTGTATTAGAATTAATCTATCATAAAAAATTTAATACCATTTATTTTTCGTTGCACAATGAACGAATGAGGTACAAATTGTTGTTATGTTGAATCGTCGAAATGTGTGGAATAGTGGAATAGATGAAATTTGCCAGGTTCATCCATCTTGGTATCCTATGTCTCAGAGTGAACTTCCACAGTGTTAGCTTCAAAAAAGGCACATATATATGTGTGTATATTTAATGTTCTTGTCACTTGACACCATTGCTAGTCAATTTCAAATTATTTAAGGTCAAATGACTGTCACGGATAAGTTACAGACTTACAATAAACTGGTTGTGAAGACAGTGGTTCAAAGCCTGAGCCAGACACTCGCTGGCTACCATGTAGAAGAATTTGGACATTTCGTGTCGCTTCTGAAAAGAAAAGGCCTATGGTTATTAGAAAAAGTGAACAGTCCAATAAATAAAGGTGTGTGATGATTCCCATGGGGGGAAAGAGCAGATAACATCTGCAACAGATATATTTCATATCTAAGCAAGTAAATCACAATGAAAATGAAATTTCTGTGCACTAAATTAAGCTCATCAATTCTGATATTTTTAAGCCATAATATACAAATTGTCTTATTTACACTTATCCCATTTATCATTAAACCAATGACAACGACATAAAAAAGTTCAGTTCTATTTTTACACATTACCACAGACTTGCCAGAACTTTTCAAGCCAAGCCTTGCATGCAGGTATGAAAAACTTGTGCCCATCAAACAGCAGAGAAATTGGTTATCCAGGTATAATTATCACATAAATGGCCTTCACCTACACATGCTGGTATGCAGAGCTCTCACATAATTTAGGTGTATTCTCAAGAACAAGCAAATTTAAGACTAAAATTGATTGATTGATTGATTGACTGATGGGAATCAGAATCCTAGCACATTGGGCATCCACATAAGTGCTCCTCTCCCCGCTCCAATGTCCATTTGAGGGTTATTCTAGTAATTGTCCCAGTGGCCAGCTGGTTCAGGGCTAAGATTCTGGCATATAAACATTAGCAGACAGAAAAAAGGCACTTTGACAATAGGCTCTTCATTAAGTCTATTCTCTCTGTCATTACAAAAAAGCGGTTTGACAAAAAGGCTCCTCATTAATTCTATTTCTCTCTATCATTAATTAAAGCTGTTTGACAAAAGTCTCTTCATTAACTCTACCATACTTCTAACTATCATCACAAAAAAGATCTTTGACAAAAGGCTCCTCATTAACTCTATTTCTAACTATCATCAGAAAAAAGCACTTCGACAAAAGGCTCTTCATTTATTTCTCTCTATCATCTCATTAAAGCTGTTTGACAGAAGGCTCTTCATTAACTCTATTTCTATCTGTCGTCAGGAAAAAACAGTTTGACAAAGGCCTCTTCATTAGCACCCCATTGCTATCTATCATCAGCAAAAAAGCACTTTGACAAAAGACTCTTCATTTTGAATAATCAGCAGCTGATAAAGACACTCATGAACAACCCACCTTCTTTGTGGTTATCTCATGAGTATATTGAGCCCTCCTTTTCTGTGTCTTCTCATCCATATCCAGTTTTCCTTCTTTGCCCTCCTCAGTCCTGTTTGTATCTGGTCCATCCTCAGCATCTTTGGCAGCATCTTCATCCTCCCCTTCATTTTCTCCTTCCTCTTCTTCTTCCTCTGCCTTGGCAGCAGCTGCTGCTGCAGCTGCTGCTTCTGCCGCAGCAGCTTCAGCCTCTGCTTCCTCTGCCTCTAACTGCATCTTCAAAATTTCCTGATGGGTGTGACAATGATAAACAGTAACTTAATCTTTCCCAGACAATCGTGAAGAAAAGTAGTTACATGAAAAGACAGGAGAATACCAAGATTCATGAACTGGGTGTGGCCCCGCCCCACAGAGTGTAAGGAAGTCAAGGGGTCAAAACACATAGTCAGAGAGGGTTCTCTTCCGTTGAAGAGCTCCTTATTGCCTGGCTCTCCCAAGAGTTTCAATTCATCTTCTTTTCTTGTTTTGTACCTATCAACATCCTCCAGAAGTTGACTTGCATCCTTATTTGGTACATTCTTGCAACAAAATATGAAAAATTTCTTTCTTTTAAATTCTACCCTTTGGCCACAAGTTTCAATTTATTTCTGGTTGGTGAGTGACCAGTCAATCAAAGTCCCTCAACAGGCCAGTGTCAGTATATACTGCAGTGTGCTGGCTTATGAGTGGGATGAGACTAAAATAACTGAGCTAGAAAATTTGTAGGAGGTAATTAATTAAAAAACCATGCAGAAAATGGCAGATTTGCAAACAGTTTGATTGATTTAGTAGTCCTCTCTAAATGACATCCCCAGCCCCATGAAAACAGCTGGCCTTGAGATGTTATAAAGTATGACACTGATCAACTCTCTGTCTTGCTGCTGAACTTGTTATCCCTTGGGCACCAAACAAAAGCAGCCCTTTTCAGGGATACAATAACAGTCCTTGCCACGGCTGCATCACACCTTATCAAGGATTAACAATCGAGGTAGGAGAACAAGGCCAGAAGGAAAGAACTACACCCAAAAAAACAACAAAAAGATGAAATGTACATGCCTGTGGCAGAAATCCTCAGTAAATAAAGATCTCAAGCGACACTGCGACCACAGGGGATAAGATTTAACCCTTTGAGCCCTGATCTCCTGACCAAAAAAATTCACTGAAAACTCACAGAAAACACATGTGGTGTGGGCGCAGACATCTTGTTTACCTTTCCCTGATGTAGTTTCTAACAGGCAAAGAAACTGCCTTTCCGCAGTCCATAAAACAAAGCGCAGCTCCACACCGTTTTACCGGTGGTATGCCATATAACTGCCTGGGGTTCCCACCGGTATACCGGTACTACGGTCTCCAAAGGTTAAAGCAGAAAATCATCACTGTGGAATCCATGGTGCTGGCAGAGACATAATGAATACTAAGAAGCCCTCCCCTCTTTTTCTCTCCAAGTTGTAATAAAACAAGAAAGTTACGTCAGTATTTATGTTCAGAATGAGGCTAGGAAAGTATCAAACTTACAATATCATGGACCATCCATTGCATGGGTGGGTCAGGACCCTGGAACTCAGAAACTACACGCAGAAGGTGGCCTAATCCAACGAGGGACTGTAAAAGAAAACTCGAAAACTTAAGGTAAAATATCTCATTTATAAGAAAGGTTATATAGCAGAGGCAAATCTGCTCTGAGGCAATTATCCCATACAACAATGGAAGCTAACTTTGTATAATGCATGAGCCTGTTAGCTTGAATATGTTGAATTACAGAATTTCTTGGATTAAACACAGTACAAGGATTTGCCAATTTTCTGAAGTCCACAAATTAATATCTCAAACCTAGATATAAGGGGTGAAATGGTTTGAAATGATTCAGATCTATTGAAAAAGTTTTCTGTGATTGATTTTTATTATCTCTATTCTACCGACGGCTTGACGCTGGTATTTTTAAGGATTATGTCTAGTAATTAATTAATATTTTTGATAATAATAATGTACAATCATACAATTTTTTTTATCTATATTTGCTTTTGCAATTGATTTTATCACTAACAACTTTGAAACAGAAAAACAAAATCCTATTGCATCTAGTGAGCTTGTCAGAAAACCATGTTCAATGATGTACAAATTAATGGAGAAAATGACATTCAAATAAACTGCACCATGAAACAATATATTTTGATGTTGGTGTGCTTCATACACAAAAGACTAATTCTTCCTTACCCTAGCTTTAAGTCTAGGTGTAGTCAAACCCATGTTATGAGCACTGAGGAACAGGGCTGCAGCCTCATCTCCAGATATGCTGAGGAAATCCATGAGTTTTTGCAATGTCAATACCAAACCAGACCAATCAAAACCATTTCCATATTACAGCGAGGATGATAATAACACATTCCACGTTGCAAGAAAATCCTAAATGTTGATGAAAGTCATTTCTCATCATAAGTGTTGTTCTTTTATCTGTCCTGCACCCCAAGCAAAGGTATAAAAATGTCATGATTCTGTATCAGGAAATCGATGAATAAATTAAGTCAGGCCTTAATTTTCAGCTCCTGTTTCATACATGAAATCATCTTTGACAGTCACTGACTAAATATATAATTATGAACTTTACAGAAAAATGGTTCAGCAACTGGGTTATCATAAAAACATATGGCAGGATCACCCACAGCCACTAAGAAAATTAAATTCTTCCCTTCATTTTCATGGAATTTGTTTATGTTTTCTTTTTTTCACTCTCAGCTAATCTAAAAACAGTACATTTTAGTGTAAGGTCCTGTCTAATATTATTGCATGATTAAATATCTAAGTAAAACTGTGGGTTATAGCATTTGATCTTTTCATTTCTTTTAAAAACCAAAGCTGTTCATAAAGTTCATTTTTTGCTTCAGTGTTAGCTTCGCATGAATGTTACCTCAGAAGTTTGTATAATAGTCTTTATGTTATTCCACTGGTCAAAGAAAATGACATCTCTTTCTCATTTTGTCAGACTGAGGCAAATTATCTATATCATGATCAGAATATGGGAGACAGAAGGAACAAAAGTCTCTACCTGCCAAGATCAATCCACTGTTTCTCTTTATCTTCATAAACAGGTGGTTCTCGTATGTAGTCCTCCACCAAACGTCTGATAGATGGTTTTCTCTCCTCCTGCAGCTGCTGATGACGCAGTTCTTTGTCTCGGCAGATGAGTATGTCTATCAGCAGATCACCCAACTCAATATTGACATCTGCCAACTCCCGCTGAACTGGGGTATTCAGGGCCTTCGTCTGTTGAAAAATATTGCTCCAATGCTCACTGAAATCTAAAAATCTTTATAAAATCTTAAAAATTGAAAATGTGAAGCAACAGCACAAAATCTGTAGCATTTTTCAACTGCCCAGGTTGAGAAAGTTGATGTCCCAACTGCCCAGGTTGAGAAAGTAATATGTCCCAACTTCTCCGGCTGAGAAAGTAACATATCACAACTGCCCAGGGTTGAGAAAGTGACATGTCACAACTGCCCAGGTTGAGAAAGTAACATATCGCAACTGCCCAGGCTCAGAAAGTAACATGTCACAACTGCCCAGGGTTGAGAAAGTCACATGTCCCAACTACCCAGGTTGAGAAAGCTGGTGTCCCAACTGCCCATGGTTGAGAATGGTAAGCACTGATGGTTGGGTCTCAATACTGAATTTTTTATGTTTGCCAATTTAGACTATTGTTTGCTCTCAATTTCTGTTACTGGAATGGTAAATTTTGTCCCAATAGTCGTTTTGCTAGATTTCCTTGACTTGGGCAGCTGCAACATATTGATTCTGTGCAGCCACCTCACAAATCGTCTCCAATTTCATTAAAGGGGATTTGAAATAATATTCTAAGAAAAAGCATTCAATTATCATGCCAACAAAATTTGGGTGAAGTTCTCCATGACGATGAAGGAAAATGAAAGACATGAGAGAATTCATCTAGACATTTATTTAGTTTTGTTACGATATGGCAAAAAAACAAAGAAAAGTAGGTATGTTAGAAAAAGCCCTGTGTTCTTAGCCCCTCTTGCAACCTCACAAATTTCCTGTTTTTTTACAATACTTATTTTCATGTGTGACTAGAAGTACTCACAAGTAGCTGAATGGGCAATCAGAACTTCTCTGCAACGTCTCTTTGTTTCTGCTATTTGTTTCTATTTCTATTTGTTTCTACTTTCTTCAGGCCCACTTTTTAACACTTACTGGCTTAAAAGTACTCAAGTGGCAGTGCTGGGTCTTCTCAAATCATAATGATTCACCATTTCAACCTCTCCTTCCATTTCATGTATTTTAAGAGAAATCAATGCACAAATTTAGGCCCAAAAAATATTCTCATATTGTTTCAAATTCCCACTCATTAACTGCGTAGTTTTTTTCTGTCTAGATTATTCAAATTTATAAAATAAATTGTTTCATGACAATTCAGCCACTCTCACGTGTTTTAAAACATGCTGATATAAAAATAGAACAAAAGTGTTACAGCAGCTTAAACTGAGTTTGGGAAGCGGAAAGAAGAAGTCGTAATGCTCACACTGCGACTGACACTCAAAGCCCGCTGTCCGGTCAGTAACCTTACTCACGGAGAATCGTGCCTGGGTCGCACTGACCCTTGCCGATGTACGATGACCACACTACCGCTGACCACATGGCTTGGTTTTTATTGATCAGTATGAAAACACTCGCTGCTATGCTTTATCACTCTTGATAATGGATTTACCATCGAAACCTTTGTCTGTAAAGTCTCTAACCAATGATCTGACTTATGAAACTAAACTGACAGCTGCACTTTTTGTGAGAACAAAGCATGAACGGCAGAGGCAGTAGTTTTAACACCTACTTTTCTCACAGTCTGTATGTTATACGCTTCTCTAATGGTAGCCTTTGCCAGCAGAACGATTGTGTCAAACCAGAACTTTTCGTCACCGTGTTTCACCTCCTATTACAAGCCCTAAACAAATGGTTTCATCCTGATTGACACACACTAATGAACCAATGTGTGCATTTGGGGCAAAGGTCATTTCAGAGCTTGTTTCTGATTGGTTCTTAGATACAGACAACTCTAGATGATGGTCAGCTTGTGAGAAAATGAGATAATATTGCAGATTTATTGAGCAACAGTTTCGCATATCGATGTTACATCTTTTGATAGTAATGATAGCGTGGGGAGAGCTTTTGAAAGTTTAGTCTTTGTGATTCCGACCAGTGGTTCTCTGGTTAACATGTCCTTGTCACAATGCCTTTGATTTAGAAGAGATACAGTGAGAAATAAGATGGTAGTTACGTCTCACAGAGGTCAGTGACCCAACACTTGCAAATCCGGCCTGCGCGCTGCATGGTCAGCTTGACCTTGCCGACTTTGTCTGCCCGTACAGAGTGAGGGCATGGAAAGTTGATACCGACATATGCCGCCCTTCGCAGGGTGAGAATTAAGATTTCAGACCATTTATCAATATTTTGTGTTTACCTCTGGCTGGGAAACTAGAGTGTGCACATCCACATAAACTTTCTCTGCAATGCTTGCTGCTTGTTTCATCACATTCACAGTCTGGAAAATACCCAAGTTCAAAACAAGTCAAGGGTTATCAACCAGCTTGTGTTATGTCCAATTTTATACATTGTTCTTAAATGCCTGTAGATATCCAAGACACAGTGTGTGCAACTTTATTTCATAATCCGATAAAACTATTCATGTGACTGTGTTGAACTTCATAGTTTTTTGAATTTCCATTAAAGTTACAAATTTTAAATTCGTTTTTTTCTGTTTGACAATTTTGGACATAAACCATTCTGGTTGTCAATCCTCACAATATACATGGGGTGAAAGTGTAGAATGTCTCTTATTCTGCTTGTTCATTGTTGAAATGTCATAAAAACCACAGAAAAACTGTGGGGTGACAGCAGGGCTATAAACAAAGTCAAAATTAAGCAAAAAGAAAAAGTTGTATGTTGCGGAGCCTTGCGTGAGATGTTTATTGTTGACGCACCTCTTTCCAGTCACATTTTCAGCCCTGATGCTTGCTGGGATATTAATCCTAAAAACACATAAATACTCCTTACCTGACTGTAATATATCCTCTGCAAGTCTTTGTCAACAGACTGCCTGGCCAATAGTCTTAACAACTTGGCATGTTTCATAATGACACGCACAGCTTCGCGCCGACACTGTAAGTTAATCAACTGTTCAGCAAGAGACTCATAACGCTGTGGGTGCATCAAGAAATTTAGATGTTTAAATAAGAGTTATGTTCTCTGATTAGTCACTCTGTATGATATCTACATATCAATCTCACAATACTAGGAATACTCACCTTGAGGCCAATTTTGCCTGGGAAGATATTATAATACAAAAATGTCCTTTAAATGTAAGCCAAGCTATGCTGCTGATCAAGGAAGACAGCACAAAGAAATGGAATTTATCTTGAATATTTCAATGTAAATCAAGGGTGAATCTAAAAGAAAGATTACCTCACATCCCTCTAAAACAGCTTGGAGAACTTTAGGAATGTTCACATCTTTCTGGCTATCAAGTATGCTCTTCAGATGGATTTTCAACAACCTGTTGGAGAGATTACATGTAGTTCATGTGACATTAGCATGAATTTTTCATGACCTGCTGGAGAGGTTACATGTAGTTCATGTGACATTAGCATGGATTTTCAACGACATGTTGGAGAGATTACATGTAGTTCACGTCACATTAGCATGAATTTTCAATGACCTGTTGGAGAGATTACATGTAGTTCATGTGACATTATCATGAATTTTCAACAATCTGTTGGAGAGATTACATGCTCTCCATAATTATTACATTAATAGGTCTTTGCAGGGGATGGTGAGAGAAGGGGGGGGGGGGAGGGGGGAGGGGGGGAATGGTCATTTCCATGTAAAAATTCAGTTTCAGTTATGGGACAAATCATAGATGCTTCATCCATTTAAAGTTTTGATGGTGCAGTGTTAAACATTTCATTATTTGATTGTTACATTTTTTAAAAATGAGAAACGTATCTTATTCTCTCACTGGTATGACTAATATTTCAATATAAATTAATCAATTTATAATTCTGATATATCACACTGTACATTCTTCTCTTTCATATATAATTTTTGTTTAAATTCCTGTTACTTTGATACACTGAGCTGAAAAACAAACAAAGTAAAATGGATGCAGATCTAATCTTTACAATGCAAGTCCCCTTTATATATATATATATATATATATATATATTTACCGCCATTATCTGGTCATATGTTAAAGCATGTCTTTTGACTCTGACTGCACACTATTATCATTCATACTGTACTCAACAATCTAAACCTAGTTCTAGCCCCCATCATTTCAAGTCCTAATCACACTCTGTAAGATGCTGAATGTGACACAAGAACAGCCCATAATTGTCAGACAGGCTGAGGAAATACTTCATGAATATTATTCATGACAATAAATTACCCAGCCAGCAATCCTAAGACAATCTGACTTTGTCATTACTGTATCAAAGTGACCTTAAATCTGCTCGCAGAAATAACATCATTCCAACATAAGTGCTTGTTATGACATGGCATCACTGCTGGTTTGATGTAGGAAATCGGCCCTTACAGTAACCCTAGATGTATTAACTTTACAGAAATGCATTACAATCTATGTTACACTGACATAGGGTTGCTGGCTGGGTAAATACAGGTATCTCATTAAACGGTTTGTCCTTAGGCTGCTGTAAACATATTATGAAAACCACAGAAAAACTGTGGGGTCGCAGCAAGGCTATATGCAAAGTCAAAAATTGGCAAAGAGAAAAAGTTGTATGTAGCAAAGCCTCGCATAAGAAATAATACCCAAACAATACAATGAAGAAGACTGTTGCCGAAATATAGGCCATTTTCTGTCTTCTCTTTTAGTTTGTGTTCCACTGTATTGTTTGGGTATTATTTCTTACACGAGGCATACAACATTTTCTCTTTGCCAATTTTTGACTTTGTTGTAAACATACTTTGTCTCAAGTTTCGCACAGTAGAAGTTGATCACATTTCTCCCGTTAGGATTCTCATCCCCGGCTTTACAGAATTCGTTGATGGCATAAACCAGAATCTTTTTTGCCTGGTGAGAAATACAAACATGAAATTGCAAGGATTTAACAGAGAGGACATGAATTATTAATGTGTAGGATAAACTGCAATAGACAAACAGTTCTGTAAATGCCGATCTACCATAACTATCAGTGTCATTATCAGTCAGAGCAAAAAAATATGCCACGTGGAAAATAACAACATATCACAATTCTGTTTTCCTCTTGGCATGAACATCTCAACTGTTTTACTCCCAACATTCTAAAGTGAATAACAACCTTCAGGACAGCTCTAAAATTTAGATGTACATGCTTACTTGGTCATCACATGATGTGGACTGTGAGGAAGCATGTGTTCAGGTCTTTATTTTAGGAGGTTCGCTGCCCTTGGCATTTACACCTCACTTTTCTAGTTTTGATTTTTCTTGTTGTGGCAGGGATTTATTTTTTAGAATTTTGCCCGGGCAGTAGCCTGTTCAGCCTGCTCTTTTTTGATTTCCACCTGTCAAGGTATCTTTAGCGTGCACAATGTGCACACGGACCCTCCCAATTTTTCGTCTTTATCTGAGAAGACTAGGTGCTCAGTCCTACCTACCATAGGATCAGGGACAGGAAAATATGAGAAAAATTTCAAAATTCCAACATGCCTGCACCGAATGGGATTCAAACCCGGTACCTTCAGCATGAGAGGCAAGCACCTTGCCTCTAGGCCACCGTGTCCCCGGCTATGAGAAAGGACAAAACATACAAAGACATGGCAGTGTATACATTATAAATCTGATTGGGCTTTGAATAGCTTTCACTGCTACATGAGTTGTATGTTGTCTAATGAGTCACTCAGAGCAGCTTATAGTAATGAATCAGTTAATAAACAAAGAGTCAATATTTGCGGGTGGATTGACCAAACCAGGCTCAATGTGAAATTTTCATACCTTTTTAAATAATCAAAATAAAATATTTGTAAGACGATTTCAAGCAAAATATTTTAACTGCACGTAGAAACATGGCTAATCTTTCTTAACATAATCAAATCTCAATTTCTATAGATAATTTTTCCCCCTTTGAAGGTTTTTTTTTTTGTCTGGGATTTGGTCTTTCGCCGTAATCCCAGTTTCGTCCGATCCACTCACATCTATGACTACAAATATTCTCTTGCTTCATTTCTCTTATCTGACTTGAACAAACTGTTGTTTTAGCTTCTCGGCAGAGGCAGTAGTTTTAACACCTACTTTTCTCACAGTCTGTATGTTATATGCTTCTCTAATGGTAGCCTTTGCCAGCAGAACGATTGTGTCAAACCAGAACTTTTCGTCACCTTGTTTCGCCTCCTATTACATGAAACACATTAAAAAAAAAAATTACTTTGAGTTTTCATTAACAGGTGAAAGCAATGCTAGGTTGCCAGTAACAACAAAAAAAACTGCTCAGATAGTACTCAATTTTTCAGATAATGATGTGAACTAAAAGAACAGTCTGCAACATAAATTTTTTTTTAATATTTGCTCCTTTACTGGTAGGTTTTGTTTTGCCATTGAGATTGCCACTTTTCACACGACTCAGAAGGCAGGATCTCATGGGCAAAACACAAAAACCCCAGCCTGTAATTCAACGAAAATCTGACCCAAAGGATTGACATCAAGTTTGCACACAAGAATGACATTGTTCCAAAGTAGATCTGTAGTTTACGACATCAGCGGGACATCAGTTTGACGTAGGGAACTCACCCCTATGGTAATCCTACCAACCTTGCGGGAACACCAAATATAAATTTATATTGGACTGATGTAGGGATGCTTACTAGGACAGATTAGTTTTGACTCAACTATTGAGTCAACCAGCATCAGGATTATATAATTAGGAACGTTGTCAACCCTTCATGCAAACTTGACTTCAGTCCTGCACATCAGATTTTCATAGGCATACAGGCTGGGCCACTTTTTAACACTTTAAAATATGCATCCAGATGTGAGATGCTGTTACAGATTTACCTGGGGCAACTGAATACATTTTATTATGTCATATTGTGGCCTCATCTCAATTTTTGTACCAAGTGGAGATGGGATAAAGCAGCAGTGGTGCAGTATCATCTCAGAGAGGACGCAAATGACAGAAGGGGAAACACACATACCTGAGCTTTGTGACACAAGATGATTGCTTGACCATATTGTGCTTCAAAATAGGCTAATCTAGCCAGTAAGAATAGAATCCTGGCCTGGAGGGGTTTGTCTGTGAAGGCCTGCAAATTATATTCATTCACAAATATTTACACCAGGTACACTGTGATCAGATTGAGCAAAGCTGATAAAGCAATGAAGAATTTAGGAAGACAACGATGGAAGAATGGAAAGAAGGAGAATGTATAGAATGTACTGACAAGGTTTCCTCACCTCTCTAAGAATTTTTTTCCAGGGCTTTTCCATAGCCCAAATGGTAAATTCCAGGGCTACTTAAATGCAAGAAAATTAAAGAAAACTGAGAAATGATATCAGACTTTGTTTATGATTCGGCATTTTTTTTTTTAAACCCATGGAGAATTCCCAGGTTATTTCCAGGGCTCTATCTCAATTTTTTTTTAAATCCATGGTTTTTCCAGGGAACTGGAATTTCAGAACCTTGAACTGAAATCAATGAAGAAAAGGTGTAAAAAAACAAACTGTAGAGAAGGAAACGTTATTTTGTGTCAATACAGAAATTGAATACGAGGATGAAGACATGAAAAATTACAAATGTTTAGATAAAGTCAAACCAGCTACACCCAAACTCACCTCTGCAGCAATATTAGCCTCATTAAGAAATTCTCTAGCTCTCTGATATAGACCCTGAAAGTGCAGAAATTGATGTTCAGATTTGAAGAAACAAAATCAAATACTCATCTGCATTGGTTTCAGCACAGCTAGACTGCAAATCCCTAATATTTGCTGTGTAAAAAATAAATACTTTACAATGTTTTATTACATTAATAAAAAGATATCCTCAATGTTTATGTGTGAATATGAATTGTTTACTCCTCAACACACACTCTTCAATCCTAAAATCCAACTTTCTCGCTGGTAAGGAGCCATCTACATGCTCAATTTTAATGATTAAATTTCTAATAGAAAAGTTTATCATAATTGTCTAATATAAATAATGAATATCTTTTTTGATGCTGTTGAGCAGTTGTGCTGGACCGATCATTTGCCAGGAGCATTCAAAACCTGCCTGATATTCGCTTCTGCACTGCACTGTTTAACTATTCATCTACACTAGTAATTAATGTATTGAGAAAATCATTATACCTGTCTGATGAGGACCTCTGCCGTGTCAGTCCACACATCTCTAAAAGCCACACTGCCAAGCACTTTACCAAGATGCAGTTCAACCTCTGGGCCATCTCCCTGTATATTATATGGGATACGAAAGGCATCTTACCACCAGGATCAAACTGATGTAGGTTTGTTCATTTGGGGAACAATATGACATCACATGCTGAAAAACAGCAGAGGTGTTGTTGATGAAGTGAGTAAGCGTTCTTTATTTTTGCTTTAAAAAAAATACACATATTCTCACAGACATCTTTTTTTGATTGTGACCAAAGAATGGAGAAAATGAATAAATAAGCAACGAAGATGTACATTACATGTGCACAACATAAATTATACTGAAATCTTTAGCTCCAAAAAACATTATTTTGTAAATGTGATATAAAATATGCAAATGAATAAGTCATAGCATGCCTCTTTGGAGTACAGATTTTTCTTGCTTTGTGAAAGTTAAATGTCAACACTTTAACATGTCACAGTTTTATTTGTATCAGTGGATCTTTATTTCTCCCGTTTTTGGGAAATGGCCAACAATAACAGTCTGTTGTGTTTTTTTTTCTTCTTTGTTTGTACTGAAAATAATGAGACTCACTTTGCCTGTTAGCACTGGATGTGGAGGAGTTTGAGTAGCTGCAGCCTTTGTTCTTGTGGGAGAATCTGCTGTTACTCTGGCCAATGCCTCCCTCACTCTCTGTTCTTCTTGGACAACTTGTATCTGCTTTTCCTTCCACTGTGCGATTTCATCTCGAGACCTGTAACAAAATTCAATATACTGATTCAGGATGAAAGTGAAACTGAGGATATTTACACTACATCAATAATGCCAACATTGTATAACAAGCGAAATGCCACTTAACTTAAATGAAACAACAACAACGGGATTTTTGTTCATGATTTCTGACCTTCCATACTCTTGGACAAGTCCTCTTTGGCAAGGGACTGACAGTTCATCACTAATTTTCTCATGTTTGTTGGACAACAAAGTTCTAACAGCATTTAAGACAGTGATTCAGGCAATCGCTCCCTTATGCTCCAAATTTTCTCTCATCGCCCCCTTCTCCTTCTCCCTCCCCTACACCTCCCAAAAAAGCCATGCTCAAACTTCATGGATTCATTTCACAAAAAGACAGTCTACACACTTATTATGATGATAAGTTTCTCAAAGCTTTATTTATGACAATAGGCATCTTGATTATCTATTGTAAAACAAAGCATTCTTTATCACATGCACCAAAAAAAATAGGCCTTTCCTGTTCATAAAACCCATCAACATACTGTTCGACTGCTATGTATTTGCCCCTATATCATCCTCCATTCAGCCCCCCCCCCTCCCCCACCATTTCGCTCCCCTTCATTGTTTTTGCCCTTTTGTCATCCCTTTCTATGTTTCTGCCGGCTGGAAATCAAAATCCCTCCCGCAGGACAATATCACCCACACTGAGAACCACTGATCCAGAACTTACAAAGCTTGCTCCTCTTCACAGATATGCATATTCCCTACAATTCTCAGATGATGTGCAGTGCCCGGCTTGAGGTCCAACTCTTGACACACCTCAAGTGACCTGGATAAGAGGCAAACCAATTTTAAAGTAGGCATTCGTAAGATGTGCATCACTGTCTATCTTTTTCTTATGTCGGATTTCTGATACACCCTACTGAGGTACTCTGCCGCTAAAAGGAAAAATTACGTAACTGATAGCATAGCCTTTTTCTACTTTATTGTCTCTGATTGCAAAGTCACTTATGTTGATTTGCCACACTAGAAACTACTATTTTGGCGGCCGATATAATTCTACCTCCCTTTGACATAAAAGAATTATATGTGAGACAAGTTCATAGAGACAATAAAGTAGAAAAATGCCATCCTGTCAGTATTCTGCAGTGGGGCTTTAGACAGAAACTTCTCATTACAGTTCCTCACAAATTCTAACCAAATCTTTTAAATGTGGAAAAAAAAAAAACCTCCATTACCCTATAACAATTTACCCCAAATATTTTAATTGCTTATAACAAAGGAAACCTTCAGAAATAAATTGGCAGCATTGTAAACAAATATACACACATCATTGTAATCTGTACCCCAGTGTGCAAATTTGTTGTTGTTTTTTTTCAGCATGCAACATGCCACTTTGGTCACACATTTGCAGACCTGAAGGGGCAGTGACTATTCAACACCATTCAACAATGCCCTGCAGGTGCTTTTCATCTCATAAGTATTTGTCCTCCACCATCAAAATGCAGCTAAACAATGAAGAAACGTAAAACTCCATGGTGGCTAATGATATTGAGATGAATGCTACCTGAGATGTACCAGCTTGAAGAGGGCAGAGTTCTTTAGGACTGTCCGAGACAGCAGATCCTGGAAGGCCAGAATTGGCAAGGTAAGGTGGTTGTAACCAACAGCCCGCAGTTGCGTGATCAGACTGTCCATGTAGTGCAAAGTCAGCATCTGCCACATAAAAAGTTGTTAAAAGATTACAACAAGAGAGACAGAAGGTTATCTGTCACAATATCCCGCGTTAGGATCGAGCACCTAGTCTTTTCAGATAAGATCAAAGAAAAACACAGAGGGCCTGTGTGCACATAAAAATACCTTGGCTGTTGGAAATCGAAAAGAGCAGGCTGAACAAACCGCTGCGCGGGCAAAATTAAATAAACTTTATCCCTACCACACACACCCTTACCGGTGTTGCACTGTAGCAAGGACATGTCTGCTCCAGTTGTAACTGGGCTGCAATGACACTAAGGTAAATTTCCCAAATAAGATCAAAGAAGTATACAAATACAAAAAATTCAAATTAAAAACAATCAATGACTTTGTACCAAGACCTGCCGTAGGTTGTTTTATTTTCGTCAAATAGCTGCATTTAGCCTATCGTTATCCTACTAATGTAATGGCCTGTGTCTGGCAGGCTAAATTTGCATTGACCTTTAACCCCTGAGAGCCCAGACAAAGACTTGCCTGTCAAAAACTTTTGAAATATGCAAAACTAAAAGAAAACAATCAAACAAATGAACAAATTCACTAAACCGATGAAGAGCTTGATCCCAAAACATGTCCTACCTAAGAAAAATAATTTGTTAATAAATTAGGAAGTGTTCCGCATCAAAAATAGAGCCTTGGGCACCAGATGACTTGTTTCATTATGGAACACTGGGCACTACAGGGTTACGGTTCATCTGGAGGTCAAACCCAACAAGTAACAAAAAAAACAGACGTGCCAATGCACACCCAAAATAATCTCTTAAATAAATTGACGCCATGGAAAAAATGCCACACTGATTAAGTTAAATTCTCTTTTTCTCAAAACTTTGAAAAAATAAGACAGGCCATAATGTGAAGAATTGACCCAGTGGACCATACAAACAGATAGATGCATTATCAAAACATTTCCATTTGAAGAAGGTCTGATAACTGTAAGGAAGAAAGAAATGAAACTGCATGTATAGTTCTTTCTCATTAGAAACTTAAATAAATGATTCGTATTTTAACATTTTTTATGACTCACAGGCTTGGGGATGTTCGTCTGCGTGATGGCTACATTTTTCAGGTTGTCCAGTTTGAAGGCTTCAATGCCCTCATCTGGCCAGTCATACTGTGACCAGCCATCCAGGTCTGATGGAAGTGAATCAACAGGGGATTTCCTCTTTGGTTTAGGCTGAGAGAATAGGTAACATGCAATGTAATATAACAGTGACAAAATATTATAACAACTGGTCACATATCTCGTAAACACAAAGAGGTTTATAGTATTGTCCTTTACTGTTCTTTGATGTTTACAATGATTTCCAATCTTTCTATGTCACATCATGCCTTCCACTATTTCTTTCAATTTAAACTGATGCATTTTTTTCCCTGCAGAAGGTCTGTTGACGGAAAGCTCGAAGCATTCCCTCTAGGCTGTGGGTGTATGCACAGACATACATGTTTTGGAACTAACTCAAAAAGGAAATTAGTTTGCGCACAAAAGATTAGACACCTAAAATAATATAGTAATTAATAATTGTACTTACTTTAAAAAAATCTCTTAGCTAACTGTTTTTGCAGCTAAAAATTTAAAGTTTATATTTGCCCTCGCAAAAAACTCCACGCCACGAAAATACACACATATTGAACACTTTACAGTTTTCAGTTCTTCCTTCAAATTACGAATCGTGGTGTCGATCTTTCCCAAATTCAAACTGGCAAAATTATGAGAGTATCAAAATGTAATGGCTCTCTGTCTTCTCAAATAAATATGCACATATTTATTTTGATGAGTAGTTTAGGAGCCTTTTTGCTCAACACATTTACAGGTTTCACTTCATTATGGTAAGGCGTATTAATCACACATTACATTCCACAAAAGACACATCAATGACCTGTCAGTTATTGCAAAGCTGCACTCAGTGGACAAAACCAAAGGAATAATGATGACCTCTCACCTTTTCTTCCTTCTTCTTTTCATCCTTCTTATCTTTCCCTGGTGCTGGTGCTGAACCTTTCCCAGGTTTTGCTGCAGCTGCTGCTGGCTCATCTTTATTCACAACACCACCATTCTTCACCACTTCTCTGATACTGGCTGCACTATGGCTCATCAGAACCTGTTACACAAATGTCATAATGTCAAATGTTCCAATTAATCTTTATTCTACTAAAATTCTCATTCTATTAACATAAATATCTGTGTTCTATGCATACAAAGAGGACCGCAAGAGATGGGTGGATAACATTCACGAGGACGCCGGCCTTCCCATCCTCACAGCCAAATGCTTTGGTCAGGACTGGGCTGCATGGAATTGCCAATTAGTATGCAAAGGGGCAACACTGTCCTTCACTGCTAAATCAATTAAGTCAAGTCTATATTAACCAAACTGTTTGTGTAGGTTCCTTTCATTCTGTATGGTACTTTTGAACAACTGGTACAATTGCGCCTCCACCACCCCTTCTCTTCCCCTTCCCATCCAATCACTCCGCTTACTGCTGACATTCAAAGGGAGCCATTCAATAAAAAAAAGAAGCAGTTGTTATTCTTCTGTCATTTCCCCTCATCAATGTGCATTGCCTAAGAAGAACTGCATCACGCTACTGACAAAATAACATTTCATGTTGCTGTACAAGCTATTTTTTCAGTAGGCATTGCCCAAAAACTCTACCTTATTTTTCTTTATGAATAGATAGGTGTTAATGGTCGGAAAGGCAGAGGGTTTTCACAATATGTGAGTGGATCCAGCAAAATTGGACTTACAGTGAAAGACCAAAAGCAAATCCCTCTAAAGGGGAAAGAATTTTCTTTGGAAATTGAAATTTGCTTATCTATATTGATAAAAGTGAAACTTTACGACAATTGCAGCGCGCCTTTCGCTACTCCTCTGTTAATGCTGATTCGGTGGCCCTCAGATTTTATACAGCGCTTAGTATAGACTGTCGTTGTGTCGCCGGCACAGAAAATTAAAAAATAATTAATAACTTGCAGAACATTTGTATTAGTTTCTAGGTTGTGACACATTGGCGTTTTTCGGCAAATGTTATTGAGATTGGTTCCGGTATCTGTATCACACTCACAAAACAACTTCCGGTTAGGACTAGTTTGAATGACGAGATTGAGGACAATCAAGTATGAAACTTTGTGTGTTCTCAATATGCCTAGACTAGGAAAAAGAAAGGGTCTGGAATTGGGAGATGGACGCTGCAGGGCCAGAAGTACAGGTTTGTGTTTTCAATATGCCTAGGAAAATATAATATTTCTTTTCCATTAACTCATGACGTTATCACTTCCTGCAATGTGTTCACTAACAAACTAACCCGTGCGCAAATCATAGCCATTTGACGGATGCTGGTGGGACGCGCAGGACGTCAACACGCAAAGGGAGAGCAGTAAAACAAAAAAACAAACAAAAATAAAATAAAGCTAAAGGAACGGGCAAAATGAAGCAGGTCCATAACAATCACCCAGAACTGAAACTAATAAATCGATTTATCCCGGGCAGGGCCGGGAACTCAGCTAGTAATATATAATATGAAAGATTAGCAATTTTTCTATTGCTACTACTGCTGCTGATCCCATAATCCACCAGGATTGTAGGGGCGCTGCATGACAGAGAGCCTCGTCAGGTGCCTCCACTTTTCGCGGTTGTTTGCAAGCGCCTGAGTTTGGGCGAAGGATTTCCCTGTCCACTCCGCAATGTTGTCGGTCCACCTCTTCCTTTGCCTTCCTCTTCCTCTCCTCCCCTGCACAGTTCCCTGAAGAATGGTCTTGGATAGGCCACACGATCTTGTTATGTGACCATACCATTTCAGTTTTCTTCGTTTCACAGTAGACAGCAAGTCTTCATAATGACTAATGTGTTCTTTCACTCTACTGCGCACCTTTTTCTACAATTTTTCTACATTCACTTAAAATAGTTTGCTTGAAATTGTCTTAAAAATAGTTCACTTTGATTTTTTAAAGAGGTATAAAAATTTCACCTTAAGCCTGATTTCACCAGATCCACTCATATATCAAGAACAGAACATCTACCAACAACTGAGGTTGGCATTATAAGTTCCTTTATCCTTGATGTTGTCCTAGATCCTTACCTCCCATAGCCTCATGAGGAAAGTGTGGGCCATTAATAGGATGTCCATATACTGTGCGGATTCACGTCCTGAGATTTCTGCCAGCAACACGTGTGACCTAATTAATGCATCAAGCTGACGAATCTCCGTCAGGTCATTTATTGTGAGCTCTGGATTGTTGGGTAAGAGACCTGGGTACAAATGAAATGAGCACTCTGTGATAACTGCACGGACAATGCAGATCTTGACATATACAGTACTGAGGCATTTCTGTCTCTGCAGTTAAAATTCTGCTATATACGGGAAAAAGCTATGATACGATTAACAGTACATTTCATTATGTCAAAACATGTGTGGTCTGAAGGTGCATACACAAATGTTGGAACTTTCAAATATAACATTACTGAACATGAACAAGTGAAATATACACAGGCGTTTCAACCAGAGGGCCATAAATTAAGTACACTCTTATTGACAATTGTTTAACATCCCTCCCCCTCACCCTTTCCACTTCTCCCAACGCTTTTCAGAAACTTGGCTTCAACCTGCCTACCATTGTACCAGCATAGGGCCATTGAAATGGCAAATGTTCATGATTTTGATGTTCTAAAACTTTAAGTGGCATTTTTCACGGACTGTTCATTTAACGAGACATAAAGTCTATATTTTATTTTTATATAGATCTAATCTGTAATTCATTTTACTGACAAAAAATATAAAACTAAACTTTTTGATTTGTTATTACAATTGAAAAGTGTGTGTGTGTGCGTGGAGGGGGGGGGGGGTGGGCACCCCCTAAGCATATGTAATTTATGGATCTGAGATGTTTGAGATCAGAGTGCAACAAAATATGCAGTGAAGAAATCTCTCCTCTGTGTGCATGAGAAATAAATAAAAACAAAAGCAAGCCAGACTTAAAATATTCAACTGTACATTTATCACAAGCACTTTATTAGAGCTGTGGAAAAACTTTTCTCTTCCTAAACTTTCTCCCCATAAATGATGACCCAGAATAAACTGATACATTATTTTCTCCCAGTCTGGGCAGAAATGGTGCTTTTTTTTTTAGTCAGCTTCCTTAAAAGTAGGCAAAACCTTTCATTATCTTAGGTGGATGCATTACTGTTAAAAATTTGTTTTTCACCCCTAATCACCCAGTTTTACCACACTGTGAACCTGTAAACAAATGTGAGGCAACAGCATGCGATCAGGAAAATGCACATGGCCACCCAAGCTGAAAAAAACTGAGCAAAATGACAGTTTGGACTCACAATATCTTTTTTTTTTTTCATTTTGACCAATTTAGATTATTACATCCACTGGCAATAAATTTCTGTTCCAACCATTATTTTGCTGGAGTTTCTCAACTTGGGTGGTCATGGCATATTGCCAGTTCTGTGCCGTTACCTCACATGGTACAATTCCTTGGGATTTCTGGGAAAAACAAATTATACTCACCTATTTCAGCTACTTTAACCACAGGCACATAGTCTTTGACATTGATTTCGCTGCTACGGTCACTGGCGACACTGTCCTTGCTTCTAAATGATCCTCCGCCATCTGCTTCAGGCGGCAGGTGGAACTTGCGATCTACGCTGCTTGTCTTGCTACGTGCAGAATCTTTGCGCAAAAGCTTTGAACCTATCCGGTCTGGTGATCTCACAGACTGCCGTGCAGACTCTCTTTTCCCTGGTGAAAATGGGACAATAGAAATATTTCACTGAACAAAAGTTGTACGTGGGACTGTTGCCATGTTGATGCAAAAGTCAACAATAGCAGATCAGAGAAATACGTAGTAAAACCTTTTTTTTTTTAAGTATGGTAACTGTGAGCTATTAGATTACTCATACTCAGCCATTTGATGACACTAGGCACATCTAAGCATTTCTGCATAAGACAGTGAGACCATACAAAGAAGGAAAATATGATATGTATGTGTACCAGCAGAACAAGAAATAATATGTACACATAATTATGAATCAACTTCATAGGACAAATGAAAAGGGAATCACTTATTTTTAACAATGCATCTAGTCAATATAGACAAAAAAAAAGAATTATAAACAAGAAAAACAATATTTTTAAAAAAAAGGATGTGTATATGTGAGGCAACAGAACAGAATCAATACTAATACATGTCACAGCTGACCATTTCGAAAAACTTAAGCGAACTGGTGGCAGGGATAGAAAGTTACAGCTGTCTTCACAGAAAATGATAGCAAACTTAACAATCTAAATTGTCAAAAATCAAAAAATCTATCTTTGAGCCCCAAGCGTCATTTCTCTTCATTTTTTCATCTTGAGCGGCAGTGACTTAATAATACCGATTCCATGGCATCACCACACATATATAAAAATTTCAAGACATAGTATATCCTAAGGAAAGACAAATCACAACCAATATGAAAAGATGAGAGAAGGTTAATTGTGATAAGTTTACCCTTTGCAGCCTGTGAGCCTCTTTTATCAAATTCTGAAGGGCGCTTTCCTATATGAAACAATGAGTAAGAAAAGGTGATAGAAACATTCTGTGCTGAAAGGTGTCAGAAACTACACATCTATTGTACTATATAGGTGAGCGGATCTGACAAAATCGGGGTTTCAAGTGAAACTTTGATACCTCTTTAAAAAATCAAAATAAAATATTTCTAAGACAGTTTTGAGCAAAGTATTTTAACTGAGTGCAGAAAAATTGCTAATCTTTCATTTTATAAGCAAATCTCAATTTCTATAGAAAATTTTTCCCCCTTTGCCCTTTCACATTAAGCCCGATTTCATCATATCCAATAACAAATGTTATCTGGTTACATCCAAAAAATCATTTAAGTGTGAAAAAACCAAATGTTCAAAAGAAGTTCTTTTACTCTCATAGCCATACCACAAAATTGAGAAGAGCAAAGATTGTGATACGCACAGCCACATTGAAAACAAACAATAAAAAAACATTACAATAAATCACAAAAGAATTACAACTGGAAAAAAAAAAAGTTGGAAAAAAATATGATTTATTGTGATGTTTCTTTTTGCTGTTTATTTCTAGCACAAGGCTTTGCAATATACATTTTCTCCTTTTTCTCCTCATTTTGTCTTTGCTCCGAGACCTGCTGCGACCATACAGATTTTCTGTGGTTCCTTGAAATATTTTGCAATGCCGGGAAATGTACTTTGACAGACTGCAATATGGTTTGAGATAAAAATCTGGAGACAACTCAGGATAGCTTTCCAGATTTCCGTTGTTACAAATTACATGTGGAATAGTGTGAGGACACTCCAAACCAGAACAATATTATATTTATGTTAACTTGTGACAAGAGGGCTTTAATATAAGCCATAAGTCCAGTGATGTAACATACTTTTCTTTATAAGTGAAATTGCGTGAGAAGAATTATATTACATTTCAAATGTTCCCTACTCGTGTCACTTTAAATATTATGTAGTTGCCAGCAAAGTCAGTATGTTCTTGAAACTTTCCCTTCATGTAGCTTTACTGTGCCAACATAATGGCCAATCTCAGTTGTCATTGCTTTGGGAAAAGGGCTGGAAATCATAATATGACAGGACCTCTTTCCTACAGTGTTTGCTGATTACACAAGAGAGATGTGCCTTTCTGATTCAAGAAAGGCTACTTGTCACACGTTTCAAGAGAGAGCTTATTATAGAAATGCTAAAAAGGAATCTGGCAATTATGAATACAGTTGACATGGCACAGGACATTAATAAATTAAGTAAATATTAATGTTCATATTAATGTTAATGGCAAATACAAAGAACCAGACCTTAAAGGTTACACACCATTGCCCAAAGACATTTTTCACATCCAATCTGTGAAGTATGGTGCTGAATTCAAATATAACTTACCATACTGGATGAGATACCAGTTAATAAAAACAAAGTGAGTTTTTCTTTCTTTTTTTTTTTTATTTCACTCCTCTTATATTTGCCATGGTGTTAGTGAGAAAGTATTTGAGGGAACCAAACACACACACCCACACAAAAACAGCACACTCAAAAGAAAGACTTGGCCAAAAAATTTGACTGTGGATTTTGTTTTTCCTTTGAATCATACATATTAAATCCCTTCATTTTCACTGGACTTGAATATTCCAAGGTTTTATACTGTTCAAGAAAGGTGCTACAGCAATTCTGATACCATACAAACTCAATTGTCATCTGGATTATATGGACAACTTTATGTTTTCATCAGTGATTAAAAATATTCTATCCATATGAAAACTCACCTGCTCTCTTCTATCACCACATTCACTTGTAAAAGGTACATGAAATTACATCCATCATTTGTGACCCATCAGGTCAAATCAGTTATTAGCAGATTTGGTTATAGAGAATCATATTGCAACTCATTTAGGCATTTTATGCATGAAAAACATTTCGAGAGTCCCATGGTACACTATCATAACTCAACTTTTTTTCAAAAATTGAGATATTTGGCGTGCTTCCAACCCTTGACAGCCCACAGATTGTGTTATAAATTGGGAGTTGGATTCTGAAAACTATGTGTTAAATAATGCTGTTGTTGTTTTGTTTAATTGTAACTTTTTCTTCAGATAAAGAAAGTTATTCCGTTTTTGCTTCGCCTGAAAATTTCTAGAAACCAACTTATGATAGTTTACCATGCAGCCTTTGATTTGTCCACACACACAAGAGGTTCTGAGGAATTGTAAACAGCCCAAATCTCTGTCTTGACCAGAATTAACCTTGCCAATGAAAGTGCCATTTTCCCCCATTAAAAGCTTCTGTGATTTAATTACCAGTTTGAGAGACTGTTTCATATTTAGTACTTGATCACAAGAAAAGTGTTACTTTTCTACACTCTCCTGAAAGCAGTCAAACGAATTAAACCAAAAATAAAGACAGTGTTGTTTATTCTTGAAAGTCACTGCAAATTAACCTAAACAGATCTTTTAAAAATTAATATGTTTTGTGCATTTAATAGAATGTGTTACACACAACTATAAAAATGGAGACAACAGCAAACAATGTCCAGAAGAAAAAAAAATTACCTTTTCCTTTCTTGCCTTCTGTTTTGGCAGCTGAAGTGAGTGGGACAAAAATGCAAGAGCAATTTCTATAAATTAGTCAAAGTTCTCCTTGGACAACGCACCATGGACAAAACATTACAGTAAGATTCCTGATTTACATTATTAATGGAGATAACTTGGGCACTTTATGCCTTTACTGATCTGCACAGAAGTGATTGGGTCCCATTAACACTTAATGTTATCAACTTGTGTTGAATAGTTATAAAATACAAAGAAATGTATGTACATAAATAGATTATTCCGAGTATCCCTATGATTCAAGATACTAATCATTAAATGTTCCAGTACAAACATGTATGGATTAATCATGTCTCATAAATGGTGAATGGCTCAGTTAATTTTGAAATAATTGTGAATTCCAACAGGTGGTAAAGATTCATTTTAAGTTCTTTGAAAATCATTCAAATTTGGTGAACAAAACTTGCGTCAACTTGTCTTGCTGGACCACAGATTTAATGCCTCACAAACTACAACAAACAAAAGCAGCAGGCTTTTGCTTTTGCAATTTTCAGGGTACTTTCTTTTAATGATGAGGCATTTTCCAAACTTTCTATTTATCATTTTAAAAAAATAAAAAAAAATAATCTGCCAAAGGAATGTCAATAAAAAGATACATGAATATAGCAAAAGGGGTTGGTGTGCGAAACCATTTACAGATCATTTATTTCTGTACTTCACGCATAATAACCTAAAGGGAAATACTTTTGCAATATTGTCCATGTAAGCTATCATAACATTATAGCATTAAAAGCTCATTTGTAAAATACAAACAGCACATTTTTTTCCCGTCACAGTAAATAAAATCAATTCAAATACAGTGTAAGGGGCAAAATGGAAAGTTTCAGAAAACTAAAATGAAAGTTTTCACAAAACTTTTCAATCACTTACCGGCAGGAGAAACAGGAATTTGCTTTTCTGTTTCAATTAATCATAAGCAATTTCAATCACTCAAAATATATGAACCCCCCCATTTCTAAAGGATGTCAAGGATGGCAAAGGATTAATGGTTCATTTTTATTTTAGGCTGTCACGGTAAAAAAAAAAATTACCCTCTGACAACTGGTGCAGTGAGCCCTACTGTTTGTACTTGTACAATTTTCCAATAACACTACAAAATGAACCAACTGGCCAATGGAACAGATTTTCTAAACTTGAGATAGAACATTTTCTTGCAATGGGTGATGCACAACCTAAATTTTGTATCATATCATACTTCATTCCATCATTAGATAAACCAGAATCTTTTATGCATATTAGTTCTCAGAGATGACAATTACAGTGTGAACATAATTTTCTTGGGCACTGCCCAATTTAATGGAAAGACTAATATCACTGATCTTCAGCTTTTCCATAAGAAGTGCAAACAATACCATTTTTGTACTATTAATATTTTACAATCCATTGTCATGATATTTTGTCACGGATGATTGAAATGAAATGTCTGCCTCAAGTGTGTGGTATAGTTTAGAGATTTCACCCACAGTGTTGTGAGATAACTTGCTTGGATCCATAGGAAATTGAATTTGAATTGAACTTGAATTTCCATAGGAAATCAGGAAAAAGAAATGGGTGTGTCTCGGTCAACAAGTGAAAGAATATGTAGGAAATTATCACATTTCTGACCCACTCTGAGATCCCTACCAGCAGGTTCTTCCTCCACTGTGGGTTTCATATTGAGTAAAATATCCGATGCCCATTCCAGTTGGTCCTGCACATCTCCCAGAGGGAATTGGTTTGAATACAACCACTGGCCAAACTCCAGGAGATACTCAACCTTCTGGTAATCATTGCTTTCATTCTGCCGATGAAGCCAAAGTGTTAATTATACCATCCACACAATATTAAAATAAAATGAAAGTTTAATTCCTTTTTGAATTTCTTTTTATTCATTTAGCAAACCCATGTAAAAAATATAAAAGAATTAATTTCAGGGCAGTCAAAATTCCAGCTGTGCATAACATTACTGAATACACTATAGATCAATGGGCTTCCAGGATTATTTGTTATGGTTTAAAGTCTTGTCCAGCATGTCAAGGTTGAGTTTCCTTGGACCGACACCAGATAAAATAAACAAATGGCTTTGGATATATCTCAACATTTCAGACATCATGCATGTGCTCACAATATGTATAATTGGTGCCATTGTGTTTTGACAGGCATTCCATGTATGCTTGGAGAAAGCTTTCATACCTGAACTTGAAATGTTTATACTCCTTGTTCAGCACACTGCAGTTTAAAAGCAATTCTTCTTTAACATTATGGCTTCAGAAGTTTGTGTCAGAAACACTGTACATACAACAGACAGACACATACATAAAGCCAAATAAACAAAGCAATAAGAAATAACATGAAGCAAATTATTATTATTTGACATGACGCAAACCTCCAAGGCCTCAATAGCACACTGATATGAAGCCAGCTGTTCTGTTGCCTCCTTTGAGTTCAATGCCACTCTGCGCCACATATGGGCAACAAAGTCTTCTGATTCATCCTGTGGTAAATTGTATAAGCATTCTCATTTACATTTTAATTGTAATGGAACATCTAAACATTAATAATTAAAATTAATATAGTGTAGAAATTCCTGTCACCATCATATGAACAGGTAATCAGCTAAAAATTGTATAACACTGTCAGTGGACAGTTTAAAACGTTGATCAGTGTAGGCAAGCAACTAATCTTTACCTTTCCAACACATTTTCCTTCAAATCTTCTGCCAACTGATCTTACGGAATTTGTATTATCTGTGGCATCTACAAAAGCCTTCATTTAGATGCTATACCCTGTCAGCAGATTTACTCAGTTCAAATTGATAAAAACTGAACAGATGTCAAACAGTTCTGACCAGTTTTAGGGTGTTTTTTTTTTAAACCTCATCCAGAAATGGATATTATATAAAGCGCCTGTCAAGTATCAAATATGAAAGGTTTGAAGCAGCTTGGCACAACTGTGTCAGAAAATATTTCATTTTGACTGAATGATGATAAAGCTAGACAAACAATAGTTAGGAATGATATGCATACTTTGAATTTCTGTATGTCCATGTGCACACTTCGGCCAAGTTTTGCCTTCACCATGACCCTGTGCTTGAATATGAGCCTGTAGTACACAAGAGTGAAAGAAATGCTGTGCTGTCACTATTTTTGTTGGGCCCAAAACAGCCCTTATCAGGGCTAAGATGAATAATGATGGAAATGCAAAAACTGAAGGAAGAATAAAGAATACAAAAAACGACAAGTAAAAGGTGGTACAAAAGCCCAAAGCAGCAGACTTCTTTAAAGAAAGATCTCTACACACTTTTAGATTATATTTCCTTGGATGATTCTCTCTTCCAGGTCTCGTACATACTTCCCCTTTTTCCCCCCCTCTCTCTCTCATATCAATTTTCAATATTCTATATCTGATGTAATGAATAGAATGTCGCCAGCCACACAAGCTGAGTAAACATCTGTAGTAAAATTACTGGACTTGTTTGTAACCACACTTATTTCAGACCACCAATGGTGTAATCATAATCTGTGGGTCCTGGTTCACAAATATTATGGTAAATAATAGCTGACATTACAAATAAAATCACCTTGACAATGGTGATGATAAATTTGTCACAAATCCCAGACTGGGAGATGTAATAGTTTATGACAGGACGACAATCACGAACAAACAAGTTTAACACTTAACAAAACAGCCCATCAGACTCACACATTTATTAAACATAATTTATACATATAATAGCGCAATTACATATATTATATTATTGAAATGACTGCCGTACAACGGCCTTATTCTCACACACACGCTCCCTCGGATCCACAATCCGGGAGTTACTCCTAAAGGCACTTCGGCCTCAGCCTCTCCCCTCAGGGTCTTAATAGTACATTAATGATTCACTGGCACCGCAGTCTCTCAATATCACCTTCCTATTGTCATACACCTTAGCACTCCCCTAGCACCTCAGCAGGGCAATAACACATTATTATTTCCATAGCCATCAACATGGCAACAACATAGTATCAGTTCACTAGCCTATCAACATGGCAACAATATAGTATCTCATTCACTCTCATATCTACGTCCCTGTCCGTGGCCTGACTGCCACGACTTTATGTGCCTCTACTGTCCTGCACTGACAGCCTCACTTCCGGCCTATGTGTGGCCTCCGGCCCTATGCTGGCCTATCCCCTGTGCTCATCGAGGTGGCTCTGCGGCCCGTCCCCGACACCTACAAGAATAACATTACATTGGTATAATACCCTACCATTTCTATTCACTCCACCTCTCCTTACAACCCATGAAACGTACACACACTAGTTCACCTTTCACTCACCACACATCTTACGGTAACACACCTCCATCGGAGTACACACTACTCACTCGCGCTACAATTCCATGAACTCACTTTCATCTATCGCTCATGGCGCACATTGCTCTATCCAATATCAAGGACTTCCACATTCCTCACATATACTTATTTACATCATGGTAATAGACGAATATAATATAATACATCAATCATAATAATCAATCAACATTCTACGTACCAGTCATTACTGGAAAGACTGTCTCACTAGTCTTCTCGACTGCTTCCCTTATGTCCGCCCGATGGGCTCTTATTCACAGGTCCGATCCGTAGGACCTTCTAACTTGCAGTGATAGTTATACAGCGCTTTCGCCTCCTTCAGACCCCCCCCCACTACTCACAACAGCACGCTTAACTTGCTGTCTACTGTGAGCCCTTCTTACTCCACACCCGCTCTGTAGCCATCCCCTTAATTGCACTCACTCCACTCGTGACATCATCCCCCACCCCAAAAAAATTAATGCAATTAATTTCAAATCGCATGAAGATGACTGTCAACGAGTGAGCGTGAGCAATACCTACACTAAAAAAAATGACCTAGCAGTTCCCCTAGTATATAGAATACCGAAATCAGGGGAAAATATGGGGATCAATATGGTCTGAAATATGCATATATGTGTCACATCATGAATAGCTAACTAATCACAATACTTAATACAGAATCAAAAACCACTCAACCTATCAACCATTCTTCATATCATATTTATAATGTCAATATTTTAAAGTCGACTCATTCACACAGATCCTGTCAATGTTCCTGTCCTCCGATGTATAAGCTCCTGAAATCTTCCCCTAGGCTCGACTAAGGTAGTCGGCGATATGATTGCTGGTTCCTGGAATTGGTTGAATAACGAAGGTATACGGCTGCAAAGCCAATGCCCATCTAGACAAGCGTGGGCTGGACGAACGATTCTTCGACAAAAATGTCAGTGGCTTGTGGTCTGTCTGGATACAAAATTCTCGTCCCATGAGATAACGTCCTAGTTTCTGGACGGACCAGACAATGGCAAGACACTCACGCTCTATCACAGAATACTTTCTTTCTCTCTGCAATAACTTCCTACTGACATAACATACAGGATGGAGACATTCGTTCTTCTCCTGTAGAAGACAAGCGCCGACACCAGAGTCCGACGCATCCGTTCTGAGGATAAAATTAGATCGAAAATCGGGTAATATCAGAATGGGTGACGATGATAATGCTGTCACCAAATTATCAAATGCTGTCTGACATTCAGACGTCCACTGGACCTTATCGGGTTGTCCCTTCTTAGTAAGGTCAGTAAGAGAAGATGACAAGGAGGAAAAATTTGGAATGAACTTTCTGTAATAATTTAAAATTCCCACTAAGCTTCTGACTTGTTTCTTTGTTTTAGGGATTTGCAACCCTACTAACTTGTCAATTTTTGTTTCTTCAGGTCTCTGAACACCTCTACCCCCAATATGTCCTAAGAATACTATCTCTGGACATGCCAAATCCATCTTTGCGGGTTTAGCCGTTAACCCAAAATGACGTAATCGTTGAAAAATTACTGTTAGTGTCTGAATATGATCAGACCATGTCGACGTATGGCATGCTATATCATCAAAGAATGACACGACATTAGGTATGTCCTTCAACACTAATCTCATTAATCGTGCAAACGTCGCTGGTGCGTTTACCAACCCAAATGGCATGACCTTAAATTGGAATAATCCAATGGGCGTTTGGAACGCCGTGTATTGTTTAGACTCCTCAGTAAGCGGGATTTCCCAATAACCTTTCGTTAAATCTATCTTGGAAAACCACGTGGACCCGGCCAATGAAGCTATTAATTCCTCCTGAAACGGAATAGGCTCCCTATCGCCTACCGTAATAGTGTTCAATCTTCGAAAATCAATACAGAACCGCACCGATCCATCAAGTTTTTTCACGAGGACGATGGGTGATGAATACGGCGATGTTGATGGTTCTATCACATCTAACTTCAACATTGACTCAACTTCCTTTATGACTCTATCTCTCGAAGAAAAAGGCAACGGATACGGTCTAAGAAATACTGGCTTATCGGAAGTCAACTTTATTTGGTGCTGGATCACCGTAGTGCGACCCGGCAAATCCGTAACAACATCCGGGAATGACGCTACGAGGGTCTCAAGTTCCCTACTCCTTGAACTCGTAAGGTCAGGGTTAATTTTTACGTCCCTGTAACCTTGTGTCGGAGTTAACTCCGGCAATTGAATTTGTAACTCTTCCTGCGCCTCGGTGTCGCTTACGTCACAGTCCAACTGGTCTACGACCCCCGTACAAGCGGTAGAGAAGACAGTCTCCTTTGGTCTTGTCTGTGCACACAGATACTGTGGTCTCTCATAAAATCTCTGTAGCATATTAACATGGAAAACCTTACTCGCTCCATCAATGTGGATAGCGTAATCTACCTTTGAAACAACTCGCTCAATAACATAAGGGCCTTTCCATGTCATCAATAACTTATTATGGTCCGTAGGTAACAACAACAGAACCTTGTCTCCTGGCTTAAAAATTCTCAGTTTGGAACCTCTATCTTTATAGTCTTTTGCTCTTTTCGAAGCGATACCAGAAGCTTCTTCTGCTATAGTGCGCGCTGAGGATAGTCTTTCTCTTAAATCAACAAGGTACTGAAACACCGAAATCTGCTCATCGTCTCCCGATGATGGCGACGTCATCATGTCCCGAAGAACATCAGTTGGGCCCCTAGGACTACGACCGTACATCATTTCGAACGGCGAGAATCCCGTTGACTCCTGCCGTACCTCTCTGTACGCGAATAACACTGCAGGGATATATCTATCCCAATCTTTAGGGCGATCAGCAGCTACCTTACGCAGCATCGACTTTAACGTCGAGTTCAATCTCTCGCACATGCCATTAGCCTGCGGATGATAAGGGGTGGTAGTGATGGGTTGTATACTGAATAAGCGGAACAATTCCTTCATCATCTGCGACGTAAATTGCGCGCCCCTATCAGACAGAATTTGCTCTGGTATTCCTACCCTAGCGAAAATTGCAAACAACGCTTCCGCGACTGCCTCAGACGTTATGGTCCGCAGAGGAACCGCCTCTGGCCATCTCGTAGCATTACATATGACCGTTAAGAAAAATCGATTCCCCCTATCGGTCGCTGGGTGAATGGGGCCAACAAGGTCTATCGAGACCTTTTTAAACGGTTCCGAGACCGTGGGGATCTTCTGAAGAGGGGCCTGGGGTGTACGACCCTTATGCGTCGTCTTTTGGCACGCACTGCACGTCTTACAATAGACCTGCACATCTCTGTGGATCGATGGCCAGTAAAAATTTTTAAGAACCCTTTCTTTGGTTCTAGCTATCCCCATATGACCCGCTAATGGGACATCATGTGCCAAATGCAATACTGTTGCGATCAGCAACGCTGGCACAACGACCTGCTTTAAAATGGAGGACACCGTTACATACTTACGGAACAGAATGCCCGCCTGAACAATAAAGGAGGACGACCCGTTCTTATATCTCCTCGTTTTCTCGGTTCGCGCTTCCCCAAAACATGGGTTTAATGATGGGTCCTCCCTTTGTAATCTCGCCAAGCGCTCCGGCGTGATATCTAGGTTGACCGCTGGCGTAGCCAAAGGTCTAATCTTATCTTTATCAGCTACCCGTCGACGTGTTTCGACCGCGGCGCAAAAGTCAATACCTTTTGATTGCGACCATGCTTGCACGTTCTCATCGGAAGGGGAAACTACCCGTGATACATTCCCAATGATGAGCTGGGCGCCTGGAAAACAACCAACGACTGCCTCGACTTCCCCGCTAAGGAAAGGTGTATCTATCATTATTCTTGCCATGGGTAATTTCTCAATGGCCCCCGAAAATTGGATGCACGGGACAGTCTCACCTGTAAGCTGTGAATCCCGAATGCAGTCCCTATGCACTCCCACAACGGTAGATCCTGTATCTCGTAAAACCGAGACCGGTTCGTCCCCAACAAACCCCGGATAAACCCTAAGACCACCTCCTGTATGACATGAATTTATAACGGGGATCTTTCTCCCACAAGGTAAAACACCGGAAGATAATAACTTCTCACAACTGGGACACTTAGAATACTGTCCGCCTCCGTTGTCCGATGTAACGCACGCAGCCGCATGATGAAATTTATTAGGGGAACATGGACTGGAGCTACTGTCCACGTTCGCCGCTATCCTACCTGCAGGGCAGTTCACGCTGATGTGATCTGCTCTTCCGCAGTTCCAACACTTCGCGGCCCTACACTCGCGCGAAAAGTGACCCACGCGTCCGCAAGTCCAACACTCCGCTCCCTGTGCTGCCCTAGGCCTGGGTCCCCGTGACCCCTCGCGACCGGAACTAGAGTCCCTATGCCGTCGGTCATCGGCAAAGGTCACGACTCGCCCCCGGCCATTACCGCGACCTAGCCCTCCTGCTCGGTCAAACTTACCGGATCCATATGCCGGTGATTGGTGATAGCCCCTATGCTGCCCCTGGGCTTGCCCGCTACAGGCACCACGCTGACGCGACCTGTCCCTAAGTCCTGCCGGCGACCCCTCGACAGCGGCGACGTACCCAGCATCTTGGACGTACGCCCTGGCGACTGGTTTGGACGGATGCGCCGTACGGTATGCCTCCGCCAACTTAGACGCCTCCTGCACCGTCGCGGGTTCGTTCTCTTTCAGGAAAGCCACCAGATCTTTGTGGCACGACGCGTACAGCTGGTCACGGATCATTAGGTCTTTCAGTTTAGCAAAATCCGTGCCCACATGCGCCAAGTCTACCCAGTTCGCGAAATACTCCGTTAGTCTCGCGACGAAGGCAGCAAAGTCCTCCCTGGTATCTGCACGTGCCCGCCTAAACTGCTCCCGGAAATATTCCTCGGTACGCGCAAATCGGCGAAGCAGCAAAGCCTTCAGCTTATCGTAATCTTGCACGTCTTCGCGCTGTAGCTCTTTAAAGTATGTTAACGCTCGCCCCTGCAATAGCGACGCCAGGTACGTGGCCCATAATTCCTTATTTTCCCCCCATTGCAATTGTGCGTTCAGTTCGAACCTATAAAGGAAGGCGTCTATGTCGTCCTTCCGGTCGTCGAACGTAGGGAGCTTAATCCTAACGCCACCTTTATTGTGTACCTGCCGCTCAACCGTTTCCGTTGGCGTATTCCTCTTGAGTTCTAACTCCGCAATCTTTACTTGCGCCTCTATCTCCTTTAACCTTATCTCCTGCTGCTTAAACTCCCTTTCCTGTTGCTGAGCCTCTAACTCCTTTAACTTAAACTCCCTTTCCTGTTCCTGAGTCTTAGCCTCTCTTTCTTGTTGCTGAGCCTTAGCCTCTCTTTCCTGCTCCTGAGCCTTAGCCTCTTTTTCTCGCTCTCTATCCTTAGCACGCTCATCGCGCAAATCCGCCTGCTGTTCTTTGATCCAGCCGCGTAGCTCCTCTCCCTCAAGGCCAAGTTCCTTACCCAACTTCATTAATTGTTGGAGTTCCGCCATTTCACAGATTTATGGTTATGGTATGTATTACAAAAACGGCTAACCTGTCGGTATGATCACTAACAACACGACCAGAGACCTGAGATCACACCAGATATAACCACACCTACTTGTATCAAATACAATTCAGAAATTTACCTTTACAGCACAACTAATTCTATATTTATAAAATGTACTGCACTATTAATAATAAAAAAGAGTAGAAAAGACAATAATAAGGAAATTCAGTAGAAGGACCACAAGTACGTCAAGGACAACGAACCAGACTAGGACAAAGACCTAAAAAAGAAAATATAATGGAAAAAAGAATGCAACCTAACTACGCCGATTACACAACACGGTACGAGCAAGAACAGAGTCTGAAAAAAAAGAACGTATCTATAGATAGGTAGAAAGAGGGACAAGAGAATACGTCTTCCTGCGGAACAGAGAAGATATCGACGCTACAACTAAACACTAACAAAGCCCTACAGAATGTTCACCGTGATGAACGAAGTTCCAAGTTTATCACACCTTTTTTTTTTAAAGGATAAACTAGGTTCAACACAGCAAACGAAAACAGCAAAAACAGAGAAAAAGACAGATTAAAGGAACAGCCCCCGATCCAGGGTACAAAATTTCAGTTTCACTTAACTTTCAGCCTTATGAGTTTAAGTCCTCGACCTAATCGGAGCTCTGGCTACTTGTCTCCTCAGGCTGGCACACACACACTGCAGAAATTTAAGTACACATTAATACATATTCATCAAAATACATGCATCAATACATATTATTATTCATAACCATACATAATCATACCATCATGACATTTCCATTCATCCCACGAACAAAGACAACAGCACGAATTCCTAGCACAACAGAAAAACAACTAGATATAACGAATACACAATGTCAAAATGACCACAGGTAAACAGGACGAGCCCCCAGTGTCACAACGGACGAGCCCCCAGTGTCACAAATCCCAGACTGGGAGATGTAATAGTTTATGACAGGACGACAATCACGAACAAACAAGTTTAACACTTAACAAAACAGCCCATCAGACTCACACATTTATTAAACATAATTATACATATAATAGCGCAATTACATATATTATATTATTGAAATGACTGCCGTACAACGGCCTTATTCTCACACACACGCTCCCTCGGATCCACAATCCGGGAGTTACTCCTAAAGGCACTTCGGCCTCAGCCTCTCCCCTCAGGGTCTTAATAGTACATTAATGATTCACTGGCACCGCAGTCTCTCAATATCACCTTCCTATTGTCATACACCTTAGCACTCCCCTAGCACCTCAGCAGGGCAATAACACATTATTATTTCCATAGCCATCAACATGGCAACAACATAGTATCAGTTCACTAGCCTATCAACATGGCAACAATATAGTATCTCATTCACTCTCATATCTACGTCCCTGTCCGTGGCCTGACTGCCACGACTTTATGTGCCTCTACTGTCCTGCACTGACAGCCTCACTTCCGGCCTATGTGTGGCCTCCGGCCCTATGCTGGCCTATCCCCTGTGCTCATCGAGGTGGCTCTGCGGCCCGTCCCCGACACCTACAAGAATAACATTACATTGGTATAATACCCTACCATTTCTATTCACTCCACCTCTCCTTACAACCCATGAAACGTACACACACTAGTTCACCTTTCACTCACCACACATCTTACGGTAACACACCTCCATCGGAGTACACACTACTCACTCGCGCTACAATTCCATGAACTCACTTTCATCTATCGCTCATGGCGCACATTGCTCTATCCAATATCAAGGACTTCCACATTCCTCACATATACTTATTTACATCATGGTAATAGACGAATATAATATAATACATCAATCATAATAATCAATCAACATTCTACGTACCAGTCATTACTGGAAAGACTGTCTCACTAGTCTTCTCGACTGCTTCCCTTATGTCCGCCCGATGGGCTCTTATTCACAGGTCCGATCCGTAGGACCTTCTAACTTGCAGTGATAGTTATACAGCGCTTTCGCCTCCTTCAGACCCCCCCCCACTACTCACAACAGCACGCTTAACTTGCTGTCTACTGTGAGCCCTTCTTACTCCACACCCGCTCTGTAGCCATCCCCTTAATTGCACTCACTCCACTCGTGACAAAATTACAGGACTTATTATGCTCACATTCATCTCAGCCATGCTGGTAATAAACATTATCCTTAAACTGTGGGACAGTGTTGACCAATGTTGTGGTAAATAATAATCTTACAATAATGGAGTTAGGCCCATTAAAGGCTCCAAAACTACTCATCAAAACATTACGAAAATTAGTAGAGAGATATGTGAGTGTGCATGAGAAAGCCCACAATATGTCGACAGAGCTGATTTTGAGAAAAACGGCTTTGAAGTGAAAATATGGATCTGACACAAACTTCCAACTTGGCTGTTGTTTAGGGGACCGTGGCATGTTACAGGGTAAACTGTAGACAAGCAGTGAACACTACCCACTATGATCTCTATAAAGGCTTTGTAATTAGACTACGGTCTCCTAACAAGATCCGAAAACTTCCGACTTGGCTGTTGTTTAGGGGACCGTGGCATGTTACAGGGTAAACTGTAGATGAGCAGTGAACACTACTCACTATGATCTCTATAACGGCTTAGTTATTATACTTCGGTCTCCTAACAGCAATCACTCCAATATTAATGGGTCAATTAGCTATTGCCACTTTTAGGATTAAATGCCGTTTTCTCAAAATCTTGTTTTAGGAGGGTCACTGACTTCAATTTATCAGAAATGTCTTGTCTTTTATTATGTGTACAGAACTCAAAATGTCATGTTTGCAACTTATTGTGGGTTTTCTCATGCACACTCACATATAAGTTAGCTTGCCAGTTTAGGTGCACATATTTATATGAGATGACAAAAAGGTGTTACATATTGATGCTTCTACAATTTCATTACTTTGAATCAGGGAAACATCGTCTACTGAATCCACCATTTTCAAGAAGAATTAAAAACTTGTATTTATGTTGTTGGCTCCTGCTCTTGAACAGAGCCCTTATATTTGACACTTTTATAAATTTGTCAGTTTGAATGAATCAGGGAAATACTGTCACCCTGATCAGCCATTTTCACATTCCAAGAACGATCTAGAGCTAGTGTCTTAAATTAATATTGGACCTGAGCACGAAAGTCTTGGATATACCATTCTGCAATATGAAAAGTAAATCCTTCATCATGCTGTAAAAGTTTCTCTATTCTTGTTTGAAAATACCACCTGATTTGCGGGTTACTGGTCAGAGCTTTTCATGAACCATATCATATGCAACACAATCAAATTCAGGAAAAACAGCCTGTTCGAACATTTATAATGAGAAATATTGAGCTTTCAAAAGCTGAGTCAGTATAATCTCCATAATATATGCTTCACAAGAAAAATACAATGACTTACAGTCTGTGTTTTGTACGAGGCATGTCTGTCACTGCCTGGTCAATGGCTTCCAGAGCTTGTAACCATTCGCCCTGAATTGGAATAAAAATACACTTATATTCATACAAAACTCGTGCTGAGATGTTATATACAGAGTTTACTGACACATTCGAGCTTTATACAGCCTCTCTCAGTAACTTTTCATAACACATCACTATTCAAAGTTTTTATTTCTGTACTTTTGAAAAAAGAAAAGCAAAAAATGATAGCTTACTGTAAACAAATCTGTGGAACTGTGAATCACTCAGCAGAAATATTCAACACAGAAAGTTTGACAAACTGCTGACTCACCTGATCTGCATAGGACTGGAATAAAACACCATACATTGCAGCTCGCAAAGTCAAGTCATCCTCAGGTTTACCGATCATTCCGCTTTGTTTTTCGGGCTTCTTTAGTTTTTCAGGCTTCTTCTCCCCACCTTTACTGTCTTTCTCATTCTTTTTCTCTTTCTCCATACTCTCATCTTGTTCTTTTTCTTCAAACACATCTGACTCAGCTTCTTCTGGCGGTTTCTCCTAAAAGTTAGAAAGAGTGATTTCTCATAAGTCAAACTTTATGTCATATTACAGTATTTTATGTTTAGTACAGTGTGTTTTGGTATTTTCTCAATAATTTAATTGCATATTCTATTTCACACTTTACACTCATATCTGATACTTGAAATTGTTCACTTTAAGCTATTACCTGCCTAGTCATAATTATAGTGATATCAGAGGAATATGTCAATAACCCCAGAACTGAAACTCATATCAGCTAAAACACACTTACATTCACTAAGTAAGTCCAATAAACAATAGTTTCAATGTCTCCTTCCTTGGTACACAGGTTGTACATACTTGGATATGTTTATGCAGAAATGTGTATAAAGTGGGGACTGTAGTTAATGTATACTCTGCTCTTATGTAATATTACTCTGTTTTGTCATTAATTAGTGTACCATTCATGGAAGACTGAGTGCATTTATTAGGTGCTAATAATTCAAAGCTTTCCTTTCTCACATCACATTTCTGCAAAGCAGGTTCATATCAGTTCAATAAATATACCTCTACTATCACCTCAAGTGCCTATTCAGTTCATGTGACTTTCTTATTGACAATAACTCTGACTGAGCACTATAATTATATTCCTTCCCTATATAGCCATACTGAGCACTGTCAAATGTTGTGTTCTACCTGGAAAACAGTACCAGTATCAGAGACATGCTACTATTAGACCAGACTGCGCACCCCCTTTGTTTGCAGCACACAAAGTGAAACCAATTGTGGAGAACAGCGGCCATTTTCCTTGTATGGCAAAGCAAACCTATAGGCGATGGGTCACAGAAAGGCCGGATGTAAGACAATAGTCGGCAAAACAAGAAAAAAAAGGCCGTATTTGAAAGCCCTAACCACGTTACTAATTTAAAAACACAAAAGCCTTTGGCCTCTGGAGCATATAAGGCGTATACACAATGAATGAAAGGAAAAGAAAGAGATAGATTACAAAAGATTGTAAGTATATAAATGATGGCTATAATCTGGCAATGCAAATATATGCATAAACGATTTTTGTTCTACTGTTGTCTCTCACCCACCCCCCCTATCTATGCGTTGCTTTCCTCTTGTCTTTCACCCACACTATAATGCACCACATCCTATTGTTGTGTTGTTTTTCTTCGCCTCTCTGATTCTTATCAAACCAGCTTTCACTCATGCTATTTTTTTCGTACTGCTTCCTCTTTTAATTTCTTGCAAAGATTTCATTCTCACTTATTTTTGGGTTCTTTAAATACAGGATAGATCTAAGTCACCCTACAGGGGAGTAATGAAAGTTTTTTTTCACACTAATTAAACAAAAATCATTTACATGTTTAAAATTTGATGTACATATTTCTAGATGGTAGCTGTCCCTTCAATGAACAGGGCAGTAATCTGGAGCAAATTAGCAATGATCAGTTTCTCAAGATGTTTTGCCATACTGTAATGGCCACTAAGCCCGCTCTGCACCATTGAGCCACCATGCCATGCAGAGTCTAGAACAGAAGCAGCATGTCTCTTGCAGGTATGTGTAATCCACACTGAAGATTGGAAGGACAAGAATCCAAATTTTTCAACATTTGAACTACACACATCATATCATAAATTTGTATCTCAAATTGTCTAAAAAGCTCAGATTGAACGTCAGCCTACCTCTTTCTTGGCTTTTTCAGCTGTTGCAGTGATGCATTCTAGCAGTATTTTCAATGGTTCCTTGAGCAGCTCTCTTTCAATAGGTTGGCTAACCAAAGGAATACTGGCATTCCAGAAATGACGTGCAGCTGTCATCACCAGTTCATAGTTACCAGCACTTCTTGCATACCTGCATACATCAATAAATCACATCATGTACCTTTTTGTTGTCTTAGCACAGGTTCAGTCATTAAATTCTTTTTTGCTTTTTTAGTGCATGAGTATCACTAAAATTTTATAAATCTGTTGCGAACAATGTGAAACTATCAATTAACAGCAAAGGACGATATAGTGGAAGTTTGAGGACAACAATTCAAAGTTAAAAAATGATGTGAGAAATTATCATTTTCCTCTGCATTTTACATCTGAACCTTCCTTGTCAGAAGTTTCCTTCAAATAATTGAAGTTTTTTTGTTGTTATTGTTGTAAATAATAATAATAATTGAAAAAATCTAACCAGAATGGCATACCATAATCCAAGAAAATCTTATCAGAATCTGGACAATGTTTATTCTGCAATAAGGCTAAAAGAATACGACAGATAGCCACTGGTTTAGGAGACAATTGACACTCACTTTGCACTGTTGAGGAACGCTTCCATGGCCTCCCTTCGCACAGAATTTTTTCCTTTCATGTTATCAATCAGGCTTTGTCCAAGCAGAACGCTGGCATAGCTGAGCATCTCCTGTTCTACACAGTAACGATGACTAAAAAAAAAAAAGAAATGGTTACCGTAGATGCAGGTGAATAATGTGAAGTAGCAGAACACAATGAAATAACTAGTTACAATAATTTAAGAAAAATATATTATGTGCAGCAGCTTTACATGTTATTTTTCACAGCAAATACAATACCATGTTTCAGTACTGCTATTACTGGAGTATTGAGCAAGGTTTAAGTACTAGAATGTTTCAAGCAATATCATCACAATGGGGAACTTTTCAGACAGTGTACTGAGGTTTTTTCAATCTAAAGTAACACTTTAGAACTTTGGACCATGGTTAGAATCTATCTTTGGCAGACATATCGCTTCCTATAAAATGCTTTCAGCATCCCATCAAAACTGCCAGAGAGTGTGCCCGGCACTGACTATTTTTTTTGTATAAATACTAAGTCCAGAGAAAGGAGAAAATCTTACAAGTCCATTTTCCTGGTGCGAGGCTGAGTTCCATGTGCTGCAAACCTCAAGGCTTTCTTGCTACATCTAAGCACCATGTTATGAAGCCGTGCTTCGTAAGCCAAGTAGGTCAGGCGTGTCCACAGCTGAAGCTCTACAAACTTATCTGTCCATTTTGCCTCACTTACCATGTGTGCGATCTGCATTGGTGAGAAAAAGACAAAGCCAGAATCAGTATTCATGTACACACAATTACTGAGTTTGAGTTTGGATTTAACAGTGCTTTGGCGTGAAAATGCATTGGTGAGAAAAAGACAAAGCCAGAATCAGTATTCATGTACACACAATTACTGAGTTTGAGTTTGGATTTAACAGTGCTTTGGCGTGAAAACAGCCACTCTGCGCCTTTCACGATTCTTTCGTTATTTTATTTCGAGCTAGCTTTCAGCCCTCAGATTCCTATAAATAAGATCATACAAAAGTGAAGTTCAACATTCAACGGGAAAAGGCCAAGCTTCTACGAAAGAACTGGAGAGTTTCTGGACAGATTTTCTGCATCTCACTAGAATATTTTACACAGAGTCCCACCTGACCTATGAAGCAACATGATAAATCTGCATACCTCAGAAAGGATGAACAGATTTTTGAAAAATGGACACAGATACTGTTATTGGTAGAATTTAAACTGTGCAGAGAAATTCACTGACCACTGAGAATAATATCAGGAATTAGAATTCTGCAACTTCCCTTTACTTGTCAGCTCAAGAGATTTTTGTTTATAATTGTCTTTTTCCAAAAATCCAGTATTTGAATACTTTAATGGGACCATAAAGTGTAACCAAAAATTGGAGGAGGAGGGAGGAGAGTATAAAATGCATAATTGTTTTCTCATTTTGAATCATCTAACATAATTATTCAGCCAGTTTTATTGTACTCTTGCATTATTTCATTTCCGGAGGTTATTTCAGATTGTAGCCCAAGAAACATTTTATTTGACTGTATATAATAACATTTCTTCTGAATTCCTAGCAGAAACAATGTAAAAACAAAACACTGCCTTCCATGAATTTAACGCTAGCAGAAACAATTACAGTCACAGAAATTACACTCATGACATGATTAAAATACAGGATGAGAGCCAGAGTAAAATAAATCATGGCCGATTTCAATAGTTATACAGACATGAAAAAAAGTAAAGAGAAAAATGTATAACATACATCTCCGATAAATGGCACATCCTTGAACTCCATAATTCCATTCTTAGTCAAAGAGAGCATCTCCACAGCAACAATGGCTCTTGTCATCTGTCGTTGACCTTCATTGTTGGCCTGATGAAATGAGATTCAGTAGATAAATATTTTGGAGAAGGGGATGTTACTAATGCAGTTTGACTTATAGTTATTATGTGCATGGCTTCATGATTACGATGAAATATCAAAAACATGATCCAAATGAAACAAATAAATAGAATCGATTTATAAGACAAATAAATTAATTTAATAATAAACAAATTATAAACCTGAGGTTAAAAAAAAAAATTATGTTCTGACAAAGAAAAGCATATAAAATATTTAGAAAGTCTGCCTCAATTACGGTTCAGCAAAGTCTTGGCATCATGAGTTTAGGATCCAATTTTCCAAGATTACTTCAAAAATGAAAGCTTTAAAGGAAAACAACAAGAAATATCCGAATATATCAAGCCAACAATTCATATATCATCAACTCCGGCAGCATCTTTACAAAAAATTCAGGGTTGGAGAAACTGAGACATGCCCATGTGGAAATTCCCCAGGGAATGCAGAACATGTCCTCCAACAATGCCCCCTATACAGACAACAGGGAAAACAGCTGGCCCCGAGATGCAGCACTTCACACTAAGCTATATGGGACAGCAGAGGAACTCAGGAGCACAGCGTCCTTCATGAAGGCTACCGGCCTCCTGATACAAACAGTCTGACACGAAGAACGCAGAAGAAGAAGAAGAAGAATATATCATCAAAAAAAGTTCCAGTTTTATTTTCTACGCAATTCCCTAAATATGTCGCTTTGGATTTCATAGGCCTACAAATTCATTTCACTTTTACCAAAAAAATACCTGGTTTTTTCATTGATAGGTTCACTCATATTTACCTCATCATCCGTGCCCAGTTGTTTTGATATTTGTTGTTGTGCCATCTGTTTGGCTTTCACCCACGTCTGAAGGAGTGGCAGGCGCATGAAAATGGGAATCACATCCTTTGGGTTGTCACCACTGGTCACTTGCATGCCAAAGTCACACACCTGGGTGACAGTCAGATAATATCAGGACAACAAATTTAAACTAAGTATGAGTTAAATTTTCATATTGTTACTGAATGTTTCTATCCACCTACCTCAGATTTAGAGAAACTCTGTTTAGCCTGCAAGCAGATAGTACATGCCTACAGACATTACTATATTTTAAACAATATTAACACATGACAGGTTGCATTTTCAATCACTTAACCCATTTCAAGGAATACAAACATTCGCAAGCAAACCTTAATCACTATTATGCCCCCTGTAAAAATTTCAAAACCGGAGTTAAGTGGAAGGAAACAAATAGAAGATACAGAAAGGATTAACTAAGTTTTATCTTAAGATTGATTTTGGACTGTACGTTGAAAAAAAAAAGTAGGTAAAACACCAAAAGTCATGATCTGAGCATGGTCTGACCCTACAGAATTTAAGGGAGTCAACGCCTGAAATACTTGTTTGATGCCATTTCTCTGCCTCTGGAAGATCTCCTGTCATCTCGCTCTCCCAGACATTTCATTATTCTCTTTCATAAACAGGTCAACGCACATCATGTGACATAATATTGGGCATATAGCCATGATGGGTGCAGATGATACTGAGATATTACTTTTGATGTTACAATACGGTGCAAAAACAATGTTTAAAAAAGTATGTTTTATGCATCTCTTGTGAATCTTGCATTTTAGCCACATGGCAATATTATCCTGACCTGAATGTCACCCGTCCCCCAAACATTTCCAGAAGTTCAGTGACCAAAACACTTTTTTAACAGGGACTCTCATCCTCTGAAGATCTCCCTCTCTCAAAAAATTCAATTGTTTTTTTTTTCTTTTCTCTTGGACAGCAAGCTAATTGTTACAAACAAAAAAGAACTTTGTCCTTACCTCAAGGGCCCTTTTCAAATCTGGCATGGCATCATTGCTGATGTGCACACCAGCTGCTTTGCTTTTGCTGGGCTGAACAGATGGAACTTTGGCTCCTTTTCCTTTAGCCAGTGCAACAACACTTTCTCCAGCCTCTGATTTGCTCTCTGAATCCTTCACTGCCTCTGGCATCCAAGGACGTATCAGACCATAAGCCAGTGCATTACAGATGTTGATTAGCATAATGGTCTCCCTAAAGTTAAAATAAAATGAAACAACAAAGAATTAATATCTACTCTTTTATAATTTGTTGATGGTTATGTTCTCATTTTCTGACAAAACAGCTGAAGGCACAGTCATGAAACTTTCGGACATGAAAAGTAATGGAATAAGCAAAATTTTTACGGAGCCAGTGGATAAATTGTTCTGAAATGTCATTAGACTAAAAGAAAATATTGTAAGGTTGTGAATTTCCTTTCAAAAACACTCACTCTCCTAAAGAATTAAATTTTTACATCACACAAACTAATAAATATTCATACACAGTCAAGCAACACTCAATTTGATATGTTTAACAAATTATCTAATACCCAAGGGGAATGCGCCCTCTGACTTTTAGTTGTCATTGTAAGCAAAAATCTTGTGTTGTGCAGCCTAAAACAAAAGTATATGTCCGCTGAATGCTTATGCAAATGTAAACCTGAAATTGTTTCAAGATAATTTTGGCACAGCCTATCTCTCATGGCAAATAAAAACTGCATTGGCATGTTTTAATGTCAGACAAGTATTTAAGTTATCAGTACTCAATTCGGGGCCTATTGATTTTCCTCAATTTGGTGAATATTGCAATGAATGGTCATTACAGAAGTTGCATCATTTGGCGAATCTATCAATGTAAGTGTTAACAGAATCAGTTGGCTAAGAGATTATAACTATGATTATTAATTACTACATCATTTTGGGTAACTATAACCATTTATGTGCATATTAATTTCCTTTGTGCTCTGTTTGCAAAAGGTGTTTGCACATGCGCACACACTCAGCTCAAAGGGAATCCTGTTCGGTAATATGCAAACAGTCCACCTACCCTGCATATCCCACTTTCTTCATTCCTATCACTGCGGTTGTGAGGGCAGGGACAATTTCTCGATGACGATCTTGACTCAAGATATGGGTATTATAATTCCAAATGTAGGCTGCTGCACTGCATACAACCCAAGACTCATCTAGCTCCACTCCTAGAGCAAGACCTCTCAAAAAGTTGTTGGTTGCTTGCTCAGAAAGATCTTTTATCCATTCACTAGTATAAAAAACAGATAAACAGGTAAATAATGACAAAAACTTATAACTGCCTCAGATATGTGAAAGATCAAACTGGTAAGTGAAAATCAGTTGACCCTCAGTGACTGACACTGACAAAAATATATCAAAAATAAAAGCAATGAAATGGTGTCACAATTATTATTTCAAAGTCTGAAACACAGTCATATTGAGGTTAAATTGTTTTGTTACAAATCTCATTGCAAACAAAGATAGGAAGTAATATCTCAGTATCAGGAAGATACTCCACTAAAAAGAAAGGATTTGGAATGAAGCCTTTGAGACACAGAGCAGGGACAGAGAAGGGACAGACAGACTCTCAAAGTCCTGTGAAAGAACAGATGAAGAGATGCATGAGCCTGTGAGAGTTAAGGAGAAAAGGTCTGAAATAGGAACAGCAGTTCTGGAGATGGAATCTCTGGCCATGACGTTCTCATGGGCACAGGAAGAAATGAAGCTTATATCTAAAGTCTCTAAGCTTTCAGCAATTCCTTAATTTCTTTAATTTTTTGTTTATCGGTGACACTTTTTAAAATGCTCCTCAGTGAGACCAACAGCGTCATTTCACAAATAAACATGATTCATAAAGACGTCCTCAGCGCATTACCAATAGTCTATCCAGTCAGGATCTTCTTCTGGCTTCTTGGCTATGTAACCTTTTGGCCGTTTACTCTTGTCCTCTGGTGGCACTGGCTTATCGTTCAGCTGGACATTCTCAGATCTCAGAAGTTGGACTAAAGCCTAAGGGGGAAAACAACATTCAATTAAATACAACATGTCACGTGTTTAAGTCTTTATTTTAGGAGTTTTGCCACCAATGGCATTTACAACTCACTTTCCTTGTTTTTATTTTCTAGTTCTTGTTCCTGTGTTTTTGTGGTAGGGATTAGTTTTTTTTAGAATTTTGCCCATGCAGCAACTTGTTGGGTCTGTTCTTTTTGACTTTTAACTACCGAGGTACCTTTAACGTGCACAATGTGCACATGGGCCCTCTGAGTTTTTTGTCCTTATCTGAGAAGACTAGGTGCTCAATCTTACCCACCATGGGATCAGGGACAGGAATTTTTTCCCCAAAAAACATTACATTACAACATGTCATATATTCTTGGGGGATTATGCACAGAGTCACAGAAAATAATTTCTGTTCAATTTTAAGGCTAGTCCCTGCTATTGATTCTATTCTCTGGTTCTGTTATTCTAATAGGGTTTATGCAGTTCCATTCCACTTACCACAGTCTGTATTCCTTTTCAACTAGTTGTAATTATGCACATTCCTTGTGTGATTCACTTACAAATATACCAGAAAAGAAAACAGTATCACCAAATACAAGAATTAAAAAAATGGAAAAAGAAAATAAGTTTCCTTTTCTAACGTCAGTATGCTCCAATTTTCAAAATGTACAGCCAATCTAAATACAATAAAATCATCAGATCTTCAAATAACATTTTCACTTTTTCAACACCTAGCACAAAACATCACTGGTAGGGTGGAGAAGCTACAATACTCAAATTCACACACCCAATACAACAAATGCTGAAGAGGAACACATTCATGGATAAATGATAAATACTACTGAATTTCCTACCTCTCCATTGATGAAAGTCACTTCAGCCATCATGCGGATGAGGTCTTTATCATACAGTGGCACAATCTGAGGTGTAGATGGACGACTACCAATTCTGCTCCCCGGTTTCTTTTCATTGTCAGCATCCTCTTTCTCCTTCAATGTGTCGCTGCGACTTCTTTCTGCCTTAGGACTGCAATAATATTAGAAGAGATTTGTATACATATGTGTACCCAGTGGAGACTGATAGTCACAGATTGACATATTTCTCAGCCTAACGTAGGTAAGTTTTGTCCCATATCCTTGTAATCAATTCGATTTTTTTTAAACGTGACTTGATGAAATGACTGTTCCAAGTTAAAGATCTTTCTCTGACAAAATGCACGACCTTCTGACATCATCTGGCATGTGTCCCTCATTTTCTTGTTCTACCTCCTTTTTGTTGTTCTTCTTGTTTTCAGTGGCTCCTCCCATAGGTGTTCTAGTAATGTTGCCCATTAAATCAGATGCTTGGATTTAAATAAAATTTAGCTGTTTCACAACATCTTCTTGTCAATGGCAGTATCAAGCAACACAGTGTACTTCTAACACACCAGGAGCAAAAATTTCATGTCATTATTTGAGTGGTGGCTTCAGTAGGTTTTGTTAAGCATGCCAGCTTATCTTCTTAGCTGAGGACAAAATGGTATTACATATGATTTCTTACTTCAACAAATCCTTTTCCTTATCCATGATACCCATATTATAAGTTACTAGCTGACTTCCCGGCCCTGCCCGGGATAAATCGATTTATTAGTTTCAGTTCTGGGTGATTATTATGGACCTGCTTCATTTTGCCTGTTCCTTTAGCTTTATTTTATTTTTATTTGTTTGTTTGTTTTTAGATACCTTTTACTGCTCCCCCTTTGCGCGTTGACGTCCTGCGCGTCCCGCCAGCATCCGTCAAATGGCTATGATTTGCGCACGGGTTAGTTTGTTTGAACATCGCAGAAAGTGGTATAACGCCATGTGTTAATGGAAAAGAAATATTATTTTCCTAGGCATATTGAAAACACAAACATGTACTTTTGGCCCTGCAGCGTCAATCTCCCAATTCCAGACCCGATCTTTTTCCTAGTCTAGGCACATTGAGAACACACAAAGTTTCATACTCAATAGTCTTAGAACTCAATCTCATCATTCAAACCAGCCATAACCGGAAGTTGTTTTGTGAGTGTGATACAGTCTATACCGGAACCAATCTTAGTTACATTAATTTGCCGAAAAAATAGACCAAACACCAGTGTGTCGCAACCTAGCAACTAATACAAACGTTCTGCGAGTTATTAATTATTTTTTTATTTTCTGTGCCAGGGACATGACGACAGTCTATACTAAGCGTTGTATAAAATCTGAGGGCCACCGAATCAGCATTAACGGAGGAGTAGCGAAAGGCGCACTGCAATTGTCATAGGGTTTCACTTTTATTAATATAGATAAGCAGACAGAATTTACAGTATAAATGTATCTGTTTTGATTCGTGCTATATTTTTGGATTTCTTCATTTAAAAAGCTATAATCCTTCCTTTCAATAATTCTCCGTCATTTGAATACAAAATGTGCCACTTTTTTGGATTTCTCACAACAAAATTGCATGACCACGAACATATTATTTTTTGCCTGTTTATTTCCTAAAATTGTCTTTAGCTCATCAATCTGTTTTTCTTTGTCAACATTTGTTCTCCAGACATCAAATACCCATCCATTCTAAGTCCTACCTTTCTGATCTCTTTGGTGGTACATTTTTCCATCTGCCATCATCATACAGCAAACAAAATCTGCAGGCCACTCTGCATACATCCCACACTTCTTGTTTGCGGGCTGTCTTTGCAAGGTCACCCCACAACCGGGCTCTAGGAGATGAATTGCAGGAAAACATATTGCATAACTTAAGGGTGAAAGGCAATTACTTCAGTATGGCAGAGCATGCTAAAATTTCATTTTAAAAAATTCAAAGTCATAACAACTTACATATATCTGAATTTTGTTTTACTCATAAGAATGCAATCTCTAAAGGCCATGACATTTTGGAATGCCTGCAAAAAATACTACAATAAGAATGCACCACAATTATTCCCAGTCACTGCCACAAAATGAAAAAATGCTTTTGCATCCCTGCATAATTTACAAATGATGACCCAGATAACATTGTTTGAGGCCAAGATGTCTGTGTAAGTATGACAATGTAAAAACTTACCTCTCTCTGTCATTTTCATCTCCGAGTCTCTTCAAATGTCCCTCCGCTTTCTTCACACAGTTATTAAACTGATAAGCTTTCCCTGCTAACTGACGCAATTTTGTCAATGGTCCTTTGCCACTTGATATGTCTGTGAGCCAAATAGGTAAAGTATGTCATAACATTAATCAGTTTGTAAACAGTAAGACTTTGATTGGGGTACTACATACTGCCAAAGAAGACTGGGATAGTAAATTCAATTAATTCTTGAATCTGGCCCACTATAAACTATGGAAAATAATCCCATATGATTTTGGGATGCTCATGTTGAATCCACCAGCTTTAGGAATTATCAGAAATAAATGCTGTAAATTTTATTTTTTTCAAATTAGTGGATAAAAAAATAACAGAGTTTTCAAGAACCATACTGGAAAACACCTAGGCCTAAATTTTAAAAAATTGTGATCCATTGGTTCACAAATGTGTTCAAATGTAATTGCAAGTGTTTCTGAATAGCAGTTTATTGTAAATCAACAGTTTGTGTTCAACAGCACATCAGCAGAGTAAAGGCCACTTTGCACCCACAAACTTTCTATGGCCATGTAAAATAAAATATTAAAATTTTGAACCAACTTATTGATTTATTTGCTTTGGCCGCAACAAATAATTATTTTTTTAAAGAGAAAATACGTCATCACTTGGCACTAAACTTGGGTTTGGCAAGAAACCGACAGTGAAAATACAAAAATACTCCAATTTATTTATTTCACTTTTTTTGTACAGATTTTTCAACGGAGAAAATGAATTTAGAGTAATAAATAGACAAATAAATTCATAACAATTCATAACTGTTGTGCTAAATGCTAATAAAGAATTTATTATATTCTCTAGCTGATTGCCACAGCCACAGTATTAAGCAGGATGGCAATGACACTATCAAGCTCATAATTACTTTAAATGCGTAAAGAGCCTTTACAAAGTATGCCTGACAGAATAGCTGAACCTTTCTCAAATAATTTTGTATCAAATCCACACGGAAAAAAATATGTGTCTAAAAATAAAATACAACAATGCATTTCTATCCAACGAAAATGAATACCGACACTTGAGGTAAACTGGATTGGTGGTGGGGTAAAATGAATAAATGTGCTGGTGCAGAAATGTAAGAATAATCAGAGCAGATGAAAATGAATGAACACATGAATGAGGTAATGAATAAGTAGATACAGGGTGTACTTTTCTCAGATTGTAAAAACAGGTACAGCTTTGCTATACAGAAAGCTGAAGGATAACAACCAGTCTGATGAAAGAACATTTTTTTTTTTTTTTTTAGCATCAGCTGAAAGAATTGCAGATCTTAGTGAACTTGAAGTAAACTTCAAGAATAAAAACAAAAAAATGAAAGAGTCACCTAGGAAAGAAACATTTTAAAGGAGTGAACTCAATGAGTTGACAAGTACGTCATGGATCTAATTTCTCAAGTGAAAACTGCCTTTAACAGCACAAACAGCCATCACTACGCTATCAAAATACTGCACTTAAATATCAGAATTTTGGATGCAGTGTAATTAAAACATAAAACTGATTGGAAAGTACAAAAATATATCCTTGCCAAAATACAGTTTGTGTTTGAGCAGGGTGTTGACAAATTTGTCTGGTCTTTATTGCTAATGTGAATTACAAATGTATCCTATGCTCCTCATAAAGATTTACATGTAATGAGTAATTATTTTATACATGTAAAGATGGTGTGAAGGTGACACGGTCTGTCTTGGAGAGATGAGTATAAACATGAAAATAATATGCAGAGCACACCTCCACTGCACTCCTGTAAGAAATTATCTCTATGTCTAAAATCATTCTGATGATTTAAGCAGATACCTAATGGCCTGCTGGGTACCACCTATATGCAACTCCAGGGCCTACCTACACTGTTTACTACTCTAGAATGGCAGTATACTGATATGGCATTCATCTTTGGGGTGCACCCCAAGTCCCACAGAGGATATTTTCTCATTTTTCTACCTTAGAAAAGTGAGGGGGTGACAAGGATTCAGATAGCAAGGTTTGGTAAAGGTTAAACCAAAAACATTTTTACAAGAACAAAATATACAAGGGTGCCTTGATAATGAACTTATTCTCAAATCAAACAGTAGGAGTGATGGTGGATATGAGATGATAGCAAACTAAAATGAAAAAAAAAAAAAAAAAGCAAAGGGGCAGGTAGTGCTTGAACTTATTTTCTACTTGAAACAAAATGGCTAAACTAAAAAGCATCTGATGCAACCTCACAATATCAAACTGACTGATACTTTCAGGAACATGTCACATGTATGCAAAAGACACTTTCAGTGAGTGTTGCACAGTCTTGTTTTCACACAAGATTAATACATTTCACATTTTTCACATAAATATTTACATTGTTTTGTGAGGTTACATGCTTCTGTATGCAAAATAAAAAATATACAAAATGCTTATGCTGCTAGTACATTGTGATGGACATGAAGTAATAGCTCCAATACTGATACCTTCTTGCTGGGATTCAGCTGCTGCAAAGGCAATTTTAACTAACTTGTAAATAATGCCAACCTAAATATACCAGCTGTTAAAACGTTAGTCCAATGAATTAACATACATCAAGGTTGGCTAAAATGCAACTAGCTTCAGCAATAGATCAAACACTCCACTGAAGCAGCAGTTATACCCACAAAATAATGTTGAAACACGGCAGAGAAATGAGAGCAAAAGTTGTATTTTCAAAAGCCTTGAGCTAACAACAATTTTGTATAAAACCCAAGCCTTGCGCTAACAACAATTTTGTATAAAACCCAAGCCTTGAGCTGACAACAATTTTGTATAAAACCCAAGCCTTGAGCTGACAACAATTTTGTATAAAACCCAAGCCTTGCGCTAACAACAATTTTGTATAAAACCCAAGCCTTGCGCTAACAACAATTTTGTATAAAACCCAAGCCTTGAGCTGACAACAATTTTGTATAAAACCCAAGCCTTGAGCTGACAACAATTTTGTATAAAACCCTGCTACAACCCACAGTTTTGTCTGTGGTTTTTGGTTCGCCAAAAGACTGCAGTCAACCCCCAATTTGGTGCCTTTACAATATCCATGTAAGTGTATGCCTTGACAAACTCAACTGGCTTCAACGACTGAAACTTATAATGAACAATTTATCTCACAAAAATGAGTTCATTCTCAGCAAGAATAACTGCCAATTCTTCTGTGTTTCATCCATTTTTATCTACAACAGAACATTCTCCAAACTGCAGTCTACCTCTTGACAGGGCAAACCATTACCTCAAAAAATGTATCTCAATAAAAGGCTAACCTGCATTATGCAACCCCTATGTATCATGATGGAGATGGCCAGATAGGAATGCCGATCTCCATCACTATGCAAGTGGAGTGATAAGTTATATCCTCCCCAGTCCAACAATTTCTGTTCTTCGCTTTGTAAAAATTACAACATAGATATATATGGACTTATTTGAAGGAATTAAAAAAAACTTCTGAAATATGCATTTCTTCTTTATCTTTACAATTCACAATGATTTTTCTCTTTTTGTAAATGTGTGTATTTCAGTGATTGAACAAAATATCACTCAGAAAAGTATGGGATAACTTTTAGGTTCAAAAGTTAACTACATATCCATGGCTCATCCTTACTTTCATTTCATGAACCAACATTCCATATAGTAAAGCAAGAAGAGACATCCACTTTCCCACATAACTATTCCAGCAGAATGTGCTTATGAAGTTTAGAATAGCGCTCAAATGTCACGATATAGCATAGACAAAGTAAAAAAAACAAAGTTATCAATTTTAAAAAAACAAAAAAACTAAGTTCTATGTACCCCACATGTCTACCCAAGTGTAAGTAATGCCAAGGAAGAAAATATATCATTTATCTGCCCAATGGTTAACAAGTTACTGCTGCTCGTAACTGATTTGCTGAATTAATTTCTTAGTTGTTAAAAGGCAACATAACAAAATGACAATGAAAATTCACAGTAACCTGAGAAGCAAAAAACAGCACAGATCAAAATGCAGTAGTGTTTGATAATTACAATAACCTAAGAAGCAAAAAACAGCCTAGTTCAAAATGCAAAAGTGTTTTGCAAACTGATAAAATCACATAACATTAGACATGAGCTCATTTATAACTCCAAAATTCAAATGAAACACAACATGGCCTTTGTTTCTTCAATGAATGAAGCAATTCCCATTTAGCACTCTAGTAAATGACATTCACACATTGTTACTATTCATCTCAAATCTTAACCCTCATCCTGCGAGGGGCGGCAATTGTCGGTATTTACTCGCAAGCGCTCACGCCGCACGGGCGGCAAAAGTCGGGAAGGTCAAGCTGACCGCGCCACGCGCAAGCCGTATTTTCACGCATCAGGTCACTGACCTTTTTGAGACGTAACCACCGTGTTATTGTTCACTGTATCTCTTCTAAATCAAAGGCATTCTGACATGGACATGTTAACCAGTGAACCACTGGTCGGAATCACAAAGACTAAGCTTTCAAAGGCTCTCCCCACACTTTCAAAATATGTAACATCGACATGCGAACTGTTGCTCAACAAATTTGCAATATTATCTCATTTTCTCACAAGCTGACCACCATCTGGAGTTGTCTGTATCTAAGAACCAATCAGAAACAAGCTCTGAAATAATCTTTGCCCCAAATGCCAACATTGGTTTATTAGTATGTGTCAATCAGGATGAAACCATTTGTGTAGGGCTTGGGAGGGCGTGGCTAGTTATCATGCTTCATTCTCACGAAAACTACAGCTGTCAGTTTGGAATCATAAGTCAGATAATTGCTTAGAGACTGGCAGACTAAGGTTTTGCTGGTTAATTCATTATCAAGCGTGATAAGGCATAGCAGCGAATGTTTTCATACCCATCAATAAAAACCGAACCACGTGGACAGCGTTTGTGGTCATCGCATAGCGGCACGGGTCAATGACCCCAGATAAGATTCTCTGTGAGTAAGATCACTGACCGTGCAGCGGGCTTTACGGGTAGCGCGCGGGGTATGGGTTAAGCAACCATCACAACAAACAAAAAAAGGCCCAAGTATGCAGTGGCTGGATAGTGCCCTGATTTACCTTTGGCATCATTCTCACTGTCCAGCACAAGCAGGAAGGCATCAGGAGCCAGTGCTTCCCCAGCTTTTACTAGCAAGGATCTCTTCATCCTCATGGTGCCTGAGTCAGCTTTGCGAGCCTGAGGAATGAGGAATTTCTGACTCATTCTAGAATGAAAGGCAGTTGAGGAATGAGGAATTTCTGACTCATTCTAGAATGAAAGGCAGCTCAGGATTTGACTACCACATGAGAAAAACAGTCATAGTCACCAAAAGTCATTTTCGCCTTTACACTTCCTGTGTACAAGCTTAGTTCATCAACCTCATCTGCGAGACAAAATGAGCTACAATCATAAAATAATAGAAACCCATCCTTACACTTGCGAAGAGAGAAACTTTCTCTCGGTGACACCTTTTTGTAACTATGATTGTTTTTCAACCAGTGGTCTTCATATATTATCATGAAATATGCAAACTTTCAAGAATCCTTTATAAGCACTCATGTGTCCATACTCTGAGCATCCACAGAAAATCAGCTGAGGTAACAAAAAGGTTAAAAAAAATCTTTGCTCACTCTCCATATCTTTCAATTATTCTGCAGCAATCTTTCATTTATATATTTTTGCTCAACATATGTATGTAACACTTCTTTTTACTCTTCCATGAGGTTAAACTGCCAAGCAAGAAGGACATAGAGAATGGTACGAGTATACCGGTACACAAAACAAGTTCAAATCTGACACAGTTTTAGGTACTAGGTGTTCAGTCACCACTATGTTACACCTTATCCTTGCAGTCTGATATTGGGTGAAACCTTGATAATGTTATAAACCCTCCAACCATACAAAAATGTGCTTTAATACCTGCAATGGACAAATCAAATGAGTCTCTTGCTGCCTACATCAATACTGAACCTACAAGTGGTAATATGAGAAGCTGTTCTAAAAGTGGCATTCGCTTCAACAGCCTGCCAAGAAAATTCATATACCTAAACCAATGCTGCAAGTAGAAGATTGCACCCTACAACAATTATGTCTGACATTAAGTCAACACAGTACTGCCTTGTTCCATCTCCACATCAGTGCATTTCTAGGAAATCACAAGTTATGAAGTTAAACTTTACTGAGTGTTGAATCAACTTCTTAAAACTTTCACATCTATTCCAAGAGGTTAGACACCTTTTTAAATTAGTTGGAATGACAGAATACACAGAAAAAGCCACATTATAACCTTATCTCAGTTTTTTTGTTAAAAAACAAAAAAAAGAGAGATAGAACAATGCAGCTCTGGGGCAATGATTTACTTGAGTTTCTCCACATGGTAAGGAATACCTTCACACTTTCACCTGCACTGGCTCTTCTTTTTAAGTTTAAATACACTAAACTCTTTTTAAAATCAGTATTAGAACAAGTTATCAATCCATTTAAATGCAGACCTGTTCTATGATCATAGCTGCTTGGTCCTCTGGGCGATCTGGTTGTTTGTATAACTGAGCTCTCAGCTCCAGGCGGCGCAGGGAAACTTCCAGTCTCTCTTGGTATACATTTCCATCATCCAGGGATAAGGCCTGTGTTAAACAAGTAAACTTTTGCACTTACTACTATCTAATAATTGGTGTGGTCCTCCCACCCTCCTTACAAGTATAGCAAACACTGCATTGAAACTCCCATCAAAAACTAACACTCATGGATTAAATCCCAACCAGCTCAAGTCATGTTTGTCAAAGTCACTGAATACAAACACAAAAAAGTGATGATATTCACCTTCTTGAGATTCTCCATAGCAACTTGAATCTGCTCCTGATCTTCTTCACAATGGGCCAGCTCTGTATGTACCTGACATCTCAGCTGGATAAGCAAACTGAGCAAACAAGCAAATAAACATCTATCAATACTTGTCTTTTTTTAGGGTCAATTGTCCATGCTTTATTCATATTCAGTATAGACCAAGTCAGCATCCCCACATCAAGTTACAGGATTTTTGTATTGTTGGTAGGGCTATCAGTGGGTCAGATTTCCTACAGTAAACTGTCAGTGGCACAATGTCTTAACCAGCGGGCCTACGCCAGAACAATGTCATCTGTATGAGCAAACTTGCAGTCAGTCCTATACAGTTGGATTGAATAAGGTTGCTGGCTGGAGCCCTTGTCTTCCAATATTCTCATTTTGTGTCATTTGTTTTTGCTTTCAACTGCTAAATTTCCATATCTGTGAATCTGCATTCTCTGGGCTAACTAAATTCTCATTACACAGATGCTTTTCTTATCCATTGGGACGTCAGCAGAATTTGGACCAAAGCATACACAAAAAAACATTGACATTAACTGACTGCACATGAGAAACAAACAAAAAAAAAGGAATCTACCCTTTCTGCATGTAATCTCTCTAACTTTGTTTCATTTACAGTTACTGCCTCCAGGAAATAGGCCAAAAACAAAAGCTAAAAGAGTTCAGCCAGTAAGAGTGGATTTTAAAGCATTGGAAATATGGCATATATTGAAAAACTTGTCTCCTTTATGGTTAGCAAGGTATCAAGATTATAGGCCATAGCATGGGATATCTTCAGTTGAGTGAGTCATTGCTCTAACCAATGTTCATAAACACCATAAACAAACTAACCTTTCAATGTTTTCCAAAGCCTCTGCCACAAGTGTCAATGGTCTACGGACCTTATGTCTCAAATTTGGCTGGAGAAGTGGTAAGCACAGATTCCACTGAGTGACACATCCCGCTTGAATCACATTGGGGTCACCCAGACGAATGGCATTCATGATTGCTTCCTCACTTCTTTTGATTACTTGAAGGCGAGCCTATATATTCAAAACAGCATAAACTTTGAACAAGATTAATCCTTTTATTTCCATTTCCATCTCTGAAGAATATTACAATCAAAAGCTTTGACACTTAGATACTACTGATGTACTAGCACCTTGGTGGCTTTATTTATTCCTAGGACTGAATACAGATAAAATCTAACCATTATAAAAAGATATATGAAGTTGGCAGGGAAGTATAATACTGAGAATTCCAAGTTTATGTACATGTAGTTACATGCAATCTGACAATAGAAATAATGCAAAATGAAAAAGTTTCATCAGGTTCCAAATTATGTAACATGATATCATTTCACTATATATTCACACCATAATACAATTAACATTTTAATAAATCCCCCTGACTGCGAACTATAATATGACTGTGCTGCCTCAGAATGGTATAAAAGCATCTCATTATTCATTTGATGAATATACGATCATAACAACAATAAAACACACTGCTAGTTTCAGTTTTATTTTGTATGTAAAGATTTGCATCAAAAATTTTCATCATCAAATACCAGGATAATATATGTCCATTTACTGGGTATACTCAGACTTAATCTATGTGCTACAAATATCCCAGTAAGACCGACCGTGTTAGCATGTATCTGATTATACTACAGTCTAATTCAGTGTTTCTCCACCTTTACTTGTCCCACACGCCACTTCAATTTTTTTTTTTTTTTTTAAAACATGCACCCCACCATGATTGGACAAAAGTCAGTATGCAGTAAATTCCAAAAGTTAAAAAAAAACATGAATACACTCCATTCTGAAGTCCCACTGCTCCACTGGTGTTGGGCATGCATGCACCCCACCTTGAGAAACACTGCTCTAATTCTAATTTTCTCTGTGGTGGCTGAGGATCAGATTATAATCTCCAAATGATGTATGGTGCATTTTGCAGTATACGCATATAATTTTTACCTTCATAGTATGTAAGCTATGGTCAGAAAAACTTACGTCAACAACATTTTTCTGGTAGCTTTCCTGTTTGTCTGCCAAACTTTTGATCATCAGTTCACACTCAACAAACTCCAACTCCAAGTGGAACCCTGGCTCCTGAACCCATGAGAAAAAATAAATCACTTTCCATGAATTTGCCTGTTTTCAAGGAATGTCAAATTTTAGTTGCAACAGAAAGTATATGGTATTCCTGTAATTAACAAATATGAGGGAAAATATTTCAACCTTAAAATTATTTACATCTTTAATATCAAAGTAAACATTTCATGCTTTTGATATACAAGATTAGTAATAAACATTGATTTTCCTATAAGTGTTCTAAAATGCCCGTTGCATAACAGTAAAGGAATTTGTTTTGCTTAGTTCATGCATGCAAAACACCTTTTCCACACTGTATGCAGGCATCTAACCTCACTGACGTACTCACTGTGACTGCTCCCTGATATGTGCAACCAACCACCATGTTGGCACATTGCCAAACACACGATGTTCCTTACACCACCATGGTTAAAACCTCAATAGAATCTCTAAAACATCGTTCGTGGTGAGGGTCAATATCTTACATACTTTTGGTTTCGCATATTTTTACAACTGTCTATTCGTAATAACCCAGTATATAAATCTAAAATAAACAGAACATTTTAATACATGTTATTCTCTGAATTACCTTCACTGCGCTAAGCTTCATGGATTCAATACATGAGCCTGCCATTTCAGGAAGATCCAGTTCTAGGCAAAGGCGGCAAAGTTCCATCAACAGAAGAGGTCTGTGAAAGCAAGCAATCAATCAAAGGGGTCAGAAAAGTTCACAATTTTTTGCTTTAACATACTAAACCTTGAAATATGCAAAGGCAATATGAAAAAACATAAAAGATAAAAATTTGTTATTAAAAATCACAGCAAAAAATTATGTCACACAATGCAAAGGCAATATGAAAAAACATAAAAGATAAAAATTTGTTATTAAAAATCACAGCAAAAAATTATGTCACACAATCAATCAATGAGAAGAAATGAATCTATTATTCAGTCATTATTAATCTGTCCTTTAATTAATGAATAAACTACATGCACAGCTATTTTAAAAGACCCAGAATCTCCACTGCCACAAAATCTTACGCACTCTAGACAAACACATCTTGTCACTTACCATCATTATTCTTATTATTCTACATTGGCATTTTTAATTCCCACATGCATTATTACTTGCTTGGGTAAATAAAGACACTTGCACACACAAATTGATTCTTATGATGACAAAAAGTAGGAAACAATTTAAAACATCATGGAGCTGTTCATCTGCTAGTGTGTCTGTATAGGGGCCTTGAAAGACATAGTTCAGAACCATGATTTCTATGTCTACTAACTTTATCTAATTTTGCAGTATAACTGACATTGCTAAAGAGTTGGATAAACATCTATTTCATGAAAACATAAAGTGGGATTTATGGTTGTCAATGATTCTTGCTATCTGTGCAGATTATTTCCAGAGAAGGTCACTCTTATTTCTAAAACTGTTATTTCCACATCACATATTCAATTGACAATTGACAGATGACGTAAAATTATGCAAGACCAATAACCTTGGTCGTAGTTTTACGATGAATCTGCTAGTTATGACATTAAAATGTGGTTTTCTCGAAAGGGAATATATTTCAGATACAACAAAAATTATATTTCTTTAAAATATAAAACTGAGATGTTTTTGGGTAAACTAGATTCAAACAAATCACTTTCATATGGAAACAAGGCTTTTCTGGTAATTTATTTCAAATGATGATGGATCAAAGAGGGTGTTTATTTCAAATGTATGCAGATCAAAATTCATCATAATATACAAAGCAAAGCACAAAAATTCGCAAATCAAGTTTTCCACATTTTAGGAATCACTAGTCTGTTTATGTTGGGTTTTTTTTCCCTTAAATAACATCACTGTACACTGTCTGGCTCTTTATTTTTACTTTCATTTCTCTATATTCTCTGTTTTTAAAGGTTATCAGTCAGAGCCCATCTTTTGTTTGTTTTCTTTTCAAAATTTATACCATGTCATCACATAATGACCTACAACGAATTAAATTTCAACTCATCCTAGATTCGTATGTATTTTTCATCCTTCAGCTCATCCTAGATTCGTATGTATTTTTCATCCTGCATTCTTCTATCCAATTTCCTAGTCTATACAATTCAGTGATCAACCGCATACTCCAAGCAGCTGATTTCAATAATCATGCATGAATTACCCTATTTTGCATCACTTCATAAGTGTCCACACATTATTACTCAACAGCAGCTTAGTATATTCTTTTGAAATTCTCTTATTACATTAAAAGAACAGATGGAATCATATGCACACGCAAATGTATATGGAAAACACGCAATTGATCAAGATACTTGAATACACTGATTTATACGATATATAGATACTACATAGGAAATGTGAATATTGTATATGAAGTTGTATAGTAAGTACATAGGAAATGTGAATAATTATATGCGTTGTGCACATCTGTTTGTATCAGTGAATTAGAGGAATGACAGACCTTCTTTCAATGCATCAAATGCCACCAGAGAAAAGTAAAAACTAAAATTAAACAGCAAACATATAAACTTCTTCAAAATGGTGCAGGCTGAATAGTCTTTGTGCATACATGGTGTTTTTTTATATTAAGCAGTGAACCATTACAGAAAGTTAAGTAAGGCATACAGTAAATCATTGACAAAACTGATGGATTCTTCTTACTTCAATCATTAATTCAGAATCACAGATGAACTGGTCTCAACATGCCAATAAACTGTGGACACTGCAAATCCATGCATCAAATGAAACTTTCAACATTTCATTTGCAAGCTACGGCTCATTACACAGAGATTGGCTGCAGTAAGTATTTAATGTTTGTAGTGACAAATGTATTTTCTCAATATCTGTTCTCTGCTAGGAGCTTAACTGTAAAGAATCAAATGTGACTTTATCAACAGTGCAATCATAACCTAATAATATCTTCACAAACTTGCCAAATCACTTTATGATATGATATGGTGGCAATATAACTGCATTCCACACATTGGGTAAAACAGAATTCACCCCCTCCCATGTTAAGTTTTCCATTCAATATCATATTGTGTAAACAAAATTTTTAGTTTCACAGATTTCCATATTAATCATCTATCACTGTGAACATTACAGGATCCTGTGTTTAACATCTCAGTGGCCCTGATTTATACCTGACCCTGAATACAGTGTATTTCTTAGATCACTTATGTATTGCAGATGTCAGACATAAATCTGTAAGATGCAAACCACATTTTGCACAGTCTCCTCATGTATGTGTCAGTTTGTTTCACGCTTGTTTCACTATTATGTGACGATAAAACTCTGAATCTGTATCATGGCACTAACATAGTGTAATACTGTAATGGGCAGTGACTAAAATTTCACAATTATTTGTCAGTATTTTAGGCTTGCTCCAGTGCAGTCAGTAGTTTTTGGTTAATGAGGATAAGAGATTTATAAGCCAATTTCAAAAAAGCCAAAGCTTTATGCATATGTTATGGGATATGGTACAGACTACAATAGTGTTTTCCCCAAGCACTGACAAATTTTGTTTTTTCAGCTATAATACTATGCATCAAATCAACCCAGTTGTGCACATTTGCAAAATTATGTGCATGAATTGTGTGCATGTTAATAAGTCTAGGGAGAGAAAGACTGCTAAAATTGTGTGTATTTAAAAGATATTTCAATGTTTGTCTGCAAACTGCTGGATGAAACCATACTTCTTCTCCAGGAATTTACATTCATCTGATCTTTCACCTTACTGCTGTGATGGGAGAATTACAGGTACTGTGCAGCAGTGGTGATCTTATAAATTTGGTATATGGAGCTCATGTTGACCTGGATACCCCAACAAAGCATATCTTTCTGGAAAACCAATTTCATTGGCTCAAGCATCACAGCACTGAAAATATTAACTGATTTATCAGCTACAGACAGCAGTAAGGTTAAAATGAATCGCTTTGAAATACAATATTCACAAAATCATGTCCTGTTTCTCAGCTGAAGTTAGAGAGGCAAAAAACTGTATTCCTTCAATACTTCCATATTATAGAGAGATGATTTTTTATTTCAAATAGGATTTCCAGAGAATGTACTTGGGGAAAACACTGCATGCAAAGCAAAGTGATGTGAGGTTGATAAAATCGTTGGGTAAATTTGTCACTCCAGTGATAAAAAGCGATTAACTTTAACACTAACTTATCCAAGCTGTCGGCAGAAATTTTTCTGCTTGTTGTCGGTGTAGGAGTCCTTCGGCCTTTGGCTGGACTTTTGCTATAACTAAATGAAATTGGCGATGAAACTTTATGAAATAAAGCTCTATACAACTGACATTAAAACAGGCAGAATATAGAATTGGAGGCAATTATTTTAAAAGTAGTGAAAGGCAAATAATTGATACAAAACAACAAAAAACAATCATGCTTTACCCTGAAAATTAAAAAAAAAATAAGGAAAAGAAGAAGCAGAACAAGGAAAAGAAAAATTCCTGGCACATGATGGATATTGTCCAGTACATCAGAAAATGGTTTATTGGAAATATGTGCCTGCTCAACTGATTTACTGACACTAAATGAGCATGACAAAAGTATCAAAGTACTAAAAAGCAACCTGAAAACATTTCAAGTTTCTGCATCTTAAACTAGACAAGCTGCATGAACAAAAATTGTTTGTGGATGATGTTTAGAGGAAAATTCTCACAAAGGTAACAGTTATCTCTAATTCATCAAATGTTTCTTGAAAATCATTCTAAAATATATGTAAAGAAAATCAGGAAGTAACTGACAAAAGTCTAGAAAGATTATCTCATGACTCATTATGTTCTATGGGACTGTCAGAAAATGATGAAAAATGCAGTAAAATAAACTCATACAGTCAACATATCATTATCATGCAAAATGTTCAATGACATTCAAACAAGTCGCCAGAATGCTTTTAAAACTTGTTGACCTACCGTTCTTTCTTGTCGATTTCAAGCTCCTCTCTGGGTGAAGAGCTACTAGAGTGACCACTGCTTTGCTTGACATTGGAGTCCTTCCTTGACAGCCTTTCTTGAGATTTAGATCCCATTGATAATTTAGTGTTTGCCACGCCCATCTGGCCTAGAATGGTCCGAATCTCGGAAGCATAGTCTCTAGTGTCTTCCGAATCCAGAGAACTATGAGATTGAAAGAAATTACATTACAATGTTTTCCGAAATGACAGCTGGCTATGCAGAACAGTGCTATGCCTGCTAAATATGTGTTTATATACTCCAGACAGACGTCAAGGACCAAAAGAAATGAAATTTTACCACAATAACAACAATGACTTACATCAGACTGGCAAATTTTACATGAAATCCTGTATTATAAATGGTCACATTAATGCCTGAGTTCAAATGATGTAAAACAATTCATTGATATAAACTTAATATTTTCAATGACAGAATTAAATTTTTGCTCCTTCTTTGAAGCAGGTGGAACAACAAACATTAAATGTCATTTGATACTATTTATGAGCTGTAAAAAGCATTCAGATTGTTTGTGCATGTTAACATTTTCATTAATCATGTTGGTTTCTCCATTTTGTATGTGACTACATCCTATTCTAATGCGATGAAAGAAAACATTAATAAAAACTTCAAAGGCTTAAAAGAATTAGATCTAGTGTTAAGGGGGGGTGCAGGTCCTGAAGGCAATTTTTGTTACTATGAGAAATAGACAATTTTAACTATTATAATCGAATTCGGGATGTCTGATTTAGCAAAAAAAAAATGTAAAAAAAATTATTTGTCATATGGTTGCCATGGAAGCGCCGCCATCTTGGATTTTGAGTCCCCAAAAAGTACCAAATTCAATATAGATAGGCTTCGCAAAATTTTACTGGATTAAATTGAAACTTCTCTTATGTCTTATTCAATCCAATTAAAAACTTTATACGGAAGGGAATTTTGATATCTCTGACAGATCTTTTGTTATAAATTTTTTTTAATGGTATGTAGCGGAATTCCATTTTTTCTTATATTCTATCACAAAAAAATTTGAAAAGTTAAACAAATTTCCTTCTGTATGAATTTTTTTATTTGTTCAAACATATTGTTAGCCAAATTTTATACCAATTAGTCAGTAAATAAAAAACTAGTTCACAAATCACTGAACAAAAGTGCAATTTTGAGAAAATTGCATTTGAAAGTTTTTTTCAATAAAAATGTTATTGAAACGTATTACACATGGCTAAAGTCATCATTACTGGTGTGCTGGGCCTCAACAATGATTTCCAAACGACCATAGGCTTATGACAGATGTGTACGGAGGAGTAGGGGTTTTGATAGCGACACTAAGATGTTATTTAAGGCTAATTTTGCGGCCCAATGGCATGATTCTTGTGCCTTTTTCTTGACCCCCCCCCACCTCACTAAAAGGCGTATTTCAGGGTTATAAACATTCAAAATTGACATTTGGTAAGTAAAATAGTGTTCCTAAATAAATTAACTCTTTCCCTCCTGCGAGCCGCATTTTGCGGCTCAAGCGAAATCGCGATTCCTACCGCGAGCCACAAAATGCGGCTCATGAAATTCATGTTCAATTCCACTTCAGTGTTTACGAAACACAATTTTTGTAAATACAATTCATTGTTGTACATTCAAACCTGAATATTTTGAATCTACATTCATTTTCACACAATTTCATATTTTTTGGTTGTCTATTGAGGGAACAAAATGGTGGCTCAAATATAGCTTGATCCAACCGTGGAATACTGCCCAGAATGTGTGGTAGGGAAAGAGTTAAACTAACCGAAAAGTACAAAATTGCGATATCGATATTTTGAAGCCTAATTTCAATTTCAGGACCCCGCGCCCCCCCTTAAGAAAAAAATGTCCAACATATTTGATGTTAAAAATAGAAAATAAGAATTCTGGCATAAAAAAAAAAATTACGCTGATGATTGATAAATATGCTGTACTACTGCCTAGAAATATTACCTGCATTAAATATCATTTATTCTGTTAATATGGTCATTTTCTCCTGAGCTCTTAAGGCAGAGATTCTTTAGTCATGAAACTTTCTAAAATTGGAGAGTAACTCCAAATCTGGTGGAAGAACCTCGCATTTAATAGCTGAATCAATTAAGGTGATAAAGGGATCCTGTACTTTCATAAGCATGCCTGGCCAGCTTCTCTGAACAGGAAATATCCAGTCACAATGTAACAGTAATTCAAATGAGTGTTTGTAGCTGACAGTTTCTGAAATCTGAAAATGCACTTGTATTTGTTTGTACAGTTCCCCAAGTGCCTTGTGGTATAGAATGGTGCCACAGGCAAGGAGGGCATGAGCAAGTTTGCCAGAAATGATGATCACTCATGCACTGTTACTACTGGCCAATACATGAACTGGGAATGCTTGCATAGTTTAATCCCTTTCAATTCAAGTGTCGTAAACAGAAAGATCAAGTGAAAAAGAAGGGGGAAAAAATGGGAGAGAGAGACATTTTTCCACAACTTTTGCCACTGTCCTTCAGAGCACCAAGAAGTCAAAAAAGCCCATACCTCTGATGCTTACTCTACAGTTCTCCAAGATGTACATGTTTGTTAGTCCCTGTCCATTAATAGAGTAAAGTATTGGTCATGGCTTAAAAGTGAAAAAAAATATTTAAAATTTCAAGTTTTAATCTGACTGAAAGCATTAAATTTAACGGGCTGTCATCTAATATGCAATCAACTGGTCATAAACAAATTTAATGACAAAATAAAGTTGTACCAATTTTTGTTAGGCAAAAGGCAAGATCGAAGAGGGACAGCAAAGAATACATCTGACGTGATACTGCGTGTCGTAAGAGGCGACTAAAGGTGCAAAGGTCCTGGTCTCCCGAGAAGAGCCAGTTGGCGGTGGGCCAACTACCCACCCTGTAAAAATAAACCAGTTACAGAAACACAAGCAAATACTTTAAATCAGTCTTTTATCTTGGGAGAAGGGGGAGCATCTGCACCTGTAGATTCAATGAAGGACAATGGACAAAGCCGAAAGGACTCCACTGGCCCGACTGCTCCTTCATCAAACAAGTCACTCCGGATTGCGTCGTGGAATGTCCGCTCCATGTATGAAGCAGGAAAGAGTGCCCAGGTTACAATGGAGATGAGGCGATACAGACTGCACATACTTGGAGTTAGCGAGACCCGCTGGATACAGTCCGGACTGAAACAACTTAATTCTGGGGAAAAGATTTTGTATTCTGGAAGGGAGGACAAAAAGCATACAGAAGGGGTAGCGATCATCTTGAGCAAGCACGCCCAGAGGTCACTGAGGGGATGGGAACCCTACGGAAGGAGAATTATATTGGCATCATTTACTACAAAGAACAAGAACATCAACATCAACATTGTGCAGATATACGCCCCAACAAATGAAGCAACCGATGAGGACAAGGACGATTTCTACAACCAGCTTCAGGAAATAGTTGACACATTGCCAAGAAAAGATGTAAACATTATAATGGGAGACGCCAATGCCAAGATAGGACAGGACAATACAGGGTATGAGGACATTATGGGGTGCAATGGTTTGGGACAAATGAATGAGAATGGAGAGCGGTTTCCAAGTTTCTGCGCATTTAACAGCTATGTGATTGGAGGTTCAGTATTCCCACACAAGAGGATCCATAAGGCCACTTGGATTTCACCGGATGGAGTAACTGAAAACCAGATTGACCACTTTTGCATCACCCGACGATTCAGACGCTCACTGGAGGATGTCATAGTACAGAGAGGAGCTGATGTTGGATCTGACCATCACATGCTGCTGGCAAGACTCAAACTCCGCCTCAAGAAACAAGGTACCAGAGCAGGAACAAAGAGGAGAAAGTTTCAAGTGAGCCTTCTGGATGGAGACAAGAAGGAAGAGTTCCAGCTGACACTGAGGAATAGATTCAAACCCCTTGTTGACCTCGAAGAGACAGTAGATTTGGAGACTCACTGGGCTAAGGTAAAAGGAGTATTTACATCGACATGTCAGGATGTTCTTGGGGAAAAGAAAGTGGAACACAAGGAATGGATCAGTCAAAAATCACTGGACTTGATAAGGATAAGAAGAGACCTAAAAGAACAGGTAAATGCAAGTCGTACAAGAAGCTCAAGAGTTGGTAACCAGGAAGAGTACCGAGCATCAGCTAAAGAGGTCAAAAAATCAATTAAAAAAGACAAAGAGGAGTTCATAGGAATGTTAGCAGAGAAAGCAGAGAAGGCAGCAACAGGAGGACACACGAGGATCCTCTACCAGACTACAAAGACTCTTGCTGGAAAATATGGAAAACCGGAAGTTCCTGCCAAGGATTACAACAGGCAGGCTATTTTTGGAAAGGAAGCTCAGGCAAAAAGATGGATAGAACATTTTAGTAGCCTCTTGAACAGACCTCCACCAAGCAACCCACCCGACATTCTACCCGCAAGAAATGATTTACCGATCAGTTGCGACCCTCCGACTAAAGCAGAGATTAATGATGCCATAAAGCAGTTAAATCGAGGCAAGGCAGCTGGACCAGACCAGATCCCACCAGAGGCGCTGAAGGCAGATGCTGCTGGGGCTGCAGAGGGTCTGCACTCACTATTCTCGAGGATTTGGATCGGAGGCAAGTTTCCAAAGGACTGGAAGGAGGGACACCTCGTGAAGCTTCCAAAAAAAGGGGACCTCAGCAATTGTAGTAACTACAGAGGAATCACACTTCTCTCCATCCCAGGAAAGGTTTTCAATCGGATTATTCTCAAGCGAATACAGAATGCAACAGACCCAAAACTTCGTGAGGAGCAAGCTGGTTTCAGGAGTAATCGATCAACCACCGACCAGATCGCCACGCTGAGAATTATAGTAGAGCAGTCGCTAGAGTGGAACTCCCAACTGATAGTGAACTTCCTTGACTACGAGAAGGCCTTTGATAGCATCGATAGAGAAACGCTGTGGAGAATATTGAGACATTATGGAATCCCAGAGAAGATGGTGAATCTTATCAAGAGCATGTACGAGGGGACAAGTTGCAGAGTCGTACACGATGGTGAGCTTACTGACAGCTTTGATATCAAGACTGGTGTTAGGCAGGGTTGTTTGCTGTCCCCATTTCTGTTTATTCTGGTGATTGATTGGCTTATGAAAGAAACCACCAATGGAGGAAGAAATGGCATACAATGGACCCCATGGACACAGCTGGACGATCTAGATTTTGCAGATGACTTGGCACTATTGTCGCACACACACGACCAGATGCAAGCAAAGACTACAGCTCTAAACAAAATTTCAGAATCTATTGGATTGAGGATACATCCTGCGAAGTCGAAGGTCCTAAAAATTGTTGCACCCCCAAGCGAACAAGTCAAAGTAGGAGATCAACCACTGGAAGATGTAGAGTCCTTCTGCTATCTTGGTAGTATCATTGACAATAAGGGAGGAACAGAGGCAGAAGTCAAAGCACGAATTGGAAAGGCACAGGCAGCTTTCACGTCCTTAAGCAAGATTTGGAGAACCAAGGATATATCTCTAAAAACAAAGCTGAGGATATTCAACTCGAACGTGAAGTCAGTCCTGTTGTATGGATGTGAGACTTGGAATGCGTCCCAGGCCTGCATAAAGAGAATCCAAGTTTTCATCAACAGATGTTTGAGGAAGCTACTTAAGATCAGATGGACAGACAAGGTCAGCAATGAAATTGTTTGGAAAAGAACAAGACAGAGCCCAGTCAGAGAGGAAATTGGTAGGAGGCGATGGAGATGGATCGGCCACACTCTCAGGAGGCCAGGAAACAGCATCGCGAAGAAGGTATTGGATTGGAATCCCCAGGGCAAGAGATCAAGAGGAAGGCCGTGCGGAACGTGAAGAGCCAGAGAAAATGATGTGCAACGAAGCGGAAAGACTTGGAATAATGTAAAGAGACTGGCCCATGATAGAGAGGGATGGAAAGTGTTTGTTGGTGGCCTATACCCTGATCCAGGGTGAGAAAGGCAATGATAGAAAAGGCAAGATCTTACAACCAGTTAGCCAAAACTCCAACCATATTTAGCTGATAGATAATAGAAAATTGAAAACATGAATGATCAAATAACGTATGACTACTCCATTTAGTAAATTGCAGTTGATAATCTAAGCAGCAGAAAATAGCAACAGAAAATATTTTTTGTATGAAATTTATATCTGACCAAGATCATCCCCGCCTTTTTCTTCCCTGACAGAGCCATAAACCACAGCCTTTTGCTTGATTGTTAAAAGGTATTTTAAAAAGTAGAGAGACCGAATAATTATAATTGAGGAAAAAATCATGACATGTCCACACAGAAATTGCAACCCATGCAAATTTTACTAGCTGCTGCAAATCTGAAGCCAAATTGTACCATGCACATAAATCCCAGAAATCAAAAATCAGAAATCTGCTGAATTTTGAGATGACAATTCAGGAAAGTTTCCAGGATTTGATTTTGTAAACAGCTGATTAGATACTACCATGAAGTTTTCTGCTGTTCGCATTACTCTATGATGCAGTGCCAGTTCATTCTGTCCGTACACTGGCTTGACTACTCTTGAAAAATGACTCAACACAACAAAGAAGAAACTCTGGTTTTTCACAGGTAAAATAACCTAATCTTTAAAATAAAATAGTCATGTTTTTTTGTTTTTTTGTTCTTGTATTTTCAGTGAGCCTACTTACAATGGAGACTTTTATGCTATCAATGAAATATGAAGTCAAATTAAAGGAAAACTGCTTTCAGCCCTGAAAGGAGTTTGCTTTTATTTTCATCTGTTGCCTCACTCCAGGTTTGCTTTCCCCTGAATGCTAAAGAGATCGGCGTAACTACATTGGGCCAAATCAGGATGGCATCTCTGTTTGCCTACAATTTGGTATTTTTCACTAAGGTAGCAAATCTCCTAAACTACTAAAATGCTGTCACTTGACATAATAAACTGCCCTTTTCATTACATAAAGGCCTACCCAGTATGAAGAAGACCAATGTTTATTTTTGTAAATTTGAGGAGGAAGTAGCAGGAATAGTGTAAACAAACTGAAGTTTTCAACAAATTTCACTTACCATCACAATCTCATAAACCATTGATCAGTGTCAACACTAAGATTCAAGATCTCGGTCTCAATATAATATGATCCAGCATTATACACAGCCGTAATCAAAAGACAATCAAGTGTAACAACAGTGCTATTGCATACTACCTATGGCAGACTTGAGGCAATAAATGTCAGGTTTTCTATCTACTAATTTCAAAAATGGCACCATGCAAAATGTGAACAGCAATGCAAAGGTAATTTTGAACACTATCAGCGGCGTAAAGAAAAATAATTAAACCAACAGTTTTCAAGTACAAAATGCTTCAAATCAACAAAAAGCTGGGAATTTACTCTTTTTCATCTATGTCTTCTGCTAATGGTGTATTTTTAGCTTCTGGCCGTTCAGGAGCAGGTGAAATTCTCAATGGTGGCGCAGGTGAAATCCTTGATGGTGTCGCAGGTGATGGAGTAGTCACATTCAATGGAGTAGCTTCTCGGCCAGCTGTGGATTCTGCTAATGGACCAGTGCCTGATTCATTGACCTCAGCTAAGTCATTGTTTATTTCAGAATCCTCTTTTTGAAGTGATTCAACTTCTTGGAATAACGGCACTTCCGGAACAACAATGGGTGGAGCCTCATCAATGCGTCTACAAACACAATGGAATACATACACAAATTGAACCGAATTTACTGAAAAATAGCATCAACATGATGGCGATCATTCAGTGCCCGGGAAAAATGTAAAAGAATAACAGGACAAATGGAGACTCTATCATAAAAATTCATCTGCCTTCAAATAGACACAAAGTAACATGTCACTCTGTATGCACATCTATGATTACATCGTCATCATCTCCCTGCACTAAATGAAATTCTCCATCCAATTCACATGATCATCTGTCCTTTATGTCATACATCAAATTTGGATTCTGGTCAACTTTGCAACTGCAAGAATCTAAAGGAAATAGTTAATGCCCATTCACACCATGCACAAACAAAATTAAGTGAATAAATTTCACAAATGAACAATCCTTGCATTTTTGGAAGGTTTTTTTTTTTCACTTGTAAGAGAGGCATCCATCCCTACATTTTAAGCATTGTAATTTTCATTATTTTTCATCAGTTTCCCACTACATTTGCATATACAGTCACAACAATGCAATTAAAATACAATAAATGTTGCACATCCTTTGGTCTTGGATGACAGCAAAATCTTTAGGACCACTTTAGGACGTACGTGGTACTAATTCAACGCGACACCAGGTATGGGATATGTGACATACCATGCATATCAAAGTCACAAAGGGTTTAAAGAATTGCTAAAAGTCATTTGGCTGTAAACAAACATTTTTATACAATTTTTCAATGTCTTTTTCCAAGAAGATAAGGAATACATTAATAAGAAATGGTGACAGTGAGACAATGAGAAACAATGCAAATATGCCCTTATCACTTCAATCTTTCAGCAAGATGGCATTTTGTGAAAGGAAGCAAGAATGGAAATGGTCATGAATGCTGAAAGTCAGATAAAATATAAACCATTACAAATTTCAAATGTTGGGAATCATGTAAATATCTAATTAATGATAAGTTAAGAAGAGGTGTGAATTTTAGATACAACTATGTTCAGTTCAGAATTCGGGCCTTTATAATTGTAATATTAAATTTATGGCAACAATGCATTCTTTTGGTTTTAACTAAAATGGCAATGTAAGAATCTGAAATATATTTCTCTATTGCCCTTGCCATGTTCAAGAAAAGCTCGTCACAAATAAATCAAATTCCATCATGACATTTATTTCAAAAGTATTAGGAGTACAACAATTACAAAATATCCAGCAGACTGTGCTTGCTTTCATACTGTAACATATGAGAGATGTCATCATCATACCAAATGAGGTAAATATTTTTCAGATACTGTGTGATAATGAAATGGGTGAATTCATGTCGTTGCTTCACTCGAACTGTACAATTATATCTTGTGCCTACTGATATATTAAAAAAGAAATTAAAAAACGCACAGGTTTCTACATTCAGTTTCCACCCTGCTGAGATTATGTTTGTTACTATTATGTTCCAATGCATTAGCATTTTGCAAGCCAAAACAGAAGAAAGATGGACTGAGGAAAAAAAGTACATAGAAACATGAGCACCAATCACAAACATTACACACTCCATGCTGACAACAACCTGGGCACAAACCATTATAAATTCAGTGCTGATGAAACATGAATGAAAACAGTTATATGGACCAACAGCCTTAGCCTGAGACCCCCAAGAAACAAGGAATTCGCCAGAATTTACTCACATAAGCAGAAATGTTTCAGTTGTCACACAAAGGTTCAATGTACAAAGTAAAGAAAGACAACATCAAGAGAGTTGAGTGGCCACAAAAAGAAGAAAAGAAACTGCACAAAAATAAACCTGACATTATACTCTTGATCATATCTGTATCAAAGCTTTCTGAGCACAGTGATGGCTATCACAAGAAATTTCTACTTACTTTTTCAGCTTACAGATTTTGTAGAAAACAGCCAGCTCTGGTGAGGTTTTCAGATCCTTGTGAAGTTTGGCAGTTTCAACAAGCTGGTGACGAACCTTAGAGCCAAAGATGAAAACAGCTATCAATGTGCAGGTCAGTGAATCAAGAATGCTCACTTTAGCCTATCTACGATAAAAAGCTATGAAATCACTACAAGATAAGACAACAATGTTCTCACACCAATATGAATTTAAATAAACCTTAACTCCAATGCCAATGCAAGTTTATGATCAAATAAATGATGGATGAAATCTGAGCTGGTAGCATGTATTTGTAAACTACAATTCATTTTGATTTCACAAGGATTCGAGAAAAGTTATCTTCAAACCAGATGCAGTGTAGTTGCCACTTTGAAATTTTTGTTTTAGACTGGTGGTAGCGATAATACTTTGTGTTCAAGATATTTCATAATGAAATAATCACTGACAGTTAACCAAACATGTTTTACAACCTACCATCAGACCAAATACAGTCTTGTAGAGGGATGGTACATTTGTCTTGATAAAAGTGGCGGCAGCAGCTGCAATGTGTGAAGCATCATTGCGTCGATTCGCATCCAGATGACACTCAATCAACGCACTAGTGATAGACAAAACAATGCAAAAGTGTACAATTTTGTGGCAGAAAATTCAGTCTTGTCCAAATGCTAAAAACCAGTGCATCTGATCTCCTGACAGAATATAATTACCATACAGTAAATTGATTAATCCGATATCTTTCACATAACACTTCAACGAAACTGAAGACTTCAATTAGACTAGATGTCACTGTGAGCATCTATCACATCTTATTAATAAAACAAGAACCCCATTCTCAATAACACAAAATGTGTGTTTCAATCTAAAAGGACATTATGGCATAAAATATGAAGACCCAATATTTCAGCAAAATATTATTGTCTTACTTACTGAAAGTTAATTACACACCTATTGATTCCTTTTGAATAACTCATGATGTGTCTACTTTGATATGCTGCCAGTAACACATACTTTCATTTTCTGTTCACAAGTTCAATGAAATCTGTTCTGTGCTTTAACAATATCAACTTTCAAGAATACTTTAATGCTTACATCATCAATTGGGCACGCCATTCATAGTCTTTATCTTCAATGTCATCGAGAGCTTTAACAACCTGATGGAGGCTGCGGGCAAGATACTGTCTGTAACCTGGTTTCAAGAATGGTCTGCAGAAGTGCCAATAGATGACTGACGCATTGTAAACCAGGAAGTGATATCTGGTTGAGTAGAGATATTATCACAGGATTTGTCATCATGAATTTAAAGAAAATTTAAACCGAAGGATAGTGTCACTGTGACAATACACCCCACCCTCCACCCCTAAAAACTGAATTTCTAGGTAAGTTTTTTAAATAATACTTTTGGAAGTACAAATAAGATTTTACAGGTCATCACTGAAATAAGTTAAAAAGCTGTCATTTCTTTTTGACAAAATACTATAGTTGAAAATAATTACATTTTTAGAGACGAAATAAAAATTGTTCCAAAGTTTTACTGATTCAAGCTCTGATCACTTTATGTCATTTTGATATATCTTTGGATGTGATTTTCACAGTCTTTGTGAGATTCTGAAGTTTTCTCATGATGACTTTTCAGTGTGATGCTGATGCAAAATAAAGAACAATTGCTACTTACAATCTTGCCAATCAGTACATGTAGCAGTTGCTTTGACTCAGGGGTTAAATATCAACAGACTGATGCAAGAAGTGATTATCTCCTTCTTTATGAAAATAGGGATAATCAGTTCTAGCACAAAAGTGACAATATAATTTTTAAACGTTTGTGTTTACTACCGGTATGTTTTATTTCATGCCAATGCCACATAAAACCTGAATTTTTTTTCTGACTATGTGAGAGATTTCATTTATTTCCTTTGGATGCTCAAACACCAATACAGACTCCTTTTTATCTCTTTTCCCAACAAAAAAAACTTAGCATTAGCAACAGTGACCAAGCTGCAATGTAGCCTCAAAGGAGAGAGGACAAAGGACTGTACCATTCCATGATGCAATGTGGACAAAAAGAGCTTAAGAATTTAAGACTTTAAATGGATCATTTGGCAAAAGATCTATGAAGTCTTTTTAACTACAAGTTTTGGGCATGTGGTAAAATTCTCTCTTGATGCAGTCATCCATAATGCGTGAATTTTGGTCAGCTGTAGTCCACTTTTTGGTATCCAATGACTGCAGTAAATAAAGTGTTTAAAGTTACCCATGAAAATTTAGAGAGATGACTGAGATAAAACATTTTCCTTGTCATTTTGAAGAAAGCATCACATTTCATTTCTGCATTATTTTTTATGCAGGGCATAGGTAACTTATATGACATGAATAATAAACTCCTGTATCCTTCCATTCATTCTAAAACATACATACCTTGGGCTTTCTTTGGCAAAAGCTATAGCCTTAAGGACATACACCACAGCTTTCTCTAACTGTTCCTGAGAACAAAAACCAGCATAAAAAATCATATTAAAGTGTCAGTCATGGCCGATGAACTTGTTATCACTATTTTTTCTAAAACAAAAAAAACAGGTATAGCCTAAGTAAATTAAAGACTTAAGAAATTTATCATGAACACCATTTGTTCTTTTTTTATTTTGTTGTAGTTTTTTTTTACATCTTGCTGTTATCTGAGGATTCCAAACTTTTGAATTTGGTGACAATAAATCTTCCTGTTTTAATTCTTTTGATATAAGTCAATTACTCACTGGATTGTTAGCATTTTGAGGGGCCATTAATTGGGCTTGACACAGATATGCTCGACACAGAAACTGGTTTGCTGCTGGCTGTTTCATGAAGAACATTTTCAAACATTCTTTTGCCATATCTGGATATCCATGCTGTTGATGAAAGAAACTAAAATAAGCACAATAACAATACTGTATTCTCAAATGAGCCTAGTTGGCAAGATAAGGAACTAAATATTCATTTACAACAATACCGAGTGACCTATAAATCTCAAATTATTTACTTTAGCAGATTCAAGAAAAATCATGTGATATTTGAATACTACATACTCAAAACAGTTAATGAATTTAAGCTTTCCACATAATTTTTGCCAAGAGTACACTCAGACATTCAAAGGAACTGAGCAATTCGTCAGCATTGGTTTATGATTTGCACTATGTTATGTGGATTTCCATTCATCCTAGACTGTCACAATGGAGCATGATTGACATAATTAACATCCCAGGTTAACTTTTCATACAACTTTCTCCTTCTATTCAACAAACCTGAAATGCGAACTCAGCACACAATACATAAAGATCTTGCCCAAAAGAGTCAGGTGCATCAACAGCAGGTCTTGTTTCTGCTACATTTCTCAATAATGTGTAAGCCTGCTGCAACGCTGGATTTTTCTCACCAACTGAAATGATAATTAGTTAAAAAGGACAAATATGGACTTTATGATATATCTTTGCTGACAAAGTCAATAAATAGTTGAGAGGAACTATGATAATGATGTGGATAAACAATTTGTACTCAAAACTACCATGGTTCTTGGATGAAAGGTGTGCCATTACGGTGCATGAAAAATCCACTAATTTTTAATCTACCTTTCACAGATTCATAGCACTATTATAGCTGCATGAGCATTCCAGTGACTCAGAACGAGTTAAGCGCCTTCAATTTCAAAGAGCATACTTGCACAGTAAAAGCTCTGTGTAAAAAAGCAGTTCAAATTATGACTCAAGTAAAAGCTAGCTGCTTATATAATTGTTCTTCTGCTGTGTACAATATTTCGACTGAATTAGACAGAGTAAAATTGATCGCAGCCTTCCCATCAAGTTAATGTTAAAATTCATGCACACTACTCACTAGTGATCATATCTTGCCCAATTAAATTACGGCAGTTTCTATTACAACTAATATCAACCGAAATTGTGTCCATTTGATTTTCATTCACCATAAACGTTCGACATTTACTACTTAGGTGACCCAGATCTATATTTCTGTAGTGACTGTCATAATACACTCAACAACATTGACATCGTTTGAGATGAACTGAGAACATACCTGCGTAATTTTCTGCATTAGCAAGGAGTTTTCTAATGCTTGTGTCCATGTTTATCTTTTTATAAATGAGCAAAAGCTATTTTCAGGTAGTTATAGTTGTTGAGAAGAGGATAAAATGAGCGCACAAGACAAGCTCATCGTCTATCCGCCATGTTGTTTACAGCTGCTGACGACGCTAGGACAAATTTGCGCTATTGGCATTATAGTTCAGTCGAAAATTGTTCTTTTTTACCACGTATAATTAAATTTTGGAATTTTCTTATTCACGGCAGGCAACAAAATGCTCAAAAATTTCTCACAATACAAACTTAAATACTTTAGGGAGACTGTGTCGTTACTAAGGTAAATGGTGACTCCGTATATAAGTGTGTATATATAATAATATGATTATACGCTCTGGTACGACTTAACATTACAAAGTTTAAATTAATTGATAACCTGTGTACAGATTATAATAAATACTAGGCACAACAACTGACTTCACCAGTCCTCAGAAGTCGCAAAGAAACATAGGGAGTTCAGAATCGAAAAATATGTAACAGTAGTAAAGTCATAAAAGTTAGATCGGTATTCCACATGATAGAGATAAAGCTTTACTTTAAAAAATCCATCGGCACTGTGATTTATCGAACTACGAAGTAAAATTTGTTGAACGTGGGAACGAACAGGTCAGTGTTGTTCTTCGCGAGCATTTCAACCAAGGTAACTCTCTGTTGGTCAGTTTTGTTAGTTCTAATGTGATTTTTAATTCACTGGTGTAGATCATACCATGTTTATCGGTCAAGTAATCAGAAGGCAAAATATACAAGGACAGTAACAGTAAGTAACATGTGCTTCAGGCTCGGACAACGTTGCCGAGGGGCCGATGGCTCTTCTTCAGTCAGCGAATGAATGCAATGCAGACACACTCTCTCTCTCTCTCTCTCTCTCTCTCTCTCTCTCTCTCTCTCTCTCTCTCTCTCTCTCTCTCTCTCTCTCTATCTCTCTCTCTATCTCTCTCTCTCTCTCAAGTGAACACTGAATGTGTGTGTACGGGACTCGCATGGTTGCTTGAACTTTGAGGAAAAGTTTCCCAACCACTTTCATATCAGTCACAGTTCTTTATAGACCCTCAATGTTTCCTTTTTGTTTGCTGGTTGAATGGGTGTGGTACTGGTAGGGTTAGTCATAAGGATTGGGTCTGGATAGATTTAGGGTCAGGTGTCAATCCTTGGTGGGATGGTTAGATTGGGAATACGGAACTCATTCCTTGCCTTAATTTCAAATTTCATGTAGATAATCAAAAGCCTCACAGGAGCATTTCAAACACAGTATGAAAATTCTGCTTCATGGCCACGTTATTCAAATATATAAATATAAATATTAGGACTAGATCATAGCATTTGATGCCATGACTTCTACGATAAATAAATGTGGTGGATATACCATAAATTTTGATGATTATGACTTTGTTAAAACATTAGTTTATAATAATATGTCATCCTTGAGTGACATGTGTAATGTCATTTTCTGAAATTGGAGTGAAATTGTTGATTGAAAATGGATGTGTTGGTTGTTACACATTTCCTTACTCAATGGATGACAGGATGCAGGTGTACACCATTTTTCTTTTTTTTGTTTTTATAATTGCCATTGAAATAAATATATCTGTAGTGTAACAGTGCGTTGTAATGGTGAGTGTGCTATTTGATGAGAATGCACTGCCCCACATTCAGTGACATTGTTATTATTATTAATTTATACTGAGAGGCGAAAAGAAGTATCCGCTTACTAAAATGGGCATTGTATCCATTCTAATCGACAGAAAGCGCTCAAAATGGACACAGAATATATTATATATATCTGAGCCATTCTCAAAAGGTCGGCACAAAAATGTTGCAGTGTACTCAAATTTCAAAGTGAGGAATTTTTAAGTTTTTCTGAATTTTATGCAATCTTTGATGAGTTGTTTATTGTTTTTTCAAGTTAAGAAGATAACTGAGCATGGTGTTTATTAATAAATTTGATTACACTGGGTGGCCTCTTTTTTCTCGTCATGGAACTGGTGACACACACACTTACCAATTGTGAAGCATGATGAGACATAGTGCTTGTTTAATCGCCTGCAAGATTTTTTAATGGTTATTAAAATGAGATAAGGCAAAAAAATGTTGAGTTGTTGAATTTTAAGAAATTATCCACTGCATCATATACTTGTGTGTGTCACTGTTACATGCAAGTGAACAGCAGTCTTTCAGTTTCCTTGGAAAATAAGGTTCTGACAATGTTGCAGTGGAATTTGTTTCAGTTCATTGTAGAGAAGTACAATTTACTTAATTCTTCACTGCTGTGTCTTTCTAATTCTTCTGAAAGTGAAAAAGAAGGCTTGCATAGGTAACAGTGACCCAGTAGATCTAAGTTACTACATTTAGCCTCCTTTACATTATCTATCATGATTTCTAACTTTAAACGCAATGGTTGCACTCCTAACATTGCCACAAGTACGTAAGTCCGATAACTACATTCATTGTCAGCACATTCTGCACCTTTCACTGTCTTGCATGTAATATTTGGAGAAGTGACACACAGCTTGTGTGCTCGCATGCATTAGACTTAGATCTAGACATTACCAGCGAGATATTCCTACTGTAAATCGATCGAGGCTTGTTTATAGGACTGTCTTTAATGTTCTGTCACAAAATCTAACCAAAAGACACTTCCAGCCAAGAAGCCCATGTGTCTTGTATGTAACATTTCCTGCTGACACACACGTTTACTTTGAGAATCCTTGCTTGTGTTTGATAAATGTTATATTTCTTTTCCGTACAATGGATAAAGCGCCTGGTGTAGTTCCCATTCACTGTGTACGTGAACATGTGAAATGAATTTGGAACGGCTGCAGAGGGGAAGACTTGTATGTAACAAATGACACACGCACACATGGGTGCCGTAATCTGGTCGTTTGCCCAATACTGCAGCCCTAGAAAGCCAGTGTTTATCCGTCGATATCGACGGATAAAATTTTCCCTAGGATTTTTTTTATCCGTCAACATAATTTCTGTATCTGCGAGTCATCTCCCCTGTTTTGAACCCTTTCTCCGTCTTCCTCCCTTGTTGCGTATGAGCGTACATCCCGACACGATCAACGTTCATATTGGGCGAGTGTTGAAAACTATATTGAAATTGGAGAGACTTGGCGTTTTATTGATTTAATGGATGACACGAAGGTTCTGGTCTAATCCGTTGATATGGGTTTCTTGGTTTGGTCATACTTATTTAGTAAGACTTTTCTCACAAGTAGTCAGTGTTCTCAATAGCGTAGTTGTTAGCATCTCTGCCCGTCAATCAAATGGCAGTGGTTCAATTCTCAGCACGGCATTTTTTAAATTTTTTTTTGTCACGTCTTTTTATTAGGCATCAATTTTTTTAATTTTTTTATCCAAGAACAATGACGGAAGAAATTCAGTTTGTTTTTTTTTTTTGTATCTAGATCTACCTGCCAATCGGGGTACAGTGGTTCGATTCTCAGCGGGGTAGGGTGTTTTTTTTTTTTTTTTCTTATAGAAGTCTTTTATCAGTAATCAATGTATTTGGTAATTTTTTTTTAATCCAATAACATTAGGAATAAATCCAGTTTGCATGTTTGTTTGTTGTTGTTTGTCATTCGTCAATAGTGCCGATAGTGTTGCCGTATAAACCTGGGCAGTATCCGTCGATAATGTCGACGGGTAAACCTGGGCAGTATCCGTCGATAATGTTGACGGATAAGGGCGGCCATCATGATATATATTCACATAACTGCTACAATCAAAGTCTGTATGTTTTTTAATACTAATTCTAGGCAGCTAGCTGAGCTGGTTCGGGCTCAAACGAAAATAGTAGTGTTGTGACATACACTGTTACATACAAGTCTGCTTTTTTGAAGCTGCTTTAGTTTATTTATATAAGCAGATTATATTAGGGACTAGAATGTTGCATGTACATTCTAACACCTCGTTTTAGTTCTTTTGGCTGTTCTGTGAGTGCCTAATTACTTCTTCTGTGGTACAGTGACATAAAAATAGTGACATCACAATGCAATAAAAAAAATGGGGATGATAAACAAGGCATTTTCATATTCAATCATCTTTATCTCCGTTCATTGTGAAGTTTGGTCTTTTTCCTATCTCACACTATCTATTTGGCTATTTCTCAGTCCTACAAACTTAGTTTCATACAATGTCCTTGTTTTTGTCAGTTGCCAGAGTTGAACAAAAAGAAGCACTTTGCCCAGTCCCACTTTTTGAGAATGGCTCATCTACCTAAAGAGCATGCAGAACGTCAACGCCGTAGTTTAAACAAAAAGTTAAATTTAAGGCCACCCTTATTGGTCCAATTGGGCAAATGAGGCTAACCCTTATTTGTCCAAATGGGCAAATAAGGCTAATCCTTATTTGTCCAAATGGGCAAATAAATCTGAACACTATTGGTCCAAACAAGCTAATCTTTATTATTTGCCCAAATAGGCAAATAAATATAAACTTTGTTGGTCCAAATGGGGAAATAAGCTTAATCCTTATACATGTATGTCCAAATGGGCAAATAAGAGTTACATTTTGAGGAAAGGAAAGGGATGACAAGTTTCCAGAGAAGTTCACTCTTTACATGACTCTCATCCTGTACCTACTTCGATATTATTATCGAATCACTCCCGTCTCCAAACCTTTTTTTTCTTACGGTATTTTGGGCCCTTAAAACGAATATGTTATTGAAATCCGTCACAAATTATTAATTTGCGTGTCTTTTTCCGCCAATTTTACTTTGGCGAAGAGGGGCTGGGGTTGCCATTGGAAGCCATATTTGGTAGTCATATTGGAAACAGGAGTGATTCGATAAAATTACCCCTACTTCTACCTCATAGCCTGCTAAATGTTTACCTACAGATAATCTTTTTTCTTTTGTTTCGCAGAATACCTGTGCTAGCATTTCCATATAAATATAAATGTCAAGGTTAAAATCTTATCTTCAGCATGAGAAGAAAGTTTGATCACTTTTCAGCCAAAACATCATTCAGTCACTGAAACTGAACATTAATTTCAAAATGACCCCATGCAAATGTAGAATGAAATCCACACTAGTGCATGAAAAGTGTCAGAAAGTAGCCTTATTCAGATTCATTTCTCACTTTTCAGCACCTGCCAAAGAAAAAAAAAGTTCAAATGCCTGGTGATTTTCTTCACTTATGCCTCAGTTTATACCATGCCTTTAACATCTTATCATAGTGTTTCAATCAAGTTACTTGTATTAAGTTTGAATATATATTTTCTGGCACATTCCGAAAACATTGTTTGTAATGGCAGTCCACCATGCTTACAATCAGTAAAAGTTGCATTACATGAAAAGTACTGTATGTATACATTCCAGATTTGTTTTCCTTTTAATTTTATGTCCTCTGCCTGCGGTCAACACTTTAAATTTCATAGAATAGTCATTTCATCATTATGACACTCATACTTTTTATGTGACGGACTAACATAATAATGATTAAATACTCAGCTCTACCTTTTGCAAAAAAGAAAGTGATTATACATGTACTATAGTTGCTCATGTCTGGTTCTTGTGAGGTGGACATACATGTAATTAGATTGAAAACTATTTTTCTAACTTTATCCTTAAGTAGCATGGTTAATACTGTACACGCTACAGATCAGCATATGTGCATGTCCTTGATATATTATAAACAAAAAAAACTGGAAAGAATGTAGGGCAGTGGAGTTTGGTATCAAATTCACATTGCAAGCATTGAAGCATAGGCTCTAAAGGGTCTGTGGACAGTGTAGATAGGATAGTAAGAAAGGTGACAGCATACTGTTTTTACAGGAAAGAGGAAGATGTAAGTGTGCATAACTTTGTGCAGTGTTTATAGGAAAATAATACAGAAATATATAGATTTATCTCCTCTTTTTAGAGACTGGAAAAATCGAGAGTGAGATAATGTAGTGTGAGGGAATTCCACCTGCCCATGGGGATGATTTGTACTAGAAAACTGCTTTCATAAAAGTTGTAGTTGTACCCGACTCAAAAGTAAAGTTTGCTAACTGTTGTTTTAATGTTAGGCACCAAGAAACATTAGCAAGTTTTGATATCGATCAAATTCAATCTCACCATGTTTTTTAATTTTTCTTAAGTGACTATTGCACAAAATGTGATTATCTGAACTTTTTTTGAAGGATGAATGAAGTACACCAGAGAAACTCTACTTTGAAAATTGCATTTTATTTCAGTGATGAAACAAGTCAGTCAGTGATCATACAGACCAAGGCAGACATAATATACATTAACTATAATGGGAAGTGTCCAATAAATAATGCAATTTGTACGTCCTTTTTCGCTTAATTATCAGCATATTGTCCCCCGTTCCTCCAATATCACTGTTGTGAGGGGCGGTTGCATGGCAAAGATTTGCAGATATCAGGGAAATGCTGTAGCTGTCAAATTCGCAGTGCTTTACTTATCGTTTTTTAAACCTCGACCTGACTGTTTCTTCAGAAGAAGTGGCGATATATCGATACACACACACCACGGCAGTTAACCAAGAGCTCTAGGTAAAGGCCTAGCATCAACGGCGCACGATTGTTTTGTGGGGAAAAAAATTACTTTGTAGTACTCTGTACTTTTACTGCCGTACACTTTGCATGGCACTCCGCACTCATGTTACTAAAGGCAAGGATCATCCTCCGTGTCCACAGACCGCCTCTCCTACCCCTCCCGGCCAGCAGTGCAAAAAGAAAAAAAGAGGTCTTATTGGGGAGTTGTGTGGGCATTTTTGGTAGCACAGTGGTAGATCTAGTGCACTTGTTTTGCCGTAGTCGGATAGAAATGTGTCGATATGACTTATGAGGAAAGAATGGAATAACACGTCGAGTTTTGGTACTCTCTAAACGCTGTTTCGAATTCTTCGAATGACGAAAACGCATCCCCTTTGATAAACGTGGCCATCCTTCGTTTGTATCACGCGCCTCTAGCCTTCGACATGTTCGTTACACATGTTACATTAAGTCGGTAGGCTTAGGTCAACTTCCGGAATTGGGACCAATAACTGGCAATAAGGCCCAGCTCGACAAAAGCTCATTGGACCAATTGGGCAAATAAGCACTTCGTAAATTTAAAGGGTTTAAAATGACTTACCCCCCCCCCCTTTCGCAAAGTCAGCAGCGTGTATGTCCACCATGAGAAAAATGCATTATAAGCATCTGGCGATCATCATGCATGATGGTCACCGTGGTGGTCCACTCCTAGGTCTGTCGGCTGATGTCCCTATTGCTTGAAAGCGTTCCCTCAGCATATTGATTGTGCTATGAGTGCAGTTGAAGACAGTAACAATTCGACAGGCAGAAATTCCAGCCTGTAACATTCCCAAGGTCCTTCCACGCTCCTCTGCGCTTAATCTCAGCATTGTGATGAACTCGACGGTAATGCAAAATTTAAAATTTTGGTGTTTTTCTGCAAGGCTTAGAGTCAATGTGGTGTGTAAAACTAAAAAAAAAACAACCGACTTTTACAACGATCGTTAGGATGACAAGGGCCATAACCCCATTTTGTCCAAAAACACGTGGGGGGGGGGGAGAAAAACAAAAATGGTTTGTAAACAAATCAACCTGACGCTTAGTTCGACGCCTGGACTGCTGCACACTACACGGTCGTTCACCAAATCTACACACTTTTCATATTATAGCAATTACTACGGTGGATACTTTTTTTTTCGCCTCTCAGTATACAGTCCAATCCACTTTTCTCGACATTCTGGGTAACTCGACACAATTTTTAAGTTCCAATCTGTTCCTTCTTTAATGCTACTAAATATTTCCCGGTAACTCGACGCGTTATGAGTTCTTTTGTTTCTCGGGGGCCTCAGCATAGTGCTGTTGGCCCCCTGTTTTTGATTTTCTCTCTCTTTGGTCTTTCTTGTTGTTGTTCTTTCTTTCTTGTTGTCTTCGTTCTTCGTGGTTACATTTATTTATTAAGTTTTGGGATACGCCAAGGTAAGGGCAAGACAGGTCAAGAAAAAAAAGGGAAGGCAGAAAAGCAGTTCTGGGACACTGTCCCTTTCAGGAGTTTGATCCCTTTATTTCCAATGAAACATGTCACCAATTGACTGTTTTCCTCTAGAGCCCCAGTTAAAACAAGTAATAAGATATTAAGACCTAGCAGGGCTCTAGAGTTTTTGAATTTTAATCTTTAGTTCTTGGTGCCGCCAGGGAGCCTGGCGTGGCCGACGCGTTATTTCATTCTTCCCTCTTATATCGACACATTTCTCCCCGACCGCGGCAAAACAACTGCTCTAGATCTACTACTGTGCTACCAAAAATGCCCACACAACTCCCCGCATATAAGATTTTTTTTTTTTCGATGCTGGCGGGGAGGGGTAGGAGAGTTGGTGTGTGGACACAGAGGATGACTCTTGGCTTCAGTAACGCGAGTGTGGAGTGCCTTGCATAAGCGTACGGCAGTAAAAGTACGGAGTACTGCAGACCGAGTAATTTATTTTCTATAGTTCTATACAAAACATTCGTGCGCCGTTGATACTAGGCGTTGGCCTAGAACTCTCGGTTAACTGCCGTACTGTGTATGTATCATCCCTCCTTCTGAAGAAACGGTCAGGTCGAGGTTAAAAAAAAAAAGTAAAGCAGTGCGCATTTGATAGTTACAACATTTCTCTGATATCGGCAAATCTTTGCCACGCAACTGCTCCACACAACAATGATATTGAAGGAACGGGTGACAATATGCCGATAATTAAAAGAAAAAGGGATATACATGTCATTGCGTTATTTATTGGACACTTCCCTTTATGGTAATGTTTGATTTCCTCCCCCCCCCCCCCTTTTTTTTTTTCTTTCTATCTTCCACCAGTAATCTGCTATTTCGACTTTCTCTTTACTCGACACAAGTCAGACGGTCCCACTGATGTCGAGATATTAGGATTGCACTGTATATAGTTCTGTAAATCCACGTTTTTGCTCAGACAATTTTTAAATTTTCAGCTATCTATTCTGAAATGGGTAAGCCATCTAGAGCAAAGTTGCCACCGTCTAAAAGGCTTAGCCGTAAGGAGAGGAGAAAAGAAGAACGGAAACTAAAAAAAGCCAGAAAAGATGCATTTGCTCATCGAAACTTTGTAAGTGTTGTTATGTTTTCTGCAGTAGCAAATTATAAACTGAGCATTAGTTGTGGTGGATTTTTTTAGTTAAGGAAGTACACACAAAAAAGTGAACTTGCCAATGTAAGACCAGGGATGAAATATTTGCCTTTTAAAATATACATTACTTTGAAGCCTAATTAATTTGCAGATTAAAGTCATGTAGGGATAATTTGTTGAGCATGAACAGACAAGTATTATCTCAGCAAGAGAAACAGAATTTGAATATCTCTAAGGTATTTTCCTATTAGATCTGCTGTCACCTATTACTGTTCAGTGTTTGCATGCTTAACAGTCAAAGTTTGCTCAATTAAAATCCTTTTTCATGGAAGGTAATAGTAAATATTGAGAAGCATAATGTGTAAATAAAATATTAAATTTCCCTTCCTTTGATGATTTTGTAAATAAGGGGGCAAGGAATCTTCCAGGCCGGATGGATTTTATTGGTATTCTAAGTATTGTTCTGTTTTAATATTTATTTTCAGTTGTTTTTGTTTTTGTCTGAAATAATTGTTGGGCGCAATTTTTATTTTTCCCAGAATTTGATCAAGTCATTAAAAAACGTTGATACTGCCTTCAAGGCCAAGTGCCAAGAGCAAAAACTTGACAGACTCAAAGTGAAGGAGAAGAAGAAAAAGATTGAAAAGAAGGAAATAAAGAAAGAGGTGAGACAAAATTTACTGAAAATTTTATTTCATTGATACATTCTGAATATTGATTTGTTGGAAGTGATTATCAAAAAGTAGGCATGCTTTTTAAACTTTCTATATTCAGATTGTTATAATGTTTTTTTTATTATTTTCGTTTTGGTTTATATTGGATTATTTTGCAGAAGGAGGACGCACGTATTCAAGGTTTGAAACTTGCCATTCAGCGAGACGAGAAAGAGTTGAAACAGTTGGAAAAGAATCTCAATTTTCGTAAAAAGAAAGGGAAATCAAGTTTGCCTTCTTCATTTGCAAATGATGGATTAGACTGTATCCTTTGAATGCCACATGGCATACTGTTTTTTTCTACCGGATGTAGTTTTATGATGCATGTTTTTCATGAGATGTCTGAAAATACCCAAGCCATTCTTTGACATGTTGCATTGTTCGTATAATAAATGAATTTACTGTTTGTTTGTTGTTTTTTTATTTATTTCATAGAGAAGAAATTCAAATCACATCTTGGACTGAAATTCATAATATTTCAGTAGATCGTCATGAAGATCCTGGGATGAAACTGTATCATTTTATTGCTTTAAAAGTCATGTGATGAGAATTCTTTCAAGATTTCTGTCAGAATTCCTTTCCATTTCAGGCCATCTTACTCACTGTTTTGTGATATTAGCTGGTATGAGGTTGATTCACACAACAGGTTCAGTTCCTTCATGTTGTTTTGTTTCAAATGCCCCACCCAATGTTTTAGTATGTGTACTTCTTTCTTCCTCTGTCAATATGTCATTTAATCACCTGCAAACTGTTCAACCTGTGGTAAATAAATTTGGTCTTTAGACCTCTTATTTAGTCTTACAGAATTAAGAAGAACACTGATTCAAATAATTTATCTGCATATGTATTTGTTTGTCTAACCTCTCTTTAAATAGGAAACTGTTCGACCTACTGCTGGTGTTACTAATTTGAAACTTTACAGTAGCATGTTTATTCCAGGCAGCATAGCATGTAACAGCTATCAATACTATATATATGAAACCTTAACTTAGCAAAAAGATATTCTGGATGCAACTGATTCAGAAAAAGTAAAAACACTAGATGATGTCGGCGCAGTGTTGACCAAAGATGGAGACTCTGATTCTGATTCAGATCTGGAATCTTTTCTAGGGCAAGCTGTATCAGGTAATATATCATGGGGTATTTGCCATTTTGTTGTATGTGACATTTTGCGCATTTGGAGTTTTGTAATGAAATGGTTTTCTCACTCCACGTCAGTATGTGTAAGCTTCATTCCAATTGGTTAAAAAGTTTTTGAGGTATGTGTTTGTGTCATAGTTTTGTCCTCTGAATTTACACAACTCTTCAAAGTTTCAATCCTCATTTTCTTGAAAAGACAAAAATGTATTTACAATAGGTAGTCCAAACTGATTTTTACTTCTTATCACAACTAACCAGTTATTGTCTAATCTGATGGAGCTTGCTTTTCTAAGAATTTTGATACCAAGTTTGTCATTCTGGCTTACAGGGTTTGAAAGTTATGGCATTTTCAAAAGTGCAAAAACACCTCAAATTTGCTACCTTTTGCAGATTGCACAATAGTCCAACTTTGACCGCCCATAAAATGACTGTTTATTGAGTCACAGCATTAAAAATTATCAATTTCCAAGTCAAGGGGGTGTACATCACGCTCAATTTTTTTCGAGGGGTACAAATATAGTACAAACATCTTATTTTACTTTTTTTTTAGTCATCAAACTTCATCCGACGCCAATTTTGTGCGAACTCTTACAAGGGAGACAAAAATAATGTTTTTATTTTTTTTTAATTGAAAATTAGGTCAACCATTGACTTAGCACTGAGTGTCAGAAAAAGGTGACGAAATTGAGCATTGGGTGGGTCTATAAAAACAGTCGCTTCGTGCCAAAACATGCCCTAAGTCTCATTTTGGCACACCCTGAAAATACAAAGGCTGAGGTTCATTTGCGTATAATTTTGATCCTGATCTATTCAAGTTTCCGCCAGTTTCTCGGTCAACAAACTTTTCAACAAATGATTTTAACAGGATTTCAACTTAAAACACGATGAAAAATGTATTGAATTAAACCTCATTTATCTGGCTTTCTATGTGAGTTGTTTTCAAACACGTGCGCTACATCGGCGTGACGCGCTGCGACTCTTAGTTACGAAGGGGTCAATTCAGTACGCGCAGCTCAGATCAAAAACGGCAAGATTATGTCCTGTTCAAGCTATAAAAACACACTGCTTAACACATTAAACAATACAAACGAAAGTACATTTTGTCAGAGGAAGGATTGAACTTTATTTTGATGTGAAATACATGCCGTTTCACATAAATACACAGCAATAATAGCCTTGTACTGTTGGCCTAAAATTATGCCAAAACGGGACTTCGCCCCTTTAGCGGGGCAGTTTGGACTATCTATTTACAACATTATGGAAAATACCCAACAATATGATGTTATTTGCCTGTCTATTCATTGGTGGGATTAGGGGTTGCTAGCCTCATGAAAACTTTCAAGCCCAGTAATAGTAAATTGTTGACTATGTATTTGTGTCGATACTTCAAAATTTAATATAATGTAAAACTCCCTTACTTTAAGAAGCATTTTTATGATTATTTGGAGGAGCTTTCTGCCCTTCATAGACCTTAAAGAAGTTGATACTGATGTTTTAAAAAGCATTTGGCATGTGCTTCAAACTCTTTGGAGACATCTTTTCATTCTTGTTTATCTCCTTTGTGACGAGACCTTTAATTCGGTTATTATTACTTAATCCTTAGATACCTTTTTGTTGACACCACACGTTCATATTTTATTTGTCATTGTGTAGCACAGTGTGGCTGTTGTCAAGTTGAAGTGCCACAAAGCCTAATTGTAAGCGTTATGCGAATTTCAGGAGATTGATGTATGGGAACTTGACAGAGTCTAAACGTTGACATCACAATTGGTATTAATTACAGAGTTAAACAGCTTACTTACATAAATTCAGCTTTAACTGTTATTATTTCATCCTTTTCAGATACAGAGGAAGACAAACCAGCAATGGAAATTGACTTGACATCAAAACCCGCCAAATCAATTCTCAAAGAGGAAATGGATAAATCCGTTCTATCCAGTAAAAAAGTGAAATTTGCCACAGCAACAGATGACAGTGACGATTTTGATTCTGAGGGGTCTGTCAATGACCGTGTGATCAATAGTGATGAAGACAGTGACAGTGAGGGAACTGGGTCTTTGGATGAACCAATAGCCAAGAAAATTAAAAAGGACACAGTAGACAATCAATTCGAACTGAAGGAGGATATCTATGGCAGGCTAAGGGATGCAGAGGGTAATATTGTGCATTCAGCACCCCCAGGTGCATATGTACCTCCAGCAAAGAGGGCTATGATGGCAGGTGGACAAAATGAAGCTCTTCGTAAAAGGCTGAAGGGTCTTGTCAACAAGTAAGGAACATTTCTCTTACCTAGTAATTGTTATTTTATACAAGATAAATGCCAATCCATTTTTTCACTTTTTCTGTTGTTTATTCGCCATTGTATTTTGTCAAAAGAAGGCCCTCCAACAATATTACTGATATTGTGTATTATTTATCATCATGCACTGTTCTGTGTGGGATCCACTTAATTCTGTAGCTGAGCTTCATAGAATGCATGACACTTGTTTATTATTTAGGTCAGTTCTTATCAAAGATATCACATATTACACTTTCTAAGAGTTAAGAGTTTATATTATACATCTGTCCTCAATTATTTGACTGTTTTCTTTAAACTGTGTACATCCTGATCAATAGAACAAAGGCAGCGCATACAGTAGGGCAGATGTGAATGAAACTTTGACCAGCCTTATTATGGAAGCCATTGTGGCGCCTGTCCTCAGTCCGGAGCGGTACGGAAGTGCATATCCGTACAACACACACAATTCGATGATGTAGAACACACATCGGAATTGTATGTGAATCAATCTTCTTCATTCATAGAAGAGCGCTTACATTTTACACTCTACACACAGAAGAGCTGAATGATCCTAGCAACCAAATTAGGCCAGACCAATCTAGGCCTATGCCCATGAGAGAAGTGTCACAATAGTGAAGCAATGCCTCTGCAAGCAGTAACATTAATGTCATGAACCAGATGGTCTATACTAGATCTAGATCTAGAGTTAGTAGAGCACTCCCGTCTCCAATCAGGTACAGCTACCCCAGCCCCTTTTCGCCTGAGTAGTCAAACTACCGTCCATTGATACAAACTGACTAGACCCTCACACCCCCCATGTCCATCAGACCATTTCAATGCACTTGCAACAAATCACGTTATGTCTAGAACTTCCGCACAGCACATTGTGGGTATAAAGACCTCGCCTAGCCTAGATAGATCTATCTTCAAAACATGTTGTATGGATATGGACAGTGCATATCCGTACAACATGTCGTAGTGCATACAACATGTTGTATGGATATAGCACTTCCTAGAACAAAAGTAACAATTTGAACTTCATTTCAAGAGAGGTCAGGTCTTAGATAATACAGAATGAGATCAAATCATATTTTTCACAACACAAAATGAATTGTGTTATGATATGAATTTGAACCTGCAGTTTTGTACAATATTTGATAACTTATACAGCACATGTGTTGTGGCAAAACCTGAGCATCACATGACTGTAGTAAATTTAAATATAATTGTGGAAAGGCCCTGGTGGAACAAAGACCTCACCTACATGATGTTCTTAGCACTTCAGTACATGCAAATACCCCGCTATAGTGTTTTCACATTCACCACACGACACTCGATTGGGAGGGGGGACGAGTATGCCATTGTTGCACTGCATAATAGTAATTCCACACCACTGATAGCACGGTGGGATAACAGAGTTAGCCTACTGTCTTGCATTTGAACATCATACATGGGAGAATGTCTTAATCGATTGATGACGTCACACACCCAATGCATGCGGCCAAGATAAAGACAAACAAGAGAGTTTGGTGACCATAACTACATGTCCTAGGCCTAAGCCATTCAATGCGGCTTTCTTGTTTTACCGCCACGGTATGATCACTTCTAAAGAAAAAATCATGAAAAGATCTCATATAGGTACCTATGCGGTTTTTGTGTGTATGTAATTGGAGGGGAGGGGGGGGGGGGTTCTGCAAGAAGGGATGTAATTACATGTATGGAATGGGGAAAACAGGTAAATTGAAGTGTACATGTAATCCATTTCACAATGATTTCGAATTATGTGGACTCCACTGTATTTCATAGAAGCTGGTAATACTCCATTTAATGGTATTCATGTGAACTGATGGTGTTAGGAATATAGGGATCTCTAATGGCTTTGTGACGGTAATTTTTAATTCATTCTGGCCTGGGACATCTGTAAGGGGTGTTGTCTGTGGTTGGTTACTTCACATTTTGAATGGTCTTTCAGGGTGAGCGAGGGAACCATTCAGGCTCTCAGCTCTCAAATTGAAGCCTTGTACTTGGACTACAGTAGGGCAGATGTGAATGAAACTTTGACCAGCCTTATTATGGAAGCCATTGTGGCACCTGTCCTCAGTCCGGAGCGGCTTGTAGCTGAACTGGCCATGCTAGTGGCTATCTTACACACTAATGTTGGATCTGAAGTGGGTAAGTACCTGTGAAGTGAATGTAAAGTGTTCTTCTGCATTGGTTTGAACCTTTACTGCATCATGCGTTCATTCAGCTTGTGATGGCACTGTCATTCATTCCAACTTTTAGGCTTGTAAACCTAAAACCTGCCATGTGTCTAGTGGAGGCATGACAAGCCAAGGATACCCCACAAGATTGGGAATGAGAACAGCACTGAGGCTTTGTTAGCATTCATATTCAGTGTATCTCTGTTTTGTTTTCATATCTATCAAACAAACTTTCTAGATATTAAATCTCCTCTCTGGCTCAGTGAAATTTTATGACTGTACTAAAGAGTGGACATTTTAAATTGTTATTAAATTTTTTCCTGATTTCTTGCGTTCAGGCAAATTAGTATTCGTGGTTTAGTTTTTTTTTATTCTACCTCGAAGCAAAAATGGGCAGTCACCTCATAGTGAATATATTCATCATTAATCAATGCTGATGTGTATGTCATCCAGATGATATTTCCAGCAGCAAGTTATTAATTTTTCTATCCATTTTTCTTCTTTTTTTTTTCACAGGGGCGTTTTTCATACAGAAACTTGCCAAGAAGTTTGATGATTTGTTGTGTGAACCGGATTATGGCAATGGGAAACTCATGGAAAATGTTTTACTTCTGATTGCCAGTGTTTACAACTTCAAGGTAATGAACAAATGAAGGCTTTCTTAAAGATTTGGCCAGAGAATTTTTACCTTTTATAGGCATATATGATTATTCCATTATATGGGAGATGTATGCAGTCAATGGGGCAAAAGTGAAACATCTTAGACACTTGCAGTGACTTTCATGAAAATTATATTACAATGCTATGCCGGGGGGGAAGGAGATAACTTATGCTGTCAAATAATACTATTGATTTCAGTACTAAAATAACAGATTGACCAGAACAGGAGCCATGTGCTGTTTATTCTTTTTTTTTTTTTTTTAAATGTAATTGTCACTTTACATTGTCACTTTATTTATGTCTTGAAATTGACTTTTGTTTCCAGTTCTTCATAGTAATTCAACAATTATTTAGTAAAATGTGATCATGATATAATTATGTGTATTATTTACTGTAATGTTCTACTATACAATTTAGGTGACTCATTCAAAACTGATGTTCGACATTATGGAGAAATTTGTTGATTCATTTGGAGAGAGAGATGTTGAACTTCTACTTTTACTTTTGAGAGGTAAGTGCCCAAATTTTTTGTGGAAAGTTTATTTTGAGGTATAAAACAAATGATTCACTATTGTTTTCAAATCCCTCTTTTTACTAGACAAAAAGTCACTATGAAATGACATAATGGCTGGAGTATATTGAAGCTGAATGAAAATCATTTCTCAAATAATTATTAATAGAACTTCTAATCCTCAATTCTGATAACCAGCTGAGTAAATTAGCTAAAATATGAAAATCCAACTAAGAAAAGTTGTTTTTGGGGAATAGTGATAACTTTGTTAGCATTTACATTGTGTTTTTTACTTGTTTATGTGTCCCTCATGATGCCTATCTAACATTTCTCACTCTGGACTGAATAAAATTTTATGACCATAATTAACCCTTTTGCTGCCAAGCCCAAGTGCCCTTCTATTTTTTTTCCTTTAGACTCCAAGAATAATGGATTATCGGGTAGAGAGACAACAGGAAGTAGTAAAATTAGGAGTTCAAAACATGCCGGAACAATATCGGCCAATATATATCAGCCTTGCGGCAGTTTTAGCATGGTCCGGTAAGGCTGATATTTTGACTATGCGGCAGTCTTCTGCAACATGTGGCAGCAAGAGGGTTAATAAAAATGGTAGCTATTCAAGTGATTATAAATTTTGTCCTCAGTTGTTGGATTCAGTTTACGTAAAGATGATCCTGTAAGACTGAAGCACATGATCTCGGAAATTCAGACAAAAGCAAGACATGTCGAAAGTACAAGCTCAGAAGGATTGCAGTCTCGTGTCCAGTTCATGTTGGACATTCTCATGGCAGTGCGAAACAACAACATGCGCAAAATACCAAATTATGATCCAACCCATGTTGAGCATCTGAAGAAGATCATCAAAAATTTCTTAAGAGGTAATATATTACTAATAATCTCTGTTAACCCGCACACGACAGCTCATTACCCGCTGTCCGGTCAGTGATCTTGCTCATGGAGAATCGTTCCTGGATTGCACTGACCCTTGCCGATGTACGATGACCACACTACCGCTGTCCAAGTGGTTCGGTTTTTATTTGATCAGTATGAAAACATTCGCTGCTATGCTTTATCACACGTGATAATGAATTAACCAGCAAAACCTTTGTCTATAAATCTCTAGCCAATGATCTGACTCATGAAACCAAACTGACAGTGTACTTTTCGTGAGAACAAAGCATGATAACCAGGAACACACCCTCTCACCCCCCCCCCCCCCCAGCCCTAAACAAATGGTTTGGTTTTATCTTGATATCCTGATTAACACATACTAATGAACCAGTGTGGTCTTTTGGGACAAAGGTCATTTCAGAGCTTGTTTCTGGTTGGTTCTTAGATACACACAACTCTAGATGATCGTCAGCTTGTGAGAAAATGAGATAATATTGCAGATTTGTTGAGCAACAGTTTCGCATGTTACACCTTTTGGTACTGTGGGGAGAGCCTTTGAAAGCCTAATCTTTGTGATTCCGACCAGTGGTTCACTGGTTAACATGTCCTTGTCACAATGCCTTTGATTAAGAAGAGATACAGTGAGCAATAAGACGGTAGTTATGTCTCAAAGAGGTCAGTGACTGGACACATGAAAATACGGCTTGCTCGGTCAGCTTTCAGCTTGATATTGCCGTATTTGTACGCCCGTGCGGAGTGAGTGCATGGAAAGTCGATGCCGTATTTTCGCAGGGTGAGGGTTAAGCAGTGTGATGTTTTGTTAAATTTTTTGGTACTGGTAGCAGTTGTTTACTTCATTTGAACACATATAAAGCTTGCATCACTAGACACCCTTCTTGTCATGTTTGGTTATGTAAATTGTTTTAGAATAATAAAAATTCCTAACAAAAAGTAAATCTCACCCCTGGAAAAAAAAGAGAATTATACCAAACTGTGTGCAGGTAAGCCATTGCCATCATCAGACTCTTGATCCTTGCATAGAATTCTTGCTGGTAATGATAAATCAAAGGCAAAGTGTTGTTATGGATGGAATTTTATTGGAAATTCAATTACAAAGAACCAAAAATGTTCATGTAGCTGTACGTAGGTTATTAAAGTTGTACCCATTCTTATATTTTACCCATAATCCATATCTTCTTTTTATGTGACCAGGGCAGGGACTAGGAGATGACCAGCTTACTATTAGTCTTGAAGATCTTCTCAAAGCTGATTCTGCTGGCCGCTGGTGGATTGTGGGATCGGCATGGGAAGGACGCCAAGACCATGCAAAGAACATCAAAGGTAAAACAAACCTTGGACAGGGATAGACAAACTGGTACTACTAGTAAAAGGGACCCATTCCTGGATGTTCCACCATACATATTGCCACAGTTTGTTGCTAGCTGTTGTTCTGATGCTAAAATTTGTTCACAAATGTTATGAGTAACACACTCAACTCATAAATGTCTGTTTTTCATGTGAAATGCAGACCTGCCTACTACCCTGATAAAACCGATATTCTCATGTTTTAACAGCTGTTTTGGTGCCCCAACCAGATTGAAAACCTGCGATAATGTACTGGCAGTTGTTTTTTTTTTGTTGTTTTTTTTTTCTTTCAATTTTTTTTTTTTTCACAAAATAGGCAATTTGCCCATTTCCTTTGCCATTTTAAATTTGTGGATACACTTATTCATCATAGTTTTACAAGAAATAATACAATTAATGGCATATTCAGTGGAAACTTCAAGTGATCATCATACATTTAAGCATGAAGTACTGTGTAATATGTATACACGCAAATATTATTTCTTTCACCTGAACTCTCACTTTTAAAGATAATTTTCCTAATTTTGTTGCACCCTGAGATTGGCAGGTCTGTAAATGACAAAAAAAAGACATGGAGTGACAATTATGTGAATATGAAGCTTATTTTCAGTATTATCTAAATCTATTATTTACACTTTTGGTTATCTTCACTTCAGATGCCAAGTCAAAGACAGAAATATCATCACCAGGCATTGGGACAATGAGCAAGCAGCTTCTCAAACTGGCAAAGAAACAGGGCATGAATACTGATATACGCAAACACATATTTTGTATTCTAGGGACTAGTGAGGTAAAAATTGTCTTGTGCAGGTTTCATGTTGTGTAACAACACTAAATGCATGCATGTCCATAGCTGTGAATATCTGTGGGAGAAATGACCTATAAAATGAAATCTCTTCTCTGCAATTCACAAGACACAAACTAAACCACGGTATGCACCGTCCAATTTGATTGGTAGACTAGCTGGATGGTGACATCACAACATTTAGTTTCAATGAGGTCCCATTCACCAGCCAAATCATAGGGTCTCACTTAACCTAACAGTTATGACATCACCATCCAGCTAATCAAAATCGGCTGGTGCACACCTCGTCTAAGAGTTAGCCACAGAGTCCAGGGCATTGTTTTTGGGATCATTCATGTTGTTTTTTCTATGATGCTGATTTAGTTTTTGTTTTATTATTATGTTATAACCCTTTCTGTATTTGATAAAATGTAGAGAATCGTTCATCTGAATATCTACTACACTGTAAAATCCAGCAGGTTGCGTGATTGGTGATCTGCTTCCCATCAGAACCATGACACCATCTGTTTCACCTTTTCGAATAGATGAAAAAAAACAACTGAATTTTAATTTTCCCTTTGCTGAAAAGTTTGCAAAAAAATTTTTTTTTTATTTCCTGCATGGAGGATATATTTACTTATTCCTTTATGAATTACACTTTTTAGACAGATTGAAATTTTAACTGTATGTTATGCTATTTAATTGTTTGAAATTTACTTCATATCCACTCTGATCTTGATTATTTATTTTTATTATTATGTCACTCAACTTACTATTTTGATGGTTTAGTTTAATTTATTTCACATCTGGAGGGAACTTTTTACTGTCATTTGTATAAATTTATGATACATCAAGTGTCAGTGCCCATCTCTGGATTTCTCAGGACTATGAGGATGCCTTCGCCAGACTGCTGCGTTTGGGGCTGAATCGCACCCAAGAGAGAGAAATCATTAATGTGATCATACATTGTTGCCTGAATGAAAAGGAATACAACCCTTACTACAGCTATCTGGCCCAGAAATTTTGCACTTTTGATCGTAGGTTTACGGTAAGTTAGATTTAGTTACCCGCCTTAATCAGTGTCAGATCCGACCAGTAGCGCTTGTCAGGTCACCAGTTGTACGAAGAATTACCTTAAAGAATAAATTCTGTCATAAAGCCAATGTGACAAATTAAAATAGATGTGTGATATGGATGTAAGAGAGAGACTAGAGGATACATGTGTGCATTTCACATAACTTCATGATAGAGTTAAAATTATCATCACAAGAACAATAACTGCACAATCTTAGGCCATATTTTTGTTTCATCTTGGTCAAGCTAAATGCAGTTCAGTCCTGTAGGAAATTGACTTTGATACCATACAAGTCAGCTGTCATTGTTAGGAAAATAGAGAGCAGGGTTTTTATTTGACTTATCAAGCGAGTTATGTGAAATAGAATACAGAATTCAGATTCAGCTCATGAGAGTGGTAGATATGTGCAAAACTGACATTTTGTCACTGCATGAGTGACGTCTGAGTGGAGAGTTCATTTAAGCAAAAATGTACTTAAAACACACATGTATTGCTTTTTACATCATTATCTATTTTCAACAGGTTATTATGATAAGCATGTAGTTATATTATTTGTATTGAGCGTTTTGTAAAAGAAAATTTATTATATTGTTCTTCTGTCTGTGCAGATGACAGTTCAGTTCAGTATGTGGGACAAGTTTAAAGAACTTGACAACCTTGACAAAAACACAAGAGCCAAGCTCGGTCAACTGCTTTCACATCTCTTACTTGCCAAGTCATTGTCATTATCCATATTCAAGGTACCTGCAGTTCAGTTTGATTTTATACCCTCAACAGAGATGCCACCCATTCCGGTTTTTCTTGAAAATCTGGTGTGATTCCAATTTTCCAATTTGCTTAGCCCGTATTCCGATTTTCGTTACTTCCCGCAATGGGCATTTTTTTTTCTCAGTTTTAACTTCAGATTCCAGTTTTTAAATACATCTTTTACAAAATGCACTGAATCGGAATATTGGGATCATTTCAGGAATAAACCGGAAGTTCATCCTACTTCCTTATTGCTTCTTTTGCACCGTTTAGTGATCTGTTCACTTGCCGCAAGCATTGTTGACATTCTTCATACAATTTCATATGGCAGCATTTCTAAACCTCACTAGATCTATTCGCCTTAGTCCAAGTGATATACACGTGTATTTGGTGGTGTCTGCCGGAAGGAGGAATCAGTTCTAAATGTAGCTAGATCTAGAGTCACTTCTAAACCTAGCTGGATATTGTCTAAGTGTAAAAGTGGTTTATTTGGCAGCAACGATGTCGCAAGGAGGAATCAGCTGAATGATGTAGGCATAGCAAGATCTTTAGACGGCAGTTGTGATTGTGGAGAACAGTTAAACTTATTTAGACTTAGATTTCTCTAGTTGAAGCCATGGAGAAAGTTGATGTTGCATGGGCACAAATTGCCAAATTAAAATAAGAGAGTGGGAAAACACTGAAACAGCACAGAATGGGCAAAAATTATGCAGGGCACTTCGTACCTTCACTATCCAGCATATCAAGGTGGCTCCTATCTGACATTTGTGGTAAAAACACAGCGATAAAGCAAATATCAAGTTTGCTACTGTTCTTCTGGGCATGGCTTCTTTTCAGATATGGCTAAGGCTAATGCAAAGAACCGATAATAGATAGTCTGAATTGAACTGAAAAGTGTGAATGTATTTTAAGATGATTTTCAGCCTATTCCCGTATGACCAAAAGGAAAATGTAGATTTAGTACTGGCACAGTTTGAATTTTCATCGTCATTTGCACTGATTCAGATTTTTTTTCTCCAGATTCAGATTTTTTTATTTTTTTTAGGGGGGCATCTCTGCCTCATAGGTGGTGGAGATTGTTCTCCTTACAGCTACCTCAGCTCTGTCAAGATTTTGTCCATCCTCCGCCAGTGTATATTCATGTATCATCATGTATTCATGAAAGACGAAATATGCAAGTTTACAGCTAGGCTCAGGCCACTGTCAGCTGTATGAAGGTTATCCACTTCCCACCTTAAGCTGTAGCCTACATTACTGGAAGCTTGTAATTGAGATGTTTAGTGAAAGTAAAATTGTTCTTAATCAGGATTTGAGACTGCTTTATCTTTATATAAATAAGGGTGTGCAAAGATGTAATAGATCAGATTCTGTATTTGATATTGGATTACAATGTCTTTTCATTATTCTTAACACTCACCCTGCGCGTTACCCGTAAAGCCCGCTGCCCCGTCAGTGACCTTACTCACGGAGAATCTTATCTGGGGTCACTGACCCGTGCCGCTAGACTATGACCACATACGCTGTCCACGTGGTTCGGTTTTTATTGATCAGTATGAAAACATTCGCTGCTATGCCTTATCACGCTTGATAATGAATTAACCAGCAAAACCTTAGTCTGTCAGTCTCTAACCAATGATCTGACTTATGATTCCAAACTGACAGCTGTAGTTTTCGTGAGAACGAAGCATGATAACTAGCCACGCCCTCCCAAGCCCTACACAAATGGTTTCATCCTGATTGACACATACTAATAAACCAATGTGGGCATTTGGGGCAAAGATTATTTCAGAGCTTGTTTCTGATTGGTTCTTAGATACAGACAACTCCAGATGGTGGTCAGCTTGTGAGAAAATGAGATAATATTGCAAATTTGTTGAGCAACAGTTCGCATGTCGATGTTACATCTTTTGAAAGTGTGGGGAGAGCCTTTGAAAGCTTAGTCTTTGTGATTCCGACCAGTGGTTCACTGGTTAACATGTCCATGTCACAATGTCTTTGATTTAGAAGAGATACAGTGAACAATAACACGGTGGTTACGTCTCAAAAAGGTCAGTGACCCGACGCCTGAAAATAGGGCTTGCACGTGGCACGGTCAGCTTGACCTGGGCGACTTTTGCTGCCCGTGCGGCGTGAGCGCTTGCAAGTCAATACCGACTATTGCCGCCCCACGCAGGGTGAGGGTTAAACATCTTTGAGTAGTCTGTCAGATTTGAGACTGGAATATGCCAAAAATCAATAGCTCAGATTCTGTGGTTTTGCAATTCATAATGGATCACATTGTCTTAAAAAGGTTTCATATTGCCATATTGTGGCATGCTCTCGAGAATAGGATAAAGTTTGCCACAAAACTGCCATGTAGGTGAAGCAATGTGTGGCACATATATTTGCATTAAAATTTCAAGCTGAGTTGCACGTCCAGTATAGTGAACAGATGAGAGATGGTGCTGGAATGCCCAATGTTATGGATGGGAGATAGGTAAAGTGTGTCATTAGGTAAAGATCAAAGTAACCTGTGTTCCCTTATGTGCCACATTGCCACATCAATCTAAAATTCTACTGCTACGATCCATTCCTTAATACCAATATGCCATGGGTGAGAGTGATGTACGGTGGAACATCCACATGTGTCTAGGTTTAGTTTGCTTGAAACATTCCAGATTTACCTATTTACAAACTTTCTGTTAATAATACATAGTTGTCCGTAATCTTGATTTTACCTGGTAAGCTAAAAAAAACTTTATCAATCATTTCTTAACCAGCCTATTTACTATTGCAGGTTGTGGAATTTGGTATGGAGAGCAAGAAGATGATTCGTCTTTTGGCTCAGGTTCTGTCTGAAGTCCTCAGCAGCCCAAATGAAACAACAGTCATGGAACTTTTTGAGCGCATTGCCCCATCTCCTAAATTGAAAACATTAAGGCAAGGTTTGCAAGTGTTTATGCGGATACATTTGAAAGATCAAGGGACAGGATCAGTTTCACTTCAAAGGAGGATAGAGAAAGCAGAGTCCGCTATGTTCAGTCACCAGGCTTCAAACATGCTTTTATAACACCAAGCCACTCCTGAAATGTATGTATGAATGAAAGTGAAAGATTCAGACAGCGTGATGTATATTTTGAGGTGCTCTGTACATGACGACAATTTGGGGACATAGATTCAGCAAACTATTAAAAAAAAATATTGGGACTGTATTTCAGTACTATTTTGGTGGTGCCAGTGACTGAACTTGAATAAATAATAGAAAAAATTTTAAAAATCACCCTTCAGTGTAAGTGAACAGAATCAGAATACTGAAATACAAGTCTTGTTGTGAACATTTTAAAACTCAAGGTCTTGTAGTGCAGTTTAGCAATGCCATACAATTTAGCTTAGGATGTGATAGGTGCATCCCATTCATCTGCAGTGTTCATGTATTATTCCTGACTTGTTGCAATAATTAAATATTTTGTACACTTTAAGATGAAATGTTTGTGGGTGTTTTTTATTTCTTGTAGCAAAGCTGTGGAATAGCGGTCAGCTTGTTTTCATTATTTTTAAACTGTGGTCATCCACTGGTCACAGGCAATACATGTACAGCCAAACAGCATTCCACTAAACAAGAAAAGGAAACAGTCAACTGCAGCTAATTCTGTGAATGCAATATAAATGCATGTATGTGCACTAAAATAAATTGTTTCTTTCCATAACCATGAGTTTCTCTTCATTATCTCCCAAATTCACTTCCATCCCTATTGTCTCTTACCTTATCTTTTGCTTGACCTTTTCTCTCTTTCCCCGACATTTAAACATAATTATGGACATGTTCATAAACTGACTGCTGTGGCAGAATCTTTGTTGAAACTGAAAAGTACTGTTTGCAATGTGGTCCGAGACAAAGAAAATATCTAGTTAGAGCAGGGGGTAGATTTTTTGCTCGATTACAATAATTAATAAAAAGCAAAAGTTAGGAAGGAATTTTTGAAGTAGATCTAATTTTGTGAAAATGCTTTGTTTTTTTCCACCTTTTTTGGACTTAATCTATATTTTGTACTTTCTTAACTACCATATATGGCCAATGTAGTAGTCTCATTCAGAGGCGGAAAACTCAAGGAAACACAAATAGAACAGTTTATCCATGCAAAAATTATTTCTATCTCTCGTATATCAATTAACTCATTGCAATGTCCGTGTGTCGCCCGTGCAGATGCGGGGCTCTCTTGTAGAAGAGAGACAGCAGAGAATACATCTGACGTGATACTGCGTGTCGTAAGAGGCGACTAAAGGTGCAAAGGTCCTGGTCTCCCGAGAAGAGCCAGTTGGCGGTGGGCCAACTACCCACCCTGTAAAAATAAACCAGTTACAGAAACACAAGCAAATACTTCAAATCAGTCTTTTATCTTGGGAGAAGGGGGAGCATCTGCACCTGTAGATTCAATGAAGGACAATGGACAAAGCCGAAAGGACGCCACTGGCCCGACTGCTCCTTCATCAAGCAAGTCACTCCGGATTGCGTCGTGGAATGTCCGCTCCATGTATGAAGCAGGAAAGAGTGCCCAGGTTACAATGGAGATGAGGCGATACAGACTGCACATACTTGGAGTTAGCGAGACCCGCTGGATACAGTCCGGACTGAAACAACTTAATACTGGGGAAAAGATTTTGTATTCTGGAAGGGAGGACAAAAAGCATACAGAAGGAGTAGCGATCATCTTGAGCAAGCACGCCCAGAGGTCACTGAGGGGATGGGAACCCTATGGAAGGAGAATTATATTGGCATCATTTACTACTAAGAACAAGAACATCAACATGAACATTGTGCAGATATACGCCCCAACAAATGAAGCAACCGATGAGGACAAGGACGACTTCTACAACCAGCTTCAGGAAATAGTTGACACATTGCCAAGAAAAGATGTGAACATTATAATGGGAGACGCCAATGCCAAGATAGGACAGGACAATACAGGGTATGAGGACATTATGGGGTGCAATGGTTTAGGACAAATGAATGAGAATGGAGAGCGGTTTGCAAGTTTCTGCGCATTTAACAGCTATGTGATTGGAGGTTCAGTATTCCCACACAAGAGGATCCATAAGGCCACTTGGATTTCACCGGATGGAGTAACTGAAAATCAGATTGACCACTTTTGCATCACCCGACGATTCAGACGCTCACTAGAGGATGTCATAGTACAGAGAGGAGCAGATGTTGGATCTGACCATCACATGCTGCTGGCAAGACTCAAACTCCGCCTCAAGAAACAAGGTACCAGAGCAGGAACAAAGAGGAGAAAGTTTCAAGTGAGCCTTCTGGATGGAGACAAGAAGGAAGAGTTCCAGCTGACACTGAGGAATAGATTCAAACCCCTTGTTGACCTGGAAGAGACAGTAGATTTGGAGACTCACTGGGCTAAGGTAAAAGGAGTATTTACATCGACATGTCAGGATGTTATTGGGGAAAAGAAAGTGGAACACAAGGAATGGATCAGTCAAAAATCACTGGACTTGATAAGGATAAGAAGAGACCTAAAAGAACGGGTAAATGCAAGTCGTACAAGAAGCTCAAGAGTTGGTAACCAGGAAGAGTACCGAGCATCAGCTAAAGAGGTCAAAAAATCAATTAAAAAAGACAAAGAGGAGTTCATAGGAATGTTAGCAGAGAAAGCAGAGAAGGCAGCAACAGGAGGACACATGAGGATCCTCTACCAGACTACAAAGACTCTTGCTGGAAAATATGGAAAACCTGAAGTTCCTGTCAAGGATTACAACAGGAAGGCTATTTTTGGAAAGGAAGCTCAGGCAAAAAGATGGATAGAACATTTTAACAGCCTCTTGAACAGACCTCCACCAAGCAACCCACCCGACATTCTACCCGCAAGAAATGATTTACCGATCAGTTGCGACCCTCCGACTAAAGCAGAGATTAATGATGCCATAAAGCAGTTAAATCGAGGCAAGGCAGCTGGACCAGACCAGATCCCACCAGAGGCGCTGAAGGCAGATGCTGCTGGGGCTGCAGAGGGTCTGCACTCACTATTCTCGAGGATTTGGATCGGAGGCAAGTTTCCAAAGGACTGGAAGGAAGGACACCTCGTGAAGCTCCCAAAAAAAGGGGACCTCAGCAATTGTAGTAACTACAGAGGAATCACACTTCTCTCCATCCCAGGAAAGGTTTTCAATCGGATTATTCTCAAGCGAATACAGAATGCAACAGACCAAAAACTTCGCGAGGAGCAAGCTGGTTTCAGGAGTAATCGATCAACCACCGACCAGATCGCCACGCTGAGAATCATAGTAGAGCAGTCGCTAGAGTGGAACTCCCAACTGATAGTGAACTTCCTTGACTACGAGAAGGCCTTTGATAGCATCGATAGAGAAACACTGTGGAGAATATTGAGACATTATGGAATCCCAGAGAAGATGGTGAATCTTATCAAGAGCATGTACGAGGGGACAAGTTGCAGAGTCGTACATGATGGTGAGCTTACTGACAGCTTTGATATCAAGACTGGTGTTAGGCAGGGTTGTTTGCTGTCCCCATTTCTGTTTATCCTGGTGATTGATTGGCTTATGAAAGAAACCACCAGTGGAGGAAGAAATGGCATACAATGGACCCCATGGACACAGCTGGACGATCTAGATTTTGCAGATGACTTGGCACTATTGTCGCACACACACGACCAGATGCAAGCAAAGACTACAGCTCTAAACAAAATTTCAGAATCTATTGGATTGAGGATACATCCCGCGAAGTCGAAGGTCCTAAAAATTGTTGCACCCCTAAGCGAACAAGTCACAGTAGGAGATCAACCACTGGAAGATGTAGAGTCCTTCTGCTATCTTGGTAGTATCATTGACAATAAGGGAGGAACAGAGGCAGAAGTCAAAGCACGAATTGGAAAGGCACAGGCAGCTTTCACATCCTTAAGCAAGATTTGGAGAACCAAGGATATATCTCTAAAAACAAAGCTGAGGATATTCAACTCGAACGTGAAGTCAGTCCTGCTGTATGGATGTGAGACTTGGAATGCGTCCCAGGCCTGCATAAAGAGAATCCAAGTTTTCATCAACAGATGTTTGAGGAAGCTACTTAAGATCAGATGGACAGACAAGGTCAGCAATGAAATTGTATGGAAAAGAACAAGACAGAACCCAGTCAGAGAGGAAATTGGTAGGAGGCGATGGAGATGGATCGGCCACACTCTCAGGAGGCCAGGAAACAGCATCACGAAGAAGGTATTGGACTGGAATCCCCAGGGCAAGAGATCAAGAGGAAGGCCGCGCGGAACGTGGAGAAGAGCCAGAGAAAATGATGTGCAACGAAGCGGAAAGACTTGGAATAATGTAAAGAGGCTGGCCCATGATAGAGAGGGATGGAAGGTGTTTGTTGGTGGCCTATACCCTGATCCAGGGTGAGAAAGGCAATGATGATGATGAATGTCCGTGTGTCATTTTGCTGTAATAGCCTATCTGCCACAAGACCCTAGTATTTTTCCAGTATTTTGGTATATCTCGGTATACTGGAAGGGGACAGAGGGTGGTAAATTTACTTCCAAAAAGTTGCCAGAGGTCAATGGGATGAAAAAAGTTTGGAACCTCTGAGATACATGTAGAAAATAAAACATTGTGAAGCAATAAAGACTACAATGAGCACCAAATGAACTCAAGTTCATTAATGCACCATTCCAAACCTTATAATACTGTCTCTGGAGAAGTTTGCCACACTGCATGCACAAATAAAAAATTAGTATGTGTGTTGCGAATGTTACGATGTTGCTATCCTAAATGTTACGAATTTGGGGGGAATCCGTCTACTTAAGGTTTCGACTGCATTTAAATCGAGAGGTACTTAATATCTAATCTTTCGTACCATGCCACACACTAAGAACAATCTGAATAAGTTTCATAAACAGACCTGCAGGGCCACAAATTTAATTACATTAATTACCCTAACAATTTTGTCTACATCTATTATATAGTAAAGACAACATCAGCAGCATCAAATCCAAATTCAATAATAGCTCACTAGAATTCTACTCTAGATTCCTATAATATTATTATACTTCTGACTCACTAACAATCTAAGTACTAATTATATATATCTCAGATCTGGTCTGCCTACTATATATCAATCAATACACTACTATGGTCTCTGGCGACAATGTCATCTCAGCCATTTGTGCCTAACGCTTATAACAATCGAGCCCGTCAATACAAACTGACGTAGTTAAGTCTAGAGATCTACTCTAGGATGGGCTGGCAATGCCCAGCCTCATCCAGACAAATCAATCACAATTCACAGATGTGTATGCCATACATTCATACTAGTTGCAAGTCTATATATATCTTTATCTTGCATTCTTGGGTAACACTCCTAGTATATGCGGCAATCCTGTCCTACTGGATAACTTATGTTCAGCTCCTCGTTCATGGTTGAGTCATCAATAGACAAACACTTACGATTATTCCCTGGTGTTAGAGACCAGGGAACGATGGACAATAGCGGTGGGCATATCTCATTCAGGCATATGGATTCATCTCAAATGTCTATAGTGGACTAGACATGAGTCGTACAACTTTATGATTCTTCAGGCAGAATCGTGCCGACGCCTGCACAGGTTGGAGTTTTCTGTATGGAGTGCAGGATATATGTCTGGGCTGACTTTTATACTGTCTAGCCACCTGCAACTACCGTCCAAATCCCTAGATTTCATTGGTGCATCCATGCGAGCTCATCTCGCAGTATTAATATATTCTATTGTATAAGTCGGTTACGGCCTTGCACTAATACAGACAAGGTCAATTTAAAATGTCAAAACAACTACTGAAATCTTTAAACCCTCGTGCTTTCTACATTTTATGCACGAATTTCTGAACGCGACTAAGCGTCTTAAACTATCTATCCTTATTCGCCCCTTCTCTTCCCTTCTAAGTGTTCATCAAAATCACGGGGTCGAGAACGGCTCTGTCACTCCTAGCTATACATTTATTCTATCTCGCCCCACTTTCTTTCCATCTCTAAAACAAAAGTGTTGCAAACAAACTGTTCACGAGAACAGCTCAAGGACAAATTACGCTGGTTAGAATTAACAAGTCGTGAAAATTTACTCACTGAACGTCGTGACCTAGCACGGCATTTAGAAGACATTGTGTTCGTGACAGCGGAGAATGTTCAAAATGAAATTATCATTAGGGTCTCGGACTTTGAGCATACTTGAAGTGTAGAACATTTTAATTAAATTAATCCAGTGCAAAATTGTGTAATTTAATTGAGCCGACCCAGCAATATAAATGAAATATAACAGTGGATACTGCTAACATGTTTCAAATAATTATGTGATACCGATACATGTATATGTAGGTAATGATGAATTGTTAGAGTAAAGATTACAGTGCAAAACTGCAAGCAATACTGAAACAAATACATGTAATAGGTACGTGTAACTGAAAAATAGTAAATGCAAATGTATCTAATGACGGAATGAGAATTTGAAAGGTGGTGGTTAAGCTACGAACTAATAATAATTAATTTAGCAACATGTAATTACAAAAATATTTAACAAGATATTATTTTATAATGGGTCTTACATTTCCAACTTAGCCACTGCCTTTTACCAACTTTGCACAAGTCTGGTGGAGAGAAAGAGAGGTATCGGTGCACGTTTTAATTTCCAACTCAACTGGTTTTTATACAGTGTAGTGCTAAAAATAGTGTAAGGGTTAACAAAAAGAGTCACGAACAATATATCTGTATCAAATTGAAAGCGACGTGAAAATTACATACATGTATTTGGATCAAATTTAAGATATGAAATTACATATTTATTATGTGTATGAATTTTAAGATCACATGCAAATCACATACATGTGTCAAATTTAAAATCACACGAGAACCATACACATGTATCGAATTCAAGACCACATGAAAATTACACACGTGTATGAAAGTTCAGACCGCACGAAAATTATATATATGGCTACGTGAGAAATCTGAGTGCCATGCGTCCCTCATCAGCATGATAAAGCAGCATTGTTTCACTCTTATATAATAGAAAATGCCGAAAATTATACAAAAAACAGAATTATTGCTTGAATGGGGGAAATTTAGCAACCACAATTTTCTTCGGGGCTGATGTTAGTGATAACCGTACATATTTGATGCACTTTCTGTCATATTCCGTATGCTGGTACCCTTCTCTCTCTGAGTCTGACAGACCTGTGCACAGCTGGTAAAGGCAGTGGCTTGGTCGGAAATGTAGGCCCCACTTTAAATTGCTCATTAAATAGTTTTTCTTGTAATTACATATTGCTAAAGTAAAGATTTATAGATGGGTACATACATTATGTGCCTGTAGTGTACATAGTAATAAATTATAGAACAGAATAGGACCCAATCCCCATTTGCCTCTTCCATTTGCTTCCTCAAAATCGCAGCCCCATGCCAACTGGCCCACCTGCCCCTCCCTCCCCTCCTGTTGTGGTCTGCTCTCCACCCTCACTCTTTATGCCCAACATAAGATTTTAAATCTAGTTTCCATGACCCATTTTTCTCTGCCCAGCCATCTACCCGACGCATAGGATTGACCTCAAATTTGCCCATAGGAATGATTTCTTTCCTACGTTGGCCCGGTGGTTACAACATGCCGACGTCAGTCTGATGAAGGGAACCCATCCCTTTGGTAATCTCACCAATCCTACGAAAATCTACATCAGATTGACGTAGGGTTGCTGGATGGGACGTGGTGAACACAATGCATTTCCTCTTCCTTCTAAATTCTATCTAATTTCATAAAACATGTAGGCCTTATTATAATTTACATGACGTGATCTGTGTTTGGGGCCAGTGAAGTGTATGATTGCAGTCTGAAGGGAACACCAACATCCTCCCCCTTTTTGACTTTCACTTCTTCAGTCCCAATGGGTTGTCGGGAGGAGGGATTACTCTGTCAGCAGCTTGATGCTAAGGAGGCCAGGGGTTCTTTATAAAAAAAAAATCAAACTCAACGAAAGAAACAAACAAATAGACAAGATGGTGAAAGCGAACAAGAAATGCAGTATTTCTGAAACCAACTGTGAAAGTTGTTGCATAATTTATCTTTTCTGTACATCTTTTTGTTAATTTAATAAAAATCTGTAAGATTTGATAGCAAGTACACCAACTTGATGTAATAATGATAATAATAATAAAGAAGATCATTTATAATTACATGTATATTGCGCCCAATCCAAAAAAAATGTGCACTAGGCACTTTACAGAAAGTCTGTTCTCTCCATCTGCAACTCACCCCTCTGTCTTCTCTCTCTCTCGCTCTCCTCCTCTCTCTCTCTCTCGCACTATCTATTGCTCGACATACATTATACATGTACATACACACATAACATAGGCACTTAACGCAGAAATTAAACAATAAAACAGAAAAAAAATAAAATGAATTGAGATCATAAATGGATTGGGAATGTGACTTCACAACTGAAAGTATTTATTTAAAAGATGTGTCTTTAGACTATACATATTGTTCTGAATTTTGACTCGGTAGATGCTTCTCGCAATGATTTTGGCAGTGAATTCCAGGTAAGCGGGGCACAGTGTGTAAATACTCTAACTCCTAGTTTCTTTGATTTGCAGTTAAAAATCTTAAGTAGGCCCTGATATCACTGACTCAATTACATGCAGAAGAGTGTTGATTCCACAAAGACTCGATATGTACAACCTTTAACGTCGTCATACCATGATATAAATCATTAAGGGGCATTAATCATGCTCAGACACAAAGAGAAACGGCAGTCATTGACACAGAATTTTAGATCAAGTATATTACTATCTTTCTACATCAAAGTATGAGTTGTCTCTCTGTGCGTCTGCATTTTATTCAGAAACCACAAGAGGTAGGACCAGTACATAAGTTAATTTTCTCTTAAAGTTAGAAACTTTGCAAATGTCCACAGCCTAAAAAAGATGTTTTCTATAGATCTATTCTTGAAAGCCTAAAATAAAAAATTTAAACAAAAAAAAATTTTTTTTTATAACTGATAAAAACAAACAGTACGAGTCCACCTACAGTCGTTAAACATTTTGACCTTACAGGAATGTAACATCTGATCACTTTTTTCAAACCTCCCCCCCCCCCCCTTTTTTTTTGTATGTGTGATATTTCATGTCACGAGTCAGTTTCAATGTTGCATCTAAAGCTATACACATTATTAGGGCTAGATATTTGTGCAGGTGTAATCTCTCCTATCAGACAATTTGTCCGCCCTCTTATCAGTAAACTGTTGTTAGTTGTATTCAGGAACACGGTGGGTGAAAAAGTGGTGTCTTCCATTGGTCTACAATCCACCACTGCCTGTCTTTGCACATTCTTACTTACACATTCACACAAACAATATTGACATTAATATGAAAGAAAAACACAATAAGGTAAATGTTATTTCACATCATGTATTTTTTTTTTCACCCAGACATTCCAAATTTTACAAACCACAGACAAAATGAAACTGGCATTTTCATAAAATATTAATTCCACTCCATTAGGTAAATGACAAAATACTGGGATCTAAAAATCACAATAATATAAATGGCATCTCATGTCATGCATTACTGTTTTCATTCAGTACAGACTGACAATTTTAAAAATAATTGGCAAAATGCAACATGTCATTTGCACAAAATACATGGACATAATGAAACTTTAAAAAAAAAATTTTGCTCCATACTGTAAATGATAAAAATACTGGTATCTAAATACATGTATAGAAACAGTCTTTGAAAGGCATTAACAATATACAAGACTTAAGGATTTCAGCATCACTTGTGACCTTTCAACATTGTCATTGCCACATCCAGGATTGTCATCCCGCTGAACTTAAACATTAATTATGATAATAAATACTCTCTACTGCCGATAACTTAGTTTACTTTTGATATAAGGCTCATACGCAAATCAATTTATATCAATATTCTGCCATCATTCGATATTTTTTAAGTCAAAATACCATCGAATTTTTCATAGACTAGTGCATTCCAAAATTGTTTTTTGAACTGACCCTAACAGTGCAATAAGCATGTTTCAATAGTTCAACCAATCGGTCAGGATACATGTGTTTTATTTCACGGCTGTTTTGTTTTTATCCCTAATTTTGCATTCTCAAGGCAGAAGGCCAAATGATGCAATGCTTTTTTTTCTTGCTGACTCACTTATCTGCAACAGATTTGTAATGAATGATGATTCGTTATCTATATCACATAATTCTGATAGACACAAACACATCAGCTTACCCATGAAGCCATGGCCTGATTTTATTACATGTATTATATACAATGTGCAAAATTATTATTTCTGTCTAGTTTTGGTTCAGAGTTGAAGAAATAAATACAGCTAATTAATGGAGTGACATAAAAAAAGGAGGGCTTATCTATTTTTTTAAGCAACAAAATAACAACCATATTATAAAGAAAGTAGGCCTCCAATGTCATCATGAAAGGCTTTTTGAGTGTTGAGCCTTCAATTGTACAAAATATCATATTACGTACAGGAAGCCATAAAGGTGTACGTCGGCATAATTTAATATATATAAAAGGTCTTAAAGCTCACTACATATTTAGTACTTTTGTTGATTTTGAGCCACACATGACTTAAACGGAAGAAAGTCTTCCGGCACTTTGTGCCCGAAAAAAAAGACACTTTCTGTGAGTAGATTTAAAAAGTATGTCAGAAAATTTCATTCTGCACCTCAATTTGCATCTTGGTGATCGAACCTCAACTTTAAAAATCACATTTTATGTGTATTCCCGCCCGTGCAGATGCGGGGCCCTCTTGCAGAAGAGGGACAGCAAAGAATACATCTGACGTGATACTGCGTGTCGTAAGAGGCGACTAAAGGTGCAAAGGTCCTGGTCTCCCGAGAAGAGCCAGTTGGCGGTGGGCCAACTACCCACCCTGTAAAAATAAACCAGTTACAGAAACACAAGCAAATACTTTAAATCAGTCTTTTATCTTGGGAGAAGGGGGAGCATCTGCACCCGTAGATTCAATGAAGGACAATGGACAAAGCCGAAAGGACGCCACTGGCCTGACTGCTCCTTCATCAAACAAGTCACTCCGGATTGCGTCGTGGAATGTCCGCTCCATGTATGAAGCAGGAAAGAGTGCCCAGGTTACAATGGAGATGAGGCGATACAGACTGCACATACTTGGAGTTAGCGAGACCCGCTGGATACAGTCCGGACTGAAACAACTTAATTCTGGGGAAAAGATTTTGTATTCTGGAAGGGAGGACAAAAAGCATACAGAAGGAGTAGCGATCATCTTGAGCAAGCACGCCCAGAGGTCACTGAGGGGATGGGAACCCTACGGAAGGAGAATTATATTGGCATCATTTACTACAAAGAACAAGAACATCAATATGAACATTGTGCAGATATACGCCCCAACAAATGAAGCAACCGATGAGGACAAGGACGATTTCTACAACCAGCTTCAGGAAATAGTTGACACATTGCCAAGAAAAGATGTGAACATTATAATGGGAGACGCCAATGCCAAGATAGGACAGGACAATACAGGGTATGAAGACATTATGGGGTGCAATGGTTTGGGACAAATGAATGAGAATGGAGAGCGGTTTGCAAGTTTCTGCGCATTTAACAGCTATGTGATTGGAGGTTCAGTATTCCCACACAAGAGGATCCATAAGGCCACTTGGATTTCACCGGATGGAGTAACTGAAAACCAGATTGACCACTTTTGCATCACCCGACGATTCAGACGCTCACTGGAGGATGTCATAGTACAGAGAGGAGCTGATGTTGGATCTGACCATCACATGCTGCTGGCAAGACTCAAACTCCGCCTCAAGAAACAAGGTACCAGAGCAGGAACAAAGAGGAGAAAGTTTCAAGTGAGCCTTCTGGATGGAGACAAGAAGGAAGAGTTCCAGCTGACACTGAGGAATAGATTCAAACCCCTTGTTGACCTCGAAGAGACAGTAGATTTGGAGACTCACTGGGCTAAGGTAAAAGGAGTATTTACATCGACATGCCAGGATGTTCTTGGGGAAAAGAAAGTGGAACACAAGGAATGGATCAGTCAAAAATCACTGGACTTGATAGGGATAAGAAGAGACCTAAAAGAACAGGTAAATGCAAGTCGTACAAGAAGCTCAAGAGTTGGTAACCAGGAAGAGTACCGAGCATCAGCTAAAGAGGTCAAAAAATCAATTAAAAAAGACAAAGAGGAGTTTATAGGAATGTTAGCAGAGAAAGCAGAGAAGGCAGCAACAGGAGGACACATGAGGATCCTCTACCAGACTACAAAGACTCTTGCTGGAAAATATGGAAAACCTGAAGTTCCTGTCAAGGATTACAACAGGAAGGCTATTTTTGGAAAGGAAGCTCAGGCAAAAAGATGGATAGAACATTTTAACAGCCTCTTGAACAGACCTCCACCAAGCAACCCACCCGACATTCTACCCGCAAGAAATGATTTACCGATCAGTTGCGACCCTCCGACTAAAGCAGAGATTAATGATGCCATAAAGCAGTTAAATCGAGGCAAGGCAGCTGGACCAGATCAGATCCCACCAGAGGCGCTGAAGGCAGATGCTGCTGGGGCTGCAGAGGGTCTGCACTCACTATTCTCGAGGATTTGGACCGGAGGCAAGTTTCCAAAGGACTGGAAGGAAGGACACCTCGTGAAGCTTCCAAAAAAAGGGGACCTCAGCAATTGTAGTAACTACAGAGGAATTACACTTCTCTCCATCCCAGGAAAGGTTTTCAACCGGATTATTCTCAAGCGAATACAGAATGCAACAGACCAAAAACTTCGTGAGGAGCAAGCTGGTTTCAGGAGTAATCGATCAACCACCGACCAGATCGCCACGCTGAGAATCATAGTAGAGCAGTCGCTAGAGTGGAACTCCCAACTGATAGTGAACTTCCTTGACTACGAGAAGGCCTTTGATAGCATCGATAGAGAAACACTGTGGAGAATATTGAGACATTATGGAATCCCAGAGAAGATGGTGAACCTTATCAAGAGCATGTACGAGGGGACAAGTTGCAGAGTCGTACACGATGGCGAGCTTACTGACAGCTTTGATATCAAGACTGGTGTTAGGCAGGGTTGTTTGCTGTCCCCATTTCTGTTTGTCCTGGTGATTGATTGGCTTATGAAAGAAACCACCAGTGGAGGAAGAAATGGCATACAATGGACCCCATGGACACAGCTGGACGATCTAGATTTTGCAGATGACTTGGCACTATTGTCGCACACACACGACCAGATGCAAGCAAAGACTACAGCTCTAAACAAAATTTCAGAATCTATTGGATTGAGGATACATCCTGCGAAGTCGAAGGTCCTAAAAATTGTTGCACCCCCAAGCGCACAAGTCAGAGTAGGAGATCAACCACTGGAAGATGTAGAGTCCTTCTGCTATCTTGGTAGTATCATTGACAATAAGGGAGGAACAGAGGCAGAAGTCAAAGCACGAATTGGAAAGGCACAGGCAGCTTTCACGTCCTTAAGCAAGATTTGGAGAACCAAGGATATATCTCTAAAAACAAAGCTGAGGATATTCAACTCGAATGTGAAGTCAGTCCTGTTGTATGGATGTGAGACTTGGAATGCGTCCCAGGCCTGCATAAAGAGAATCCAAGTTTTCATCAACAGATGTTTGAGGAAGCTACTTAAGATCAGATGGACAGACAAGGTCAGCAATGAAATTGTATGGAAAAGAACAAGACAGAGCCCAGTCAGAGAGGAAATTGGTAGGAGGCGATGGAGATGGATCGGCCACACTCTCAGGAGGCCAGGAAACAGCATCACGAAGAAGGTATTGGATTGGAATCCCCAGGGCAAGAGATCAAGAGGAAGGCCGCGCGGAACGTGGAGAAGAGCCAGAGAAAATGATGTGCAACGAAGCGGAAAGACTTGGAATAATGTAAAGAGACTGGCCCATGATAGAGAGGGATGGAAAGTGTTTGTTGGTGGCCTATACCCTGATCCAGGGTGAGAAAGGCAATGATGATGATGATGTGTATTCCCCGAGTCAGCAGGCCAATCAATAATAACAACAACAACAATTAGAATAGAAAAACTCGGCACACTATTAACAGCCTTTCAGCAGTTTATTTCATTCCACTGGCAGTAGGAAAAGATAGAAGATAAGAAACATAACTGATAGCCTACTTCAATTGGCCACAAAACCACTTCAAAAAGTATTGCCATACAGAGGCCTTAACCAAACTCATTTTGTATTAATTTTTTTGCTTTTGTTGTTTAATTTTGTATTTAAACTTTTTGTTTTGTTTTTGTGCATCAAGTTGCACTACATAATGACATTATGTTGGATCAGTTTGCCATTTCCAGTTGGAAGATATGAGAACTTTTAAAATTTACTTATTTACTGTCCATGTATGTATTTATTCAGATGGACTATTTCTAGGGTATCCACTTACACCCCCCCCCCCCCATCCTTTTTCGTGCCCCAGGAAACTGATATGCTGACCCTAAAGAAGCTTATCTAATAGGACGATTTAAGCAAACCTCCCACTTACATCCTCCAAGTATAAAGGACACATAGAGGATTCGAAGAAAAAATGTCTCTTGAATTTGAAACATATCAGACACATAACAACTGTGCAATCTTCAATTATTATCCTACTAAGTAAATCTAAAATAAGATAAGAATCACTTTATTATCCCACGTGGAAATTCTCTTTCACAGAGCGATTAGGAGCACATTCATAGAACACACATATCTTACGCATCATTACATAAACATTGTACTATCATAACTCAATAAACTCAATAACAGGCACAGATGAAGTGACATAGTAATGGTATCTTAGTGAAATATGGCACACATTCAGCTAAAGTGTCTTGTTGAGGCGATTTGCAGAGGGCAAAAATGACCTTCTGTATCTTTCTCTGCTGTCATGCGTATTATTGTTGCTCCTGGATGATCTAAAAATTTGATGAAACAGTGTGCTCAAAGCGGAGACTATCTGTCCTGCATTAATTATTTAAATAGTGCCACCTGCAATTGTCCCATATCAAAGAATGCAGTACATAAACCCTGAAACTTGCAGTTTGGAATGTCACATTCATGTACAGAAAAGGAAGATGGTTGTGATAGCAACAGACAGAAGGAAAAATCTCAGTTAATTACTTGGACTAGAAACCTCAGAAAAGATTATCTTTTTTTAAAGGCTAGACAAGCCATGAATGAAATGCAGGGATAATCCATGATAAGGAAAGGGCAAAAGTTTCTTAAAATACTGGTTTGTATCTCTGTCTTGTAACAAAGCATTAGATCTGAGCATTACTCAAACATACAGCCTTTTCAGAAGCCAGTTTGGAGATAGATTTGATGAACTTTTTCGCTGATCAACATTCACTTATGGAAAAAAGTGCAAATCTCTTGAGAATGACGATGATTTCAAAGCCAAAGGCAGACATGGCACAGTTCAGAACACAATGAGAAGCTTAAGTTTAATAAGAGATAAGAATGGTTTGACTGATATACATGTAATATAATAACATGATGATCTGTGAGCCATTTAGACAAAGTACATGTAATAAGAGCATAAGCTGTAAGGACATAAGGTCCTGAAGATAGTAGTGGAAATTAAATTAGGGACCATCTTTGTGAACATGAGATTCACATATATCCTGTCTGCTGTTAAGGTCAAATCATTGTGAAGCTGGTGCAAACAACTGAAATGCACAAAAATAAATGTCAAGATCAATATAATGCCCTGCCGAAATAAACAGGTAGAAGAAAAGATCTGGTCTGCTCTCAAGAATATGTGACATAAAAAGAACAATAACAAACAAATGACCGAGTCATATTACAAGCAGTCAAAGAGACAAATCCACAAGTGAAGAGGAAAAATACACATGTACATTACTGAGGCCCTTCCATAATCCTGTACAAAACTTTTTTTGTTCTGACTGGTCAATTACAATATTTTAAGCATTCTATTAAAGGATAGTGACTTCATGCATGGAATTAATTTCTTTTGTCTCCAGTGCATGGAAACACAAGGAACATCTTCATACATCAGCATAATGATTTCAAATGACTAATTCTGATCAACTGTGGTAGACCAACAAAATTATGTTGACAATTGAAATGGAATACTCTCAACAAACATTAGGAAACCAGAAAGCAAAAACATGATTAGCAAGGAGATTAAATGATACCAAGAGGAAAGGCCATTCATTTATGTAAAAAAGTAGGTTCAAAGTGGGCAACACCATTGTTATTAAAAACAGGTTTCAATATTTTTGCATGAAGAAAACCTCAGACAGTAAGTGCACTGACAGACAGAGGAGCAAGGTGATGCAGACAAAATCAACATTGCACTGGGTAGAAAGCAACTATGCAGACAGGAACATCTCTTTGTAAACAAAGACAATACTGCAGGCATACACCCAAGTGGCCATTTTACTTAGGACTCAGACCTTGGCTTGCCAATAAAGATAATGAGAGAAAAATAATGCTCTGAAGGAGAATGAAGGGAATACCCTGGACCGCCACTGAATCAAATAACAAAATTCTTCAAGAGACAAATTTACAATAAAACTACAAGTGAAAATCAGGACACACCTATTGAAATTCTTGGTCATCTCATGAAAAGTCTTGAGATAGAATATATGGTAACATTTGGAATATTCCGGTGGAAAAAAAGGGGAAGGGCTGTATAGACATCTGTTGTAGACACTGACAAAGCTCCTTTACCGCAGCCAAACAACTAAGAGAAGTCAACAGCCGACATAATTATTTTGGTTCAGCATATGTTAATGATATACAGAACATCAAAGGGTGTTGTGCCCTCTGACAAATGTTAGACAAAATTTAGTACAGTAGTACTAAACTAAGTTCTCACATATTTAGCTCCACCAAATGTGATGCAAATGTTGAGTCAATTTGATCACTGTGCTGTCAGCTGAGGAAGAATGACATTAAATGATTCTCAAAAGGCACCAATCATGATGACAGAAAATCCAAAATACCAAACTCAAATTTGTTCCATCTGAAAGCAGAAAAGTTGCCATTCAAGTCTTAGGCATGAATGTCAGTTCCTTAACACAGACATGATTTAAATTCAAGAAATCTCTCCCAAGTAAGTACATATTATTATTTCACCCATCTGCAAACAACAAAAACAGCTTACAAGGATATCCAAACTGCACCACTGATGCTGAAACCTTAAAATTTGTTATTAAAAAAAAAAAATTCTAACTGATTTAAGGTAAATGAATCCACTCAATCATGGCTGGCCAATCCTGGTCTCGTTCTATTATCTAATGGTTGAATAAAAAAATGGTTACAAAATTAAATTAAGAATTAAGGTAAAATAACTTCTATGAAGAATGAAATCACGCTGCCATTTATGAAAGGTCATAACAGTCAACACAGATGATACATAAATACATCTTATAAGGAGCTTATAATACTACTGGAGTGCGGGGCTCGCTCGCGGCACACACAAATGAAAGAGGGCTGAGCGTGTCAGACACGGTGGCTGTATCGCCATCCTCTGGGGGTCGAAGAGGGTCCTTGCTATGCAGTGGGTTTTACCTAACATCTCATTAATGGTACATATATGTGTTTCTTCAGTTTTCTTCGCGACTTTTTGTTCGCAATTAACCCATTGTCCCCTGAGGCAACTGTCTGGTACTGTGCCGCAGAAACTGGTCAGCTTGAACTGGGAAATTATGAGGTTACCACAGGAAACCAAGATAGCTCAGTTGTTTGGCAAACATGTATATTTGAAAAGATCTTTGAATTCCCTAATCATTCATGTAAGTTTTGAGATAATCCGGTGGAATTTTCATGAAAATTTAGTGGGTTGAAAATTGACCATTTTTAGCCTAAAAATATTGCCAAATTTTGTACAACTTTAGCTTGCAATTACTCAAAGATTTTCTCATTTTAGGCCCACAGTAAACATATGAGAGAAAGTTGAATCATTCATTTTCCTTTCATTTGCAAAAAAAAAAAAGAAATCACCAGGATTCATCGACAATGAGAGAAGTTATGAAAATTTGAAAATCCATACCATTATTTTTGTATTTACTGACAATGACTGATTGTTGCCATGTAACATGTATACACTGATATCTCTGTCATTTTAAGTATATTTGACATAGGATTTAAAAAAGGTCTTTGAATAATCTATCTTGATGTTAGAATTTAATTAAATTTAAAATGTTTCACATATCAATGGTGTTGGGCGCAAACCAGCCAAGACAAGATAAGCAAATTTTACAGGAGGAACAAAAAGTTGCGGATAACACAAAAGGGAAATGTACTTAGCTGGTTTGACCACAAGTGTATTTTGAATATTTCTATTGAATTATGGTAAGAGCTATTTTTATAGATGATGCGGGGTTCCAATCTCCATAAATTGGTACTATAAAAAGAAATATGAAATTTTCGGACTTAGCTGGTTTGCGCCCGATACCATCGATATGTCATACAGAAAAGATGTTGCATACATACAACGAAAACACAATTTGGCCACGTTATAGTGAAGATGGAAAGTGAAAAAAATAATAATTAAATACTAAGTAATTTTAGTCCATTAGTAGTACAGTATTTTTATTATTCAAGGTCTGTAAAAAGAAGAACATTCATGTGTGATTTCACGGCCGTTGACGTCGATTTAGCAAGCTCTAACCTAGGCATTGTCGTTTCAATTGATGGAATTGCTATCAATCACTACATCATTGCTGTCGCAGCTTGCATTATAGGTTGAATTTGAAGAATTCATGCGCAGATGTACGCAGTATGTTCATGCCTATAACATAGCAGACACCGCCAAGAGTGCAAAGAAAACTGAAAATCCCGCCGGATGTTGATGGAGGGTAGCTACAGTGCACTTTATCTACATTCTAGTCCAACGAGGATAGAATAATAAGGTTTAATGTGATATTTCCTCTTTAATAAACACAACGGCCCTGCGACAATGTGACAAGGCGACCCAGATTCGAGGGGGCGCTGTAAACAACACCAATGTTGCTGGCGAAACTATAGAATTTAATAGTACATTGTGGAAATTTATTGCAAGAAATGCTGAACCACTAACCCACAAACCCGGAATATTAAAAACTTGGGATGATAAAGATTTTCTAAATATATTTAAACAATATGTAGAGAACAAAGAAAAAGTAAATAAATGTTCCGTGTGCAGTTGTCAAAAGTGTAGGCTATGCAACAACAAAATAAAAATATATATGTATATATATATAGATCTCGACTGCATGTCGTTTGCAGAAGAGAACTTGCATACACACGCATACACACACACACACACAAAATAGTAAGTCTAAATAAATGCATTTGCACAGTCGGAAAGTAGACCACACAGTGTGCAAAACAGCCATACCGGTACCGGTACTACACTAGGCATATATATCTTCTGACCCCCAAAGTGTGGCTGCCGAGGCCCCATACCTGGCACGCGTTACGTCACTGCTCCACACTCCAGTAGTATTATAAGCTCTTTGTATACATCAGACATATACATTTTCTTGAAATATTCTCAGTAATAAAATTAAATATTTTCCACAAAATGTATCTTTACATAGCAGACATTTCAAAACTGTCACTCCAACCTCTTGAATCAAAGTCTTCGGCTTCAACACTGCAATATGGAATTCATTTGTAGATATGTGTTTATAATATATGTTACATGTATTTGAAAACAGCCCTCAGACTCTCATAAACATTAATTCAAATACATGTTTCTTTTTTAACTTTACAGCCACAGGAGAGTAACAGTGTAAAATGTAAAAATAAATGGAACAAAAAAAAAAAGGACACACCACCAGGCTAGTTCTGACTAGGAAAACAATTTCAAAATATTTTACCAATATACTGGCACATTGTTACCGGGTTACAAGTGTCACTTTTACATAATGACATGGATCAAGCACAATTATTTTGTTTAAACTGTTCAATAAAACAAAGAATATGGCACAGATTCAGACATCTGTCCTAGTTTACATCCTTTTCCATTTTCATAAACCTCACTCGTTCCTGTTCTGAATGCACATTGTCATGCTGAACCATACAGTAAAAAAGTATTTCACTTGTAGATAGTCTTGCTCAATACAAGTGCTTAAAAAGGTGATTAAAATCCATCATGATACACACTATTTAAAACCACTGAAATTTGACTTCCAGCATACTCATTCATAACTGGTTCAGCCACATTCCTCCATTATTCTGAAGATTATGGAAAGTGAAATAAAATGAGAGTCCACAGCCAAGGTTCCCAAAAGGGCTGATTTACATGTACTTTACATGCATGTGTAAAGTTAAATGTTTTTAAATATCAATCTCGAAAAATCTTGAATATGGGACTGGACAGGCATGTTGCTACGCGACTACAAATGTCACTTTCACATAATGACATGGATCATGCGTGATTGTTTTATTTAAATTGCTCAATGAAACAAAGAATGTGGCACAGATTCAGATGTCTGCCCTAGTTTATATTCTTTCTCCATTTTCACAAACCTCACTCGTCCCTGTTCTGAGTGGCACATGGGTTTCTTCTGGTTCTACATCAAAAGAAATATCAGTACCAGGTACTTTTACAGGTCCATAACGCTTGTTAACATAGCACCGGTTGAAACATAACAAGAAAACAAAGATACAGACCATAAATATAGTCTGACCAACCAACAAATAACAAAACCACATGTTACTAAACTCATCCATGAGATAAGCTAATATCAAAGGGTTCACCATAGTACCCAATGAAGCTGACACAAGGATACAAGTGGACACACGACCAGTTACTTTGATCAGTTCACTCTCGGTCCAGGAAAAGCCCGCAGGAAACACTGCAGACATCCCTAGTCCAGCTAGGACAGCAAAGATAGAGAGTGCAAGAACTGATCCATAGATAGCACTGATGATGAAAGATATAAATGCGACAAGCATAAGTGTACAACATAATGCCAACAACTGAACAGAGGACAACAGTTTTGAAATGAAGATCATTAAAAACCTGGATACTGCAAAAGATGCCCAGTAAGCAGCAGTAATGAAAGCACCCTCTGACTTGCTCACATGGTCATATTCTCTCACAAGGAAAGTCATGAGGAAAGAGGCAAATGTATCTTCTACACAACAGTACACAGCATAAAATGAACACAATATGGCCAAGATAAACAAATACATTGACAGAGGTAATTTCCTTTGCACACCCTCTTCCTCTGGTTTACTTTTTTTCTGGTCCTTATTAATTTGATCTTTTACAAACAATACAATAAATGGCAAAGACATAATGAAAGCAAAAATTCCTGTAATCAAGAAAGCATACTGAACCATGGTCTCCCTTTCCAATGGTGCTGTTGTAGATGGAATGTCTGATGTGTTCGTAAAATTTCCAATGGCTTCATAACTAAAATTACTGGAGTTCCTGCCATCCTCGTATTCTTTGTCTGTTTTGTTACCTCTTTTGGCCAGAAAAGGTTCAGTGTACAATGGTGATATAACTCCACCCAATGCAAAGGCAAAATGAAGGAGTTGCATGAGAACTTGACCATCAGAACCCCAGATGCGCATATGCTCCGAATTACCACCTGTGGGTCAAGATATATTTAGTGCATATTATTTATTTTTTCTTATGCAGGATTAACACTGACTGTGTTTTCTACAGCTTTCCCCATAGTTTATACATCTTAGAGATGCACCTGGCACTGATAAAGCCACTACCCTTTCATTTTCCAGGAAGGACATTGCAGTCTGGCGCTTGTTAACAGAGCCAGTCTGATTACCCATTCTTTGATACCAGTACCAATTTTACTTATTTATCCTCTGGCCTCAAGTGCATTTGGCAAAATAGTACCACTGAATGGCCCCCATTATTATGTCTAAGGCAGTATCAATAATTGGAAAGATTTGCCTAGTATGATGAAAATTGGTTGTTTACACATCAAATATATCAAGTGCATAAAATAAACTGTGAGATTACTGCAATAAGCCATTTGACAAACTGGGTCTGTAGTGACTAGTGACTTTCACTCCACCCAAGCCACTTAGCTTATGTCCAACATAAAAAAAAAAAGGTGTTATCATGGGAAATAGAATGATTGAAGTTTTTTCATCACATATTCAGTATTACAGGAGCTTTAGACTATACTGCTGCACAATGTCATCATGAATTAATAGTGAACCGCACAATTGTGAGTGTGCATGGGAAAACCCGGCATAAGTCGGCAACATGACATTTTGAGTTCTGTACATATAATAAAAGATAAGATATTTCTGATAAATTGAAGTCAGTGACCCCCCTAAAACAAGATTTTGAGAAAACGGCATTTAATTCTCAAAGTGGCAATAGCTAATTGACCAAGTAATATTGGAATGATTGCTGTAAGTGTAAGGAGACCGTAGTCTAATAACTAAGCAGTTATAGAGATCATAGTGAGTAGTGTTCACTGCTCATCTACAGTTTACCCAGTAACATGCCACGGTCCCCTAGCAACAGCCAAGTCAGAAGTTTTTGGATCTTGTTAGGAGACCATAGTCTAATTACAAAGCCGTTATAGAGATCATAGTGAGTAGTGTTCACTGCTCGTCTACAGTTTACCCTGTAACATGCCACGGTCCCCTAAACAACAGCCAAGTTGGAAGTTTATGTCGGACCCATATTTTCACTTCAAAGCCGTTTTTCTCAAAATCAGCTCTGCCGACTTATGCCGGGTTTTCCCATGCACACTCACAATTTATAAGAGTCAAACTAGTATGTTTGATTTCTAAACTTGCTGGATGGGTGCGTGATGAAATCTGACACAAATTTAACTATAATGGAACTAAGGGTGAAAGTTCTGCCCTCAAAGGCCCTTTCTGGGAGGGCTCCAAAACTCTGGAAGCATTCTCATCGCCTATAACTCGACTTATTGTGATGTCAGGGGATAATATAAAAATGCTGCAAACTCTGGGTAATTTCTTCATTTTGCATAATTCACACGTAAAATTTGCAACAAACACTTCCAACTCCATGCTTTTAGAACAGGGACACGCTATTAAGATCTATTTTTAGTACCGTGGTGCAGTTTCCTCATCGTTCATTCGCTGAAGGAAGCAAATTGTGGATTAACGAAAACATGGATCGCCTGTAAACTTTAGAGAAAAAGGGTAAACAAACTCCAGAGTTGGTGCGGAATCCGAGCCAACACTGATTCTGTCATTGTATTTCTTTTTCTGTGGAAGGAACTTTACTTTGTGTCCTAGATCTAGATCTTACGCAGTCTAAGCTGTGACGGTGAACTTGAGTGATCTTTAGATCTGTTGACTGAACATGTTTGTTTAAGGAGCTATAGTATAGTAGTGTGTAGCCGTTGCCATTATTTCTTATGTGTGCTTGCAGAGGAAACACTCCGTGTTTAGAGACATCGTGTGCACAATCATGTGGCCTCAAAAGTGGGGCTAAGTATGAAAGTTCTGCCTTTAAAGGCTTTTTTTTTTTTTTGTAAAGTCAATCATGTGACTCTTCAACTCTATAAGAGATAATCAAGATTTAATGGCAAAGTGCTCTTCTATACTAGATCTAGATCTAGATCTACTATTAAACCATCATCATCAGCGAATAACTACCCACTGATAATGCCACAAAAAGCACGTCAGAATTTTACACCACAGCGTGCAAAGGTTAGAGAAAAACGGCATCAAATGAATGAGCAATATAAATCCCCTTGCATCACAATAAGTCCAGTTATGGGTGATGAGCATACAATAAGTCGAGTTACAGACGATGAGCAAACTCTCACAATCCCAGAGCCGCCCCCCCCCCCCCCAAAGCTCTTGAAGGCAGAACCCTCACCCTTAGCTCCATTATAGTATGATGATGATGATGATGATAATGAAGTAGCACTGAAGAGACAGGCGATCAATTATTCAGTTTGTCTCTTTAAGATTGATAAATTAAATTCACTAAATTGATTCATAAATTCAATAAAGACAAAACCAGTTGAATACAGTCCACAGTCTTTTCAATGCTAATTGTTCTTTTTTCTTTCTTTTTTTTTCCATTCATAGAACAGGTATGTTACTAGTTTATTTAATGGTGTGACAATCAATACAACAAGTTTTCCTTTGACTCAGTTCACTAACTCAACTACTCCCGGTGAAATTTGTTTGGTTTTGATATCCATGTACCATACAATTTGAGCAGCTTTTGTTGGTAGTGATGCCCATATATCATACAGCTGAGAAGCTGTGGTTCTAATCTGACCTCTGAGCAACCTCTATTACTTCCTCCTTCATGAATTTAAACAAAAATTAAACTCAAGTACATTCAACTTTTGGGTAGCATCTGTTTCACAACAACAAGCTATTCTCTAGGATTTCAGTGTTTTTTTACTGGGGACCTGTATATGCAACACTGTTAAAGAGATTTCATAAAACTTTATTTCCTACTAGTAAAGGTGAATTCTTTCAGAAATAGGAGGAGCATTTCCTCTGCAAACAATTGAATGACATTCCTTCAGTTGAATGCTTGAAACTTCTTCAACAGTAAGTGACAAAATTATTGTTGATTTACACTGCTGTATGCTGCCACATGTACAGTCAACTATGCTTGAGTTGATGTCATCAGGGGACCAAAAAAAAAAAATCAACACATCCATTGTTCAACTCATCCGTCACTGACCCAATGTCAGGGGACACACTCACCATTAGCTTTACATAAAAAAAGGGGGGAGAGGGGTGTGGGGGTGAGGGCATGTCGGTGAAACACACCCAAACTGACTGCTATGGTCAGTGCACTACAGTTTCTAATCTTGGCTTGTCGCTTGTAAAACCATAGACTAGATGACAAGATGCGATATTTGAGGTATCCAATGAAATGTTTTTGCTTAACATAACTGCCAGTCAAAACATCCAAATGTCGCTGGCTACCATAGGCCTCCAGGCCCTCTCTGGACTAGCCTATCAGCGTTCCCATACATTTTTGGGGTATGTGTGGGGAGAAGGGCCGTCAAGGAGCAAGGAGCAGCATTATCCATATCACTGTGTGTGTGTAGTCGTACACACCCATGTGGACCCACTACTACCTGCGTGACTATGCGAGAAAACAAAGGGCCTTGGAGCTAGGAAACTCTATGGAGAGGACTAGACTAGCCAAGCCTATCAGCGTGCTGTATGTAGTATACATTGCCTCACCAACATGGGAGTGATGGTGTTGGATAGTTGAGGTGCTGACTCAGTTTCACTGGTCGGATAATCAAGATCAACTCATCTGTTTCGCATTTTTTAAACAATTCGAATAAGAGACACTACAGGAATTCAAAGTCAGCACAGGTGCTGCACCACTTAACCCTCTTAGAGCCACCATAAAAATTTTGTAAGTATGCAAAATGCCAGCTTAAAACGGCAATAAAATAGTGATTTAATCACTTGAGGTTAACGACAGTTTCCAGCAATCATCCGCACGCTTGCCGTGATTTAGTCACTTGAGGTTAACGAAAGTTTCCAGCAGTCAGCAGCACGCTTGCCAGGTTTTCGGAAACTGGAGGTAAACTGGCGATGAAAGAGAGCCACAATCGTGGCTCTTGGCGTAAAAACACGATCTTGACTCTTGGCACTAAGAGGGTTAAGTTGCAGTCAACATAACCATTTCATTTTAATATAAACTGTGCATGATGTAATTGTGCCCGTTCCACCACAAAAGATCACCTCAAGAGAAGTCATGCAATTCAACTCGAGTGAAGTCCACTGTGTAAGGCATTTCAAACAAGTCTGTTCTTAACAAACAAACAAACAAAAAATAAGTTTAAAACTTACTTGTATCAATGCTGCCACTGAAAACTGCACCCAGAAATCTTATGAAGATCATCAAGCCATAGATTTCACAGTATGGAGTTATGACAGATGAAATACTTAGGCCAAATGCTCCCATAAACAGCAACAAACTCTTGTTCACCTGTAACAAATGCAGTCCTCTTTAGAAACTGAGATTTGAGGACCTTGTTTTATTTAGAAAATAGGGAAACATTACATTATTCCTTAAAAATCCCTTATCCCCAAAAGTAAACAGAAGCTGCGTTACAAAATACCCCAACACCCTTGTAAATCAGGGGTCAGCAACCTTTTTGCCACTTTTGGCTGGACTGCCAATTAATAAGTGGACAGTGGGTCAGGTTAATACCATGAAGAATTTGAAAGATGGGAATGATCCATCTAAATACATCTAGTTATATTTGCCTCCTATCCATTAATAACGCCTGCTGCTGCTAGAAAATTGTTAAAATTTGTACTCAGCACAACTTATTTTCTACAACTGATTCATCAGCGTGGCCACATGAAATACTTAAAATTGAGAAAACTTGTTCCCAAACCGAGATAAGCATAGGTAATAGTATCCCAATTTTTGCTTGCAAGCCGGTCACAATCTCTTCTGAGGTCAGATCTGGCCTGTAGGGTGTCAACCCTTGTTCTAAACGATTATCACAATGTTCTTCACATTGAAGTCCTTGGTTGGTGCATATCTGTTATTAGCATTGTGATCTTTAGAGTTAAATTTCACCGCTGATTTGCCATTCAGGGGAAGATTATAAAATTCCCAAGATACTCTTAAAGTTCAGGACACTGGTCTGTACAAGAATATTTGCACTGAAACAAGTACATCAGTTATAAGACTCCCAAAAGACGCAACTGCTGTCATAGTGACACACATAGCATCACTAACAAAGGCCCGCGAAAACAAAATGGTTTACTTTTTTTTCTTTGGCATCTAGATAAAGCGCCCAGCATTCCCCTATGCTCCAGCCCTTCTCTCTCTCTGTCTCTGCTTCTCTCTGATCTAGAAAGAATCCTGTAATAATCAACAGTCTTGCTACAGATCTCACTAGTGTCAGGGTACCCTACACTCATTTCCATGAAGGGAAGTTGCACCAAACTGAGTGCACACCCAATGTGATAGGCTTATCAAAGGGAGTGAAAAAAGAGATCGTATTTTACCATCATAACAACATTAATATTTTTTTAATGAAAAATGATTGCTTGAAATTTTATTTAACACAAAGGAGACTAGTATAGTAGTAAGATATGTTGAAACTGAAGAAAATGAATTTTACAACATTTGTAACTGCGATTCAAGCTGTTGAGCGAAAAAGGGACCAAATTGTATCACAATTATAAACTCCTACTACTATTTTTTTTTTTGTCTGAAAAGATCAGGTATCATGAAGGCTTCGGACAAATCTCTGTATCTATGCCATATCTACCCTCATTCCACCACCACTATTATATCACCGCTCAGTCTTCAGCAGATCTGCCATGACACCTAAGACAATTCCCAAGAATTTTTCATGCAGACTTTTTCTGAATCTGCCCATTCTGATGGTTCAAGATCTGATTGCTTGGGAAATCATCCTATTCTGCACATTTATGCTACAAATCATCATCGATGACAGACTAGCACTCATAATGCTTTATTTTCATATTACATAACACATGAGCAATGGGTGATACATATAAAGTGTTGCTCCAATTGTATGAAATACCTAATCACAACATTTGCCAAGTAGTATGGCAGAAAACAAATCAAGACAGCCAAAATTCAAGCATGTATTACAACATACCATTATCAAGGACAACCACAAAATGCACATACATTAAAATTCTGCTTTGCATCTATATAGCCAAATTTAGTTAGAGGGAAATATTCTTGAGAAATGAGATCTCTTGACTAGAAGTCTGAGAAAAACATTTTTACTACACTTCGCTTTTAGTGTAAAAAATTATATTAATGTTAACTGTCAAAAGAAATCACAGACAAAAAAGAATTTTTTTATCAATTTACCTTGTTATAAATTGCGCCAGCAATGACAGAACCTGTCAGGTAACCTATAGATCCAGCTGTGAAGAAAGCTGAAGCTTGCTCTAGGTCAGTTCCTGTTATTATCTGAAGATCCAAGAATGTTGGTCCTGTTTGTCCAACACCCAAGCCCTACAGGTAAAAGGAGTTATATGAAATAAACTTATTTCTAAACCGAAAGTTGGAGTAACTTTTTTGTGAGCAATATATAGTCCCGCTTGCCAAAACCAATTCCAGTATAATAAGTGTAATCTTACGGGCGCAGAAACTCCTCCCAACCACATCACCCCAACTCTCTAATAAAAACTTGCACTGGTTAAGTGAACATATTTAAAAGCTTTTTCTTGGCTAGACAGAAAATGTAAGATGCAGTCACAGACATGCTTCCACTGTGAAATTTCAAAGATGCAGATTGTGCTTGAATAAATGTATAAAGACTTACTTGTTTGAGTATCTCTACAGAAAGGATTAGCTGACAAACTAAAGTGAAGAATCAACTACAGTACAACATGTACTTTTAAAGACTGTAAATAATGTTAGCGGAATTATTACATGCAAATGGAAACCCAAATTCCTGACTTCGTAATTATTCCAAGTATGCTTAGAGAACAATTACAGTAGTCTCCGTCTAAGAACCTGGCCAACGGGAGACAGAAAAAGTGGGTTCTTAGGTGGACCGGGCACTTAGGCAGATGCCAAAGGATGCCACCCATGACCACCCGTGTCCATGGCTTATCCCCCTTGATTGCTCAGACCTGGGTCGTGACCTCATAATGAAAATTATGCTTTGGACATTTTTTTTCTTTAATTTTTTTTTTTTTTTGTGAATGGTCAAAGTTACGACTTACGGCTAGCAGAATGCTCTTTTCTTACAGTGATGTGTAACGAATGGAATGATTCAGACTGAACAATCAAGTTGTGAATGACAGATTCCGATTTTAGACAACAAGTGGCCCAGTGATACCCTGTGTAATAACCACAATCAGCCCTAAGTACATGTGCCGTGCAAACCAAGCGCGTGGTCAATTATGTATAAAATTCTGAACCTCAAGTCAGACAACAATAGATGTTAGGTAATGACTATGCTAATTAATTAGTCTAGGAGTGGCCTGCTTGCACACGAAAGACGTAACTGGGCTCCATCCTTTGAGCGGGTCGCCTCCCCCACCTTCCCTCCACCGGTTCTCTTTCACTGTACTGTGTGGCTTTGTTCTATCCCGTCCACTTGAAAGACAATTTTGCATTTAATATGGATATTTTATGTAAAAGTGTGCTCGTCTCTCGGTCAAATGCCGGGTTCTTAGGCAGATTTTTTGTTTCAGAGCGGGTTCTTACGCATGTAAATTACGGTGAAAAAATTCAGTTTCACGGCAACAGCGGGTTCTAAGGCGGATCGGATTCTAAGGCGGCGAATTCTTAGACGGAGTCTACTGTACTAAGGAGTATCACGGATACTTTGTACCATATAATGGGTATTATTTACAAATATCCCTACAAAGGAAGAAACAAAATTTGGCAAAATCTTATATTTATTCAATAAAAAATGGTTTTAATAGAATAAATTATGCACAGCACAACATTCCCCAAATCTGTCACCTTCACATGAGCAAATGTTCAATAAGTAAAGGCAGACCTTAAAATGCTTCTTCATTGGATTTAACATCACAATCATAAAGAATTAAGATCTACAGGCTTACCAGTGCAAGAAATGCCAGGCTAATACATATGGTGTGCAGCAATTTGCCCCTATAGTGGCTATCTTTTAAACGGTCTCGCAAATTTGGAACCTTCTTTCCTTCCATTTCTTTTGGATCTCTTGTACACACATCAGCATTTCCTTGTTCTGTCATGCTGAAAATATATGAAAATAGTGACATTCACAACACACTGAAATTTTTACCTCATTTTTTTTAAAAACAAGAAAATTTGTTCACAGTTTAGGTTCATTTCATAGCTGGTGTTTTTTTGTTTTATTTTTCCTGCTTCATTTCTAAATCTTCTTCTTTGAGGATTTATTATAGCTTTTCTTTATATCTGAAGGAGAGTTCTGCACGATCAGAGCACTTTGAACTCTTACAATTCTTTACAGATTTCCTCAATATTTTCTTCTGGTTTTCTTGTTGAAAGGGTAAGATTTAGATTAGATCTAGGGATAAGACTGAGTTTAGGTTTAGGGATAAGGACTGGTTTATAAACAGGTTATAGGGTTAGGAATTGACCGGGTGGCCACACCTATGGAACTCTTCCCAATAGGCCCATTGCGCATATCTGTCATCTTTGAAGTAAGGACCGACACATCGCCATGGCAATTGTGGTATTGATTTTGATTCTTTAACTGATTTGCACTGTGAGCATTTCACGCGTCGTGAACCAATCAACAGCGAGCTAAAAGTCGTTCACTACAGTAAACAATGACACGTGTGTAACATGCACATGTGAGACGTTCAGTCAATTCTTTCACTTCCTTTCCCTTGTTTACGCGGATGGTAGGTAATCGGACCAGTTTTGATTCATCCTTTCAACTCCTGTCATAACAATCAACTACGATGCAGCCAGCAGCAATTTAACCACTTAGACACCTTGAAATTACATTCATCAGCCGATCCATGAGCCATCTTGGGTGTCAGAAGAACAAAACAAAAAATGCTGTGACGTCATTCGCAATGGGCCTATTAGTGCTTGATTTGAAAAGACTATCGAATGCATCTCATGCCAATATTGGTTTAATGTGCACAGTGGAAAGACTTCCAAATGCACCCCATGTCATTATTGCCATATTGCCAGTGTTGCTGGTGAAGATTTTCAAAAATACCAAAAATCCCAAATAAAAAATCCGAAGATGAGGTCAAAAATCCCAAAGATTTTTTTTCCAACCCACAAAATACATTTAAAATTAACAATTTCATTTTATATTGAATTTAAACTAAGCTGTGCAGTGATGTATTCAAAGACCATGTAAAAATATCCTCTCACAAGGCAATCTCACACTGCCCCTTAGGCTGTTTGGCTTTCTTTTTACCTTTTTGTTATCACCCTGTGATGGGCGTGTAAACATGGTTTCGAGCTCCCAAATATTCACGGCAGTGGAAGCAAAAATACGTCTGGGTAAAGCCGACCATGCAGAGCAGAAGGCGTGTTTCCATGTTCCAGGTAATTGTCTTTTTTGAGATGCAATTACTGTCTCATTGACTCATTGCTCACAATATATTTCCTAAACCAAAGGCATTGTGACAAGAACATGTTAATCTGTGAACCACTGGCCAGAATCACAAAGACTAGAAGCTTTCAAAGGCTCTCCACATACTATTTAAAAGCGTAGCATTGACATGCTGACTGTTAGTGTTAGTGTTTCCATTTCATTTTGATTTTCTCCCAAGCTGACCATGTGTCTGTGCCTAGGAACCAATCAGAAACAAGCTCTGAAATAGCCTTTGCTCCAAATGCCCATGTCGGTTCATTAGTATTTGGATGAAACTATTTGTTTCGCAGTCAGAGGGGGAGATCATTGGTTCGAGACTTAAAGACAAAGGTTTCATTGTTTAAGCCCAATCCTGCCTAATGTGGCCAGATTCAACATCCTCGCATGTGCCTACTGCGACTCAATGCAACCATACTCATATCTGCATGAAACTTTTTTTCAGTGAATTGTTGAAATCACAGAACATCTACATTTTGGTACCATTTTCATCAAAATTGGATAATAATTAAATCTACATTCACAAATATTTTCTACAAAATACCAGTGGTCAGGAAATTAGAGTTATTTCCGTTTGTTTGGGCATCTGGACAGGAAAAGTGTGAAGCTCCTTAGGCATTGGACTGCCATTTTTGCGCCAGCTAAAGGCAGGAAAGGGTTAATTCGTATTCAAGCATGATAAGACATTTAGAAATGTGACCAAAACAAACCAACCACTTGCACAGTGGTAGCTTTACCCATAGTGTGTGGACTGGAAGTTAAGTCACAAATGGAAGAGCTATTTTGTGATTTTTTACCTTTTTTACAAAGTTCAGAAGTAATACTAATAGATAGGCTAAAATATAAGTCCACAACAGCGATATCCTGAAAAATCCCAAGATCTGTGAACAAAACTGCCAAGATCCCAAACTGAACCCCTAAAATCCCATGGTCTTTGAAAAAATCCCAAGGATCAGCAATACTGTATTCTGCACCTTAAATATAGATCTAGATCTAGTACTCAGTTTAATGACACTAGTAGCATTTGGTGGTCCTGCTGATCTAGTTTGCCATGCTGATGCTTTGGCTGATTCGATACCGATCAAAGCCATATGATTTGATACCTATATCAAATTCAAAGACATGTGCCCTTTGTCAGAATTCTTAGCTTTAGTCTTTAGCAGAAAATCACAGAGCCGTGCATCTACTATGAAAAATATCCCTATAGGCTATAGCAAACTAACTCACCAGGGGGGGCTCTGCCCCCTTGCAACCGCTGAGCAAAGCTAAAGTCACAGCATTGTAGGGATCCATAGGCCTACCCCGCAAATCTGGCAGTCAACTGGTATTGCATCAGCCACTGAAGCATGAAGCTAGCATACTCACTGAGGGGGTGGGACCGCCAAACCCTAAATACCAGATCTAGATGTAGTGCCCAGTTGATTGCTGAGCTGCGTGACTATAGAAACATCCTCATAGAGGACTAACTCACCCCCATCTGCTCACGTCCCTTAGATTATGACTAGATCAAGATCTAGATTCTAGTTCTAGACAGAGTGAGAGACAAGACAGCGAGACGATAGACCTATTCTAGATTCTAACTGGTTGCAAAATGTATTTTCTGGTTCAACAGACATGCACTTACAACAACTACAAGACAGTTAGATCTACATACCTGATGTAAGGTAGGCTTAAGATCTAGTCTAGTCTAGATGTAGATCTAAACGTCTCAAAGAAAACCTGCCTCAGCACCCTCTTGACACGTTGAAATCCACAGTGACCCCTTTCGCGGGTGTTTAGGTCTTTATTTTAGGAGGTTCGCTGCCCTTGGCATTTACACCTCAACCTTTTCGTAGGTCTATGGTGCAGTGATTCTTATCGCCTGCACTGTACAGTAGATCTAGTCTAGATCTAGATATTATCCAGTACTTAGCAAGATAACAGACTTAATATCCAGTCAATGGCAGTCATCCTTCATTTCGAAACTGCCAGATAGCAGGGAGAGGATGCACCAAAAACAGGCTGCACGTAGTGACGTCCGCCTTTGCCTTGCCAGTAAAGATTTTAAAAAAATAATGCCAAATATCTCATTCTGCAAAAGGGTATGCTTATTCGCTGACGTCTGTGGATACAATCTGGATCTATTCGCATGTACAGAATCTTATTCTCAGACGGATTTTTGGTTTTATGATTTTTATTTAGGAAGAACTGTCGATTTTTTTTTTCTGCTACATTTTTTGTGCTTCTATGTCGTTGCTTTGCTCCAGAGCATAAATTGTAAAAGGGAATGTTTTTTCTTTTAGATAATATTAGCCCATTTTGTCAGGTGTGAAATCACCTAGAGAATGTCAGACAGAGCAAATAAAAATGAACTAAACTTTCATGCAAACAAAACATGACAAATGGCTGAAGCAGAATTGGGAACCCCCATGGCCCAAAATATAATATTTCAGTAAATACATGATACTTACCATAGAGAGGGATGAAATATTCAGTTCACATTGACTAAAAGAAATCATTTGCACGTTTAAACTTTGATTTACATTTTTATTTCTAATTAACAACTGTCCCATTCAATGAACAGGAGTAAATAAAATGAACAGGAATAAATAAAAGAAGCAATCCGGAGCACACTAATAGAGGTCAGTTTCCCACCACATCGATTTTGCAAATTTTTTAGAAAAAAAAACAACAACAACAATATGATTCCAAATAATGAGCTGTACTAAGTTTTAAAAAAAAAAAAGAAAGCTCGGGCAAGGGATCGAACCAATAGCCTCGGACTGATGGCCGCAGATGCACTACCGCAGACCCCGATAGGCTGGAGGAACTCTTCCGTAGTAGACATCACAAAACCAAGAAACCCTTTTTTTTTTGCCAAAATAAAAAAAACAAAACATTTCAAATTTACAATTTCATAGACGTTGAATTTAAACTAAGCAAGATCAGTATAAAACTGGCTCACAAATCCACAGAAGATCCTCTAAGTCTAATGCAGGGAATCTCAAATTGCCCCTTACCCCATTTGACTTTATTCAACTCCTAATCTGACAGAGCGAAAGTGACATGGAACTAGATTGGGGAAAGGGGGGGGGGGGGGAGGAGAGGGTCAAGAGGAATCTGAATATAGGCCTAGTACCGTCAATACAGTTTACAAGTGGCCTATAGATCGTGTCAATTTTTGTGCAAAAATCGAGTTTATGCTATCAGCTGACTTCAGCTGACATCTGATAGGCCTAAACATCTGTCATCGATTAATTTCAAATCAATATACTGTCCGTGAGTAGGTGAAGATACTCAACATCTGAACTACATTTTCACTAGATCTTGTTCAGAAGAGCTAGCAAAAGCTTTGAAGACACATTTCTCACAAATGAAGTCAACGGTAGTCGATAGAACGTATGCCTACGCTTGTCGAAGTCGTATGCAGTGATTGTGGCGGCGGGAAGATGAAAGTAAAAGAAAATAGAAGTCTATGCTTAAAGCTGGGCAATCCAAACACTGTACTCTTATCTGTCCCAGAATTAGGAAGACGGGGAAATTTTGTTCTCATCCAGTGTGATAAATTGATAATTCATGGTGTAAGTAAAATTAATGTTTAAATTTGATCATTTAAAATGGACACTAAAACATAATGCAAATCATTACAGTGGGAAAATGTACTTGTTATGAACAAAATGAAGTAGGCTACAACGAAGCACTAATTCATGCATATTTAGTTTTAAGGTTTGGTTTAATAGCTTTCTTCGTCTTGGTTTACCCAAAGGTGTAACAAAGCATAACGTGTTCAGATGCTAAAAAGATATAGGTTGCATTTAAAAGCAACTTTTTTTAAATTTAAACTATACTAAATAAATAAACTAGATGAATGATTTTGAAAGGTTGTTGTTCCGGGACTGTAGTGTAATTACAAAGCCGAATAGAGAACATATACTGAGTTTAGTTCTCTGCCCATCTGCAGCTTATTATGTGAAATACTGCGGACCTGACACAATAAAGCTCTCAAATTTGAATAGACAGAAACAGGTGGCAGATCGCATTAGGACCGAAGAACTTGCACAGTCTGTATACACAGCCATGGTTCTCAACATGGGCGATATCACCCCCGGGGAGCGATTTTGAATTCCAAGGGGGCGAGAATAAAGGAAAGGGTGACAAGAGGGCGGCAGTGATGCGGGGTGCGGGGGCGATTTTCTTTTGGGGATGAGGGTGGGGGAAACGGATAGAGCATTATGGGAGGGGGGAGGAGGGGCAGATACAGAGCAGTCACTGACTTATTCAACGGCTCGCGCAGATGGGTTTTATGAGCATAAAAAAAAAAAGCTTTTTGTTTTATAGTGAATAACCAAGTTGCATTATCGTCATTAACTTAAAGCTTTGAAAAGTTTAACGTTGGAATATGTGTAGAGTCTGTTTTCTTGTGAATGTATCTGTTGTCTTTAGGTAGGGATTTTGGAAAGGAAGGGAGAGAAGGAGGCGATGACAGAAAATTTGGAGCCTATAAGATGGGCGATTACCTGAAAAAGGTTGAGAACCACTTAATACTGAATGATGATGTCATTCCCAAGCCATGTGGACATTTAAAAACATGAAAAAGAAAAAAGAACAACATAGTAAAAAACAAAGTGTGATGAGGGAAATGTAAATGTAGAGAAAGAAGATGGAGAGGAGGGATTTTTCAGAAATAAGTATTGATTTCGTTATCATAATTATTCAATGAAGTTATTGGCAGTCGATTAATTAAGTAGTATCGATTCCCACTTCCGGTTTGTAATAAAAACCAAGGCAAGGTCAAGGGCAAAGTTAGATAATCATGTTCTTGAGTTGTTATTATTTTGAAACTGCAAAATTTTGAAGTCTGTTTATTAAGAGGCGCATATCTTTAAGGAGCAATGATAAACCCAAGTATTTGAGTGAAAAGAAAACGTTTTGAGTAATGTTAATAACGGAATAAATTTAATATATGATTTTATTCATAATGAGGTCAAACCCATAACGGCAGACAACGTGTGGATTGTGTGTCATATAAGAGAACCCAAATTTATTTATAGTACAGAACAGCCACTTTGGGGAAACCCGGGTGGTTACTGGCTCCTGCTTCCATGTAGCGTTGAGGTCGACGGTCGACCAAGGTACTCGCACGGTTAGTCACGCCCAACTGACCTGTAATATAGCCTGGGATCTGGCGAGTTTCCTCCCCTAAGACGCTGCTGAGGGACTGAGTGCTGGGGTGGAGTTTGGTCGGGGGTAGGCCGGACAAAACATACGGATTAGAACCTACTTCCCTAGATCTTAAGGGGCAACTGGTACTTTAGGGTATTAGACTTAGGATCGTCCATGTCATGTGAAAAGTGCTCTCGCAACCACATAGTCAAACGGCACACCTAGTGTAGGTAAGTAGGGTAATGTGTGCTGGAGTCCCCGTGCCACTTTTTTTTTTTTCCTTTCTTAAAATTTCCTGAGCAATAATCACTTCCTGTCTTAAAGTGAGCGTTTCTATTTTTAATGCTCAGGTGGAGGTGGAGCAGAAATTCAGCTGTGCTTTGTTTAACCTTTTATTTCGCGGGGTGGGAGTGGGGGATTTATCTCTTGTGAAGGCCAAGGTAGGCCACCAGAAAGGCCACCTAGTAAGTCGACGACTATAGGTTGGAGCTTTAGGTTACCATCTAGAACGCCTATGCTTCACATAAAGGCCGTATAGTATTTCGGTGCATTGCGTCCGGTAGATTTTATTATTGTACTTTTTTTCTGTACACACTACACACTGCACCACGTGGAACTGTGCAGAGTGAAACTGAGCTGACCAGATGCTCGCTTTTATACATTTTTAATTATCATGTCTTTAAAATGATTCAAATTTTTAAAAAATTGTTCTCTTTCAAAATAAACAAATTCTGCTCGATGACTATGTTAATTTGAGGCCGCTGAATCCAAATCTTCAATCAGATTTCCTCTATCGTCCCGTCCAGATGTGGTTTGGTCAGTACAAAATCACCCTGCTCGCCGTAAATGAGTATGACATCACACCTCCCTGTCGCCCGACGGTCTTGCCCGTCACCGTTTCACTGGATCGGGTATCTTTCGGCGCAATAAGAATGTATTTGGAATTCCGAAAAAAAAAAAAACAGTCGCTGAAACGGACCGAAAATAGGTGGGCTCTATGTGCAGTTGTTGAAATTATGTAGTACAATTCTTCTCACCTGGAGCGCCTAGTGGCTCGGTGACAGAATTCGGTGGCCTTTCTGTGGGTACCCTAACGTCATTAATCTTGTCTATCGTAAGACAAGACATGTATATTTCAACACTCCCTCAGAAAAGTTTAAAGTGGGTATCATGTACCATTTGAGTTACACATTGGGCACAGATTTCATATTCCAAGTGTTAACCACCGAGCTGGGCATTTACTATGAAAACATCCATTTAGAGAACTAACTCGCCGGTGGAGGGCGGGGGCTGCCCCCACCCCCTTGCAACCCTCACCCCCTCACGGACGCTCCTAAAGTTGCATCTTTGTAATAATATCCTTGTACTAGTTTGACTCATGTAGAACTCCTTCCGACGTATAATTAGGCGGATGATAATTATAAATGTCGAGAGACACTATTAGATGGACTGGACCCAGCCCTGAACAGAATCCATACATTGCACCCCCCTGCTTACGGGCGCTCCCATAGTCTTGTCTTTGTGATAACCCCTATTGAGTGACACCCATTGGAACGCCTCCTTAGTTTGCTCTAATCTGAGAAAAAATTCCAATTGAGACGGGGATGAAAAAAACTGAAATTCTAATCCTGGTTACCCAAGTCCAATACTCGAATGCTATTACAATATCACATAGGCCCTAATAGCGACCGTCGGTGGATTTTACCTGGGAATGTAGAATATACACTGAGCATGCAATGTTTTTCAGTCTGTTCAAATTGTAATTTGACCTTGCCTTTAGAGAGATTTTATTAACTCATTGACTGCCCTAAGCTGGATTTTCCGGCTCAGGCCGCCGTCGAAGTCGGACCCCAAGCCGGATTTCCCGGCTCGGAATTAAAAACTTAATTTGCGAAGCAACCAATTGTTGCAACGAAGTATACTTTTGCCCATGCGCGAGGGTGGCTTTCCTGTTCCTTCGTTCCGAGAAATGTAAGCAGTGAATGGTGTGTTGAAAACGATGGGTTTTTTTGTTTCTTTTTTTTTTTTTTCTGTGTTGGGCACTACCGGATAAGTGCGGTCCCTATCTTGCCCACTTCATTTCCTCCTTAGTTAACGGAAGGACTTCCGAATGCGATGTTCGAGCGAAAACAATACATAGCTACCCCGGCGGCTTTCCCTGATATGTCAATCTGACTACTGCCCAGACGAACATCGGCCTACGGCCTCGATGATACAAACTGACTAGACCCTCACGTCGTTACATTATAATACATAATTACATATCAATCTGACAATCGACTGATATAGCCTAGGTAAGTTGGGGTGGGAACAACCGAAAATGTAACGACGTGAGGGTCTAGTCAGTTTGTATCATCGAGGCCGTAGGCCGATGTTCGTCTGGGCAGTAGTCAGATTGACATATCAGGGAAAGCCGCCGGGGTAGCTATGTATTGTTTTCGCTCGAACGATGGAACGCATTCGGAAGTCCTTCCGTTAACTAAGGAGGAAATGAAGTGGGCAAGATAGGGACCGCACTTATCCGGTAGTGCCCTGTGTTGTGATTACAAAGGAGGCCAACCCAGACCCCGAGGCTCTCAGCGAACTCAAGTTTGCAGACGACCAGGCAATGATGAACAACAACAAGGCACAACTACAGGAGCATATAATTTATATTATATACAGACCAGCTCAACGCAAGCTGTGAGAAATGTGATATGAACTTGAAGATTAGTGTCAGCAAGACCGAGGTCATGACAGTCAGCAGGAGATCGAACAAACTGGACATCAACATCAATGGATCCCAGCCGAGGCAAACCAGTGAATTCAAATACCTGGGCAGCTTTTTCACAGAAAATGGCAAACTAGATCGAGAGGAAGGTCTTCCGCCCGTCCGCGCCAGTCAAGAAAACACAACTACCCCAGCCCCTTTTCGCCTGATTAGTCAATCTGACTACCGCCCATTGATACAAACTGACTAGACCTTCACGCCCCCAGGTCCATCTGACCATTCCAATGCAGGTTGTTTAAGCTTATATCTTAATCATAATATTATGTTTGTTAACTTTTTGGTAAGTGGCGTGGACGGGGGGAAGACCTCCCGATCGAGAAATGGAGACAAGATGTCAGAAAGCCAATGCAGTCAGTTATCAACTCACCCCTCTCCTGAAAAACCCCAACGTCTCCATGAGCACCAAGGCGAAACTCATCAACGCGATTTTCTTACCAACACTCGCATACCATGGTACCAGTGCCAGACATGGTCCCTAACAAAAGCCCTCGAGAGGAAGCTGGCCACATGCAAAATGAAATGTCTAACAAGAGCGGTGAACAAGACAAGACGAGACAAGATCAGAAATGAAGTCATAAGAGCCATGGTAGGAGCAACATCAGTCCTACAACACATCGAGCATCAGAAGATCAAGTTGTTCGGACACCTCACACGGATGCCTCCAAACCAACCAGCTCTTCGGGCATACAACACCAGATACTCTGGCTGGAGAGCCAGAGGAAGACCAAGGCGACGCTGGAGCAACTCTGTGGCAGACACCCTCAGAGCTCACGAGATGTCCCTCCTCCAAGCCACTCGCCTTGCTGCTGACAGACAACTGTGTCTCCCCACGATGCCCACCGGCACAAGCGGAAGGAAAAAGTAAAACTAAAAGTAAAAGTAAGTGTTGTGACATCATGAAATATGTCACCATATCTGTTAGATCTATATGATAGATCTCTATCTTAACACCAAGTTTGGGAGATATCTTCATGAAATTTGGATGGTGAATTCAAAATTGGATAACTGTTTTTATTTAGGAAGTGCATAGGGTAGGGAAGATATATCCCCCACCCATGCACTTTGCGCATCCCCTACCTATTCACCTTGCATAGGTAGGGAAGATATCCCCTATCTATTCACTTTGCATAGGTAAGGAAGATATCCCTGTGTGCAAAGTGCATAAGCAGAGAAAATATTTCTTGACTATTCACTTAGCTTAGGCAGGGAAGACATTCAGGACTTTCTTTTTGTGCTTTGCCTACTCTATTTGCGACAGCTATGAAACATTAGGTAATGATCATGTATCAGACTGTTGTATCGGTGGGTATGAGTTAGTGAAATATGACGATGATAATGGTCGGACTAGACGTTATCGATTAACAGAGTTCGCATAACATAATTGCCAATACGGAAATATGGCTTTATTCAACTTCTTTTGACAGATTCAGTTGTCAACAGTAATAATCTGAAACAGAAAGAGAACAAGGAAACATATTGCAATAACGACGCAACAACGCTGCAACGGTAATGCACAATATTTTCACAACACAGACTCATCACCCCGCAGAAAGAAGTAAAAATCAGCGCTTATCCTCATTATGACCCAATGGAGACAGCAAACCTAACCTACCTCTGTCAAAACATGGCAAAAAGAAAAAGCTGTACTTAGAAGAAAGGCGACCCCATAAATTTTCTGTTCTTTTTAAGCTTCTTTAGTTTATGTTCATGTATGAGGGGACAATGAATTTGATAGGCTTTAATTCTAAGCCCATGGAACCAGAATGTAATTACATGTATTATTGTAAATGAGCATGGCACATATATGAAAAGTCCAGAGTGGATTTATTGGGAGAGGAGCAAGGGGAACTAGCTGTTTGCTGCCTACTCAGGGAAAACATACAGTAAAGCACACCTACACGAAGAATACATCGGCATTTAATTGGTTGAGGCACTTCTATAGGTCAAGCATTCTGGGGAATTTCCCAGCCAGCACCCTGTGTCAATCCGATGTAGATTTGTGTAAGATATCCCCGTAGAGTAGGTAGGATTACCGTAGGGGTGGGTTCCCTACATCAGACAGACGTCGGCCAATGCTGTAAACAGTGGATCTACAAGGGAATGATGACATTGCTTTCTGCAAACATCCTGTACAGAGGATTACCTTAGGGTTACTAGCTGAAGTGATGAAACTTCGACTATGCAGTACAGTGGTCACCGCCTAACAGCACGGTACCCGGGAGACAGTGTTTAGCGTGCTGATAGGCGTATAGGGGAGGGAACCAAATTAAGGCCTAATCATAACAAAATTGGAAAGAATCCGTCCAATCGAATGCAAAAGCCGATCAGGTGCAAAAACCAATCAAGTGCGACGAATGTTTCCTCTGTTCTTTCCTATCCGCCCACTCAAACCTTTGCAACTGATTAGGACGGTCACAAACCTTCTGTTGTTCCCGTCCCCCACCCATACAGTCAGTTTGATCTACATACACAACTGATCAAAGCAGCGCCACCGCCATGTGTCCATTGTTAAGAGCACATGTCTGTCTGGCAAGAGATTATGACGGTCCCATACCCTCTGTTGACTCCAACCTCACCCTCACATGCCAGCTTGATCTACCTAAGTAGCGGCGCCTTCACAGGTTCATTGCAAATAGCGCCTGCCTGTCTGGTGGTCAAGTACTTGGTAATACACTTCGTATGTAAAAATTTTTCATCTCTCTGATATGAAAATAGTGTGCTCTTAGGTGAATGAATGGTACTTAAATAAGCGTGCTGTTAGAGGGAACCTTTTATATAGAAAAAAATGTTTTTTTTAAAGAGCGTGCTGTTAGAAGGATCGTGCTGGTAGCTGGCATGCTGTTAGGCGGTGACCACTGTAGTTCCACGACCGAACCCTTCCCATTTCAGTTCATTCTCCACAAATTACACAGGAAAGGAGAAACCAAAATTTTGAAATTATCTCAAGCTAATATTTGCTTCTTGCCAGTGCAGTATTGTCCGCACAGATTTTTTGTTTGTTTGTTTTTCAATTTTGGTGAATAAAGAAATCGGTTGATCCCCCCCCCCCACACACACACACACACACAAAGTTCAGTAAGTGCATGGTTATGTTATAGACCATGCTATTGCACCACGAGGTCGGCTTCTGTCTTGACCTTCCCTGCTTGGAGGGGGCGATGGAGCAGCGAGCCTTTGTCACGGCGTTTTGCTTTGAGCTCAGTCTAGGCCATCCGTCTGTCTCTTGACTTTGCTAACTCGCGGACTGATTCGAATGATTTTGATTCATATAATCTCCTGTCGTCGACTGACTCGAATCGCGATTCGCTCCTGCCGCCTGTCACGAGCAGAGTTAGGGTCTTGGGGATGTTACGACTGCACGAGAGGCAGCTAACTCACACTCGGACACAACCACACAAGAAAAGTACTAAATAACTAGAGCGTATATATGTCAGGCCGGTCAGGCCATAGTTTACATAAATATTAATAACAAACAAAAGACAATAGAGGTATATATTCAAACCAAAAACTCTAATTAATAACTTAACCAATGATATTCATGTAGCTATGGAGGTACTGCAATCAATAGTAAATAGGTATATTATACGAAACTGGATATCAATTTAAAGTGACAGTTGAGTCGCCACTGGCCAGTCGCCAGGCAAACTCTCCATAAATCATATGGGCTTAACTGTTAGGAGAGCCCAGTACGTTCAAAGCCTACAGAAGCACTCTTCGGCTTGTAGGTAATTTAAGCAGTTGCCAAAAGACTATATTTTATGCACAATCACCATTCAATTCATCAACAATGTGCTATATTATTCCAATCATACTATGGCAATAGATCTATCATACAGGACACTCGTGGTCGAGTGCCAGCTGGGGTTTCCTTAGTCTTCCTATGAGGCTGTAGTTCTCTCTCTATCTCCGATCTCTATTATACTTGAATAATTAAGATATATTACCATTGCTCACGCCTACTGAGAGGCGCGAACATCAAAATAGCGCAGCGTGGGCTTTCAAAGGTCAGCCCACTCAGACCTTTCTTTCTAGAGCTCAGTCAGTCCGTTAGCAAGGACTTCTTAGTCTTCAGACCACACAGTTCAGGTACTGGCCAACCGGAGATACTTCACGAAACGATGCTTCTCTCGTCTGTATTCACCAAATCTGAACGTTACACGATGTTATATACTATCTAACTACCCAGCGTGCTAGTCCGCTGGCCCAATTAGTTCAGCTATCTCATAGGTCGAAACCTCCCACCATTTTAACTGTAGTAATACGTCTGCACTATTCTACCAGCCAGTTAACGTGCAAAAACTTGTCTAGTCATACTTAACAATGTCAACTGTCCACCTTGTTTCACCCCTACTCCATTACTTATTAATCACGAACATAAGCCGACAAGCGTGACTCTAGCAGTTTAACTCTACATTTATTTACTCACCAACTATAATTTGGCGAGGACCGTTCAAGGCCACCAGCCAATTTCTCATGGCCCTGGTAAACAACAACAACTCACTCTCTGCGTGAGTTTTAACAATATCCGAATCATGACATATCCCCCACCCCAGTTAAAATTTGCAATTTTAACGATATAAATGATTATCGTAAGGGGAAGGCATGAGTCGAGAAATTCCTCGAAAGGTGAACTTAACTAAGAATACTAGGTAATAACTAAGACTAGTACTAAAGTTAAAAAAAAACCTACAGGACGGGTATCCCTGATGGACAAAACTTCATGAAAATCTTAAGGTTCCGTCCAAAAGTATATATCTCTCTGAGGATTAAATCTTACCTCTAAATACGTAGACATTAACAATCATAACTCTAAAATTTTAGAGTACAACACTGATCCTGTGCGAATGTCATCAGGAATGCATACATACAATGAATAATACTCAAGAAAAGATAACTATAGTAGCATCGATGGCATTAGTGGATCTGGACTCCTGGTCTGCCATGACTTCTCGTCCTCGACCCTGGGCAACAACGTCTGGTGTGGCCAAAATACGGGTCGACGTCAGTAAAATAGCTGTTGGAACAAAGGAAAGCACAGGGGTAGGTGAAAAGTGTTCACAATGGGTGAACAATATGTGATACCATCCCTCGGTCTCTGAATGAGGTGCTAATCAGTATCCAACGCCAATACATATGACAGACTAAAATACAACAAGATTAAGGTAACCGTGATAATAGGTCGGCATGGACATTATCTCCACCAGGAATGGCCTTTATAATGAAGCGGTATTCCTGAAGGGCCAGACTCCATCTGGTCAAACGAGCGTTCTTGGCTCGGTTCGATTTTAAAAATAACAACGGTTTATGGTCTGTCTCGATGACGAATTCTGTCATAAGTAGGTAGCGGGAAAACGCGTCTACGGCGTATACAATCGCCAGGCATTCTCGCTCTATAATAGCGTATCTCTGCTCTCTCGGAAGTAATTTCCGGCTAGCGTACATACAAGGGCGCAATAAGCCATCTCTTTCCTGAAGCAAAACAGCTCCAATTCCCTGGTCCGACGCGTCAGTTCGGACGGTGAAGGTGCGCCTAATATTCGGTAGTATAAGCAGCGGCGAACTGGAGAACAGTTGCTGCACTGTCGCGAGCGCGGTGGCGCACTGCGTATTCCAGGTAATTTTGTTGGGTCTGTCTTTTCTTGTAAGATCGGATAACGGGGCCGTAAGGGCCGAAAAATTAGGAACAAATTTCCGATAATAGCTTAAGAAGCCTAACAGGCTACGAACCTGCTTCTTAGTATGAGGAGCCTGGAGTTTTAAAATCTTACTTATCTTACTGTCGTCCGGTGTTTGGACGCCTTTGGCGATAGTATGTCCCAGAAAGTTAATCTGCGTATAACCCAGGAAGACTTTGCTAGGCTTAGCTGTAAGCCCGGCATCTCGAAGTTTACTAAGCACTTGACGAAGTGCTTCTAAGTGGCCTTTCCAATCCGTATGGAAAGCGCAAATGTCGTCAAAGTAGCTTAGGACGCATGGTGTCTGCTGCAATAGGATGTTCATCATCCTCGCAAATGTCGCTGGTGCCGTTACGAGACCGAATGGCATGAATCTCCATTGCATGAGACCCATAGGGGTCTGAAACGCTGTGTACTGTTTACTGGCCTCTTCCATTGGGATTTGCCAGTAGCCTTTAGCCAAATCTATTTTCGAAAACACGGACGACTCGGCCAATCGCGCAAATAGATCTTCCTGATTCGGGATAGGTTCAGCATCGTAAAATGGTTAGAGCGTTAAGCTTCCTGTAATCGATACAAAATCTAACGGAACCGTCTGTTTTCTTTACTAGTACAATCGGCGAGCAGTAAGGGCTCGTCGAGCGCTCAATGACTCCTAAGCTGAGCATCTTTTCCACCTCGGACCGTATGGTGTCGTGCGCTTGCAGCGGGCGCGGGTAGGGTCTGACAAACACGGGTACGTCCGAGTGCAACCGGATGACGTGTTGAACTAAGGATGTTTTACCCGGCAACTCAGTGAATACTGGCGAAAACTCCCGAACAAGATTCATGATGTCCTGTGTCTTACTTTGATCCAGCTCTGGATTGATATTAACGGAAGTCGCGTCCTCTGTGGCTTGCAAGGATAGGAGCGATCTTGTCATAGATAATGGCTCCCGGTCGTTGTCATCGATAGTGACCATCGCTGCGTTTGCTTGGGCCACAACATGGCATGAATGATCGTGATGAGTTTGATCATCGGTAAGATACTTTTTCAACATATTAATATGGTACACCTTATCGTTACCACGTATGGTAATGAGATAATTAACTCTCGAGAGTCGCTTTTTAACTAGAAAGGGGCCTTTCCAAGTGAGGAGTAGCTTGTTATTCGTTTCTGGTAACAGCACCAATGCCCGATCTCCGACTGACAGGGTTCTTAACCGACTACCCCGATCGCGATATCCTATAAATGACCTGGTCCGTACGCATGCAAATTGTCGAGCCAGGTCGCATGCATTAACTATTCTATGTCGGAGATCGACTATGTACTGATACGCGGATCGCGTATCAGGAACGTCGGTATCAGAACCGGCGTATAAATCGCGTAAAATGGCCATCGGGCCACGTGGTTTTCGACCGTATAACAGTTCAAACGGGGAAAAACCCGTTGTCGCATTTGGGAGTTCCCTATATGCGAACAAGATGGCCGGAAGTCGACGGTCCCAGTCACCAGGTCTATCGGCGGAAACGCGTGCCAGCATAGTTTTCATGGTGGCATTCCAGCGCTCGCAACAGCCATTGGACTGTGGATGGTATGGCGACGTAAGTTTCTGCCTAATGCCCGTGAGTTCCAATACTTTCCTGAAAAGGTCAGAGGTGAATTGCGGACCTCTATCGGATAATAATTCGGACGGGAATCCGACACGTGTGAATATGGTCACCAATGCCTCGGCGACGTGATCGGCCGATATTTCCTTTAAAGGGACAGCCTCAGGCCAACGGGTGGCATAATCGATTACTGATAGAATAAACCGATGGCCTCTATCCGACTTCGGTAATGGCCCGACGATGTCGACGGCAACTCGCTGAAATGGAGTGGAAACCGGCGGCATCTCTTGTATAGGCGCCCGCGAAGTTTTTCCTTTGGGGGTTCTTTTCTGGCATGTATCGCAACGCGACACATAGCTATTTATGTCCCCGTAAACCCCGGGCCAAAAAAACTGAGACAGGACTCTCGATTTTGTTCTCGCTTTGCCTTGGTGGCCCGCTAATGGCGTGTCGTGCGCGAGGCGGGTGATGTCTCGGCGAAATGATCTCGGTATGACCAATTGCAAAATAGTTTCGCGCTTTCCCCGAAAAACGCGATATAGGAGGTCGTCTTTAAGGCAGAACCTGGATGTATCCGGGTTGTCCGGATCAATCTTAGCAAAGAGGGGCTTTAGTGATGGATCTGTGCGCTGTTCGTTACGAAAAATCTCGGGGGTTACATCCAAATCGACGACAGGCGATCGTAATGTGTCGTCACTCTGGCGACGCGATTGTTGTCTTGTCGTGACACACGCAATGTCGTTATCATCCCAAATCCCGAGTTCGCAATCGGAGACGTCCTTTAAGTGGGGAATATTCCCAATGATTAGGTCGGCGACCGGATTTGGTAGCACGCAGGCCGTGACAACACCAGTTATAAACGGTGTGTCAACATATATTTCCGCCAAACGAAAATGTTCAACTGAACCACCAAAAGTAATGCAAGTCGCATCGCGATCCAGGAGTTGTGCAGGACGGACCAGGGATTCACGTACACCGACGGTCGTACAGCCTGAATCTCGCAATACGGATGCTCGTATGGCGTTTACTCGTCCCTCATACAATGTCAGCGCGCCTCGCTCGTGGAGGGCGGACATCACTGGAATAACTTTATCTACGGTTTCGGCATTCCTAGTTCTGTAACCGCGGTTTTCGGTGAATGCTACAGAGCATGCATTTGCCGCATCTAATCTAACTCTGCATTGTCGCGCAATGTGGCCTCCGGCGCCACATCTATAACAGTAGACTGGATTATCATCCCTTCGAGGTGTACCTCGATAAGAAGGAAATGTGGGCGCTTGATAGTAGTTGTTACGCGGTCCTCCGGTAGGGAAAGGACGTGTATATCGGGGTTCCCAGTCCCGAGAAAATTTATGGGGATTCGGTTGCCTCCTGCTAACCGGCGGCTCGGACCGTGGACGAACCTGCGGCGACTGTCGAAAGGGCTGTCTTGATTGTCTCGACGGTACCGGTGTCTTAGTAGCAGCGCCGGCGTAACACGGTTCGTTTACTTTAGCTTTAGTTAACGATCGATTAGGGTGAGCTGCAGCATACCGTTCCGCTATCGATGTTATCTCGACGGTAGTTTTGGGGGCTTGTTCCTTAAAATGCGCCACCAGGTCCGTGTGGCAGGACATATATATTTGGTCTTTAATTATCAAATCATATAGTTTCTTATAGTTTCCCTCTTCCACACCGGCCAACTCAGTCCAACGGCTGAGTAGGTGGCGGAGGCGGTCCACGTAAGTAGAGAAATTCTCAGATGCCTCCGGCTGGCAATCGCGGAAACGCTTATGAAATCCATCTTCCGTATGTTGGAAACGCTTTAATAGCGCGGTCTTTAGAATGTCATAGTCCCTAGCGTCATCAATAGTGAGGCTATGGAAAACTTCCAACGCTCTCCCTGTCAAAAGATTGGCGAGGCATGACGTGTACTCACTACGCTGCCATCCCGCGCAAACGGCATGGAGTTCGAAGCGGTGTAGGTAGGAATCAATACGATCAACCTTATCATTAAAGGTTGGCAATTTAGGCTTCGTTTTATTATTGGAAGTAACTTCCGGAGCCCCGGTAGGTTGGGCTTGCTTCGCTTCTAACTGTTTCAAAGCGAGCTCGTACTCTCTTTGAGCCTGTTTTTCCGCGCGTTCCGCGGCTCTATCTTCTCGTTCCGCGGCTTTTTCTTCTCGTAATCTCTCCGCGGCCTTTTCTTCTCGTAATCTCTCCGCGGCCTTTTCTTCTCGTAATCTCTCCGCGGCCTTTTCTTCTCGTTCTTCTTTCAGTTTCTGGTCTACCCAAGAAGCACGCTGAGCTTCCGGTATGCCAAATGATTGGGCCAGTTCCAAATATTTCTGTAGTTCGGCCATGATATCGGTCGATAATACGATATAATAATGTCCTAATCGAGGACAGCTCCTGAAAAATCTCCAACTTTATTCTCCCTTGAAGCAATTTATCAATTGCACTCTGCGGGTGCTCGTTCCTGCAGTATGAACGAAATTAACGAAATCAACAACAAACTGTACGTCTTAGTCAACCAAGTAGTGGTTGAGCTATCTCAGTGATCACTTAACTCCACTTATTTCTCCTAATCCTCAAGCAGTGAGTCTACTGCTTCCGTGATTGGTCGTTACTAACGATACCAATGTAATATTCCCAGTGTATTTTCCGTACACTCCTAGCAGCGTTCCCTCTGCTATAAATCGGAATAAATCAATATTCACGATATGAACTTCCTTGGCTATACCAGCCTAACAACTCTAATATCGAGATTATCTCTCAACGTGCCCTAGACACGTGATTTATCCCAGGCAATAATATAGCAAGTATGAATACAAAATATAATAATGCAACACTATAATGGAAAAGAATTACATGGAGAGTAAGACGAGACTAATAGAAAGAACAAACGACAACAGACCTGACTAACCTGAAACTATGTACAGAAAGGTAAGAAAAGCACAAGAGAGACGTCTTCCTAAAATACGAGGAAGATAGAACGCTAACAATCTATACGAATAACAGGTCCCTACAGAACTATTCAAGGCAAAGCGTATCTCCTATCCGTTTTAAACGCCATCTAGATCTGCTAGTCTGGCAAAAAGAGGTATGCTAAGTCTCGATCCCTTCCAACCTCCCGCCTATCTAATCTAACACAAAAGAAAAAAATAATGCCTGTCAAAAGTAGGGGAGCTGGAACGACGAACCCCTCAAACGAAGACAAATACAGATGGTTCACTTAACTGGGCAAAATGGACTGGCTCTTTCCTTTGGTCCACAGCGCTGGTCTTGTCTTTTCCTGATGCTAGCTGTCAGTCCCTCGTAGTGGTCCCAGGATCAATGACGAGAGGACATGCCAGACATGTGGGGGAGAAACAAAAACAAAAAAATCAGCAGTATACAAAACTATAAACTACAAAAATTACATAAATAACAGTGGAGTCTTAGAGTGGTAGACCTGCAGCTGTTGACGGGGTCCTCTTCCGATGATAGTAGTGTTCTCTAGATGTCAGAAGGTGACGGGTCCTCTTCAGATGTCAGTGGGGTCCCCTCCAGATGTCAGTGGGGTCTCCTCCAGATGTCACGAGCAGAGTTAGGGTCTTGGGGATGTTACGACTGCACGAGAGGCAGCTAACTCACACTCGGACACAACCACACAAGAAAAGTACTAAATAACTAGAGCGTATATATGTCAGGCCGGTCAGGCCATAGTTTACATAAATATTAATAACAAACAAAAGACAATAGAGGTATATATTCAAACCAAAAACTCTAATTAATAACTTAACCAATGATATTCATGTAGCTATGGAGGTACTGCAATCAATAGTAAATAGGTATATTATACGAAACTGGATATCAATTTAAAGTGACAGTTGAGTCGCCACTGGCCAGTCGCCAGGCAAACTCTCCATAAATCATATGGGCTTAACTGTTAGGAGAGCCCAGTACGTTCAAAGCCTACAGAAGCACTCTTCGGCTTGTAGGTAATTTAAGCAGTTGCCAAAAGACTATATTTTATGCACAATCACCATTCAATTCATCAACAATGTGCTATATTATTCCAATCATACTATGGCAATAGATCTATCATACAGGACACTCGTGGTCGAGTGCCAGCTGGTGTTTCCTTAGTCTTCCTATGAGGCTGTAGTTCTCTCTCTATCTCCGATCTCTATTATACTTGAATAATTAAGATATATTACCATTGCTCACGCCTACTGAGAGGCGCGAACATCAAAATAGCGCAGCGTGGGCTTTCAAAGGTCAGCCCACTCAGACCTTTCTTTCTAGAGCTCAGTCAGTCCGTTAGCAAGGACTTCTTAGTCTTCAGACCACACAGTTCAGGTACTGGCCAACCGGAGATACTTCACGAAACGATGCTTCTCTCGTCTGTATTCACCAAATCTGAACGTTACACGATGTTATATACTATCTAACTACCCAGCGTGCTAGTCCGCTGGCCCAATTAGTTCAGCTATCTCATAGGTCGAAACCTCCCACCATTTTAACTGTAGTAATACGTCTGCACTATTCTACCAGCCAGTTAACGTGCAAAAACTTGTCTAGTCATACTTAACAATGTCAACTGTCCCCACCTTGTTTCACCCCTACTCCATTACTTATTAATCACGAACATAAGCCGACAAGCGTGACTCTAGCAGTTTAACTCTACATTTATTTACTCACCAACTATAATTTGGCGAGGACCGTTCAAGGCCACCAGCCAATTTCTCATGGCCCTGGTAAACAACAACAACTCACTCTCTGCGTGAGTTTTAACAATATCCGAATCATGACACCGCCACTGGCTCGCCCACAACTAATCCTAATAGACCTATTGCAATTCAAATCAAATGAACTAAATTTAGACCAATAATAATTTCACATGTTTAGTGATGACATAGTACACTATCTTCCCTACCTATGCAAAGTGCATGGGGAGAGGAATATCTTCCCTACATGCACTTCCTTTTATTTAAAAGGGGAAGTTTTGTTGCCATTATTAGTATTAAAGTATTATTGATTATAGATGTATTATCAGTAAAGTTTAAAACATTATTTTGTGTATTGCAGTGGGTGGCGAGGTGTTACGTCAAAAGTTCAGGAAATTTTCCTGTCAGTAGTTCCCATCCCTGGGTCCTTTAGATCACAATTCTGGCTTGTTTTGTTGAATAATCAGTCTCTTCACTCAGTAGTCAGTAAGATGGCTCGATTCGGAGTAAGACATGGTGTTCCTTACGGGAATGATGCACCAGGTCGTGTGGATTTTAGCGATATAAACTAAGTAACTCGCCTCCCGAGTTGGTGTGGAGGGTTCGAATCTCCGTAAGATCTGACTTCTTTTTTTTTTGTTACTTTTTTTCTGCTTTTTCCCCCATTGATCATCGTTGCTTTGCTCCAGAGTATGAAATTGTGACTCGACCTAGGATTTGGTTTTTTTTTGGGTAACATTTTTTTTAGATGAATTAATTAGCCAATTTGGTCGGGTGTGAAATCATGGAGAAAGTCAGACAGAGCCAATAAAAATGAACTAAACTTCCATGGAAACAAAACAAGTATTAAGTAATGAAACAAAACATGACAAATAGCTGAAGCAGAAGACCCCCAAAAGGAGTAAAAGAAATCATTTACATGCTTAAAATTTGATTTACATTTTTATTTCTAATTACCAAGTTCTGTCCCGTTCAATGAACAGGAATAAATAAAACGAACAGGAATAAAGTAATCTGGAGCACACTAGTAACATTGATCCGTTTCCCCATGACATCAGTTTTGCAAAATCCTTAGGGAAAAAAAAATGATTCCTGATAATGAGCAGTACTAGATCCAGATTTAAAAAAAAAAAAAAAAGCTCCGGCATGGGATTGAACCCAAGACGGATTGTACTCCATAGTCTCTGACCAACAACTGCAGATGCTAGTCATTGCGCCACCGCAGACCACGACAGGCTTGAGGAACTTTTTCACAGTAGATATCACAAAACCAAGAAACCCCCATCTGTGAATAAGACCGGGAATCTTTTCCATAGATGTGTGCAAATAAGCACTTCGAAACAAAAAATAAATGACTTAATGAAGTCACAGTACAAGTGTAGAGATCTAGATCTAGTTTTATTCTTATAGTGTTACATATTACATTTTCAACAAATTTCAAGACTAATTACAGTAAAACCTCGTTATACCGCCAAGTAAGGGGCAAACAGAATATTGGCGGTATAACGAGAATGGCGGTACAACGAAAATACCATGTAGAACAAGGGAAATAAGTAATTTACCAACATTGAACTGGCTAACATGTCTAAAATATTGCAGTTATCTCCCTCATCTCTCCACTAGACATAAACCTCCGTTGTCATTTTGAAGTTTACATTGCTTTCATTTGTATTTTTTTGTTGTTGTTGTTTTTTGTGTTTATGTTTGTTGGAGTTTATTTATTCAGGAAATCGCACTTTATTTAAAGAGTAAAAGTATTATGTATTGCAACACGACAAATAATGCTACATTACAACTCTGGCAACAAACGTGCATTGTTGGCATCGTACCCCGTGACCGGTATGAACCAGTTGAAGCATCACCTCGCGCACGCTTAAGTTCGTTCGCAAACTCTCTATTGAACTGTGACCCGTCTTTCCCACTGCATGCCCCATCAATAGGCCTGTCAGGACTTCAAAAGTGAAGACTGTGTAGTAGGATTGGTGTTTGAGTAACAAGCCCAGACTGTGGCGCCAAGTGATGTTCCGACTGTTAGCTGGATTTAGGTAGATGTGGGGAGTGGGGGTTAAATTTACGTTGGCGCTATAACGAGCAACATTTACTATACCCTAGTTATGAATGTAGCAGTCAAACTGTTGGCGGATGGCGGTATAACGAGATTTTTAGTGACTTTGTATAGGTGTCAGATCCGTACCACAGCGAAAAGCTGGTGGTATGCGGGAATGGCGGTATAACGGGTGGCGGTATAGCGAGGTTTTACTGTACTGTGTTAAATGTTTTTTTTCTTTTTTAATGTCAGAGTGTTGAAGATGCCACTGGCCTAGATCTGAATGTAAATGAAGTCAAAGTGGATTTTGGAAATTGGTTTGAATTGAAAAAGGAGATGCAGAAGGCATAGATCTCAGTATCCAGTTTTGAGCATTCCTGTACTGCCTGTCACAGGTAAGTGTTGAACTGGCAAGTGATTTTTATGGAGTGATTCTGATAGTGATAAGATATTATTTTTCAAAGATATTTTCATTAAGTGGAGAGGCTAATAATGGGTGTCAATTTTTTATTTTTTTTATCTCATCATTTCTTTGTTTTCTGTTACAAACTTTGGGAAATTATGCAAACAATGGTCAGATCTGCATGAATTCATAAAAGGAAAAAAAAACAGTACACGGGACATGAAAGTGAGCTTACTTACTGAATGAGGTAATTTGATATTTGTCAAATGTAGATTCCATAAAGTTCGGACATGTATTATATAAAATAGGGTTTTAGAGCAGCTGTTCCTCAGTTTGCCAAATGGTAACTTTAGAGGCTCAGGCCTACTCTGCAAGTAAAGTTAATATGAGTATTCGTAAGTGCACATAGATCTGTTTATAATACAGAAGAAGTCAGTTTTATAACCTGCAACTGTTTCAAATGAAACTGTATGGGATAGAATTATGTACTCGATGCAATTCTTACAGTGGAACACGCTTAAACCAAAATTTTATTGACCGGACATATTACTTTGGTTTAAACATATTTTGGCTTATCCAAACTGGATATGATGGAAGTTGCCAGAAAAGGGGAATAAACTCTGTAAGGTCAAATTTCACTGATAAAATAATGAGTTACTTTCGGGCGCGTGGCAGTGTAACTAACCACGTGGGTCATCTGAAGCTGCACGTGCCGTAACATCACGTCGCATTAGGCAGCGCGCATCACGATGCTTTGATGACATGTTGCCCAGCTCGCCTCGTCAGTACACTGCTCGTCATTTGCTACACGCGCATAATTTAGATTCCACAGACAATGCGCACTCGCTTCACTGACGCAATTCCCCCGTCCCCTACCCCTCTGTCTTTGACACCTGTTGGTGGCCTCAGGCCTGACAATGAGAGAACAGCTTGTCGGTACTAAGCGTGCTTGATGTCGCTGGCTTCTACTAAAATCAAGGTCATTGTTTTCGGTTCAGCCGTGTTCCTACGAATGTTGACTTTGGTTTATCGCCAGTCCATTAACAAAGAGTAAAAGAGAAAAAAAACAGGGATTAATTTTTCTTTTGGTTCAGACATGTTTTCGGTTTAGCTGTTTTTGGTTTAAGTGTGTTCCACTGTAGTAATTTGAGTAGGTTTTATTTTCAAGCTAAATCTGCGTTACTCAGCTCGACATTAGTCAGCTTGAAAAACCAAAAGTGAAATAAATACTGATGTAAGAAATAAAGTATAATTTATATCTTGTTTGAAATAAAGAATAACGACATACTCATAATCTTAGTATAAAAGAAATGTTCTTAAGATTATTTCATTGTTGGTGCAACTGCGTTTTCTTAAGTTTTCTTAATCTAACCCAGTCTCCTTTCTATTGATCAGTTGTGTTTATAAAGTTTCAGGCAATCTTTGAAAAATACTCAACCTGAATTATGACATGTATTATATGAAATGAAAATGTATTACACTCACATCAGTTTAGGTTACTAGGCTCTGTTTATGAGGTAACATGAAATAAATTAGCACTCAAGAAAACAAACCTTTCTCGATTTGAACTAATCAGTTATTCCTATTTTTGCTCCCATAGGATGGTGTTACGAGTTGGGTTATTAAGGAATTATAGGTGTTACGACTGCATTTAAAAATCGAGAGGTTTTTAGGAATTACTCCTTCATACCATGCCACATACTAATAACAATCTGAATGGTTTTTATCAACAGACCTGCAGGGCCACAAATTTATTTACTTATTATTCCCTAACAATTTCGTCTAGCTCTTACATACTAAAAAGACAACATCAGCAGCATCAAATGAAAATTCAATACTATGTCACTAGAAGTCTCCTCCAGATTCCTAAAAGATTATATCATTCTGTCTCACTCACAATTTAAGTATTACTTATCTATTTCTCAGATATAGTCTGCCTACTATCTAACAAATAATATTCTAATGTCTCAGACGACAATGTTATCTCAGTTATTTGTGCCTACCGCTTATAATGGATCAAACTCGTCAATACAAACTGACGTAGTTAAGTTAAATCTAGATCTGCTCTAGGATGGGCTGGCAATCCCCAGCCTCATCCAGACACATCAATTTCAATTTACAAATGTGTATGCCAGACATTCATACTAGATCTAGTTGCAAGTTAATATACATCGTAGTCTTGCATTCTTCGGTAGCACTCCTACTGGAAAATTAAGGTCAGCTTCGCGTTCCTTGTTGAATCAACAGGCAGACACTTACACTTGGTCCCTGATCAGAAATCAGGGAACCGTAGATAACAGCAGTGGGTAATTCTCACAAAGAGCATATGGTCTCATTTCAGTGTCTATAATGGACATAGACGTGAATATAACAATCTTCTGATTCTTCTGGCAGAATCCCGCCGACCGCCTGCACAGATGGATATTTCTGCATGGAGTGCTCAAACATAGGAATGGCCACGCTTATATACTGTGCGGCCGGCTGCAAATTAACATGTCAAAACCCTTCCTAAAGTCTCTAAACCCTCTACGTTTTATGTACGAATTTACTATCTCCCTTTACTCACCCCTTCTCTTCCCCTGTTAGAGTTCATCAAAATCACGGGGTCGAGAACTGCACCGTCACTGCTAACTTATCCATTTATTCTATCTTGCCCCACTTTCTTTCCATCTCTAAGAAAAAGCGTTACAAAAACAAACTGTTCACGAAAACAGTTCAAGGACATTTCCGCTGGCTATAATCAACGAAACCGTGAAAAAACACAAGTCGTGACCCAGCACGACAATTATAAGATTAACCCTGACAGATGGAATGCATTTCCTTTTGGACCTTTACCGAACTATGGGCACATCCATCATTATTTCATTAGTACAATGACAGATGAAGGAGAGGACCCACACATAAGCAAGCCCTTGGTCAAAGGCAAATCGTTTTTTACAAGTGGACATGTCTGAGATATGGAGGACAGTATTCAGGAGATTTGTACTATTTAAGAGTGTGTTATAATATATAATCATTTGAGGACTTATTCAATGTTATGATAATTGCTTGTTGGAAAAAAGTATGTATTTGATCATTCAGCAACTCCAAAGTACTTGTGGAGGAGGGAGAAAGCAGTTCTTGATAAGTGTAGTTAGTGCAAGAGATTTGATTTCCAGCTTATATAGAATACAGTAGACCTCAAGTATAGCGGCCTCGGATACAACGGGACCTTGGTTACAACGGCATAAATTAAAATACCCATTTCATACACTCTACTCAAAAATAAAAAAAACTTGTTTACAACGGTGGCACATAAAGCACACCTCTGTTACAACGGCATTTTTTGTTCCAATGGCACGGAATATACTGAGCAAAATATTGCTCTGCTGAGAAATCTATCAGGAGATGGGCAGAGAGGGAATGTGCGAGGGGGGGGGGGTGTGATAGTGTTATGACCAATTGCTAATCCTTTTTGTGAACAGATGCAAGATCGTGTAGGGAGGTAGAGTGTTGGGATGGCCACGCACCGCAGAGGTGGGCGATGACGCAAGACTAGTCGCACTTGGTCAGTCCTTTGTGTGAAAGTATGACCAATCAGGTAAACAGGGCCCACGAGGTTGGCACACGTATATGTAAACCTTAAAGTAAAAGAGTGTTCATTTTGCGCGCGCTTGGTGTGTAGATCTATGCCTGACCAAGACGGACACTGACAGTGGTCACTTGCTATGCTATCTTTCGAGCGAACATTCACTTTTTGAGAAAGAGAAACTGCACTGCAATACGTGAGTGTGCATGAGAAAACCCACAATAAGTCGGCAACATGACATTTTGAGTTCTGTACACATAATAAAAGATAAGACATTTCTGATAAATTGAAGTCAGTGACCCCCCTAAAACAAGATTTTGAGAAAACAGCATTTAATCCTAAAAGTGGCAATAGCTAATTGGCCCATTAATATTGGAGTGATTGCTGTTAGGAGGCCGTAGTCTAATAACTAAGCCGTTATAGCGATCATACTGACTAGTGTTCGCTGCTCATCTACAGTTTACCCCGTAACATGCCACGGTCCCCTAAACAACAGCCAAGTTGGAAGTTTGTGTCGGACCCATTATTATTTTCACTTCAAAGCCGTTTTTCTCAAAATCAGCTCTGTCGACATATTGTGGGTTTTCTCATGCATACTCACATATAATGATGACGACAAAGAATAGACACTGAAAATATCTTTCTCTTGAAATGAAGGCAAATTTAATTGAAGAGGTGGATAGCGGTGTAAAAAACAAGGCTCAAATCTGTAGGGCAATGCTTCCGGGACAAGCCCTACGTATAAATTTATACGAGTGCTTTCCCTTTGGCCTTGCCTATAACGGCACCTCGCTTAGAACAGCAGTTTTGCAGTGGTCCCATAAATGCAGCTGTATCCGAGTTCCACTGTACATACGTATACTTTTAAAAGGGGTTTAACCAAAGCAACAGAATATCTCTCTAATTAACTTATCAAATAAATACAACGACCAACAACAGTGTCGGTCATTTACTCCTAGTTTTCCTTGATGAAAACCCAACTGAGAGATACCCTAATGCAGTATTTCACCAAGACAAAAAAGTGCAGACCTCTTGGTAAAAGATTAAAGTATGTCTTAAACAGCGTGTAATGCAGAAAAGTCTGTATGCCATAAGCCTTCTATTTAGCAATGATCCTAATCGTATCTCATTACAAGTAGGCTACTTTATAAAAGTAATCCAAATATCATAGGGGCCACTTATGATTTATCCAGCATATTTTTGTAAATGCGTACTCAAGTGAACATGATATTCATGTGTTCAAAACAACCTGACTGACCTGACTGTTGAGGTTCACAGCAACACAGGAGCAAGTGGCTGGCTGTCCCACCAGCTATCCTTGCATCAGGCGTTACATGGACGTGTTCACTTAACATGGGACGAGGGTTAAAATTGCTTTGTATACTATGTTTGCCCCCTTCTTCTTTATCTTAGCATTTTGAAAATGTGAATACAGTCGAGCACACGAAACTCAAACACACGTAGATCGAAGCCATGGATCCCAAAAACACAGATCTAGGTCCCGAATTTATTTCTCAATATTCTTTGTAGCTATTTCACGCAAACCTCGAACTGTGACAGGGATTCGTCGAACCAGCTTTCCTGCTGCGAGTGTGATCCAACTAACCTAGAAGTAGAAAAGGAAAAAAAAACGAATGCCAAAAACTTCATTCGGTTAGCCGCAGTATAGTGTAGTCACCCCTCCCCCTTCCCCCGATAAAAACGGCGACTAAAATACCTGAGACAGCATATTCGGGCAGGAAATGACCCTCATTTTTTTTTTTGGTTTGTCCCACTCATACCCCAGTAGAAAAAAAAGAAAGAAACACTCCTGTACGATGGGAGTAAAACGGAACAAAGAAAAATGGTGATTTGTGTCCACCCTTTATTTTAACGCTGTTGGGCTTGGCTTGGAAATGATCCTTACTGAATTAAGGTTTGGGCACAAGGTCGCGTGCCGCTGTCGCCACGCGCGTCAGTTTAATACTTGCTTCTCTTTCAACTGACCATGGAAAAGGGGGCGGGGAGTTAAGGGAGGTATTATTTTCCTTCAATATACAATTTACACTAATAATACCTCATGATTAATGCTTCACATATTCCTCGAAATTCGACAGACTCGAACTAGATGTAGCCACCCCAAAGAATTCGTGTTTTCTGTGCTTCATCATCATCATTGCCTTTCTCACCCTGGATCAGGGTATAGGCCACCAACAAACACCTTCCATCCCTCTCTATCATGGGCCAGCCTCTTTACATTATTCCAAGTCTTTCCGCTTCGTTGCACATCATTTTCTCTGGCTCTTCTCCACGTTCCGCGCGGCCTTCCTCTTGATCTCTTGCCCTGGGGATTCCAGTCCAATACCTTCTTCGTGATGCTGTTTCCTGGCCTCCTGAGAGTGTGGCCGATCCATCTCCATCGCCTCCTACCAATTTCCTCTCTGACTGGGTTCTGTCTTGTTCTTTTCCATACAATTTCATTGCTGACCTTGTCTGTCCATCTGATCTTAAGTAGCTTCCTCAAACATCTGTTGATGAAAACTTGGATTCTCTTTATGCAGGCCTGGGACGCATTCCAAGTCTCACATCCATACAACAGGACTGACTTCACGTTCGAGTTGAATATCCTCAGCTTTGTTTTTAGAGATATATCCTTGGTTCTCCAAATCTTGCTTAAGGATGTGAAAGCTGCCTGTGCCTTTCCAATTCGTGCTTTGACTTCTGCCTCTGTTCCTCCCTTATTGTCAATGATACTACCAAGATAGCAGAAGGACTCTACATCTTCCAGTGGTTGATCTCCTACTGTGACTTGTTCGCTTAGGGGTGCAACAATTTTTAGGACCTTCGACTTCGCGGGATGTATCCTCAATCCAATAGATTCTGAAATTTTGTTTAGAGCTGTAGTCTTTGCTTGCATCTGGTCGTGTGTGTGCGACAATAGTGCCAAGTCATCTGCAAAATCTAGATCGTCCAGCTGTGTCCATGGGGTCCATTGTATGCCATTTCTTCCTCCACTGGTGGTTTCTTTCATAAGCCAATCAATCACCAGGATAAACAGAAATGGGGACAGCAAACAACCCTGCCTAACACCAGTCTTGATATCAAAGCTGTCAGTAAGCTCACCATCATGTACGACTCTGCAACTTGTCCCCTCGTACATGCTCTTGATAAGATTCACCATCTTCTCTGGGATTCCATAATGTCTCAATATTCTCCACAGTGTTTCTCTATCGATGCTATCAAAGGCCTTCTCGTAGTCAAGGAAGTTCACTATCAGTTGGGAGTTCCACTCTAGCGACTGCTCTACTATGATTCTCAGCGTGGCGATCTGGTCGGTGGTTGATCGATTACTCCTGAAACCAGCTTGCTCCTCGCGAAGTTTTTGGTCTGTTGCATTCTGTATTCGCTTGAGAATAATCCGATTGAAAACCTTTCCTGGGATGGAGAGAAGTGTGATTCCTCTGTAGTTACTACAATTGCTGAGGTCCCCTTTTTTTGGGAGCTTCACGAGGTGTCCTTCCTTCCAGTCCTTTGGAAACTTGCCTCCGATCCAAATCCTCGAGAATAGTGAGTGCAGACCCTCTGCAGCCCCAGCAGCATCTGCCTTCAGCGCCTCTGGTGGGATCTGGTCTGGTCCAGCTGCCTTGCCTCGATTTAACTGCTTTATGGCATCATTAATCTCTGCTTTAGTCGGAGGGTCGCAACTGATCGGTAAATCATTTCTTGCGGGTAGAATGTCGGGTGGGTTGCTTGGTGGAGGTCTGTTCAAGGGGCTGTTAAAATGTTCTATCCATCTTTTTGCCTGAGCTTCCTTTCCAAAAATAGCCTTCCTGTTGTAATCCTTGACAGGAACTTCAGGTTTTCCATATTTTCCAGCAAGAGTCTTTGTAGTCTGGTAGAGGATCCTCATGTGTCCTCCTGTTGCTGCCTTCTCTGCTTTCTCTGCTAACATTCCTATGAACTCCTCTTTGTCTTTTTTAATTGATTTTTTGACCTCTTTAGCTGATGCTCGGTACTCTTCCTGGTTACCAACTCTTGAGCTTCTTGTACGACTTGCATTTACCCGTTCTTTTAGGTCTCTTCTTATCCTTATCAAGTCCAGTGATTTTTGACTGATCCATTCCTTGTGTTCCACTTTCTTTTCCCCAATAACATCCTGACATGTCGATGTAAATACTCCTTTTACCTTAGCCCAGTGAGTCTCCAAATCTACTGTCTCTTCGAGGTCAACAAGGGGTTTGAATCTATTCCTCAGTGTCAGCTGGAACTCTTCCTTCTTGTCTCCATCCAGAAGGCTCACTTGAAACTTTCTCCTCTTTGTTCCTGCTCTGGTACCTTGTTTCTTGAGGCGGAGTTTGAGTCTTGCCAGCAGCATGTGATGGTCAGATCCAACATCTGCTCCTCTCTGTACTATGACATCCTCTAGTGAGCGTCTGAATCGTCGGGTGATGCAAAAGTGGTCAATCTGATTTTCAGTTACTCCATCCGGTGAAATCCAAGTGGCCTTATGGATCCTCTTGTGTGGGAATACTGAACCTCCAATCACATAGCTGTTAAATGCGCAGAAACTTGCAAACCGCTCTCCATTCTCATTCATTTGTCCTAAACCATTGCACCCCATAATGTCCTCATACCCTGTATTGTCCTGTCCTATCTTGGCATTGGCGTCTCCCATTATAATGTTCACATCTTTTCTTGGCAATGTGTCAACTATTTCCTGAAGCTGGTTGTAGAAGTCGTCCTTGTCCTCATCGGTTGCTTCATTTGTTGGGGCGTATATCTGCACAATGTTCATGTTGATGTTCTTGTTCTTAGTAGTAAATGATGCCAATATAATTCTCCTTCCATAGGGTTCCCATCCCCTCAGTGACCTCTGGGCGTGCTTGCTCAAGATGATCGCTACTCCTTCTGTATGCTTTTTGTCCTCCCTTCCAGAATACAAAATCTTTTCCCCAGTATTAAGTTGTTTCAGTCCGGACTGTATCCAGCGGGTCTCGCTAACTCCAAGTATGTGCAGTCTGTATCGCCTCATCTCCATTGTAACCTGGGCACTCTTTCCTGCTTCATACATGGAGCGGACATTCCACGACGCAATCCGGAGTGACTTGCTTGATGAAGGAGCAGTCGGGCCAGTGGCGTCCTTTCGGCTTTGTCCATTGTCCTTCATTGAATCTACAGGTGCAGATGCTCCCCCTTCTCCCAAGATAAAAGACTGATTTGAAGTATTTGCTTGTGTTTCTGTAACTGGTTTATTTTTACAGGGTGGGTAGTTGGCCCACCGCCAACTGGCTCTTCTCGGGAGACCAGGACCTTTGCACCTTTAGTCGCCTCTTACGACACGCAGTATCACGTCAGATGTATTCTCTGCTGTCCCTCTTCTACAAGAGAGCCCCGCATCTGCACGGGCGTTTTTGTGCTTGACTAAACATTATTTTTCTCGTTTTGAGCAAAGCATCAATTTTAGTTCCAATTGGCTCTTTTTGTTAACTGCTGTTAAATGAGCTTACCATAATATGTTATATTACATGCTTCATTCAAATACCAAAAGAAACAAAAATGTTATTTATGTGCTTTTGATGATAGCCCTGATCAAATGGATTTTTTTTTCAGCAAAATGAGACAAATCCATTGACATTTCTTTAGAAAATTTGTCAAACAGCTAGGGTCGCCCTCTAAATATAGATGAGTGAATTGGTCAATCTAAATCGAGGTTCTATTCAAGCTGAATTCTGCTAAATCTGCTGTATGCATGTACAGTCTAGATCAACGTCTGGAAATATCTGTGCGAGATCCTGTAGTAGACCTCACAGACTGAGTGGAATCTACAGTCCAATCCACTATCTCGACATGGCTTTTCTCGACATTCCGGGTAACTCGACACAATTTTTAAGTCCCAACCTGTTCCTTCTTTAATGTGACTAAATATTTCCCCTTAACTCGACGTGTTATTCCATTCTTTCCTCTTATATTGACACATTTTTCCCCGACCACGGCAGAACAAGTGCATTAGATCTACTACTGTGCTACCAAAAATGCCCACACAACTCCCTGCATAAAAGATCTCTTTTATTTCTTTTTGCGGTGCTGGCGGGGAGGGTGTGTTTGGACACAGAGGATGACCCTTCAGGCCTTGGCTTCAGTAATGCGAGTGTGGAGTGCCTTGCATAAGCGCGCAGCAGTAAAAGTACAGAGTACTGCAGACTGAGTAATTTTTTTCCCCACAAAACATTTGTGGGCTGTTGATAAGAGGCCTTGACCTAGATCTCTTGGTTAACTACCCTACTGTGTGTGTATTGGTATCATCACTTCTTCTGAAGAAACAGTCAGGTCGAGGTAAAAAAAAAAAGTAAAGCACTGTGCGTTTTGATAGCTACAGCATTTCACCGATATCGACAAATCTTTGCCATGCAACTGCTCCGCACAACAGTGATATTGGAGGAACGGGTGACAGTATGCCAATAATTAAAAGAAAAAGGGACATAATTGCGTTATTTATTGGACACTTCCCATTATGGTGATATTTGATCCTCCCCTCCCTTCCCCCCCCCCCTTTTTTTTTCCTCTTCCACCACTAATCTGGTATTTAGACTTTCTCTTTACCCGACACAAGTCAGATGGTCCCACTGATGTCGAGATATTAGGATTGCACTCTTGCTTCTACCTAGACTCTAGATCTAGATCTAGAATGTGATTTCTATCTTGATGTAGGTTCTAGTGTATAATCTTTGTAATTCATTATTTTAGATGTAGATTATGATAAGTGAGGGGATTCCCCTTTGGATTTGTTAAATTATTCTAAAAAAGCAGTGTGACATTTATCGTGTTATGCAAAAAGAATGTTGAACATTACATGTACGTACATCCCCAATGTTTTTTGTACTAGGGATACATATTTTAAAGCCTTTTGTGACTCCAGAGCTAGAGAGCTCCTCCGGAACTACTTCTAACAACAGCCTTAATTAATTATTCTTTCAGATCAGGGCAGGATTAGGGATTTGATAAGATTTGAGAATAAGGACAGAGTAGGGGATAGACATGTATCCGTACGTGCCCCTATTGTAAAATGCTTGGGGTGCTTACATACTTATAACAACAGCTTGCAAACAAGAGATGATTTCGTGAATTTTTCCCATTGGATATATGTTTTGCTTTTTGTGGATTTTTAAAACATCATGTCATGAAACACATCAAGATATCATCTGATGCACTTATCTCTGATTTTGTACAAATAGCACTTGCAGCATTTTGCGGTCAAAGCCTTCATTTGAATACTCCGCGGGTATAGAGCAAAATTGTTGTATTTCCAGTGATATGAATAATGGGAGCTTACTCTGAAATACCACAATATTGGTCTCAATGATCTCATTTTTAAGGGAGATACAATACTGCTTCTCTTTAACTTGGAACTGGTTAAAGATTGCAGAATAATGAAAAAATTGCAAGAAGCAGTTTGTCATTATTATAGTTATTGCCATTATGAACCCCAATCATAACAGCAGAGTGGAATCCAATACCACCTGTCACTTGATAGGTTGATGTAAGAATGAGATTTGTTTTTCAGAAATGCTGAACAATTTTGTGTCCATTTCCTGAGGTGTTTGCCCGTGCTGCTAATTGCATGTTCCAAGTGGTACAAACAGTGTACACTTTCACAATTATTACACATTTATTGTTCTTTTTTTATAATAAAAGTCAAGTAGAAAATGGACAGTTCGAATGCAGTCATAGGTATTATTTCGTTTTCAAACAAGTATTATTTTGGTAGGTTGCCAGAATAAATTTGAATAAAACATCAAGAAATAGATAAAAGAAAATTGTTTTTTGTGTATCATTTAGAACAGCTGTTTTGTTCCATTAAATGTGATGACTGGGAGATGGACATATGAGTTGTTGTGTTAAGAGAGATAGGGAGAGTGAGAAACAGAATAGTGAAACATCATCACTGAACACTAACAGTAACAGTATGGCAATGAATGTTGACTTTCTGTTGCGAAAGCTCATGTTTAGATATATTAACACAAAAAGAGTGCAGAAACACAGAGGACTGGGAAGCTTTAAGAAAAAAGAAGAGAAAAAGTTGAGTATGACGCAGTATGCAATGCCCTGTGTTAGACACAACCAGCATTAGAAACAACTAACAACAACAAAAAAACAAAAAACTAGGTGTATCGGTATACAGTGAATTCCAAGAAGAATTTAACATGGAAAATATTCGTGTATGATCTCTGGGATTTTACATCTTTCATCAATTATAAACAAACGAACAAATTTATAATGGATAATTCACTGATTGCTGTGGTGTTTTATATTTTGAAAATATTCCACTTTCTTAAAGTTGAAAGCTTGCTTTATTTTGTGTGTGATTAAACATTGCTTACAATGAGTGACACTGCATTGTCATTTGGCATTTCTATGCTGATTTTTGCTTTTCTTTGATGGCAGTTCTTGGATAACTGAAGCCTTCCTGCTCCTGGAAAACTTTCCCGCCTAGAAATGAAGACGACATAGCATTTTTTTAAATTTCAGGATTGTAAAGGAACGTGAAACTACAATACAGTACATGTAATTACATGTAGATTGATTGTCACTCGCTGAAGCCTTGGAAATCACTTGTCAAAACTAGGCCTTCCACGGGCTCTTGCCCATGGCCTGGCTTTCTCCGGTTCTTTATAGGGATAAAAAAATACATCTTTTGCATGCAGCTGGTCTTTGTGTCGTGAATCGCTCAAACAAATCCATAGCAGTAGTGCTTTACCATTATGCTGAACGGCTCGAACGTCTCTACTCTCATGATGACATTGACTATTTTTAGTCAATCTAAATTCGATTCTCATTGATAAAGGGAGAATATTCAGAGTAACAGCTATTTTTTTGTTTTTATCGATTGTCTCCCTTTGAATGTCAACTTCATAGACAGTGCCTGCGCCCCCCCCCCCCCCCACCAAAGGCCTGACTGCACCAATTGTTCAAAGAACACCAGTTCAGATGGAAAGGAACTTAGGCAAGAAGTTTAGCATTACCCAAAAGAAACAATCAAAGCCAAATTTTGTAGCTTTTCCATCACATTGGACAATTGTATTTCTGAGTTAAAAGTAAAAATCAGTTTGGACTACCCAATATTACAGGGGTGGCCAAACTTGCTTAATGTAAGAGCTGTATATGATAAACTTCAGATGTTTGAGAGCCATAAGATATAAACCAAATTTACACACATTTTTATTGTTACAGACACATTTTGTTATAAACATTTTATATAAATAAGAAGGAATACATGTACATGTATGTAAAAAGATTCACTCATGTACGCAAGTTTTTTAAACTGTTAATTTGCATTAGTTCCAGTAATCACAAAGTACACACATGTATCACAAATCTTGACTGATGATTGTTTTAAGTATACTGAATGAATTAAATGCGGTAATGAACTAACTACTAAGCTTTAAGAGACCATGTAGGAAAAACACAGGAATGTCATTTTTAAGAAATTTGTGTGACAAGATCAAAACATAATTATTGTTTATGCCTGGGTTTGTACATGAATTGAGGGAGCCGAACCACTTGACCCAGGGATAAAATAGGCCTGTTGCAGTATGTTCAACTATGAACAAATGAATGTGGGATGAGAAAAAAAGTAATTGAAAAAACAACAACTCAACATGGTTGAAATTGTGGGGGCCCATTAGCTCATTAATTTCACTGGCTCATCATCATCTAATCTGCCCTTATTTAAATGACAAATACAATCTTCAGACAGTGGGGTCTCAGCTCACACCCAATAAATCATATTACATACATGTATAAAGGATCTAGGAAGTAAGGCCTCCAATGTAATCATGAACGGTTTTTCAACTGCTGAGCCTTAAATTCTACAAACTATCATACGTTCTGCATAGAAAGACGTGAAGGCGTGCATGGACATACATGTATTTTGAAAGATCTTGAGGGTCGCTATAGTTCTCACACTTTCCTTGAATTTGAGCCACACCTGAATTGAACAGAAGAAAGTGTTTTGATGTTCTGAGCCCCACCCCCCCCCCTTAGTTCAGTAATTATAAAGCTTGAAATTCTTTCTTATTCATCTTTTACATAAAACTGTGATGAAACAAATTTCCACGAGCCACATACTTATTGATTTGTAGGTCAAAAAGCCGCATATAGCCCAGGAGCCGCGGTTAATCCACCCGTTATATAACTTATTTATATGCTACTTGAATTTGTTTGTTACTGTTGTTCTTGCCAGGGCCGGATTAACCATTTTAAGCAAAATAAGCACGTGCTTAGTGCATCATGGGAAGGGTGCCTGTACAGAAGTTTTTCATTGCTGGATTTACCATGGACCATAATAATATGGGGCAAAACTGCAAATGGTGCAGCTGAGCCAGGGTCCACAAAAAGTGGCCCCCATGTTAAATGACAACATAAGTAAAGTATTTGCGAGCGTATAGGACTCGTTTTTTTTTGTTGTTTTTTTTGCATTACATACAATGTATGGGGGCAACAAAATCTTCGAAGTGCTTAGTGGCTCTAAAACTCTTAATCCGGCCCTGGTTGTTGCTGATGTTGTTGTCTTTTCGTTGTTGTTGTCGTTGTTGCTTTCAGATCAGCATATAAATTGGCGACCTTCTTGAATTTTTAATTAAATATGTTTTGAAATTGGGATCTGTTTCAACAATGATTATTCAGCAGGATGTTAAAAAGAAAGAGCAGCAAATTTTGTTCATTCAGTGCTTTCTTCTTCCTCACAACACAGATAACATCAACAACCAGCATAAAAGGTGCAATAATAAAATAATATGTAAAATACAAATCGTATGTGTTGGGGCACAATAGCTAAATCAAAATGAACAATCTAAATCTGTCTGTCGTTGTCTCTCTTTCTCTCTCTCTCTCTCTCTCTCTCTCACTAGTTGTATGTGTGTCGTCCTCTCTCTCTCTCTCTCTGTGTCTGTCTCTCTCCCTCCCTCTCTTTCTCTCCCCCTCTCTCTCTCTCTCTCTCTCTCTCTCTCTCTCTATCTCTCTCTCTCGCTCTAATGTGCCACAAAACAAAAACAAAAAACAAGCTTGTATGTAAGACGCCTCGTCTGAAGGGACATGCAGCTGACGCAGAAGATGAAAGGCAACGAAACGAAAGCAGAAAAAAATATATAATTACCGGTACTTGAATTTTGCTCTTTTCTAAATATGAATTAAAAGGATACAGTTAATGTGGGTCACAGAAGGACCATATCACTTATAAAGAAAAATCTGTTGGGAAGTGGGGTGGGGGGGCGGTCTATTAACAAAATCAGATGAAAAAAAATTGGGACCCAACAGCCTTCGGCTGAGGCCCCCGAGAAACCAAAGAACTTTCAAGAGCAGAGAGGGAGAGGGAAGGAAAGAGAGATACATAGAGAGAGAGAGAGAAAGAAAGAGGCGGAGAGAGCACAGAGTAAGGTGAGTCACATACAAACTGAATCGCTCACCATTACCCCCCCCCTTTTCTACATGCCGGAGAGAGAGAGACTGCGAGAGTGAGAGTGAGAGAGAGAAAGTGAGGGAGAGAGAAAAGGAGAGAGTGAGAGAGGAGTGGCTTTATTTGCGAAGCTCCACAGTGCAAGGTGTGTCATGAGAAAACTGAACCGCTCACCACAAAGACCACCCCACCCTTCTTTTACTTGTCAAAAGACATGCTCACAAGTGGGCCTACGTTTTAGCAGCTCACTTTGTTTAATGTGTTGCACAGAATCTCTGCAGTTCAGGTCGTCTCTTTGAATGTTTTAAGGGATAAATGCCCGTCCACTCTTTATGTTTCACAACTTCAGACTAAGTCAGGTGTGTTGCTCACGTGGAATTCACTCTAAGCAAAAATGATGAGGTGTTTCAAACAATGATGGATTAAATTATCTGCAGTGTTAAATAAGCTACAAGTACTTTGAAACCGTGTCTTACAAGGTGAATTTCTTGAGGATATACGACTGTAGGCCCTATTTATTGTACAAGGTGAGGAGGAAATGTTCCACTGAGCAATCGTTTGACTGCCAGTTTGTCAATGGTAATACCGTACACGGTTTACACGTGTACGGTAACATAGTTATTGCTGCCGTACAATAAATAATTAAATAAACAAACAGATAAATAGAGTGATCGTGGAGGGGGGGGGTGGCTTGTTAATAAGTTATAGGCCTCTAATAAGTTTAAATTTGGTTAGTTGATCTTTTAATTTCTTTCTTTCTCTCTCTCTCTCTCTCTCTCGGGTCTCTTTCTGCCCCTCTCTTTCTCCTCTCCTCCTATCTCCCCGGTCTCTCTGTACCTCGATCCACTTTAAATATTTTCACACAGAATGCTGAACTATTGACTACAGCTGATTTCATCCCCGGCTTCCCCCTCTCCCACGCATAAGCATCTCGATTATAATATTTTTCAAGCATAGTTCAGATTGTTTCGTTAGTTTTAGTTTGGCTGCAACTAATAGTTTCAAAATACTATGAAGTTAATGTTCTGAAACGAAAGTAGCACAGGCATTATGTCGAACCTTCCATATGGCTGAAATGGCACTAATACTGATCGCAGGTGTTGGATTTAAAGACAAGATAAGCACTGTTGACTATGCCTACGTATAACTTTATTATTATTATTATTATTATTTTAATCTGAAGCATGAACATAGGCCTACTCATTTTTGTTGGAGTCTTTGACTATAAAATACATAAATTTCTGTTTCATACTCAGGAAGGAATAGATCTATATGTGTATTAGATTTTGAGACAAGGTGAGTGTTACTGACGAAAATGATTAAATGGTTATATTTTCTGTCGGCGGCTGATTATACCCTTACTACTTTGACAATAATTAATGGCTCTTCTTCATATTTTAGATTCTTCCATCGGCCAGTTTAGGCTGACGAGTGGAGAACAGAATCTCCAGCGATTTATACTTCTTTTTGTGATGGCCAAATGGCATAGAATGATGGTGGCTTGATTTAACCTCCCATAAAGTTCACCATATTTATAGCTTATATGATTAACTGATAAAGGGAAGGAATCCAGGAAAACAGCCCTGTCTGAAGGGGAAAAGCCATTAGCTCCCCTTTATTAAACAAAAAAATTACACACGTTCTCTTCTGCTTTATCTTCTTCTTTTACTTTTTGGAGCCTAGTAAAATGTGTGTACCAGAAAAAGATATGTAAATAAAAAATAGGGGCACGACAAGCACAGACCGGGCTCCTTCAGAAAACGAACTAGACTAACAATGTTGACGTTGTCGCTTCCCTGTGGAAGTCACACACTTAGGAATAATGTCATATTCGCACATTGGAATGACATCATTCCTTTGTAGATCCTCTGGTTATGACATTGTGCTGACATCAGTTTAATGTAGGGAATCCAGTCCTCTGGTAATCCTACTAACCTTACAGAAATCCTATACAACGCTGCATCTGATTAACATAGGGATGCTGGCTAGGCTTAGCTCGATTTTCTGTAGGATCCAGGTCTAATGGAAAGAGTTCCTGATGACTTGGAACTCCTACAATTCTTTGCAAACTGCCCCAATATTTCTTTTCATTTCTGGTTAAAACTAAAAGAGTAAACCGTGGGGTCAGCGATTGGTAACAGGGATAAAGACCTGGCTAAAGGAACTGGTTTAGTGTTAGCTTTAGGAATTGACTGGGTGGTCTGAACGTCCGGAACTCTTCCCGTTCCGATTATTTTGATGTTGTGATGGCAGTGTAGTTGTTTAAAAAGAATGCACACTACATGAAAAGCCCAGACTGTCATGATATAAGTGTAAGTGATCAAAGTATTTTGAATCATTTTATATTCTAATTCTAGTTTGTAATGTGGTCAAGTGATCTTAACTCTTTATTTTTTTTAAAGTTCAATTGAATAGTATAATTTGATGCCATCTTTACCGAATATGTTCATGTGTAGTTTTTAGAATATTTTACAACATATCCTTCGTGCGGTATTTACTAAAATAGTTAGCTTCATTTGCAAACCGGAACAAAATGTAATCCTGTCTGGCTATCGCTTGTGGGTGTACCTTAAGAAAGGGGAATAGCCTATCACCTCTTTGAATCTTCGCGCACAAGTTCTATGATTATGAAGTTTGATTTCACGAATTCTCACATGTAGATACTAGATAGCATGCATTTTATTTAATGCACATTTTTAATTTCTGGTTGATTAAGAAAATAACATTCTGTTACAAGGCTTTGAAAAGAGAAACACATGCAGCCCACCCGACCAACTGATGCCAGGTTTCACTAGTGTTCACAAAAAGATGTGTGATAACTGCAGTGGATCGCTTTTCCTTCATGTAAGTGTTCAAAGTATTTTGAATCATTTCATGTTCTAGTTTCTGCAGAGGTCATGTAACATTAACTCTGTAGTTTTTTAAAAGTTCAGTTCATGGAATAATTTTGATACTAACTGGACAATACATTTTCAAGTGTAGTTTTTAGAATGTTTTACAACATATTCTTTATCCAGCTGTACCAGAAAACATTGTATCGGTCGTAGTTCGGTTGGTTTTTACTAAAATAATTAGCATCAATTGGCCAAACTGGAATAAAGTATAGTCCCATCTGGCAGTCACTTGTGACTGTATCGTAACAAAATGGAACGACTTATTTCTACTTTGAATCTTCACATATAAGTTCTATGAAGCTTACACACATAAATTCACACATGTAGATAGCACATGTTTTATCTAATGCTCAGTTTTAATTGCATGAACTTGGTGTAAATCCACCTGTTTTGCATTATGGTACAGGCTTAGTAGTGCTTACGGCCACCTAGGTGTAAACTCAAATTTAGTCAATATGCATGAGCAAAAGTTACACCAACCCTTCCCTATGCATCAATTGCTGCTTACTCCTGTAACAAAGATTGTCATTACACATGCACAGAACTTGTGTCGGCCAATCCCAGCCACTTGACACTGACAAATTCACTCATACCTATGTAAAATGATGTAAACAAAGTGGAGGCTTCTGACTGTGAGACTAATAGTGCATACACTTTGGCATTCATTGTAGCATGTTTTTGCTCTTTATCATTCATTGTTTGAAGTGGAGAACACAAAGAAAGTAACTAATATTTTATCCCGCAATATTGCCATTTTGAGAAGTGGAAATTTTTTGTTGGTTTTTCTTTAATCCACACTTCTTGAAAACATTAAACCCACGTTGGAGACAACATCAGCGATGGATTTGGAAGTTTCATTTTCATTAGTAACAGAATGTTGCAACTTGCTAAGTTGAATTATTACCTTCAATCAAATAAGGATAGCAGAGTTGACACAGAGCCGGAGAAATTAAGCGCTTCTCTATCTTTTCTTCATCTTAGGCAGATCTCTATCAAATTTTAATTAAATACGTTGAATCGATTATGCAAATTATGCCAGTTACGAACCACTTTACACATACTTATGTAGGCTTACACAAAGTTCTAGCATGCCGAGTAGTGTTTTGCACCAATGAGTTGGGCCTATCCACCATGTAACCAGTTATGTACAGTTCTTGCATACGGCCATGAATCATTAAATTACAGCACAGCGAGACTCATTTTACAATCAGACTTTGTGCAAATGGAATAATTGTAGATGTAAGCACTTACAACATGCATAAAAGGTCCATTTTAGTATTGTATATTTATACAAGCATAAATGCCACACTCCGCGTGACCTCCAAACACTGCCCAGTCCCATCACTTTCTACTTTCTGTACCATGTATTCCTGTCTTCTAACTTCAGCGTTAGCATGCTGAGTAGTATACATCATCCAGCATGACATGTTCACACCATGGGTCATGTGTCGTGAAAAAATGGGATTGGAGGACTCAAAGCAGACCCAAAAAATTGAAAAACAAAATCAATAAAGCAATCCAAACTTCAATGCACCTTCCACAGTATTTGAAACCTACATAGAAAATTTGGTTACTGCGGGTGGCCTAATAAAAAAGCCCCTTGCGTTCAAAGGTGGAGAATTTGTGCATAACATTTATAGATTTATTCATTTTTTGATGAATGCCAATTCCATTTCGAAGACTTATCACTTTAGTTTTTTCTCCATCCAACTGACAAATTACTTTAATTTCTCCATAATGATTATTGTGATTTGGTCGTTGCAAGTTTTGAATTTGTGATCACAAAATAAAATCTGTTCTCCAAGATTTTTTTTTTCTTTCATTATTCCTATTCGGTACATATTTGAAAATGTACAATTCGGAGGGCCCGTGTGCACGTTGCGCACGTTAAAGATACCTTGGCAGTTGGAAATCGTAAAGAGCAGGCCAAAAGGCCGCTGCCCGGGCAAAATTGAAATTAATAGATTAAAATTTATCCATATCATCTAATAAAAAAACAAGTAAAGTGAGGTGTAAATGCCAAGGGCAGCGAACCTCCTAAAATAAAGACCTCAAATTTATAGTACAGACAAAATAATAAAGAAAAATAAATAAATACAGAAAAATAAAGACCTCAAATCATTTATAGTACACTTTGGGGAAACCCGGGTGGTTACTGGCTCCTGCTTCCATGTAGCGTTGAGGTCGACGGTCGACCAAGGTACTCGCACGGTTAGTCACGCCCAACTGACCTGTAATATAGCCTGGGATCTGGGATCCCTAAGACGCTGCTGAGGGACTGAGTGCTGGGGTGGAGTTTGGTCGGGGGTAGGCCGGACAAAACATACGGATTAGAACCTACTTCCTTAGATCTTAAGGGGCAACTGGTACTTTAGACTTAGGATCGTCCATGTCATGGGAAAAGTGCTCTCGCAACCACATAGTCAAACGGCACACCTAGTGTAGCTAAGTAGGGTAAATGTGTGCTGGAGTCCCCGTGCCACTTTTTTTTCCCCTTTCTTAAAATTTCCTGAACAAATAGTCACTTCACAAATAAGTTTGCTTTATTGTGAGCGTTTCTATTTTTAATGCTCAGGTGGAGGGAGAGCAGAAACTCAACTGTGTTTTGTTTAACCTTTTATTTCACGGGGTCGGATTTCCTAGGGTTGCTGGATTATAAGTTCTGAAGAAAAGTATATGCATTAAGTGAAGCGGCCATGATAGCACTCATTCTTTGTGACTTTGTCAATGGCTTGAGCCATAAGTCCGGATTTTACAGCTTCTCCTATGCAAGCAGCGTTGCCGGTGCAGATTTTAAAAAATCCCAAGAATCCCTTATAAAAGAATCCCAAGATGTGGTAAAAAAAAAATTCCCTAGATTTTTTTCCAACCTAATAGATACACTCAAAATTTATGTTTTGTTATACATTGAATCTAAAATAAGCGATGTCAGTGGATAGCTCACAAACTGTGTAAAAGATCCTCTCACAAAAATTCTCAAATTGCCTATTGTTTATGGGAGGATGAATGATTTTTATTTTAAATAATGTGCTTTCTTTGTAACGCCAGTGCGTGAGTAAGGTACGGCTACTCATAGAGGTTTATGGGCACTTGTCTGGTTGCCATTGCTTGAATTACTTCCCTCGTGTACAGTAGCGCAAGCGCGCGTTTTGATTGGTCAATTAGAAATTGTGACCAGCGGGTATCCAGCTCCTGTATCATGTCTTAAACTTACGTTTTCTTTCTTGTCAATCGTCAGAAAGACAGAAACTCGGGTTCATGTTCAAGAGGATGCAATACCCTTCCCGTATAATGTAGGCCTAGGTGCTCATGATAACGTTTGTCACTAAGGGAGATGCGGCGTACTGATGGACTAAAATATCCCGTACGAGTTTGTCAATTTTTACTTATCTCGTCACCTTTGAAAAATTATATTAAAACTAATACAGTTTGTGGAAAAAGAAGCCGGTTAGAATTTTAGTAGGAAGTTCCTACTTTGTATTGATATCAATTTTATTATACTTCAGTGCACGTATCCCAGTGAGAACCTCAATAATAGAACCCGGATTTCAAATAAACTATGAGCTGTTATCACCGATAAATCCAACCTGGGTCAAACTTATTATATTGTAGCTCGATACGACGATAGAGTAATTTCTGCAGTTTACCGAGATATTACTGTAAAAATATTAATGATCTCACACACATGCAGATCACCGTGCAAAATGCGTGTAAGTTATGGGCCTAATCGATATCAGCAACGTGCGTTTATTAAGGAGTGCCCACAGTTTTATTTTTTAACTAGGCTACTAATTGATAGTCGTATTCGTTTTAAAGATCGAAAACAAAATGATTATCGTCTGTTCAGTGCACGAAATTATTATCTCCTTACTTATAACATTGGGGATAATCACGTCTTGCTCTGAACCGACGTTATGTAATCGTTTTGAAGTACAGGTATAGTCTCGGGAGCACTTATTCGGTTGATGTCAAGCATGCTTTATCACATAGTCGATATGGCGGTGGGGTTTTCCCCAGTTAGCTTGTAAACTTTTTTTTCCATCATACCCGAAATCAGTGGATTTCGATCTAGATCAATAAATGGATTCTGCTTCTTTGAATCTTAAACCGAACTGTTCAAGCTTCAAATTTACACCAAGGAGAGATGAGCCTTTGAAATTTGCTAGTGGTTATCGTATTTGTGTATACAAAATACGGTAAACGACGCTGATAAAACGAATTTTCTGTCATAGTGAAAATACATGTAGCCTAGATTACATGTTTATTCCTTGATGTAACACAATATACTTCTTTTCTGATCCATCTTGAACAATTTTTGTTCCGGGCCCCAAATGGATTTTGCGACTGAGGTCTCTCTCTTTGTAACAGTCCATCCAAAACAGGTTCATGGAAAATGTGCAAATTTCCTTTACAGTGGAGTACGAAATCTACATGTATAGGGATTTCTGGAATTGAACAGCAAAGTTTAGTGTCAGTTTATTATAAGGGCTATACAAATTACAAAATCAGTGTTTGCTGCCATATCAAACCGGAGCAGACAAAACCAATTTTAGTCTATATCTTCATAGCATCTTTCTTGAGATGTTGTTAAATGCATGTAGGCCTACTGAAACTGAAATCTGGCAAGTTTTAAAGACAAGCAGATATCTTATTGCCATTAAATATGTACAAACCAAAGTGGTTTTGGCGACGCTTCTACAACATTAAAGCCCACATATATATCGACGAATCATGGTGTACTTACTACATTGTAGTGAAACCTAGTTATTTTGCCAAACTTTGGGTATATTTAGTGATAACTCGTGACTCGTGAACCTGCCGTGATTAAATGTGTGGGTCGTTTGTTTTGTAGTGGAGAGTTGGGTGCCAGCTCGGAACTGAACTGACTTGTGGAAATGCCGCACCGGAGTAGTAATCCGCCGTCTTGCCTTTTTGATGTTATGTCAGTGGCGGCGTGTGGTTCGATGGTGCATACAGGTCAAGTCGTTCCTGTTGTAGGTCAAGTGTTATGAAAGCATAAAACAGAAATACCTTTAATAATATGAATTCCAAAATACCCAACTCAAATGTTTCCCATCTGAAAGGTCGCCATTCAAGTTTCATGCATGGTTGTCAATTCCTTAACATTGATATGATTTAAATACAAGAAGACTTTCCCAAGCACGTACGTATTATTTCAGCCATCTGCAAATAACAAAAATGCGAGCTTATAAGGATATCCAAAGTGCACCACCGATGCTAAACTCTGTGTTATAAAAAAAAAGTTATAATCGATTTAAGATAAACGAATCCACTCGGTCATGTCTGGCCCATCCTGGCTTAGCTTTATTATGTAATGCTTGAATGATAAAAAAAAAAATGTTAAGAAATTAAGAATTAAGGTGAAATAACGTTTACAAAGAATAAAATCACACTACCATTATGAAACGTTAAAACAGTCAACACAGATGATACGTAAATAAATTTTTATGTTATTATGTTGCATACACATCAGATATAATCACATTTTCTTGAAATATTTTCAGCAATAAAATTAAATATATTATTTATTCCACAAAATGTATCTTTACATAGCTGACATTTCAAAACTGCCATTCCCATTTCTTTAATCAATGTCTTTGGCTTCAACACTGCAATGTGGAATTCATTTGTAGATATGTGTTTATATATATATCTTACATGACGTATGTGAAAACAGCCCTCAGACTCTCATAAACATTGAAAATTCAAGTACGTGTTTTTTTTTAACTTCACAGTCACAGAAATACAATAGTCTAAAATGTAAAATAAATGGAACAACAACAACAAAAAAAAGTACACACGTACACCAATGTCACAAATCCCAGACTGGGAGATGTAATAAGTTATGACAGGACAACAATCACGAACGAACAAGTTTAACACTTAACAGAACAACCCATCAGACTCACACATTTATTAAACATAATTATACAAATAATAGCGCAATTACATACATTATATTATTGAAGTTAACTGCCGTACAACGGCCTTATTCTCACATGCAGTCTTCCTCGGATCCACAACCCGGTAGTTACTTCCTAAAGGCACTTCGGCCTCAGCCTCTCCCCTCAGGGTCTTAATAGCACATTAATAATTCACTGGCACCGCAGTCTCTCAACATCACCTTCCTATTGTCATACACCTTAGCATTCCACTAGCACCTCAGCAGGGCAATAACACATTATCATTTCAATAGCCCCTCAACATGGCAATAGTACATTATCACATTCACGCTCATATCTACGTCCCTGTCCGCGGCCTGACTGCCACGACTTTATGTGCCTCTACTGTCCTGCACCGACAGCCTCACTCTTGGCCTATGTGTGGCCTCCGGCCCTATGCTGGCCTATCCCCTGTGCTCACCGAGGTGGCTCTTTGGCCCGTCCCCGACACCAGTCATCACTGGAAAAAACACTCTCATCCGTCTTCCGACTGCTCCCCTTATGTTCGCCCGCTGGGCTCTTACTAGCGTCCGTTCAGTAGGACCTTCTAACTTGCAGTGATAGTAATACAGCGCTTTCGCCTCATTCAGACCCCCCACCACTCACAACATGCACGCTTTAACTTACTTGTCTACGTGCGTTAATTTTACTCTCCTCCTTTCCCCCCGTAATTATTAACTATCGCTCACTCCACTCGTGACAACCAACAGGCTTGTTCTGACTAGGAAAACAATTTGAAAATTTTTTTACCAATACACTGGCAACTATAGGAACTGGCATTTTGTAACCGGGTTGCAAGACTTTTACCTAATGACGTGGATCAAGCACAATTGTTTTGTTTAAACTGTTCGATAAAACAAAAAAATATGGCACAGATTCAGACATCTGTCCTAGTTTATGTCCTTTCTCCATTTTCACAAACCTCACTCGCCCCTGTTTTGAGTGGCACATGGGTTTCTTCTGGTTCTACATCAAAAGAAATTTCAGTACCAGGCACTTTTACGGGTCCATAATGCTTGTTGACATAGGACCGGTTGAAACATAACAAGAAAACAAAGATACAGACCGTAAATACAGTCTGACCAACTAACAAATAACAAAACCACATGTTACTAAACTCATTCATTAGATAAGCTAATATCAAAGGGTTCACCATAATACCCAGTGCAGATGACACAAGAATACAAGAGGATACACGACTAGTTACTTTCATCAGTTCACTCTCGATCCAGGAAAAACCCGCAGGAAACACTGCAGACGCCCCTAATCCAGCTAGGACAGCAAAGATAGAGAGTGCAAGAACTGATCCATAGATGGCACTGATGATGAAAGATATAAATGCGACAAGCAAAAGTGTACAACATAATGCCAACAACTGAACAGAGAACAACCATTTTGAAATGAATATCATTAAAAAACTGGATACTGCATTAGATGCCCGGAAAGCAGCAGTAATGAAAGCACCCTCTGATTTGCTGACATAATCATATTCTCTCACAAGGAAAGTCATGAGGAAAGAAGCAAATGTATCTTCTACACAACAGTACACAGCATAAAATGAACACAATATGGCCAAGATAAACAAATACATTGACAGAGGTAATTTCCTTTGCGCAGCCTCTTTCTCTGGTTTACTTTTTTTCTGGTCCTTATTAATTTGATCTTTTACAAACAGTACAAGAAATGGCAAAGACATAATGAAAGCAAAAATTCCTGTAATCAAGAAAGCATACTGAACCATGGTCTCCCTTTCCAATGGTGCTGTTGTAGATGGAATGTCTGATGTGTTCGTGAAATTTCCAATGGCTTCATAACTGAAATTACTGGAGTTCCTGCCATCCTGGTGTTCTTTGTCTGTTTTGTTACCTCTTTTGGCCAGAAAAGGTTCAGTGTACAATGCTGATATAACTCCACCCAATGCAAAGGCAAACTGAAGAAGTTGCATAAGAGCTCGACCCTCAGAACCCCAGATGCGCATATGCTCCGAATTACCACCTGTGGGTCAAGATATAATTAGTGCATACATGTATTATTTATTTTTTCTTATGTAAGATTAACACTAACTGCGCTTTCCAAAAGTTTTCCCATAGTTTATACACCTTATAGATGCACTTGGCACTGATAAAGCTGGTACCTTTTCATATTCCAGGAAGGAAATGCAGTCTGGCGCTTGTTTACATAGCCAATCTGATTATCCATTCTCTGATACCGGTACCAATTTTACTTAAAACCTATCCTGTGGTCTCAAGTACTTTTGGCAAAATTATTAATGGTATCACTGAATGGCCTCCATTACTATGTCTACGGCAGTATCAATACTTGGAAAGATTTGTAGAGCATGATGGAAACTGGTTGTTTTACACATGCAAACTGTCAGATCACTGCAATAAGCCACCTGACAACTTTCTACAGCCACATAAGTGTGGGTAGAAGATTGGGTCTGTAATGTCTTTCACTCCACCGAAGTAAAGGACAAGCCCACGTCCAACTTAAAAAAAAAAAAGAAAAAAAAAGATTTTCATGGGAAATTGAATGCTTGAAGTTTTCCCATTACATATTCAGTTTTACAAGAGCTTTAGACTATACCGCTGCGGAAATATCATCACGAATCAAAGTACAGTAAATTGCACAAGAGTCAAACCAGTATGTTTGATATCTAAACTTGCTAGATGGGTAGGCCCTATGTGATGAAATCTGACATACAAAATTTAGTGAAACGCACTCAAACCGACTGCTATGGTCAGTGCACTACAGTTTCTAATCTTGGCTTGCCGCTTAAAAAACCATAGACTAGATGACAAGATATTATAATATTTAAGGTATCCAGTGAAATGTTTTTTTTTTTAATAACTGCCAACCAAAACACCCACATGTCGCTGGCTACCATAGGCCTCCAGGCCGAAGATATTTTTGAGGTACCGTATGCGTGGCAGAAGGGCTGACAGGGAGGAGCATTATTCACAATATTGTATATAGTCGAACATACCCATGTGGACCCACTACCCGCGTGACTATGCGTGAAAACAAAAGCCCTTGGAGCTAGGAAACTCTATGGAGAGGTCTAGACTAGCCTAGCCTATAATCCGCGTGCTGTGGTATAGCCTCGCCAACGGGGATGCTAACTCAGTTTCATTGATCGGGTAATCGAGATCAACTCCAGAGCTGCCAACCTGAGATTCGCAGTAGTAGTATGTGAGAGGATGAACGACTTTTTATTTTTAATGTGCTTTCATGGTAGCTCTAGTGCGTGAGTGAGGGACGGCCACTCATAGTAGTTTATGGACACTTGGCCGAGTACCATTAATTGGATTATTTCCCTTGTAATACTAGCGCGGGACCCGTTATTCACATCACGGTGAAAAGCGCGCATTTTGATTGGTCAGTTGGAAATGTTGACCACGGGGCTTCCAACTCTTATATCATGGCTTTAAGTTTCTTACAACTCGCTCACTCGTTGTTATCCACCGACAGAAAGACGGGAACCCGAATTCATTTTTGAGAGTAGACAATACCCTATCGGTACAAAATAGGTACTCATGATAACGTTTGTTATCAATGGAGATACGTCGTATTAATGGACGAAAGTATCCCGCACAAAATTGTCGAATGTTGTTAGTCCTGACACTTTGAAAATTTATATTAAAACTACTACCGAGTTTCTGGTATAAGTAGTCAGTTAGAATTTTAGCAGCAAGTTTCCACTTTATAATGGTACCAATTTCGTTGTACTTTGAGGCACGTGTCCTATTGAAATGATTAATAAGAGGATCTCGGATTTAAAGTAAACCACGAGTTAGACGCATGTTATCCCCGATAAATCCAACCTGGGTCAAATTTATTCAATTATTGCTGGAGGGGTCGTTAGAGTAATTTCTGCAGTTTACTGGGATACCTAATTGACTTTTGTGTGCACCCTTTTAACCGTACTGTAAATTCGATTGTGTTAGGACCCTAACCGGTTATGTTGTCGGGCTGGACTCCATGTCCGAGCCTTTCACTTGTGCAACACGGGCTACGTAATAGCTCTCTCGGACGTCCGCGCGGGCTCATAAATAAGATGCGGTTCGAGTGGTCAACACACTCCATCATAGACGCAGAGACAAGAGCCGACAGCACAGTGAACCCAGCCCAGCAACCCGGGCCCGTAGCAGCTCAGAGGCTTGCCGACGCTTGCCATCGCCACCCCGCCCCATAAGGCATGTAGCGGTAGCGCAGGACCCGGAGAGACTTTGGGTAAGTTGGAGACTATTATATTAGAAGTGACTTTAATTTGCGCACCCCCCCCCCTTTTCTTGGATGCCGCGTAGAGAATGCTGATCTACAGAGACCATTATGAGTCCGGCTCAACGGTAATTGCCATTGTCATTATTCGTGTAAGATGCGCTTTGCAGTACAGTGTCTTGATATTGTGACTTTATTGTCAAAGTTAACGTTTGCGGTGCTAGATGATAATGATGGCTCGCTAACCAAGCTATCACGATTTGCTTGTGTGCCTATATATAGTGTATGTGTAGCATTGCCTTGTTGTGGTGGGCAGTGAGGATTTCCTGACATGTTAATGTGGATGGCTTATGTTACAGCGAGCGGCACTATACGCTTGATTGTATTACGGGTATTTGTGTACCTTGCCAGTACCACTATGCCATAGAGAGCAGTGTGATTGTGATTGCGTGTTTAGTGTTTAAGATGTGTAATTAATTCCATGTATTGGAGATGTATAATATTAGTTGGGCCTCACATGGGTGAGCCCCAGGATTGTCCTATGTGCGGCGGTGGATGAACAACGTTTCAGTGAGTCTACACATGTTGCAATGAGTCTCGCCGACATATATATATATATCATGTGCATGTATTATAGTTATCCAGATGTATTATGCTTCTATGAGTTTCGTAAGTGTGTGAAGGAGAGTTTCATTTTAAGGAATGTACACATTACTTTATGTATCTAGTGGTGTGTCATACACATGTTAGCCTGGCGGCATAGCTCCGCGGCTAAGGTCAAAGGGCATGACCCTTGAGTATCGATTGGGAAGGGAAGTAACCAATACAATAGCCCTGGGGCGGGTTAGTACTAATAATGGGAGTGGGCCTATGAGGATGGCCTGCATTGGGATGCAGCGTCTGTGTTATGGACGGTCAGTGGGCCATGTTGGCCACTGCGTTATTAAATGGAATGGCCACTCTGGATGTGTTGTACACCGGCTCAGTGGAGCGAAACTATTGTGTTCTTGCCCCTTCATTTGTTATGTCCTTCATACTTTGATTAGTACATTAGTTTATGTTGCCAGTGTACTAGGAAACTCCTTGTGTATATGATATAGCCACTTGTAGTTGTTATTCATTAACCTTAGCGCTATTTTATTCCATGCATACATATCCAGTTGGTTATTGCTTAAATTCTATATTATGTTGTTGTTGTTTGATTTAATACTTAATACTATTACTATGTATGTCCACCATTGATTGCCTGATTAATGTTGTCATTATATCCTAATCATATTTTTGTCTTTTTCTCTTGTTCCAGCTTATGGCTGGTTGGGCTTCTTTTTTTTGGGCTTCTTTTCTGGGTTTCTCTTCTTTTTTTGGGCTTTTGTTTGGTAGTGATACCTTTGTTAGGCTTTTGAATAAATAAGATTGACAGCAGAACCCTGTGTTTGTTAATCCTGTGTATCCTTAAGGGAGTTACTATTGAACCCACGCAGTAACCACATTAGCCACTCGTAGTTCACCCAACAAGTATTTGGAGGGTCAAAACTCAGTATTTTTTAAAGGGAAAATTAGCATTTTCTGAAAACACTGAAATCTTAACCTACGGTAAACCGGAAACGTAATTTAGCAAGAAAGGTACACCCCGTAATTATGCGAATGTGGAATCATGTATCTGGTAAAAGGAAAAGGTAATACAAGACGTATCCTAAAATGATAAAATACAGTAAAGTATAATGTCTGATAGTATACTCGAGGTCCGTACAGTTTTGACTCCAAAAATTTCCATAAGTTTTCCTTGGGCTCATTTGGATTTTCCGTGCGAATTTCACAGACTTCAAATGTCTTATTCTTAATAAAGGCCAAAAAATATGAATATAACTACAACACAAACAATTTAAAACTGACTGATAAAACCAATAGGACTTTTCATTAGTTATTTAATTGTATAAGCACACAGAGTTTCGTGTTACTATCTTTGTAAATACATGTACATGTATATGAATATATTCAATCTACTTTTAACTTCTGCTGAATTGGCTATTTGCATTGTGAATTGTGATACAAAGCAAAACAAACAAAAACTATGTTGGAATTTCCATTTAAAACACCCTGCTCTCAACTCCTTATATTACAATTCATTTCACATGTCAATTTGGAAGTAGACTCTAAGAACAAAAAAATGAAACCACTTAAAAAGACTTCAGTCTTGAGTTGTGAATCAAATATAAATATTAAAAAGAACCTTGGCACTATTTATTTGGTACATCAAGATGCTTAAAGTATCTCTTCTCACCAAAGGTATGAATGTGTTCAAAATTAACATACAATATTCTACTTTTAAATAGTAGTATGAGACCCCTCTGACAAATAAACTCATGTTAAATGTGTCTCGGTGAATCACTGTAGGGATTGGTCTTAAATGTATTTTTTTAAAAACATAAGTCAGTATGGTCACCATAAGCTGGGCAGAAGGGCAAAAGATCTTCTATGCCAGGTAAGAAATCCCGTTATTAGGCCTAATATTAGAGAGTCTATGAAATTAATTTTGAGATTGTATAGATCCGAGAAAATTGATTTCATAATAGCAAAACGGTAACACCCGCAATCATCGTAAGTTACGTCGACCTACCGTACAGCGGCAAAAGTCGTGTATAATGCAAGACAATTAACATTTTGTACAGTCATGTATTACAAGGCCATTAATTTGGGAAAAAGGGGGGGGGGTGGTCCTCTAAGACACGAGTGCAAGATTTTACATCTTTAATTATTGGCTGCGTCTATTTGGGCCTATTGGTGCAGCTATACTCGAGGGCCTGTCAGGTGTTATTCACTAACGGGACGATCAAAAGAATAAAATTTATGGTGCAGTGTAAATTGGGGGAAGAGCAAACCGATGACCATTACCCACGCAGAGGTAACGCGCGTGGGAATGGATTTACTCATTACGGATTTAATTGTTTTCTCGGGAAACTGAGACGGTCAGCGCCGGCAGGTCTACGAAGGTGTCACACTACATTGTAATCACTTCGGCCATTCACTGGTAGGTGAGATGTTGCATAAATGTGTGGTGCCACGGTGCCTGTGTTGCCGTAACAAGTTGGAGGAGAGCTGAGAAGGGATGCGCGGACGGAAACGAGTCCACGTACCTGGGTCGGGTCAGCGCAGGTTTGAGAAAAAAACAAAAACAAATCCAGGTGACCACAACAGCGGCCAAAGGGCTGTAGCCTGGCACTTGCACTAAGCCGACTGGCACTTGCACTACCAGTATTACAACGTAACTTTCCAATTACCGCATAGCATAACATTATAATAAACTCCTCAAATTATTCAGAATCAGCCCCAAAACTGTCTTTCGGTTTTCTTCATCTCCGTCGAAAATATTTACACAGACCCACAGAGGTTTTGCGAACCCGGGGGTCGCATTATACACGAGAGCAGCATTTTTACTCTCGTTTTCGATTTTCAGCACTGAATTAGGGGAGGTCCTATTAAATATATAATATATCGGGAAGAGTACCGTGAGTCACAGAACTTTAGTCGGGCACATAACATTATTTCATGTTTCGAGTGTTAATCGCGAGCCCCGCATTTACTATAATGGTTGACTTTCTCGGCTGGGGGTGGGGGCGCTGCCCCCAGCGACCCCCTCTCACAGACGCTCCTAGCCCATACCCCGCGCGCTACCCGTAAAGCCCGCTGCACGGTCAGTGACCTTACTCACGGAGAATCTTATCTGGGGTCACTGACCCGTGCCGCTATGCGATGACCACAAACGCTGTCCACGTGGTTCGGTTTTTATTGATCGGTATGAAAACATTCGCTGCTATGCCTTATCACGCTTGATAATGAATTAACCAGCAAAATCTTAGTCTGTCAGTCTCTAACCAATGATCTGACTTATGATTCCAAACTGACGGCTGTAGTTTTCGTGAGAACAAAGCATGATAACTAGCCACGCCCTCCCAGGCCCGACACAAATGGTTTCATCCTGATTGACACATACTAATAAACCAATGTGGGCATTTGGGGCAAAGATCATTTCAGAGCTTGTTTCTGATTGGTTCTTAGATACAGACAACTCCAGATGGTGGTCAGCTTGTGAGAAAATGAGATAATATTGCAAATGTGTTGAGCAACAGTTCGCATGTCGATGTTACATCTTTTGAAAGTGTGGGGAGAGCCTTTGAAAGCTTAGTCTTTGTGATTCCGACCAGTGGTTCACTGGTTAACATGTCCATGTCACAATGCGTTTGATTTAGAAGAGATACGGTGAACAATAACACGGTGGTTATGTCTCAAAAAGGTCAGTGACCTGATGCGTGAAAATACGGCTTGCGCGTGGCGCGGTCAGCTTGACCTTCCCGACTTTTGCTGGCGGCGTGAGCGCTTGCGAGTAAATACCGACAATTGCCGCCCCTCGCGGGTTGTTAAAGTCGCGTTCTTGTGGTAGCCTATCCCCAATACATGTATTTTAACTTAAATGGATCACCTCCCTGCACATCTGCGGTATAGGCCTACACAGTGGGCATAGCAAAGGCGAATTCGTATGTCTGACCATAATCCTATTCCTATCACATCTCCCGTGCGTCTTTGTCTTCCAGATCTGCATTAGGCCTGTAATTCAAAAAACATTATCGCTGAATGAAATTTGATACCACGCCGCGAAGAAAAAAACAACTGCTTTGCCTAATCGCGAGCTGAAGTGGTGACTCGATTATAGTAGAAGAGTGGACCAGTCATGTAGGCTACATGACGATCTCGGTAGTCTAGCTTTTTGTTGTTGTGGGTGTTTTTTAATCGAGGTACGTTCATACTTCTTAGTACAGCTCGTTTCGAACACACCTTGCAGGAAACGCTAGGAGTAGGTTGAAAATCGGAACGCTGCGGTCCAGGAGAAAATGCAGTGAAAATGAGCGACTCAATGATTATAAATGGCACTGCTTAGAAGAAGGAAAAACTCGTGTGACGTACGTTTCGATCTTACGACACGTGTATCGCTATCGTGTCGCTATGCTTTCGCCCGCATGGTGTTTTCGCACACTGTGCTAACATCTTGTAGGTCTGATGCTAGGTAAGCTAGGGTCAGGAAAAACTCACAATGACATGGCCCATGGATTTTTGGCCCGTAGAAGCTGGTGACTTTTATTTTGTTTAAAGCAACTCTTTATCGATACCGGCGATGAACGGTCGATGTCTGAACTGTCTAATATTGCAGCTGTGATGGCTACTTGGCTCGGGAACGACGGCGCATATTGGAAAAATATAGTATCCAATAATCTGTACCATCGCTTCAAAATCGCACTCCCATATTTTCGGCCGAAGTTCGTATATTACGAAAAATCATATGGGTTGGCAGCTCTGCAACTCATCTGTTTCGCATTGAACAACTGGAATAAGAGACACTAGAGGAAATCGAACACAGGTGCTGCAACGCCTAAATTGCAGTCAACATAACCGTTTCATTTTAATATAAAATATAATGGAACTGTGTCGGTTCCACCACAAAAGATCAACTCAAGAGAAGTCATGCGAGTTCAACTCGAGTGAAGTCCTCTGTGTAAGGCATTTCAAACAAATCTGTTCTTAACAAACAAACAAACAAAAAATAAGTTTAAACTTACATGTATCAGTGCTGCCACTGAAAACTGCAGCCAGAAATCTTATGAAGATCATCAAGCCATAGATTTCACAGTATGGAGTTGCGGCAGATGAAATGCTCAAGCCTAATACTCCCATAAACAGCAACAAACGCTTGTTCACCTGTAACAAATGCAGTCCTCTTTAGAAACTGAGGTTTGAGGACCCCTGTTTTATTTTGAAAATAGGGAACATATTACATTATTCCTTAAAAATCTCTTATCCCCAAACGTAAACAGAAGCTGCATTATACAAAATAATCAAACATCCTTCTAAATCAGGGGTCAACAATCTTATTGCTTCGTTTGGCTGGACTGCCAATTAATATGTGGACAGTAGGTCAGTTTAATTCCACTAAAACTTGAAATGCGGGAATGATCCATTTCAATACAGACAAATCTCTGGTGGTCTAGAGGCAAGGTGCTCGCCTCTCATGCCAAGGGTCCCGGGTTCAAAACCCGGCCGGTGCAGGCATGTTGAAAGTTTGGGATTTTTCTCATATTTTCGTGGCCCTGATCCTATTGGGGGGGGGGGGTAGAATCGAGTACCTAGTCTTCTCGGATAAGGACGAAAAAATTCGGAGGGCCCGTGTGCACGTTACGCACGTTAAAGATAGCTTGGCAATTGGAAATCGAAAAGAGCAGGCCGAACAGGCCGCTTCTCGGGCAAAATTAAATAAAATTCATCCCTACCATTCCCTCCCCCTCCTCCCTCACCCCCCCCCCCCCAAAGAAAAACAAACCCGCCGACCGGCGATGCACTGTGGCGACGACGTGCCTGCTTTATGGCACAAAGGCAAATTTCCCAAATGGGATTAAAGAGTTATACAAATACAAAATACAAATACCAATTATACAATTTATGTCTACCCTTTATTCCACTCCGACTCTATCATCGCTGAGTCATCAGCAGATCTGCCATGGCACATAAGACAAATGCCAAGAATTTCTAATGGTGCAATGCTCTAATCAGAGTTTTTCTGAATCTGCCCATTCTGATGGTTCAAAATCTCATTGCTTGGAAAAGCATCCTATTTTGCACATTTTGATCAACAAATTACCATCGATGACAGGCAGACACTCATTATGCTACATTTTCATATTACGTAACACATAAGCAATGGGTGATACATATAAAGTGCTGCTACAATTGTATGAAATACCTAATCACAACATTTGCCAAGTAGTATGGCAGAAAACAAATCAGGACAGCCAAAATTCAAGTGTGCAGTCGCAACATATCATTATCAAGGATGACCACAAAATGCAGCACAGATACATTAAAATTCCTTTTGCACAGCCAAATTTAGTTAATGTAAAACATTCTTGAGAAATGAGATCTCTTGACTAAAATTCTGAGCTCAAATTTTTTACTGCTCTTATCCTTTAGTGTATACATTTTTTTAAATGTTAACTATCATCATCAGAAATTATAGGCAGCATGGATTTTTTTAAAATATCAATTTACCTTGTTATAAATTGCACCAGCAATGACAGAACCTATCATGTAACCTACAGATCCAGCTGTGAAGAAAGCTGAAGCTTGCTCTAGGTCAGTTCCTGTTATTATCTGGAGATCCAAGAATGTTGGTCCAGTTTGTCCAGCATCCAAGCCCCACGGGTTAAAGCAGTTTCATGAATAGCCACTCTTGCCAAAACCGATTCCAGTATACTGTAATAAGTGTAATCCTACAGGAGCAGAAACTCCACCCAACCCCTAATAAAAAAGTTGCACACGTTAAGTAAACATTCAGAGGTTTTTTAATGACTGGGCAGAAATGTAAGATGCTGTCACACACATATAATGCTTCAACTTTTTGTGAAATTTCAAAGACGCAGACTGTGCTTGAATAAATGTATAAAGACGTCCTTGTTTGGGTATCTCTACAGAAAGGATTAGCTGACAAACTAAAGTGAGGAATCAGCTATTGTATAACATGTACTTTCAAAGACAGTAAATAATGTTAGCGGAATTATTACAACATGCAAATGGAAACCAAAATGCCTGACTTCATAATTATTCCAAGCATCCTTCAAGAATAAAAACGATGGAGAATCACAGATCTAATCATTGTACCACGTTTTGGCTATACATTATTTACTAATATCCCTAGAATGGTAGAAAGACAATCTGGCAAAATCGTATTCAATAAAAAATCATTTCAGTAGAATAAATTATGCATGGCACAAAATTTCTCAAATCTGTCACTTTCACAGTTCACATCATGAGCAAATGTTCAACAGACAAAGCCAGAGCTAAAAATTCTCCCTCATTGGAGTCAACATCACAACCGTAAAGAATTAAGATCTACACGCTTACCAATGCAAGAAATGCCAGACCAATACAGAGGGTGTGCAGCAATTTGCTCCCATAATGGCTATCTTTTAAACGGTCTCGCAAATTTGGAACCTTTTTTCCTTCCATTTCTTTTGGATCTCCCATAGCTATATTTCCTTGCTGAAAAATACATGTAAATTGTGATATTCACGACACGTTGAGATTTTTACTTCATTTTTTTGCAAAAACAAGAGAATATGTTCACAGTTTAGGTTTATTTTATAGCTGGCATTTTTTTTTTCTGCTTTATTTCATCTAATTCATTTGGGATTCATTGTAACTTTTCTTTATATCTAGAGGAAAGAGTTCCGCACATTCAGAGCAGTTTGAATTTGATCTCTTACAATTCTTTACAAATTGCCTCAATATTTCCTTTTTGTTTCTGGTTCAAAGGGTAGGATTAGATTTGGGGATAAGACTGAGTTTAGGCTTACGGATAAGGACTCGGTTAGGAACAGGTTATAGAGTTAGGGATTGACGTGAGTGGCCGCGCCTAAGGAACTTCCCAATTAGATCTTGATTTGAAAAATCTGCCGAATACATCTCATGGCAATAGTAAATTGACATATTATAGCATCTTTTAATGTTCTCTGCGGAGAGACACACAAATGTACCTCATGTCATTATTGGCGTAATAATTGCCAGGTAACCGTCACCGAAAATCCCTGGGACGTGTTGGAACTTTCCTGTGTTTGGGGGTGTGTTGCTGTCCCGCTCCTGAATTTGCTCAATCTCGTACGGAAAAAAATCACGCCAGCGGGCTTTACCCTCAGCGTGCAGCCTGGGAGCTCTAAGTTACAAAAGGGCAATTTTGTGATTTTTCACCTTTTTTACAAAGAAGTAATAGCAAAATATAGGGTCCACGAGAGCCTGAAAAATCCCAAGATAACAAAAAATGCCAAGATCCCAAAATGTAACCACCAAAATCCTAAAATCTTGGATAAAATCCCAAAGACCAGCAACACTGCAAACTGACGCCATTCTTAGTTCGCCATTCTGACGCTTTGGCTGATTCAATCTTTGACCACTCAAAGTCATGTGATTTGATACCTATCAAAGTCAGGTATCCTGGACCTTAGTCAGAATTCTTAGCAAAAAATCACAGAGTCGTGCGCCTACTTTGAAAAACAATCGCAGTACCAGTGTAGGGAACAAACCCGCCAGGGAGGTTCCGTAGTACTTTTTGGGATCCGTATACCTCCGCAATTTGGCATCGACCGGTATTGAATCAGCCATTGAAGTGTGAGGATGGCAGAGCAGTGGGCACTGGGACCACCAAACGCTTCGTGTGCCCCGTTAATTGCTGAGCCACATGTTAACTAATAGTATACAAATATTGCCAAAGTCTAGAAGACTAACTCAACCAGGAGCAGCCCCCCCCCCCCCCCACCTTCCCCGCAACCGCCTGCTCTTAAAATTGTGTAGATTATGACTAGAGTAGATCTAGACATGCATAGAGAAGACAGATCTAGGTATACTGGGGATTCTAGCTGTCGACCCAGAATAGATCTAGATCTAGATTGTATTGAGGGTATTACACATGATACAGTTGGTACGGACAGATTTTGGACTTCAGCCGGGCTTTAGTCCAAACTTATCGTGTAATAAGAAAATTGGCTGAAATCGTCAGTCACCCCGAAAATCAGGCACCGAATGCTTTTTTAGCGGCCGGACTGCCTGCCGAAAACAGGCAGCGTTCCCAGGTTTCCTTTTTTAAAGCAAATTCCAGAAGTTTGGCTTATTTTTTTTTTTAGATAATATGCGTTAGCATCAGAAAATCCATTTTCTTTTTCTGGCTTTTTTTTTTTCAGTACATACTAAATTTATCGGAACGAACACCGCATAAATACTTTCTATCAAGGAAATATGTTTTGGTCAGTTACATACCTGTACATAATTATGCCAAGATTTCTGCTAATTGTGAAGAAAGAGCCAACCAGCAAGGTCAGTGTCCAGTTGACACTGGATTCTATGGTTTATATTTCTTAAACTGCTACAGTTTCTTGAAAGACTGTCACCCACCTTAGGACTTTCTACACACTCTGTGTGGTTGTGGATTGATTTACTTCACCATGAAGCATTTAAAGAGCTGACCGTCTTTGTTTGCCTAATAACCCCAGATAGCAAAGCTGTACTTAAGAGGATATTTTCTCATGTATCCTCCATTAAAACCAAGACTAAAAACAGAGTGCAGTTTAATCATCTTGATGCTATTGTGAGAATCGGGCTGGAACTATTGCTTTCAAAAAATGTTTGCGAAACCTTTCACTGCCCAGAAATATTGTGGAAAAAAAATTCACAGCTGACAAGATTTAAGCCAAATGTTCCACTCATTCTAGCGGGGGGAATGATATTAACCTGGCTATGGAGCTTTTCGTGTGGTATTAGTATGAAAACTATATTGAAATTTGTTTGGCTTTTTTTGGGGGGGGGGGGTGGGGGGGGGGGGGCTTCATTGCAGCATTGTTTGGCTTAAACTTGAAATTTCAATCTGGCAACCCTGAGAACAGGAAGTGGTTGACTGGTGACATGTCTTTGAAGTTTTCCCCGCCGGCGATACAAATTCGATTACAAACTTATCGAAAATTGCATCCTACGGTAATGAGGCCGATAATATGAAATTTGGAATCAGCGTATCAAAATTAACTGAATAACTCGCGAGTGACTCTTTTTATTGCTGCATTTTAAAGAAAATAAATTGTCGTTTTTTTCATGATTGCAACATGTGTGTTTTGTTCATGTGTGCACAGTGATCACCCTTGTAATCTTATTTTTACTGCGCTTGGTACAGTGAAGTGCTGCTGTGCTTGTGCTGTCCCTGTAGGTCTGTTTTTGTGATTTTATTTGAGTGAAATTAAATACAATCTACATTATGGCGTCGTGGTGCAAAGAATCAGTCAGTCAGTTCATCGAAATCTATCGTCCTCATGGATGTTTATGGAAAATCAAGTCAAAGGACTACAGTACATAGTAATAAATTTTCAACAGAAAAAGCATTTGAAAAACTTGCCGAATTTTGTAAACAGTTTGATCCACAAGCAAACAGGGATACTGTATCAAAGAAAATAAATAATCACAGAAGTGCATTCGGGCAAGAACTTTAAAGACAGGAGCAGTCACAATTGTCAGGCGCTGGAACTGAAGAAATCAATGAACCGAGGTTATGGTACCGGTACTTTTATTCAAGACCTGCAGACCTATTCTTGAGAGACTAAGAAACTCCCAGGGGGACCCGCTCGAACATTGAACCATTGTTGCATGCAGGCCCAAGTGAAAGTCAATCGGATTCCTCCAGAAAATTTGTGTGAGAGCACACTCCTTTTTAAAAGCCAGTCTTTTGATCATAAAAGACGTTGTTTTCTTTTTATTTTATTTTTCGAAATGACATAAATTGCTAAGCGATCAAGTATCAGCCATAACGGCTCTACTGTGGTGGGATTTCCACTCTGTAGACGGTTTTGTGTATGTGTGCTCGTGTGATCCGGATCTCTTTGTTTTATCGTTGCGTGTAATAGCAAACCAGTCTTTACGATCGGCTGGAGGACAAAATGTGTCCGTATTAACTGTACGACCGTGTAATACCCACATAACAGGTTGCAAAATGTATAAAGGGTTTTCAACAGACATGCACTTACCTGAAGTAAAGTAGGCTTAAGATCAAGATCTGTACGTCTCACGGCATCCTCTTGACACACTGAAATCCACAGTACAATGACTCCTTTTGTAGGTGTTTAGATATTTATTTCAGGAGGTTCGCTGCCCTTGGCATAAACACCTCATCCCTTTCGCAGGTCTATGGTGCAATGATTCTTATCATCTGCACTGTACAGTATAGGCCCGTTGCGAATGACGTTTTTGTTTTGTTCTTCCGTCTAACAAGATGGCGGGTGGATCAGCTGATGAGTGTAACTTCGAAATATGTCTAAGCGGTTAAAATGCCTGCTGGTCGGATTGCAGTTGTCTGTTATGACAGGGGTGGAAAGGATGGATCCAAGCTGGTCAGATTCCTTACCATCCGTGTAAACAAGGGAAAGGAAGTGAAAGAATAGGCCGAACGTCTCCCATGTGCATGTACACACGTGCCATTGTTTACTGTAGTGAATTACTGTTAGCTTGCCGCCGATTGGTTTGCGGCGCCTGAAGTGCTCGCAGTACAAATCAGCTAACGAATCAAAATCAATGCTACCATCGCCATGGTTATGCATCGGTCCTTACAACAAAGATGGCCGATGTGCGCAATGGACCTATAGTACTGACTTATTAGCCAGTCAAAGGCAGCCATTCTTCACTTCGAAACTGCCAGAAAGCAGAGAGTATGCAGCAGAGGGAATGGGAATTTTCAAGTGAAGGGACGTACGACTTTCTCGGTTCCTACTTGTTCTGACAGAAGACGATGCTCCTTAAGCTAGGCTAAATTATTGCGTGATGATGTGGGAAAAAAAAACTTTCACTAGTGCAGCACCAATGATGACTTTAGATGTCGGGGCATCGATTGCGAGGACAGGCGCCAAAATTTCTTGACAGTAAGTAAAAACAAGAAACAAAATTGTCTTTTTGCATTAATAAAGCAAAAAGTGTGATGTTAATGATGATTTTGATACAAAGTCGGAAAGTTTTCAAGACCGAAACTGAACTGTAGGGCATATAATTATAATAACGCTCGGACTCGGAGTATGAAGGGCGGGGGGGGGGGGTTACGTGAGTGAGCATAATGATAGTGCACAAAGGTATCTATTCGGTGGCTTGTTAGGCCTACTTGATTAGACGTTATTTGTGCAGACCGGCCATAGCAGGATCTTATTCGCAGATGGGGGTTTCGTGGTTTTGTGATGTTTACATGGAAGAGTTCCTCCATCTTATCGGGGTCTGCGGTAGCGCAATGACTAGCATCTGCGGTTATCAGTCAGAGACTGATCTCACGCCGAAGTTTTTTTTTTTTTCCATCATTATAGGAATCATTGTTTTGTTGTTTTTTTTTTCCTGTCGTGGGGAAACTGATTACATATTTTGCACCAGATTTTTTATTTATTCCTGTTCATTGAACGGGACAGTTGCGAATTAGAAATAAAAATGTAAATGCAATTTTAAACATGTAAATGATTTCTTTTAGACAGTGTGAAGTGAAAATTTCATCTCTCTCTACGGTAACTGTCCTGTATTTACTGAAAATAATTATCAATTCACCAGGGGGGGGGGGGGGAAGCAAAAGAAAAAAAAGTACCAGAAAAAAAAATCGTCAGCTTTTGCGGAGATGCGAACCCCCCTTACCGAGTAGCATGCCACCGGGCAACTCTAAAAGCGTAAAGGTACAAACATATAGGCCACCGAATTCTGTCACCGAGCCACTAGAATCTAGGCGCTTTAGGTGAGAAGAATTGCACTATATTATAAATGGACCGAATCTAGGTGGGCTCTATGCGCAGTTGTTGAAATTATATAGTGCAATTCTTCTCACCTAAAGCGCCTAGTGGCTCGGTGACAGAATTCGGTGGCCTTTATGTGGGCACCCTTACTCTGCAGGGTCTCTCTCATGCTACCGACGACACGATTCGATAACTGACAGGAGGCCTAAGTACCGGTAGGCCTATCGCTAAAAAAAAAAAAAAACCTGGTGCATCATTACACCATGCGTTACTCCGAATCAAGCCATCTTTCCGAGGTTGAATTATATTCAACAAAACAAGCCAGAATTGTGGTCAAAAGGAGCTCTTCCTAAATAAAAATCACAAAACCAAAAATCCATCTGGGAATAAGATCCTGATCTTATCCTCGTTCGCAAACCCCCAAAATAATGTAGTCTGGCACACATGTATCTCTTCACGACAGTGTCGAGAGTTCAGGTTCACTGAACTGTTTGAATCGGCACAGAGAGTGTGCCAAGCATGAAACCATGCGTTTGCGTCCACGTGCTCTTATTGTACTGTAATTATTGTGTGTAGGGTTGCTCAATTCACAGCATGCCACTGACGACAATTACAGGAATTTTCAGTTGTACACGAAAGTCGAATAGGTCGCCTTGTGGTGCCTAATTGTAATACATGTACATATGTACAACCCATCCGTGCACGCAAAACGAACGAGAAATAATCTCTAGTGCTGCTCAGGAGCACGGAACTAGGACAGGTGTGTTATACGGTGCGTTATGAGATAGTTAAAAGCCGAGTAGCCTACCAACGAATGTAGAGTAGTGGCACAGATATCTTTGGTAGTAGAAGCATACACTACTTGGACAGGTGTGTTAGTGTGAGTGTGGTGCATCTAGGCTTGCAGCCGAGACGAAATATTACTCTCCCGTGCTAGCCAATGTCCACAAATTGTGCGTGTATAAAAACGGTGAGCACTATTCTTTTTCGTTCAATTATGAAGGGGTATGGTGCGAACTGTTATATTGTTGACATGGATGATATGCACGCGGAGTATAATTATGACGAATTGATTCGTCTCGGTTTCCTGTGTCTCGGCTTGCAGCGTTTTGGTATACATCGTACTCTAGAAATTTCAAGACAGCGGTCACTGTTGATATGTTCTGAACATTAGTGACAGCATAATCGTAAACCGAGCGAGCGTAGCCTGCCAGTGAAATATAAACTGGGCTTATTTATCGGTTTGAAGATACACAATACTTTATAGCTACTTGAAACTATTTTCAGCCTGAAATATTGCATGTGCGACCATAAATTACTTTTAAAATGTTTTTGGGTATAACTAAATTTATGTATGCTGACGAGACGAATTTGGACAGAGAAAAGGACCAAACAAGCCAAACTCGACATAAAATAAAAAACAACAACAAAAAACTACAATGAAAAAAAAATCAACCAGCCCCACTGTATCTGTGGATTTGTATCATTGTTTGCTTACATATTAATATTTATTATTAAAATAATGTCAGAATGAAAACTTCTATATCATGTAAATAAAAACCAGTTGTAGACATATTGTAGAATTCAACCCAGGAAAAGTGAGTAAATTCTGGAGTATCAACTGAACTCTACAAAATATTCAGTTCCAATCACATACATGATTCCAATACCATTTTTGTGAGTTACCAGTAATGTACAAGTCAGACAGAGAAAGTGCAAATGGGCTTGTATAATATGTTTTGCAGTCTTTCTATAAGTTAGAACATGGGTGAACATAATGAATAATAATGATCAATGGTATGAAATATACTAAGTCATGAAAGGTATTTGTAACAGTAATCTAATCTGATGGGTTAGGCAAGGAAAAAAAAGAACACAAAACAAGAACAATAACATTCATTAATTTATTGTTCATCTGACGGAATTTGCAATTTGGTAGTGTGATAATAACAGTTAACAGTAAAAAAATTTTATCATAATTATTTGAAATACACTTTCAGCACTTTGTATTTCGAAGTCTGAAAACTGAATTCGTCTTTGTGTGAAAAAATAAATCATAGTGATATCTTCAATGATGGTAAATTCACAACAGATAAAAGTGAGGAAAGATCGGTTGTGGGGGATTGAAAAATGATGTCTGTTGCTAGCAATTACAAGTTGTATTTTATAGTATACTATAGTAAGTAAGTGTATAAATTGTAGCAGGGAGCGGAGAGAGTGAATGACCGTGCATTTTGTCTGTTTGTTTGTTTGTTTTTAATGTTTTCAAAGATCGTTAACATGGCCGCCAGGCCTACAATAAACTAAACTTGAAACTTGAAACTCTAATAACATTCTCAAGAGAAACATAAGTGACCACACAGTATTTTCCTTCAAAAATATAATTTGTTAAAATTCATGCATAAAAATGGAAAAAAAGTCTAGTTGATGGTATATTCTCATTTTGTTTTAATGATTTATTACACATAAATCAGAAAAATGACCAGGTCTGCCAAAAACTTGAATCTTTCTACTTGAACATCCTTTGTTTCTAATGATCACTCCATTGGTATCTATGTGTCTGTAAAAGATGTGTATTTGTTAATGTACATGGATGTCATTTCAGACAACAAAATGGACCAACTGAAACAAATTGCGTGTGAAGCCATTGATAAAGAGCAAGAATGTCTGTTGGATCTCAGCAATGAAATTTGGCATCACAAAGAGCTGGCATTTCAGGAACGTATGTCACATGCGACTCTCACCCAGTTCCTTGTTGACAGAGGTTTCCATGTACAACGACACTTCAAGCTGGAGACTGCTTTCATTGCACAGTGGGAAAGCAAAGTGCATGATGGCTCAGACAGTGGTATAAAAAATTTCTTTCATGTAAATTAAATGTTTATTCAAAGAGCTTTTCTGCATAGAGTTCTGGAACCTGAGAATAATTTCTGTGTCTGTAAGCATACATATATTTAAAAATTAAGCATTTTGTTCTCCAGGTTAATTACTATACATTTCATCTGTTATCATTTCATAAAAATAAAATTCTGAATATGCCTGCAAGTTTTTTTTGTTTTGTTTCTTGTACAGTATGTTTCTTAAGTACAAATGGGTCTCGCTGAAGCAGATCTGCGATGTCTTATGACATCTAATCTACAGGAATGTCTTTTCAGCGGATGCGATAATGAAAGTTTCTTTGGAAATAAAGTAGCAGATACGAGCATGAATCACTGCACTTCATTTGAGGGAGAGATGTGAGATGTGAAAAATACAATTACATGTATTTTCTGTGTTTGTTTTTTAGGGCGGAAGCCACACATTGCCGTTCTGTGTGAGTATGATGCTCTGCCCGATATTGGACATGCATGTGGTCATAACTTGATATCTGAGTTGGGTGTGGCAGCTAGTCTGGGAATCAAAGCTGCCTTGGAACATGCAAACAAAAATCTTGGCAAGGTGCGATTTTGAATGTAGTTTTTTTTTTTCATGCCTCAGTTTTCCTTGTCTTTGATTTGGCATGCATGTTCATGACATTAGTGATTGGTCTTGATATAAATGTGAAAAAAAAACTAACCTAGCTGTAAGGCCTCACACTCACATGTTTGATAACTATCATTTTCCGCGAAGAGCCATACTTGGCCACAGTTGTCTGCGACTGTCATATGCCCTACACATTCTAAATGAAATTTTGTTTCATGCATGCAGATGGTTGTGTTTTTCAGAGCTGAATTTTTAGAATTTTAGCTTGAAGTTAAATCTGGTGGCATCAGCTAAAACAGAACTAAAGAGAAAGACTCTTGAATAAATTTTATAATTTTCTATTTATTTAAATTCCGGTGACCACCACATCAGAAAATGAAATTGAGAGAGATGTAACTTGTGAGTTGCTTAAACAGTTTTGTTATTATTTATATTAATTATCTCTATCAGCTGTCTGTGATTGGCACCCCAGCAGAGGAGGGAGGTGGTGGAAAAATTGAGCTGATAAAGGCTGGTGTATTTGATGATGTAGATGTAGCGATGATGGCGCATCCTGCCCCTTTCACTGATGCAAGACCAATATTTTTAGGTGGTCAAAGGTAGATCATATACACAGTAGCATTCTACTCTCTAGATTATTTCCAGTGTACAGTTGATAAATTTGCAAAACAAAAATTAGATACTTGTCTTAGAGTATTAGTATGTGTTGATAATTTATTGACAGTCAAATTTGACATGATGAATGTGAGCAAATAAGTTCTGTATTATGAGTATTACTCAACTCACACAGTGACCCACATTTATTTCCCAACATTCTGGGCTAGGCTCGCATGTACATGTCTACTATAGGCATCGATGAAAATGTGATTTGTTTTAAATTTTGAATGTGGTCTTCTGCATCTAATTGTCATCTGAGATTAAAAAAAAAACAACATCAATTGTCAGCTATTAGAAGAAGTAGGCTGTATTTATATATTGTTAATTAATATAGGTAGGCAATACTGTTCTCACATTTATAACCCCATAAAAAGCCATTTTGTACTCTTTTCATGTAATTTTCATTTTCCTCTCTTCTCAAACTCAGATATATGCGAGTCTCAAAATCCAAGTCATTCTACTCACATTTATAGCCAGGAAGCATCGTCATTACTATTAAGAAACCATCCAATTTTCAATAGCCCATGTTACCAAAAAAGACTTTTACAATTATCAGTTTAATCCTCATAGGTTTTACGTGAACTATCAGGGAAAGCCATCTCATGCTGCAGGATTCCCTTGGGAAGGCATTAATGCTTTAGATGCAGCTGTCTTAGGTTATATGAATATAGCAGCTATGCGGCAACAGTTTCATCCTTCATGGAGAGCTCATGGTAGGATTCTCAGAGATTAATTATTTTGGTTACATCTGTTTTGTTTTGGCTTGCTTGAATTCTGATGTTGATTTCTTAAAGTTAAGTGGGTTCAAAACCTCAGTCTTCTCAGATGCGTAGCTTTCATCAGTTGCTGAGAAGAAAAATGTACAATTAGAGTCTCACTCACAAGGACTTCATTTTTGTGGGATTTTAAAGTAAACATTTACAGTTAGAATGCTTAAAATGCATAGTCTTAAGATATGGCCACACAAGTCAATGATTTATTTTTTATAGTGGATGAGTATCAAAACTTAAACATTATTATTAGTTTTCGTGTTTGTACTGGGAAAAAAAAAAGCTCAGAACAGGATCTGTGGATGGCCTCTTTCTGTTTCTTATAATAACCAAGGCTCATGAAAAAGGAACAGAGGCAGGGTAATATTTAAGGGTTACCATAGTATGAACTCAACAGATTTGCTGACATAAGCAACCATAAGCATTAATTACTCTCTTTCTATTCACAGCAATTATCACCAAAGGTGGTACCAAAACCAACATTATTCCATCAGAGGCAGAGTTAATGTTACAAGTTAGAGCCCCTAGAGACTCAGAAGTCCTTGAAGTGGCAGCCAAGATTAAGAACTGTCTCACAGCCTCTGCCACAGCCACAGGCTGTACAGTGAGTAGGCCTACCATTATATGTATATCTAATTAACCCCCCCCCCCCCCCCCCACAAAAAAAATAAAAATAAAATAAAACTTTAGGCAATGTAAAGAACATTTTCAAAGCTTGTTAGGATAGTTCTATGATTCTATGAAAAAAATGTTTGTTCAAAAAGAGAGAAAAAAAATACTGAACTAAGGTATATCAGTGTATGCTGTTTTATGGAAGTAGAACATTAACAGTCATGCAAATTAAAAAAATATTATGCAGCTAAATATTTGATTAGATGTGCAGTTGCTCCTACTCAGCCTAAGACCATTGCACCATTTTTGTTTGAAAGGCTGCAATTTTTTTTTTTTTAGATGTTAGGTAAAATACCAGAAACATTGCATGCATTGGTAATTAACCAAGTCTCACTTTTTGTATAGGTTGATATTAGAGATGTGCCAAAGGCTTACAGCTGTCTGGTTACCAATGAGACTTTAGCTGCACTGTATGAAACCAATGGACAACTGGTTGGTGTAGATTTTCCTCCAGCCATTCCAAAAAAGGTAGGGATGTTTAGTTGCTGATATTTTTTATCCCCCCCCCCCCTTTTTTTTTAGCTCTGTTCTTAAATTTTGCATTACCTTAAACACTTTAATATTTGAGTTTAGAACATTTTGTCTTGTAGATTAGTGTGCAAGTCTCTGTGGCAAAGACTGTGGAGCTTTAGATGTTATTAACAACATGAAAAATTCTTATGCAAGCATCTTAAGAATTCACGTATGCGAAAAAAAATTACTCTTTGTGTATTTGCTAAATTTTTGAGACAGTGTTCTACTTTGTAAATTTCTAACATTCTCAGCCTGGTGATAGACCTAAACAAAGCTCAGAAATATGAAATTACAAGCTTAAAAGCCAGCTCCATGCAAACTGTAAAGCTTGCTCGTGCGGAGGGCTACTTGGGCCTTTGGCCCACACAACTAAGGGTTTAGAATAATAAAAAATGAATTTTAACAAGTAAACAAAATATTGGAGTAAACAATAAATGCTATAAACTTTAACTGTGACAATCAATTTGTGATCATTGTAAGGCAGCAAGAATACCTTAATTTGTTAGCCATGAGCACGTCAAATAGTTTAAATTAGCTGGCAGGAAATAAATGGCTCAGGGGTGAGCAGACAGCAACACAGAGCAAAGTTAAAAAAAAAAATCCCCACAATTTTGGAGCCTCCAAAGAAAGGTCTTTTGCTCAGGGTGAAAGGAAGGCATCTCCAAAATGTCTTGTGAATCCGAACTGTGTGAGCCAGTATTTTTTGCGAACACACAGACAAACACACATCCTCCTTTATTTGCATAGATGATAGAAGAGGTACCTGGTATTACCTGGGATAAACCTTTGTTCCCACCTTTCTTTCTCCCTCTCTCTGATGTAGACAATTTCCTGTAATAATCCACAGTCTTACATCAGAATTCATGCGCGGCATGCATTGGCAGGACATTATGCATCAACTAAACACTTAGTGCAAGGGGTAATTGACGAAATATCATAAAAACCACAGAAAAACTGTGGGGTTGCAGCAGGACTATAAGCAAAGTCGAAATTGGGCAAAAAGAAAAAGTTGTATGTTGCGAAGCCCTGTGTGAGAAATAAAACCCAAATGATACAAAGCAAACTAAAGAGAAGACAGAAAATACACTAAAATAAAATTTTCGGCTTTCACCTTTTTCAAGTGAAAAAAAATCGAACAACAAAAGATTTCAACAGGAAATGTATGGAATCGAAGCAAAACAGGTTACTTAACTGCATATTTTCTGTCTTCTCTTTAGTTTGCTTTGTATCGTTTGGGTTTTATTTCTCAAGCAGGGCTTCGCAACATACAACTTTTTCTTTTTGCCCAATTTTGATTAGTGCAAGAGGTAGTTTGTGTACTAGTGAACACATCGGACGGAAATGATGACATCACGGGCTCCTGCATTTGTGAAAAGAAGAACTGGAGGCGAGCAGTGTCTCAAAGCAAACTAAACAAAAAATGCCTTGTCGCCATTTGGAGCCGCCAAATGTAAAAAAGAAGCTCCTGCTGGGCGAAAGGAGGGCATGTCCAAAATTTCATTTAAATCCAAGCTGTATGACTATGAGCCTGTATTTTTTGTGAACACATAGATATTACACCTGCTTTTATTAATTAGAGTATAACATGAAATATCATGCTTCAACAGGTACTAGGCTCTACAGATATGGGGAACTTGAGTCATAAGGTGCCCAGTTTACATCCAACATATACCTGTGGAACACAAGAATTCAACCATACACCAGAGTTCGCCACAGCGGCAGGTCAGTTTGTTGTGAGATGAAGGGATTGGAGTAAGGAATAACATTTCCAAAGAAAAGATGGATGTCACTATTGTCAGTCAGTACTGGATATTTGAAAGGGGGAAAGTGTATGCTGAAATTTAAGACTCATGCATGTGGCATCGAGGAGAGATTTGTCATTTCTTTCCCCACTTTCTGGTTCCAAGTGAAAGATTTAAGTATATCCTGCAACTTAACCCTTCTATGTGATATTCATCTGTGCCTGACAAACAGCCCCATGTATTCACATTGTACAGATATTGTTCTTGGAGACATAATTTCTTAACCTTTCGACTTTGGAATAACAAACTAAATCAAATAGACCTTCACTTGCTAATTATATTTCCAACTGACCAGAGATCATTGACATTTATTAACTGGACATCTAGTTTATTGTCCCCTCTGGAGAAGACATGAAACTCAGTTATGTGGTACAAATGGGTTGATAAGAAAATAGTGCTGTAAGACTGAGTTGGTAACAAAGGTCTTTGACATGTGAACTTCTGAATCTCTTTATCATCATATATTATATATATGTGAGCGAGCCTCACTAACCTCAATGGAATTCGCATTTTAGTTTTGAGTTATGAATATCACCGTAAAGTATGAAATCTCATCTTTAATTTAGTTAAAAATTATTGAAATGCTCCTTTTCATCGCAAAGTTATGGCTGCTTATTAAAAACACCTACCCCTGGTCAAAAACAGAAGGGAACTTCTGAGAAAATCGCCATTAAAGATTGAGAAGCGATTTTTGCACTCGGCGAGATGGGTGGCCTTACTATCTCCCTAGCATCGAGTGCTTGTAATTAACCTACGGCTCTGAAATTTTGCATGTCTATGCCAATATAAATGATACATGCCTTATGATAATTTTGAAGTTATTGGGAGTTCAATGAACCCCATTACTGACGTGATATTCGATGTCCAAGGCAAAATTAAAGGCATTAAAAGCAATATTAGAGGCTGATTTGAGACTTACTATTTTGACAGAATGCAGAAAAATAGTTGAACTTCAAGTATCGACCAAAATATGAAAATCGTCAAAAAATCGCGTATTTGTGTTTCATTGCAATTTTCTCCGTTTGGCTCAGTATGACTTCCGTTGAGTTTAGTGGGACTCGCTCACATATGTAGTCCACAGATGTATTGAGATGTTAGAAAATGAAATTGAAAAGTAGACGAACAGTTTTGAATCAGATCTGATCAGCCTGTTTTATAACATTTATTTAGTCTAATTCTTTTCAAGGCGATCACATTTATGTTAAACTCGTTTGGACTGCTATTGTTCTGTTTGTCATCAGGATGTTAAATATCAGGTTTTTTAGCAACACTTCATTTAACAAGCTTTGGTGTCTTGGATTAGGTTTCTTAGACAGTAATAAATCTTGACATTTTAGAAGACGTATTATTTTTTAATGGATGGAATGAAAACTTTGTTTTATAAGAAGACTGAGAAGCTAATTCCACGTGTAGCAAATATTTTTGTTGTTTATGTGTGTGAAAATGGCAAGAAATTTTTAAGAATAAGGATTTCATAATTATGTGTGAAAGACAGTGTAGAAATTAGAATAACAAGTCCATGTTTTAATTCTTCTTTTTGTTTTTCAATTTACACCCACAAAATACACACATTTTTAAACATCTTTTGTCCATTATCTGGTTCCAGGGTCTCCAGAAGCTCAGCCCTCAACAATTGCACAAGGCAAATCGTTGGCCATGGTGGCCCTTGACATCTTTCAAAGACCAGAGTTATTGGAGAGTATTAGAAAAGATTTCGAAAATGATCTCAAGAATTTGTGATTGATGCAGCAAGTTTTTTTTTTTTTTCAGAAGGAAGTGCTCATGCTTGAAAGTGAGCCGGTCAGTAATACCTCAGGTAGAAGTGATACTGGTTAAAAAGAGATTATTTTTTAAATGTTTTATCTTAATTCATTAGTCTCGAATTTCGTGAGGCTTTCCATTTGCATATTTTTTTTTATCACTAATATCAGATGTAGACTTCAAGTATTTTTTCAGAGACTACTAATGTTTCATTATCGTGTGATGAGCACTCGATCATTAATTGTAACGTGTTGAATTTTTCTTTCTCTCTTTCTTTGTTTTAAACAGATGTCTACAAAATTATATATTTTTTTATTCTAAATAAAACATTAGAATGGACCGATGGATATGCTGAAATACTGTGATTTGCCAAAACATTAAAACTCTTTGCATCTGGGCATTTACCTTTGCCATTCTGGAAAACTTCTCTATTCAGTATTGAACAATTTTCTCCAAATTCAAGAGATGCATGATGTGGCAATGAAATTCAGTTATATTCAGTGGTGTAAATACACCCGCATTAGATTTATATATCTCGTGGTCATGTTTTATCAGAGAAGATCATCATTTCATTTGAGAATTTCACATTAATTTTCCTTTTTTTCAAACTTTAACAACATCTGTTCCAGTTATTATTATTATCTGTTTTGCTTCTGAGAGGCATTTGTACCACTGTACACCTATCTCCGCCCGTGCAGACGCGGGGCCCTCTTGCAGAAGAGGGACAGCAAAGAATACATCTGACGTGATACTGCGTGTCGTAAGAGGCGACTAAAGGTGCAAAGGTCCTGGTCTCCCGAGAAGAGCCAGTTGGCGGTGGGCCAACTACCCACCCTGTAAAAATAAACCAGTTACAGAAACACAAGCAAATACTTTAAATCAGTCTTTTATCTTGGGAGAAGGGGGAGCATCTGCACCTGTAGATTCAATGAAGGACAATGGACAAAGCCGAAAGGACTCCACTGGCCCGACTGCTCCTTCATCAAACAAGTCACTCCGGATTGCGTCGTGGAATGTCCGCTCCATGTATGAAGCAGGAAAGAGTGCCCAGGTTACAATGGAGATGAGGCGATACAGACTGCACATACTTGGAGTTAGCGAGACCCGCTGGATACAGTCCGGACTGAAACAACTTAATTCTGGGGAAAAGATTTTGTATTCTGGAAGGGAGGACAAAAAGCATACAGAAGGGGTAGCGATCATCTTGAGCAAGCACGCCCAGAGGTCACTGAGGGGATGGGAACCCTACGGAAGGAGAATTATATTGGCATCATTTACTACAAAGAACAAGAACATCAACATGAACATTGTGCAGATATACGCCCCAACAAATGAAGCAACCGATGAGGACAAGGACGATTTCTACAACCAGCTTCAGGAAATAGTTGACACATTGCCAAGAAAAGATGTGAACATTATAATGGGAGACGCCAATGCCAAGATAGGACAGGACAATACAGGGTATGAGGACATTATGGGGTGCAATGGTTTGGGACAAATGAATGAGAATGGAGAGCGGTTTGCAAGTTTCTGCGCATTTAACAGCTATGTGATTGGAGGTTCAGTATTCCCACACAAGAGGATCCATAAGGCCACTTGGATTTCACCGGATGGAGTAACTGAAAACCAGATTGACCACTTTTGCATCACCCGACGATTCAGACGCTCACTGGAGGATGTCATAGTACAGAGAGGAGCTGATGTTGGATCTGACCATCACATGCTGCTGGCAAGACTCAAACTCCGCCTCAAGAAACAAGGTACCAGAGCAGGAACAAAGAGGAGAAAGTTTCAAGTGAGCCTTCTGGATGGAGACAAGAAGGAAGAGTTCCAGCTGACACTGAGGAATAGATTCAAACCCCTTGTTGACCTCGAAGAGCCAGTAGATTTGGAGACTCACTGGGCTAAGGTAAAAGGAGTATTTACATCGACATGTCAGGATGTTCTTGGGGAAAAGAAAGTGGAACACAAGGAATGGATCAGTCAAAAATCACTGGACTTGATAAGGATAAGAAGAGACCTAAAAGAACAGGTAAATGCAAGTCGTACAAGAAGCTCAAGAGTTGGTAACCAGGAAGAGTACCGAGCATCAGCTAAAGAGGTCAAAAAATCAATTAAAAAAGACAAAGAGGAGTTCATAGGAATGTTAGCAGAGAAAGCAGAGAAGGCAGCAACAGGAGGACACATGAGGATCCTCTACCAGACTACAAAGACTCTTGCTGGAAAATATGGAAAACCGGAAGTTCCTGTCAAGGATTACAACAGGAAGGCTATTTTTGGAAAGGAAGCTCAGGCAAAAAGATGGATAGAACATTTTAGTAGCCTCTTGAACAGACCTCCACCAAGCAACCCACCCGACATTCTACCCGCAAGAAATGATTTACCGATCAGTTGCGACCCTCCGACTAAAGCAGAGATTAATGATGCCATAAAGCAGTTAAATCGAGGCAAGGCAGCTGGACCAGACCAGATCCCACCAGAGGCGCTGAAGGCAGATGCTGCTGGGGCTGCAGAGGGTCTGCACTCACTATTCTCGAGGATTTGGATCGGAGGCAAGTTTCCAAAGGACTGGAAGGAAGGACACCTCGTGAAGCTTCCAAAAAAAGGGGACCTCAGCAATTGTAGTAACTACAGAGGAATCACACTTCTCTCCATCCCAGGAAAGGTTTTCAATCGGATTATTCTCAAGCGAATACAGAATGCAACAGACCAAAAACTTCGTGAGGAGCAAGCTGGTTTCAGGAGTAATCGATCAACCACCGACCAGATCGCCACGCTGAGAATTATAGTAGAGCAGTCGCTAGAGTGGAACTCCCAACTGATAGTGAACTTCCTTGACTACGAGAAGGCCTTTGATAGCATCGATAGAGAAACGCTGTGGAGAATATTGAGACATTATGGAATCCCAGAGAAGATGGTGAATCTTATCAAGAGCATGTACGAGGGGACAAGTTGCAGAGTTGTACACGATGGTGAGCTTACTGACAGCTTTGATATCAAGACTGGTGTTAGGCAGGGTTGTTTGCTGTCCCCATTTCTGTTTATTCTGGTGATTGATTGGCTTATGAAAGAAACCACCAATGGAGGAAGAAATGGCATACAATGGACCCCATGGACACAGCTGGACGATCTAGATTTTGCAGATGACTTGGCACTATTGTCGCACACACACGACCAGATGCAAGCAAAGACTACAGCTCTAAACAAAATTTCAGAATCTATCGGATTGAGGATACATCCTGCGAAGTCGAAGGTCCTAAAAATTGTTGCACCCCCAAGCGAACAAGTCAAAGTAGGAGATCAACCACTGGAAGATGTAGAGTCCTTCTGCTATCTTGGTAGTATCATTGACAATAAGGGAGGAACAGAGGCAGAAGTCAAAGCACGAATTGGAAAGGCACAGGCAGCTTTCACGTCCTTAAGCAAGATTTGGAGAACCAAGGATATATCTCTAAAAACAAAGCTGAGGATATTCAACTCGAACGTGAAGTCAGTCCTGTTGTATGGATGTGAGACTTGGAATGCGTCCCAGGCCTGCATAAAGAGAATCCAAGTTTTCATCAACAGATGTTTGAGGAAGCTACTTAAGATCAGATGGACAGACAAGGTCAGCAATGAAATTGTTTGGAAAAGAACAAGACAGAGCCCAGTCAGAGAGGAAATTGGTAGGAGGCGATGGAGATGGATCGGCCACACTCTCAGGAGGCCAGGAAACAGCATCGCGAAGAAGGTATTGGATTGGAATCCCCAGGGCAAGAGATCAAGAGGAAGGCCGCGCGGAACGTGGAGAAGAGCCAGAGAAAATGATGTGCAACGAAGCGGAAAGACTTGGAATAATGTAAAGAGGCTGGCCCATGATAGAGAGGGATGGAAAGTGTTTGTTAATGGCCTATACCCTGATCCAGGGTGAGAAAGGCAATGATGATGATGACACCTATCTCCTGTCTGTGGCACCTATCCAGGTTTTTTGCATAATTCTTTTTCATCAAGGTAACAGTATAAATTCCCATTGTGTTTGTTTCCAAACAGTGAATTTTTGTTGAAAACTCTAAAACTGTTATTACACTCCATGTTAATTTCACATTTGATCTGCTCAAACTTTCAATGGCATTCCTTTTAAATGTGTTGTATTTGGTTCTTATGTGAGACAGCTGCTGAAATATATTTTTTCAATGTCCCCCGTTCATGTCATCTTCATTACATGCCTAACAATGAAATATTGATGTGCACTGTTGATGTGAAAAATTATAGGAGACAAATTCAGCCAGTAGAGATCTATGGATGCTGCAAAAGGAAATGCACAAAGAAATGCATTGTCTGAGTTGGTACTGACAATAAACACTTCAGCTCCGAGGCTTGAGTAAAGTTGTTTATATCCATAGCAGGATCATCAGTGAAAAAGCTTCTGACACATTTTTCAAACATACTGAAATTTAACAGACATAGTTAGTAACAAGGTGTCATACTGATGAAACACATTATGTTGTTATCATCTGTTGTGTCTTGTTTTCCTTCTACTAATAATGGCATTGGACATTTTTTGTTGCCTCACTTTTAGCAAGTTTGTAGACATTCATTGTTAACTAAACATCGTTAGTTGCATTATTGTCCTAGGATGTCACAATGTTGTAAAAAACTGGCACAATATCAAAAAATGTCTTCAAATATGATAAAAAAGTTTCTTCATATATTCATGTGAAAATCATGGTTAGTTATTGATTTTCTTATTCCCTAATAAGTTGAAGATAGTACACCAATATTCATGTTGCTCTAAATGTAATGTTTTTGAGGATTATTACATACTCAGGAACTCGTTTGTCTTTCATTGTGGATGAATGATAAGATCATAGTTTCACTTCAATGCAGTTGAACACCATGCATTTTGGTGCTGCAAGTTGTAAAAAATATGAATGCATCTCCAAAAAACTTATCAGTTGTAACTTTGAAAAAAGACAAAATTAAAAGGTTATGTTTATTGATCACATTTTCAATCATACTGAATTATCTAGTTTTGTTACTATAATCATGAGGATAAAATTGGTGAATGGATAATTTTTCATTCAGTCAGCTCCACACTGCTTTGGTAAATTTGGAACAAAGTAGTGTGGAGCTGACTGTGACTCAGAACTGCTCACTGGGTGTTTATGTATGATATTGTTAATGTTATACTTCTGTGATTTGTGCCATTCATTCATAGTTAAAAAAAACCATGTTTTTCTTGCTGAAAACATTTCCACTATTATTTTCTGAGAAATATGGAGAAAATATAATGTCATTATTTCTCTCAAATATTATTTAAACAGGAAAAATGCACATGAAAATTAAAAAGTCAATGCAATTTATAAAGCAATTTTGTTATATATATTGTCTTTATTTTTGTCTTCATATATATTATACTATACATAGTTTTCCACTGGTCCCATTACTTACCAAAATGTATATTGCACATATTCAAATTGCACGGCACTTCACGCACTGATAACTGGCATCTTGCATTCAAATCATCACCATAACTTCAGTGACATATCACATTATCTTTTCCTTTAGCTGGTTTTGGTTTTTGCGGCATTTTCAAATTATGAGCAACAGTTAATTTGCGTGAAAGTACATGCTATTGAAATTCATACTGTTTTAAGCTTCATCAGTGAAGGCTTGAATAGGAATGAAACACACATAGTTAAACAAATTGTACTCCTGTAAATAATGTCTAAAGAAGTTCACCAGATTGCAGCACTGTACAGAAAAGAATGCACATTTTGTGGTCAGTCTTCATGCAATATCACTGGTTGATAAATGGAATAAATTCAACTTGAACAGCCACGAAACACTTTCACACTTTATCTGATTCATTACCTCACCATTTAACCTTCCACAGCGAGCCTGGAAAGTTTCACGAGGCATAAATGCCAATGGCAGCGACCCTCCTAAAACAAAGATCTAATTCTCCTGGAAAGTTTCCCAGAAATACTCAAAGAACAGTCATGTAAACTGCAACTGTCATACAATGGGGTCATTTTCATTCCTCTCGCACACATTACAGATTTTCACGATGGAAAATGCTGCTTAAACAAATTTACCAGGTAATGGACAGGAAACAGATAAAGAAATGAGTCAAATGTGATGGTTTTCCATTTGAAAATGAGCAAAAGAGGGAGGGATATTTTGGTTTTAGTTTTACTTTCGGGATCAAATGCAATAAAAAACTTCCTAAAATATCAATTCTCATAATTAGTGGGGCTGGGCTATGCTGCTTGTTTGGGGCAAACAGAAAAAATTCTCTAACTAAATATCTGGAATCTGTATTTTAGTATACTTACATATGCATAATACATACTAAACAAATAATGAAATGTCACATTAGACAGCAATGTCTGTGGTGCTTTGAGATATAAATTGAGAAAAGAAAGAGAAAGGAAAAACAGAGGGTTGCTGTAGTGTCAGTACCGGTACCACATAGCAGTATCGCAGTTGCAAGGTGAAAGTCAGTACTGAAGAAGTCGAAACCATGCCCAGCACTACTAATTAGCTCCCACTTCCAACATGTAAACAGGCACCGAAATGAAAAATTTCATTCACAAACAGACACTAATCCACAATTAAAAACTTTTATAAAGTCCCATCATTCACGCTCTTCATCGAGTGCCTCTGTACATCTCATATAATCTGACAAATGAAGAAATTCTATCCTATGGAGTCCGCTGCCTATCCTCCTTCACATAAAAGTCTCTTCATTGAGTGTCTCTATAAATCTCATCTTATCTGACAAATAAAGAAATTCTATCCTATGGAGTCCGCTGCTTATCCTCTTTCACATATGAGGTCTATCACCTGAAAATAAAGCAACGTTTTCAAACAGTAAGAAATGGAAGAAACCGCCATAACAAGCAATGTTATATTTACAGAAAAGGACTCAATTCTACTTTTCAACAAAAATTTGGCCAGATATTATATTGATTTAAAAAAAACAACAAAACTAGTCAAATTGGCCATAGATTGGCATCAGGGAACTATCTCATTACTGACCAGGAAAATCACTACTTTTCAGGAGAAGCGAAAAACTATTCTATTCATGTTGTGTGGCTTACCGAAGAACTCTTTATTCCAAACTGATTCTTAAAAATAGGAAGCAGCTATCATCTTGAAACCCAGCTAATTAGAAACCTTTGGCTGACTCAAAATCTATAACATGTCAGAATTTCAATTTTCAGAAAATTTGACAAATGACAAGTTTTCCTACAAGTGACAATCTGTTCAGTGAACTTAACATGATCTTCACAGTGCTGCAGCCTTGCATATTTAAGATCAACCTATTCTAAAACAAATGTCTACATGCACTGGTTAATTAAGCACTGTAAAACATTTTGGCACAAAAATGAAGTTGAAATTTTGTATTTTGGGGAGTAGCTTACACTTGGTTCCATCATGACTGGGTCAACACATCTGTGGACCCCACTGCACACAATTTCATCTAGTAGCACTTGTACTAAACTGTTGAAATGAAGGCAAAATACAAAAAAAATTATTTAAGATTGTTATCATTCCAGACAAACAGTGCAGGATAAAATAATGAAGAAAAAAAAATCTTGGTGCTCATGTGCAGCTTCTCTATACTTCACTTTAATTGTATATGTATTATAATTTTCACTATATACCTTGGTTCAAGATTCACATATAAGCCTAAATAATAAAAGATTTGCAGTGTGTCTAATTACTGCATAGTATTTGGTAAGTATCAATTACTATATATATGCCACAGCTCTCAAAATCACAACATAAAATGTAATACTCTTTTTTTGTCACTTTTGTTTGCGGCAAGATGAATTTACCTAAACAACATTATTGCTTGGAGCTTTCAGTGACCATCAATTTTACTTGGTTTCAGTTGCATAAGTCATAATTATTTACACACACAACATACTGCCTCTTATACTTAATCTTATAATATATCCTTATTGACAAAAGGTTTTTATGTATGCACAGATGCATGCTATAATCCAAGATCTTAAAAGAATGATGAATAACATATTCCACTGAGATATCAGATCACTGATTCCACGTGACAAATGATAGTTACATGCTGGTGTCTTACTGACATAGCATATCTAGTGTAACCATCTGTTCCTACAATTACATGAAAGTATCTTTCCTTTACTTGACACTAATGTTTCAGCCTCAACACCCAAAAACATCACATCTGTCAAACAGTAACTGAAGGAAATAGCTATTTGCCTCAGAAACTTTTAAACAAAAAGTTTTTCCAGTTCCACTAAAAACAAACAAATTCTCAGTTTGAAAGAATCCATAGTCACTGATGTACAGCTTTTTTGACATACACTCACTTTTCATCTGAAACAAATCTCCAAAGATAGAGCTGAAGATAATGGGTATCAACTTGAATTTGCTGCAGACCATATCTACCAAAAGTTCTCAGTCGAACACACTCCAGGAATGTCTGTCCAAAGCAGAGAAATAGAAATAACTGTTGATGCAATTACAAATGGCATTCACTCTGTAAACAGGTGAGGAGTAACAATCCAGCATCGTTTTTGTTTTTTTAAGAACAGACTGGACAATAACTTTTGTTATCGATTGGAAATAAAAACTGTTTGTCTTTACCAATTCAATCAATTTTCTGTGCTTTTCAAGAATGTCCATCCTGCTATGTAATGCTGAAGTTTCAGCCTCGTCCATACACTGTAACAAAAAACAATTTAACAAAAAAATTAAGTCTTAAAATGGCATATTTATAATGGTTGAATAGGACTGTAAAGGAAACAAACCTTCAAGCTAATTTTCACTATTCCAGTAAGAACAGAAACTTTAGAAAATTCCACTGCACTGAATATCTCAATCTTCTCTGAAAATAATTTCTGTATGTTGCTCATCAAGCTGTTGTCAACACTGGTAAAAGACAGAAATAAAAAAAAATTAACTGAGATGCCAATGAAGTAGGGTATGATTCTCTTGCACGTGATGTCAAAGCCTCAGATCTGAGACCAAATCTTTTGTGTTATTTATGTGGTGATTTCTCATCCAATTTGCCTGCATAATCTGAAGTAATCATACTGCATTCAGATATGTTACTTAGTGCAGTTATCTATTATATATTTCAGTAACTCGCAACCTTTGGCATGACTAACTGACCAAACTATACACTCTTCAGGCCTTAAATTTGGCAGGAAGGTGGCAATTGAGATAAGGAAGATGATGGCTATAATTAAAAGTTGTTTACTTCAAGCATGTATTTTAACAAAATAACAATGGTCATCGCTATGTAACATCTGTATTTTTGCATGTTTGATTCGTAATATTATATAGTACCGTGCATGCCATAAAAAGTAACCGTATCAAGCGTTCAGTTTGGTGCGTAGTGTTGTGGTGCGCATGAGTTCTGAAGCAAGACTGTAGTTTATTACTTTTATTATACTAGAGAGGGGGGGGAATCACATGATTGTTTATTCTGGGCAATACCCGGTAGCCATAGATATACACTAGTTTAGATATATTTAGGTTGCTTCACATAAACATAAATTAAAAAATCAACATGTACAATCTCAAGCTGAATAACCCAATCAAATATAGTTGGCACAATAATATGAACCATATAATTTATGCCTCACACTGCATTTGGCAGGAAAATCTGACTACTGCTGTTTCACTCTTCTGTATAAGTAAAATGTCAATGTGAAAGGAAACAAGATGAGAAGAGGAAAAAAAAGCCTTGGACGATCAAACACCAGATATTTAGCCTATTATGAAAGAGCTGATATTTAATATTCATTTATGATTCACACAAACAAAATTTCATACCTCGGAGCATAATTCCACTGAGGCCGTCTATTTTGCTGAGAAGCACTGACAGGATGCGTGCGTCGACTCGAGTCACTGCTTCTTTCTTTTCTCACCCCTTCCTCATACAGCTGGCCAACCTGTGATGAATAAGTTGTCATCAATGCTTTCTTTTGTTTTTGTTTTTGTGGGCAGAATGCTCAGGTGCTGGCATATTTTTGTTTATTGACGCATAAAAGACCAATCTTTTAAATCGTGTACCTTTCATATTTATGGCCGCATCTCAATTTTAACCAAATACTTGTTGCACTCTCAGAATTCCTAGAGTCTCCTGGAAATTTTTTTCCTCTTAAAATCTTGTTTTTCTGTTTCTCTCCAGGAAACTCCTAAAATTTCAACCCGCTGCTATTTCTACCAACCTCACATGAAAATATTTACCTAATTTTGCTTTTTCCCACGTGAGTGACCTTGCTCCCACATAATGAACTAACGGAATGGAGCAGAGCTGCGAATGTTTTATTTACAGGTAACAATTTTTTTTGCTTCGTTATATTTCTAGTTTCTACATGAAAAATGTTTTATGATTCTCTAAAAATCTTTTAAAAATCTCTTAGATAACTGCCTTGAAATGTTTGTTCTGTGAATGCTACAAGCCCTGTGTTAGCCAAAAAATAAAAGAAGACATCAGTAGTGACGTAATCTTTATGATAAAAAATAAGGTACTTTTAGGTGGAACACACAATTCATGGGTCCCATTCATTCAAATGATATACATAAACAACAGCATTTTAGTTCCAATAATATTACTGAACTGAATTTGATTACCTGCATATCAATAGCAGTGATGTCTTCCACCACACGCTTCATTACTGCACGAACATTGCGAGGCTCTATCGTATTCAACCAGTCTCTGGTTTCCACACTCTTACGCAACATCTGAAACATATAGCGAACACAAAACTCTGGTGTTATTTCAACTTTTTATGTCATTCAATAATTTTTAAATAGAGCATGCTTTTCAACTGACTGTTCAGCAGTATTTACTAAATCTCTGAAAACAATAACAAAAGCATGCACACTAATGACTAAAGTTATTTTTCCACAAAAGAGACATGGCGCTCTTCACCTTGTCAGTAACCCTGTGAGCACTAGTTGCCTGGTTCTAACTGCCCCCTGCATCTGAGCTTCTGGACTTCATGTATTTTCACATATATGCACATCTGAAAATCTCATGGAGAAGAATTCACTGCACCATTTCATATAAAATGTTAATTGAATAAGGCAAACAGGCCGACCTTTGTTTTAGTAATATGATATAATTATTACAATAGACCCAAAGGGATAAGCTCATCAAGTTACAGAACGAGGTCCTTGTTTTTATTCATGTCAATAAAGAATACATTACACACATTATTCACTCACCTGGGAAATGGTGAGGCCCTGGACTCTCACATAATGATTGAGTAGTCGTTGTCCAGTATCTTTGGCCATTGCAAACAGTTCACTGGTAGTTGTCATAGAGGCTCTGTCTTCTAACATAAACTGTTCCTCAGCAAGTGAAATCTTTCAAATTGGCAAACACAGGGATTAAAACACATTAAAACAAAGAAAAAGAAAGAGAGAGAATAAATGAGAGAGCTCAAATGAGAGAAAGTGAGAAAGAGAGATACACAAAGACATAGAGGCAATAAATGAGTTGAAATGCTCCCTGCTCTAATATATGATTAAAGTTACTTCCAGCAGTGCTCGGTCTCCTGTCTTTTTCATTGAATTAAGGTATTTATTTATCTGATTTCAAAATAAATATGATTCTAGTGCACATCCAATGACAGTGAAAGCATAATAATGGCAACATCATGACCTCATTCTTCACCCAGAAAATTTCTCAATTATTTCTTCACTGTTGAAATGTGATGTTGTTTGACAACAAAATTTTTACCAGGTAAGAGATTGTGGCATTCTCCAGGTCAATACAGAATCTTGATAAGATCATTAACAGTGCTGGTGGACTAGTGCTTCTGTCCCCAGGTACCTCACAGAAATCCTGATAGAAGGCGAATAAGATAAAAAAAAACAGTATGAGCTCCAATGGTGGTCCCATGAGGAAATTCATTACATTTCATATGCATAAAATTATGTCGTAAATTATGTGACATCTGTCACAGAAAAGAAAAGGCACGAACACTTCATTGAGATTTTAACCTTTCGCTACCCAGATCAGAAGATTTCACAGTCAAACGGCCTGCTGTATGGAAAAGTCTCCATGCCTTTGGTAATGTTGCATGCACATGCAATAGTACCGACAATACATACACTGAAAGTATTTCTTACAAAACAATACAAAGGGTCATATTTAAAAAGTTTCCATGTGGAATTTCATGACAATAATCCCATTAATATATGAGTTTATGATGTCCTTTGTGCCAGCCCAAAACTGCTGCATTTCCCCCACCTCACACACAGCCTTGCTAACTAGACTCGGTGTATAAAATATCTTGAGCTACCGGCATTTGTTTAACTTTTATAGCATACATGACGTTATTTCTGATCTAAGAATCACATAGCTCTGGAGAAGATTACCTCAATGGTACACAGCCATCCTCAAATTTCTAAGAAAGATCTGTGATCACATTACCTTTGACTCTTATTTCAAAGCCTGAAGTTTATGTGCTCTTTGAGTATTAGAAAATCTTCACATTTAATGCGATAGTAAACCTACAATATTAAATTCCTTCACTGAAGATTTGAATGAGGAATGCCATGAACTTATTAAAAAGATGATAAATAAGAGAATTTATATTCTTCCACGCCACTAATTTTGTAAATATAACTAATTTTATATCTAACTCAACACTTTGAAGATGCAGATGGACTCAACTTACATTGCATGTAGTGCACACATGCTTCAGAAATGCAACAACCAGTCCTTCTCGCACATCCTGGCTGCAAAATGGACCTCTGAAGTATGGCTTCATAGCAAATGTGATATCCGGAGCAATGAAAGCCTGGAACATACACATGCGTGTAAGAGCAAATACCATTCTTGAAAGGCAATATTGCGGCTCAAAATTCATATTTATGCCCCGTTAAATCTCTACATCTGGCTTTCTTGGGCAACAGGTAGAATGCGTATATCCGCCAACTTGGCTGTCCGGACCCACGCACCACCATGGCGACTGTCGCATTGATTTTGATTTGTTAGCTGATTTCCACTGCGAACACGAGGCATCGCGAACCTACCAGCGGCGAGCTAAAAATAGTTCACTACAGTAAACAATGGCACGTGTGTACATGCATATGGGAGATGTTCGGTCTATTCTTTCACTTTCTTTCCCTTGTTTACATGGTTGGTAGGGAATCTGACCAGACTTGGATCCATCCTTTCCACCCCTGTCGTAACAGTCAACTGCAATGCAACCATCAGGCATTTTAACCACTTAGACATATCTCGAAGTTACACCCATCAGCTGATCCAACGGCCATCTTGTGTGTCGGAAGAACAAAACAAAAACACCCTGTGACGTCATGCGCGTTCTACCTATAGCTTACTATGTGAAATACTAATGTCAAATACCATCACCGTAACAAAGCCCACATAGGAATAGGCTGGATCTGAAATACTACTTGACACACCTTGTTTATGTATTTAACCCTTCTTAATTCCTTCACCTTCACATGAAAAATGGAAAAAGATGAAATTAAAATGTCTTCAATTCAACCACTATTCATTTGCTACAAAGGAAGTTGCTGACATTGTTTGTTCAGACTGAAAAAACGTCCTGTATACTGCATTAATTGTTGAATACAAATACATGGATAGGACATCTAACAAGTTGTTGCTTTACAATCTCTGTCACAGATGAACAGTTTTAATAATACCTCATTTTTGATCTTCAGACAGGACTTAAATCAATCCTTTTCAATACAACTTCATAACAAAACCATCAAGTAACAGTTGAAAACAAGATTCTGGGAAAAACCCAGCTAGCCGAATGCAGGCCAATCATCACGGAGAGTGGTGAGTAAAGACGATTGCGGCATACAATAGACTATGAATAAAGCTCAGACCAATCATATCAACTGACTAGTATGAAAACCAATGTTTGTTTCAGTTTATAGTTAGGTTATGATTACAGAGCTCGGGAATTTTTGGTAAACCTGTTGAAGCCTATTCACACACCCATAATAATACAAAAAGCTCCACAAAAGTTACCTTTAAAATGTTTCATGGTTCACTGACTAAAATGAAATCTCTGTATTTTACAAAATTAAACTCTCCGAGTCTGGCATAATGACAATAATGATAATACAAAGCATTCATACAGCTCTCCATCCTGTTAATGACCAGTCACTAAGGGCTCTAAAAACCAGTTGTACCATGTTTAGCAATTACAACAGCAGTGTCTCACCTGAAGATTACCTAGCACAGATTTGATCTGTTCAACAACAGAACTTTGCATATTGGCCAGCAAATCTGCTAATCTTGCACTGTGATCCTGCTTGCCTACAAGTCTTGGTGCAGCAAGATTTTGCCGAATGTCGGTGAGGCAATCTGACCAAAAATGCAAAAGCAATAAAGAATCTCACCGCCTGCTGAGAAGCACTCATAATGATGATAGTTCTGCCACTGTACTTAAAGTGATATGGTTGACTGATTATTTCTTTCAGAATTCTGAACACATGTGCAGATGCAACCTGTTTATTTTAAAAGTTTTTTTTTTTAACAACAATTATTATTGAACTAGCCACCATGCCATTAAAGAACTTTACTAGTACTCTTCAGTCATTATTAAGGTGTCCATACTCACCAGCAAAGTGTTGTTTTAATGACTGTAGATAATGAGCCACTCGATCTTTTGCACCCTTTGACACAATTTCAGTTCCAGCTCTGGTGATGAGAGTAAAATAAATGAAAACTGCCTAAGATAATTACGGTTTCATTTGTTCATTGTAGTTCAGGCTGTAAACCCTTCACAGTGTAAAACATATTGAATACTCAGCTGTCTTGATAAATGTTACGAGATTAGTTTCTGATAATTACATTCAATGAACGTAAAACATGATAATGATGAAAAGGTACACAGGTGGGTCATCATCCACTTGCGAAGGGGATGCATTGTTACAAATTCAATGCAAAGAAATAGACCACTTCAATACAAAAAAAACTATTATAAGTGGCCTTCATAATATGACTGACTAAACAGGGATGCCAAATGATTTTTGCAAAAAACCCCTGAAATATGAATGTGTCATCATGTTTCACCAAGACAAACATTTTTTTAAATAGTTCTTAAATAATCACTAACACACAAAATACAATTAAATACACAGGACTGACCGAAAAACCGGAGAAACCTGACTTTTGGCATCCCTGACTAAAGGTCATCTAAGACAATTTTCATGTTTTGATACACACATATAAAACAGGATATTTCAATAGTTAAAATTATACAACTGAGAAATGAGAATGAAAGTTTAACCTGCTTAATTAAGACAGAAGACAGTTACCTGGAAAAGTCTGTGTCTGGGAGTAGCTTATTCATGGCCTGCAATCTACGGTGAAAGCGATCCAATGCTCTCACCAAAATGGTGTTATCTCCTGTCTCTTTCTGTCATGAGATACAAGGTCCCAAAAATCAAATCACAAATCACATAATGTGCTGCATGTTTTAAAAATATCCCATAGGGATGGAAATCACAGGGAGTGCAACCCTGTGTCATAACATTATCCAAATCAGTCTTTATCATCGGTGCCAGCAACGGAGCCATCTGAAACCTGAAAATCACTTTGACCAAATCCGCCAAACCTGAAGTCACAAGCACTGAGCAACGTAGTGATAAGCCAACAGACCTATCAACTAAATGACACCTAAATCGCGTACACCAATGCCGTACAAAGGCAATTTTCAAATACATGTATCAGAGAATAAAACAGTTTACATGCCACAATAACGTACCACAATTACTAAGTATTGGTGCATACCTATAACTTTCCTTGTTCATTTAAAATGTGTGACAGCAGCAGTTTTTTTGTTTTATAGGATGAAGATTAAAAAACTAGATCTAGTTATATCTGAATGTGGGAAAAATTCTCCAACAAGTTTGTAAAACACATCACAAACACCCAGCGGACAATACATGTAACCATGGCTTTTGTGAATGTTTATTAATTATATTTGTGTCCCTTGAGCCAGTAAAATAGATCCTGTTGTCTCCCTGTCAATTCAACACAGCTAAGCTGAGTTTTCCTTTGTACGGAAATTGAAACGGCAACGGAAACGTCAAAACCCATCAAGTAGTGAAACAGAACTACATGTACGTTTACTTCATGGAGGTTTGACGGTTTTGTTTCCGTATACATGAAAACAAGGCTTAAGCAATATGCCGTTGCTTGACTCGCACTGCTTACGACCCTCGTGGTTATAATGGAAGCATCAGATCTATAGGCCTCAGTCACGCTTGATGTATCAATACCCTTTATTGGACTGAATGAAGTGAAATCCGGCGATGCCGATGATATTGATGCCGGAAAACTAAAAAATAGGTAGAACAATCTGAAGCGCGCCCCCTTCAGGTCGTTATAAACTAAAGCATCTGTGATCGGGTTGATCTAGTAAATGATTAGTAGCTGTATAACGTGTATCGGTACAGGTCTAGGGGGCATGCTGGGACCTTGACCTAGATTCTAGGTTTTTGCGTAACAGTAATAACACGTCGAATCAGTCCGCACAACACGTTCACAGTAAACACGGAACCAAGCAATCGGGTATTCCAAACAAACGCATCTAGCGTCAATCGATAATCAAAGTTCGTAGATCTACCACTGCAGGAGAGTAAAGCATTAATTCTGGCGTAGGCCTGACACACGAGCTGAAGTCAGCGCAACACGTCATAATACACGTTCACTCAAACGGTACGCGGAACAAGCGGGTCTTGACCGGACACAATGCGTGACCCTTCTGTCACTTTTAAGTTCGCGTTATTGTCACCGCGATGAGGAGCTGTTGATGCATGTGAAGCGCTCGGTCTAAAACAGCGAATCAGCCAGAACACGACGGTAATAGGCGCAAAGTAGGATGGTATTTCGAACACACATTTGCTGTTTTGTGTTTTGAATAACCAGGTGTTTTTTTTCAATTCTTCACATCGCCAAACCGGAAAAACATTTGTGGAGACATAGCGAAACCGGAAATCCGGTATATACCGGAGGTCTGGCACCCATGGTCTTTATGCTCTTCAAATATTATGGTATTAAACTAACAATTTTATAGATTTACAGACAGCAAAATGCTTGCCAATGTAATTAAAATATGTATCTAGTATACCCGTTCTTATGGGAGTTCACAAAGCAGAGCAGAATGTACAGACAACGATTCTTCAGCTGCATAGCAAGATTCAGTGCTCACCAAGAATTTTGTTCACTGGATGCACACGTTATGATGTACCATTCATAACATGTGCATCCAGTGAAGCCTAATCTCTGTTGTAAGCTAAAAGTTCATTATTTGCACATTTTGTCAAATATTCTTTGACTGCGCCCAATTACATATTCTTATACAACCCACTTGGTCGACAACCACATTTCACTCCAGGCCAAATTTCAGAAGTTTGTTGGTAGTTTTTGAATCTATTCGTAACAGAAGTGTCTTCTTGTATTTTAATAATGATGGATATACCAAATGATATGAAAGAATCTTTTTCATGACTGGTGTCCAAACAACCCCTTTCAAAGTTTAAGTAACAGAGTCTACACAAATCACATAAAATTTAAGCAACACAAATCACATTCCACATTGTGCTGCTAATCAGAACTATCTGTTTACAATCTTGACAAGAGTATTTTGTAAGTACACAAACCTCCAACTGAACTCGTTGCCGCACATAGTTGAAGTATTGTTCCATCAATTCATTGACAAACAGAACAAGTTTTCTCAAGGCAATAACATCAAGGGACTCACTGAAAGATAATATGTTTAAATGATAAAGTGCATACATTAATTTAAATGTTAATGTTTAATAAAGAAATCATGTATAAACTGTGCCAAACCTTTCATAGGCAGTCCAGGACAAACTTAATTCTTGTTACAGATTCTTTGCATTACTTATTTAACTTAGGAGATAAAAAGCAAAACATATAAGTTTGATTGGGTATATGCAGATAGTTACCACAACTTGTCCTGGTTTCATCCCATATGAGCATGACCCTTATCCCGGAGATAGATTATCATATCTTGGCCTCGTGGAATGAGGTAAACAGATATCTCAGGCACTTTGATGAGGATAAAATAGCACATACACTAATTTCTAATACATTTCAGTGGGAAAGAAGTAATAAACAAACTTACTCTGAGTGAGACCTGTTCATAAACATATCATTGTAAGATGCTATGACTAGACAAATGTTGCTGAGGAACCCATTGCACCCAGAGTCAACAAATTCCAGGATATCCTGAAAAGTAAAAAAGGACATTTTCATTTCCAATTTCCATGATAAATACCCATTTATACTGCTTTCCATTTGTGTAATAATATTGATACCATCACAAAGTGTCACTACACTAAACTGTCAGCGTACCGAATTTTTTGTGAACTACAACAATTACACTGTTCTTGCATTGCAAGACAGTGGCATCTATGTAAATCACACTTTGATAAACCGAATATCTTTTAAATAGAAGTAATTTCAAAGTCTGTTTTTTTTGTCTCTTCTTTATCTCTATTAACCTTTCTTACATAATTCGTATTCAGGCTTATCAATTTCCAATAATTTGAAGTCATCAAGTTAGCTCACCGCAATGCAACTTAGAATTTCCTGCCCGCTGAATACCTTAGTACCTACAAAAGCCCGGCTCAAACACTTTTAGCGCCAGTGATCCAGAGGAGGGAATGGTTAGGGTAATGTCATACAGAGAGCAGGGTTGCAATAGGGCGTGAAACGGGAGGGTGGGGATGAATAGGGTATTGTTGCACTGCATAATGGTAATTCCTTGATAGCAAGGTCCATCAACAACTGGGAGAATGCAGTAGGCCTACAGTCTCGTATCTGAACATCATACTTGAGGGCATGGCTTTATCAATTGATGACATCACCAGTACGCCTACTACATAGTACATGTACCCTGTTTACACAATACACACAGCGAAGTCAAAGACAAACAACAGTTTGGCTGGCCAGAACTACTAGACCTAAGCCATTCATGCTGCTTTCTTGTTTTGCCACCATGGTACAGACACTTCTAAAAAAAAAAAATTAATCAAAAGATCTTATACAAGTGCCTGTGCCGTTTTTTTGGAAGGGGGGGGGGGTCCTACAAGAAGGGATGTAATTAGCTGTATGGTATTGGGCAAACAGCACAATAATGATTATTTCTCTGTCCAGAGGTAAATCGAACTCTGGTAAATTGAAGTCTAATCCATTTCCAGACGACTTCGAATTATGTGGACTCCATCGTATTTGTCGTAAGACTCGCAAACTGGTGTTATGTGAATGATAAGAAACTTCCTGAAAATGAAAGACTTTAGTCTTCAGAAGAAAATATTGTATGATTATCATATAATTATCTGCATTTTACTCACCATTCCAGCATTCATATATGCCTGCGCAGGTCGTGCCTCTGGCCCTGGGCTCAGCTCGCCAGAATAAAGCTTTATCTGCTTCTCAAGCTCTCCCAGGTCTTCGTCCAGTTTGTGCTTGGCACTAGAGGGAGTCAAAGGTATAAATTCTGACTTTTAACATGCATGAAGTGTATACCATTTTTGGGTCAATTCATACAATCTAGCACCAAAGTGTGTAAGATCAATCTGAATATCATGAATGAGAAATACATATTTATATTTAAACAAACCCCATCATGTAGTTTGTGAATGTCTGAAAATTGACTTTCAGTTTCATGATATTACTTTACATCTCTTTTCCTAATCATAAAACGATCTTTTGTTCCTTTTTAATTGCCAGGAAAATGCTGTTTTTTTGCTTTTCTTTAATGAATGGCAGATTTCTTCTACTCTACTTGCACTTTAAAGTTTAAAGAGCCATGCAAGACTAACAGAAACACTCAATTTCTAGACAGGCAGTCCATAAGGGACTTACAGTCTGCCAGCAGAGCACAGCAAAACAAAGCAGAGCAGAGCAGTATGAAATAGCCAGACTTTTCTTCCTGCCCGACTTTGAGAGGTTGTATAGGCCTACTCATCAAGTGACAACAGTTCAGCAGTCACTTCAGTGGGCCCTGGCGTAGGCCTACTTGAGAAAGGTTCACCATTCTCCTGCAGGCTGAACCCACAAGCCTTCAGCTCTGCTCTGCTGACATTCTGTAAAGGGCCTTTAGAATCTTTGTACTCACTGTGACAAAAACTCATCACATAAAGATTCTGCTGGCTCTCCTAATTGTAGCAACAGGTCAACACATTCAGTTAACTGTTTTGCTGTAGACTGAGAACAATTCTCCAAATAAGTATCTCTTGAAAAACAATGTATAGGCAATTCAGCACACATGTACAGGGACCCAAATTAAGCAACAGCACTTGTACTAATTTCAAAAAGATAGTGCCACTACCAGCCATATAATTGTCTTATTGTTATTGCTGCAGGTATACTAATATACAATTATATTGTGAAAATGATAGATCCGTCATAGGATATGTGATTCAAATCAAACAGTCCATAAATGTAAACAGACAGAAAAGTAAAGATGTTTAGCCCTACAATTTCTTTTCAAGATGTGAATTATTTTGGTTTGGTGAAAAAAGTACAGTACTATAATAATTCATGGTGTCCAGATTTTTTTTAGTTAACTTACCTCTTTCTGTCTAAATCGTTCCATCAGTTTGGCTCGTAGCTGTTTGATGATAGCTTTACAGTCTGTGTGTATGCCTTGAAAGCTTGGCATATGTTCGTACTGATGTAAAACCCTTTGCGCCTTAGTGTAGTATCTTTGATTTCAAATATATGAAATGGGATTAAAATAAAAAAAATGTTGATAACCTCTTATGACATCGATCATCTTAACCATGAAGAAATTTAGGTATCTTTTGGCAGACACTCAGACAGATGTCCACCTCAGAACTGCATTAAATGCTATTTCGAATCTGAATCTAATGTGCAAATACCTACTGTGTGAAGGCACACAATATTGCAAGAAAGTGGACAACTGCCGATAAAGAGTCTCTGAGACAGAGCTGCAACACAGTAATGTTTAACTAACTATGAGTCCACTTTTACTTTTGAGTTTCTATGCTTATGACTAAAAAACACAGCATGAATCATATAAACCATACCGTGCTCAATAATATTTTACAAACAAGACCGTGCGTATTTATCACCACTGACCAAACAGGAACATTCCATCCTGTGTCTACATCTTACAGTTATGCTAAGAAATAATCCATCCTTGTATGTATATAAATGCATAAAATACAAACCTCACAGCCTGAATGTATGCTTCCATTTCTATGCATTTATTTAAGCGAGCTGGCAGTTCAAATAAAAACTGGAGCTTTTTTAGTAATGAGTGAACCCCTGCCAGTTTTGTGATTTGCTGCCGCCTATCCTGAAGTGTGCTGCTAATACTGGCAGAAAATTCAGTGATCGCCGACATATTACTTGCCAGGTGGTCCATCTCATCTTCCATCTTGCGGAAATCATTCTTCATCTGTTGAAATTCACAAAATTTGAATTGCTTAACAATGTATGAATAATGCTAAAGATGATACTAAGAGAGTCAGTGTGCACAATATTCTTCAGTACGTACTTGCAAATTGTTATCTGATTTGATTTGAGAAAGTTGGAAGAGAAAAAAAATGACTGTCTTTGTATTCAAAAGTATATTCAGGCTCCAGCAAATACCTACAAATCCACATCAAAAGAACTACAAAAACATTAAAACTCACAAACTACAAACTTGGTTTGACTCCAGCAAAACCAATAGAATGTGGCAGACATAATATATCAGTGAAACTGCTCCTTCTTTTGGTTTTGTCAGTTATCCTTCCAGGAGAAAGGATGGACTGAGCCAGAGCCAGATCAGTATATACAATATACGATATACAATAACAATGAAATAAAAAGAGATCTCTAGATTAATCATCAGCAAAGTCAACTACAGAAATTTAGCGTACCAATTCACAATTTACCTTTCTGATTGTATCTGTGGCACTGATAAATTTATTGTAGTTTTCGTAAACCAGGGTCTGCATGTCACTATCCAGACCTTTAATGTCTCGAACCATTTTCTGCTCTTCATCCATCAGCTCAGTAAGTGAACGTTCCTTTGAACAGAAAGAATGATACATATATAATATACTCTTTATGATGCAGCTCTGCTTTAAAGGTGATCAATAAGATTATTCACATTATATCCCTTCCGTCACTGTTTATTCTAGGTGCCAGAATGCATTGATTTCAAATTCCTAGATATGGGTGGACCCATGGACTTGAGTTTGAGTTTGAAGAAAGCATGTCAACTCAATAACGGTCACACTGTGCTAGGGAAGAAGCAAGACGATAGACAGAATATAATAGAATGATAGGTCAAGACCCTATCAGAAGAGCCCACCAACCACATGGAAAAGTAATCACTCTGAAATAAACACAGTTTCTGCAAATACAAAACCTCTATATAGAAGTATTTGCCTCTAATATATATGCAAAGCCATTTTCATGGACTTTTCAAGCCAGACAAACAATGCACTTGATAAAAAAAAAAAACGGATCCCAAACTCTTCCTTCAATATTGGTGGCTGAAGTAATACAAAGAAACTTGGGCAGAATGCTAAGAAAACAAGTACCAGAATGAAACTTTGGAGTTCTTGACTTGAGTTAAACTCCAAGATGGCACAAAGTAAACATTAGATTGCAGACTTAGTTTCAGTTGTCTTGAGGTATCAAGTCATCACTCCTGTCAGCCCAATTACCAGAAAAAAAAAAGATATGAAAGAAAAGTGCATTAATGAAGACAACATATTAAGATGGGCTTAGTTCAAAATAATTTTTTTTTTGATAAACTAATCTCATCTTGCATACCAACCTGAATCAACTTGGACAAGTAAATCTGCGGCTGAAAGCTGGCTCCGTCCAGATTACATGGATCAGTTGATTGTGCAGTAACATGAAGTTCTGACATGACTTCCGCTGTCTCTCCATTTTCTAATCCATAATACATTTTCAAATCTCTCCTGTGCCTCCTTTCTTCATTTCCACCAGGATCTGTCATTAATTCAAATTTACTTCATAAAAATGAATTCACAACTTGACAATAAATGGTAAGTTTAGATTTACAGTATAGGAAGGATTTACAGTGATAATGCTTAATTTGCAGCCTATTCTCTCAATTTTCATATTGTATTATATAATTCTCATCAATCTGTTGACAAAACTATCAAAATTGAACTGCAAGGTAGTGAATTTCATGTGAGATTAAAACAATGAAATTCAGATTGATTCATCTGAATAGAAATTTAAGTCAATAACTTGAACAAGTCTGATCATTACAATAAAATTAGGATAGACATGGAAAAAATTTAACACCTTATCAGCATGAGCATCCTTCACATGGATTTTCATCAAAACCAAAAAAAAAAAAAAAACATGAACGCACTCTAAGAGTACTAAGACCACTAAGGAAAGACTGATGAGCCTAGATCATGTATGTTGTAATTCAGTAAGGGGCCATTCATAAAGTACTCGTCAGTGTAATTCTCTAACCCTCCAAGTGCTTTTCTCAAAATTTTACAGGAGAGCAAAAAAAAAAACAAAAGTATATAATATACATGTATTGTATTTCCTTCACTGGACATAATTGGGTCATTTTTCAACACATTAATCACAAAATCGTATCTTCAAAACGATGACAGCTATTTTTTGTGCCAAAATGTAGTATTAGACATGTTAAGTAGACTCTTATAGCTCTTACAAAATGTGAAGTTACACGGCTAAAGAATTACACCAATGATATAAAGGGTTGGGGTCTAGGAAGTGCACATATACCATTACTTCAATTATAGGGGAGGAGTACCCTATGAGTTACACAAATTCAGTCTCGCATCTATTTCATACAATCTGTGTGTTTTACTTACTACAAAATCATTCACTAGAGGACTAACTTGCCAGGGGGCGCTGCCCCCCCTGCAACCCCCACGCACGACTGCTTCTAAAGTCACATCCTTGAAATATCCTTATTGTGTGACTCGAACTCCTCCCAAATATAGTGATAAGTTAAAAAGCTTTTATTACATTTATGTTATGTTTTTTTTTTTTTTTTTAAAACAAAGTAAGTTGTTAGATTAGGCCTTATAATAAAATCATGGCTCTAAAGAAATCATCAAATAGGCCATGCAAAATGCCACCAAGTTTTCAGACCACCAAGGCCTTATCATGAACTTCACCATTCCAATGGCCGGAGTATGCCCGTACAAGAGGGGGAAGGTGTCCACAGCGTGTAAGCGCCTATGTATGAAGAATGGGGACATGCAAAGCTGCCAAAATTGAATGTACATACATAATGGATGGCTCCCAATGTGGTAACAAGGTTTATTTGACTTTCCACATTTATAGTTATGAGACACAGTATTGTAAGCAATCGGTTAGGTCAATTTACTTGTCCCCACATTCAAAGCAACAACAAGAACAAACAAAAATGTAATTTGCATTCGTCTTGTAATCTCGGCGCTTTTTCGGTAGTTCCCACCCCTCCCAGTTAACGAAAGGACTTCCAAATGCGTTCCATAGCCCGAGTGAAAACAATACATAGCTACCCTGGCGGCTTTCCCCGATATGTCAATCTGACTACTGCCCAGACGAACACTGGCCTACGGCCTCGATGATACAAACTGACTAGACCTTCACGTCGTTACATATCAATCTGACAATCGACTAATATAGCCTAGAGGTAAGTTGGGGTGGGAACTACCGAAAAAGCACCGTAATTGCCGTAATCTTTGCCTTTCTTCATCTGTCCGTAAAGTTTATGCACCATATACTCACAGACTGCAGTTGATAACTGAATTTTATGCACCAGTTTTTAATACATTCAAAATATTTGTATCTTTACAATAAACATTAAAAGTGTGAAATTACTGAAATGGCCCACCAGGTCCAGATAACTTGAAATCATGAAATGGGATAAGAAATTAAGATTAGGAAATAGGTTTAGGCTTTGGGATAAGGACAGGTTTAGGGTATTTGGACCGGGTGATCGGGTCGTACAGAACTCTGCCCAATGATGCAAATTATAATTCTTTTTTTAAAATCTATTTTCAATATTGTTTTATTTATATAACACACCGGCCTGTGGTTGAGACATTCTTCTCTCCGTTCGATCAGCCATCTTGTAAACAAGTTACCCGGAAGTGGTTGGATACCAAATCACCGTAATTAACCGATACGCGATGCTAGCAGTCAGAAGGTAAAACATAATGATGACTATTCAGTCTACAACAACGATGAATGATGGTTTTAGCCAGCCCAGAAAAAGTATTACTGTGCTTCCCATAGTAAAAACGTCCAGTTAGATAAGCTAGTCGGTGATTTTTGGTAAAGTGTGGCGATATAAGGGAGGCCACTCTTAAAGAGCGATTGCAAAACATTGGCACATGCCGATTGTTAAATGCTTTAGACCAAGGTAAGTTCTTTTTAAACGTCTCATGTTGAGGCGTGATAAGTTCTTGCAACCCATTACATCTTTTTGAGAAAATCTCGCATTGTGCTTATAGTAACTAGATCTAGATCTAGATTCCAGACTAGATCTGGCTGTGGTACGTACCGGTAGGCCTACCTGTCGTTGTTCAGGCTAAACTCTTAGGATTGTTGTTATAATTTTTTTATCGAAGTGTTTATCCGTCGATACCGACAGATAAAATTTCCCCTAGGATTTTTTTTTACGCTGTGGCTATTCTTACGGCAGCCTACCAACTGTTAGTCCATTGTCAGATTGATATGTAACGACGTGAGGGTCTAGAAATCTAGTCAGTTTGTATCATCGAGGCCGTAGGCCGATGTTCGTCTGGGCAGTAGTCAGATTGACATATCAGGGTGAGCCGCCGGGGTAGCTATGTATTGTTTTCACTCGTTAACTCTAAGAAGGACTTCCGAATGCATTCTATAGTCCGAGTGAAAACAATACATAGCTACCCCGGCGGCTCACCCTGATATGTCAGTCTGACTACTGCCCAGAAGAACATCGGCCTACGGCCTCGATGATACAAACTGACTAGACCCTCACGTCGTTACATATCAATCTGACAATGGACTAATATAGCCTAGGTAAGTTGGTAGGCTGCCGTAAGAATAGCCACAGCGTTTTTTTTATCCGTCAACATAAATTCTGTATTTGCGAGTCATCTCCCCTGATTTGAACCTTTCTCCGTCTTCCTCCCTTGTTCCGTTCATCCCGACGCGATCAACGTTCGTATTGCCACTATTGGGCGAGTGTTGAAAACGATATTGAAATTGGAGAGACTTGGAAATTTAATGATTAAATGGATACATACGAAGGTTCAGGTCTAATCCGTTGAACTTAATATGGGTTTCTTGGTTTGGTCATGCTTATTTAGTAAGACTTTCCTCACAATCAGTCAGGTTCCTCAGTAGTGTAGTGGTTAGCATCCCTGCCTGTAAATCAGGAGGTCGTGGTTCAATTCACAGCGCGGCGTTTTTTTTGTTTTCATTATAAGTTATATCTTTTTATTAGGCATCAATCTTTTTTTTTCTTAAACCCAAGAACAATAACGGAAGAAATCCAGTTTTGTTTTTTTTTGTATCTACACCTGTCAATCGGGGGACAGTGGTTCGCTTTCTCAGCAGGGTAGGGTTTTTTTTTTTTTTCTTTCCTTATAAAAGTCTTTTTATCTGTAATCAATCTGTTTGGTAATTTTTTAAACATCCAGTTTGCTTGTTTGTTTGTTGTTTTTTGTCATTAGTCAACTCGAGCTTTACCCGCCGATACTGTTGGCGGCCCAAGATCTGCCGATAGTGTTCCCGGATAAACCCAAGTATCCGCCGATAATATTGACGGATAAAGCTGGGCAGTATCCATCGATAATGTTGACGGATAAAGCTGGGCAGTATCCATCGATAATGTTGACGGATAAAGCAGTATCCGTCGATAATGTTGACAGATAAGGGCAGCCTTTTTTTATATATCGTTCAGTTTATCACTTTTTCCCAGCCTTGCCCATTTCCATGGTGGTAGCATGGTAAACAGTAAAAGTATTCTTATTTTTAGAGAATGTTGTTATAAGTACGTAAGTCCCTCAAGTTTTTTGCCCCAGAGGTAGCAGTTTGAAGCCTTTTATGACTCCAGTGGCAGTGCTAGAGTGTTCCTCACAAAACACTCCTTAAACACTGTTACAGTCTCTTAATTAATCAGCGTATTCTTTCAGATTTCCTTCTTGTTTTCCTCCTGTTTTTGGTTGAAAGGGCAGGGGGCAGGGTTAGGGATTCAGTAAGATTTAGGGTTCAAGTCAAGGACGGGTTTAGGGATAGGCCTACTTGTGCCCCTAGCGCAAAACGCTTTGGGTGCATGCAATCAGTACATAGGCCTACTTATAACAATAGCCATAAAGAACTACAAGAAAACAGATATATTTAGTAAACTTCAACCCTCTCTGCTGCAATAGGTGCACCATCACGGTGCCATGTTATCAACTAATCAAGCGTCTGCTGCACTCACCATGAAAATATGGATGGGCCAAGTCCACCATGCATGGCGGAAGCCGTGATTTCACAATTCAGGTCACTGTCTTCTTTGAGACATTACTAAATCTCTTCTAAATCAAAGGCATTTTGACAAGACCATGTCAACCAGATTATAAAGATGTAGATCTTCTGGAAGTTCACATACAGAGTTTAGTTTAGGTCTGGTTAAGTATGTATGGTGTGTCATTGTATCTTTTCAAATAATAAATACCAGTACTGTCGTGTCAGGACAAGTTATTGGATAGATTACTTGGTAGCATTTGGATTTCTTCGTATTTTCAAAATATTATAACCACAGAAAAACTGTGGGGTCACAGCAAGGCTATTTAAGCAATGTCAAAATTGGGCAAAAAGAAAAGTTGTATAGCAAAGCCTTATGTAAGAAATAATACTCTATTCTTACATAAACAATACCATGAAACGCAAACTAAAAAGAGGACAGAAAATGGCCGATATTTCGGCAACCGCCTGATTTCCCCTTTTTTCCCCTTGAGGAAGGTGGTTGCCGAAATATCGGCCAATTTCTGTCTTCTCATTTAGTTTGTGTTTCATTGTATCGTTTGGGTATTATTTCTTATGCGGGGCTTTGCTACATACAACTTTTTCTTTTTGCCCAATTTTGACATTTCGTATTTTCAATCATTATTCCCTGTGTAAAGAGTGTAAGCAAAGCCATTTTTCTACTCCACAGTAAAGAAAGAAAAACACTTTCCCAGGCAACACAGTGGCCAGAGACAATGTTTCTTTATGTATGCATAACTGCCAACCAAAAATATGTATAATAGGTTTGGGGGGGTTCCAGTATGCAAATATATTTTTGTTATCAAAAGTACATATAAAATATATTTGAAAAATTTCCCCATTTATTCAAGAAAAACACAAACTGACAAAGAGGAGGAAACAAAAACAATCTTGATCTAAAGCCTTAGAGCTAATAATTTAACAGGTCTTAGAGCCATAGTTGCAGATTTACCCTATCGTGCTCTGCCATACGGCGTGCGCCTGAATTCGTGATAACTTTGGGCCCTTGCCATCACCCGACTCAACCAAGCAACAGAAATGTTACATAATTACTTATTATGGCACACACCTTCACCTGTGTCTGTGCTCTTCAGCCTTTCACATGAGCACGAGTACGCAAGCACATGCAGGTTAGGTCATGCTCATTTGTATCGTAAACAAAGGCATTCAGTGAATTAGAACTGTGGACACAGTTTGTGTGGGTGAAATGGTTTCATTTTACAGTGTATTTCATTGCAGTATTACCCCCAAGTACAATATCTTCGGCTGTTTTAACCACTGGTAGATCTAGATCTAGATCGGCGGTCTTTAATAATTTGTCTAAAGGTAGGCTTATTGGTGGTCATGGGCAAACTAGGCTTTAGGCCTACATGTAACGTAAGTGACATTAAAAATCGAAATTGAGAGCCCGTGAGTTGGTAAACAATAGAGACCTACGAGAACTAGGTGGACATAGCTTATGAAGTGGCTTCAGTTCTAGCTCTACTAGAACCGTCATCTTTTATGCCTAACATGATTTACGATCATGGATAGATAAACTGAACCCTTCACTATCTAAATGATGAGGTCGTGTGTAGATATTTATGGCAAAACCTTGAAAGCTCATTTACATAAATCAACAAACTTGTCCACAAATATAATGAATTTTGGAAGTCATGAGTCAAATCGTCGTATCTTCCATATTTCACAATAACAGCACTGCAAGGACAATATGAAGTTGTGAATACTGAAAACAACTCATAGGCTAAGTTCTATCCTTTGGAAACAGAAACTGGTGATGAGGATATTAGCAGTGTTTGTTTCCTACTTCTTGAAAGAGAGAATAATATTCCGTTATGTGACCAAGTAAGGCAATGGCGTTTTCAGTGTGTGTGTGTGTGTGGCCGGGGGGGGGGGGGGGGATTGATAGCATGAGTCTGTTTTTGGGTTTTGAAAGTTAGCATTTCAGAGGATGCTGGTGACATCTTATCATTTGCTTTTGTGATAGCCAGGTTGAAGACCACCTAGGAACTATGATAACTGTTAAACCGAAATTGGCGGGACCATGGGTTTGTTTTTGGTTTAGGAAGAGTTTTGGTTTAGCGATAAGATGCTTGAAAGAGGCCGGTTTCAACAGAGGTAGCCCAAATCACTATCAAAATGAACAATGCAAGTGCACAGGCAAAACAGACTCAACATCTCCTTGCTTGCTCTGTGTTTTTGGATGGGCGATTGTCCAGGCCTAAGGACACACCAAACTGGATATGCAGGTGAATGTGGACTAAGTCTCGTAATAGAGAGACATGCAAGTGGATGGACAGTACAGAACTGCCGTCCTGCCAATCATGCTCCTGTTACTTGTTACTATACACAATGCAATGAAATACACTGTCCGTAGTCACTAGATTTGTCTTTCTGATGTCATCCATTTTACATGAAATTGAAAGGCACCCACACAATCCACCTAACATAACATCTGATGCTTTCTGATTTCGGACCAGCGAGATTATAGGCTTCCCTCCCTCTCCCCTTGTAGTGCTGCTGCTTCCATGTAGGCCTGTACTACCGGGCAGAATGAAGCATGCGCAGTTTTTGGGGAGGGGGGGGGGGTGGGAGTAGTGGGGTGATACGGTGACTTGACTCAACCTGTGACAAGTCACAGGACTGGCCACTGAATCCAGCAATTTTCTTTTCAGTTTAACAGTAGGGTTATTTCGGTTTAGGGCTAGTTTGTTCACAAAGATAAAGGGGAAAAAAATTGGGTATTCCTATTTTCCTTCGATTTACTGCTATTTTCGTTTTGGCCATTTTCATTTTAAGCGTTGTCCGCTGAATGTACAACACAAGGGCTATAAAAATAAAATTATGGGTGTAGCTTATTGATGATAAGATTAAGTATTCATTATTCATAGGATCACATGACAAGATTTTTTATTGTTTATGGTGCTAGGGCTCTCACTGAACTGCTTTCGTCACTTGATTATGATTATGGATAATAATGCCTTGCAAATAATTTTGATTTTAACCCCTTTTTTCTTCTCTTTACAGAAGGAAAAGAATCAGCTGTGTGGGGAAACATTCAAAATGAAAATCCAGACTCTGGCTCAGTTGAAAGAGCTACAGCGCTATCCTTCACAGATACGAAACATCTGTATTTTAGCACATGTAGATCATGGTAAGACGAGAGACAGTCCTTAAGAAACAAAACGTCAACTGCATGGTAAAGTGCAAAATATGTTATGGGGGAAATTTGTTTCATGATGGCACTGACAGTTACATCCTGAAGGGAAGAAATTGTTAGTTTTTGTTGAAAATATGAGCGGTCTGTGTTTGCCTTCTTGGGTTTGTTCATTCAAAAATAAGAATTTTTGGAAAAGTGAAGATGCATGAAAGTGCTACGTGAGTAGTTTTTTGGGTGGGGCATTCTTGAGGAAAATGAAGTAAATTAATGCTGTAATGGAAGCATTTGATACCTAATTTTTAGTCACAGGATTTGAGGATAAGAGATGCATGGATAGAAATAATTTTCAGTTTTTGCAATCAAATATAAATTTAAATGTGCCCTCTTTATGTTTGTGTCAACAGGAAAAACTACAATAGCAGATGCCCTTGTGGCTAGTAATGGTATAATCTCCAAGAGAAATGCTGGAAAGGTAATTTTTTTTAAAGTGATTATTTTCCACAATGGAGATAGTTACCTTGACATGTTGGAAAGAGTGCTGTTTGGTTTGTAAAGAAGTTTGTGGGGTGGGAAGAGAGATTTTACTACAGTTCTTATATTTCTGCATGGTGTTAATTAAGATCTTGAAACTTTGTTTACATTGCCATTTGGCATTCATAAATTTCGTTCCACAGTATGGTATTGGTAATTATGCCAAGCAACATCAAAAGAAGTTGTCACATGGTTTATGAGCATGAAATATATATACTGTCAACAAGAAGTTATTGTTAACAATTTCACATAGGTATAGGTATTGCAGGGTGTGCATGTGTTTTGAGCAAGAAGATTTGATAAATGTACTTTAAATTGTGGTGAAATACAGAGAAAAAAATAAGCATTCATTTAAAATAGCAAGGTCTTTAATTTTTTTTTTCATTTTCATTACACAGATCCGTTACATGGACAGTCGAATGGATGAGCAGGAGAGAGGAATTACCATGAAATCCAGTGCTATAACTTTGATATATGAGAAGCAGACACAAGGTCAGCTGTGTTTAAGCAATCAATTATAATATTTAAGTCTTGAAAATCGTAAAGTCTTCAGCGTCTTTTCTTTGAACTTAAAAGACACTTGCTGATCTTTTCTAGAAGCAATTTCTGAGGAATAAAGAAATAATTATTTATGCACACTGGTGTGTAATATGAGCTTTTAAATTGTGAAAAGTAGCACTCAAAAAAAAATTATATAACACAGAACTGACATACTACCTTGTCAGAAGAAAGCGTGGAAATGAGGGCATGCTGTTGATTAATAAATCCTAGGATGATTTTATAAGATTTGTAGTTGGTGCTATTTATCATTATGTTAAAGTTTTCTGGCTTTTGACTTAAATCCGAAGCAAGAAAAGTCACAAGTTATGTAAGGTATTTTTTTTTATCAATGAATCATTATAAAAGCAGTGTTTGATAATTCAGTATGGGTTTCTTGAGATGGCCTGTCAATCATTTTGAAGTATCTTAATTGTTCCATGTTAGTTTCACTGTCGTGTCTACATACTCTCCATTACAGATAGTGACTCCAATGCAAAGAAGTTTTTGATCAACTTAATTGACTCACCTGGTCATGTGGACTTTTCCAGTGAAGTGACCACTGCAGTCAGATTGTGTGATGGAGCTGTAGTGGTGGTAGATGTAGTGGAAGGGGTTTGTCCACAGGTTAGCTTGGTCAGATGTTCAATTTGATCACATTAGACTTTTTTTTTCATCATATGTTTTGTAGTTTTCTCATGAGAAAAGTTAAAGGCATCAAAATATAATTTCAGTTCATTTTGCCATAAGGAATAAATTTGTTTTTATTGTTCTTCTTGAACTGTAGTTGACTGTGTACCTACTTGTCTTGTGAGGAATCGTAATTTCATTATTGGACATGCCTGCAGGGAAATGCATGTAAATTCATTAGGATGTTACCCAACCAACTTTTGCTCTTTGAAGACAAGTCAAAAATATAAGCAGTAATGGTAATGTTTCAGCAGTTGTTGTCAGGGTTTAAGTGCTATAAATGCCGTGCTAGGTCACGACTTGCAAGGAGTTGATTTTTCACGGTCTCGTTGATTATAACCAGCGTAATTTGTCCTTGAACTGTTCTCGTGAACAGTTTGTTTTTGAAACACTTTTTCTTAGAGATGGAAAGAAAGTGGGGCGAGATAGAATAAATGGATAAGTTAGGAGTGACAGTGCAATTCTCGACCCCGTGATTTTGATGAACACTTAGAAGGGAAGAGAAGGGGTGAATAAGGATAGATAGTTTAAGACGCTTAGTCGCGTTCAGAAATTCGTACATAAAATGTAGAAAGCACGAGGGTTTAAAGATTTCAGTAATTGTTTTGACATTTTAAATTGACCTTGTCTGTTTTTAGTACAAGGCCGTGACCAACTCCCACGTAGAATATATTAATACTGCGAGATGAGCTCGCATGGATGCACCAATCAAATCTAGGGATTTGGACGGTAGTTTGCAGGTGGCTGCACAGTATAAAAGTGTAGCCATACCTATGTCCATTACTCCATACAGAAAACTCCAATCTGTGCAGGCGTCGACACGATTCTGCCTGAAGAATCCTAAGTCTGTTCGATATCATGTCTAGTCCACTATAGACATTTGAGATGAAGCCATATGCTTGAATGAGATATGCCCACTGCTATTGTCCACTGTTCCCTGGTTGTTTCTAACACCAGGGACCAAGCGTAAGTGTTTGTCCATTGATGACTCAACAATGAACGAGGAGCTGAACATAAGTTATCCACTAGGACAGAATTGCCGCATATACTAGGAATGCTACCCAAGAATGCGAGACAAAGATTTATATTGACTTGCAATTAGTATGAATGTATGGCATAGGCATCTGTGAATTGGGATTGATTTGTCTGGATGAGGCTGGGAATTGCCAGCCCATCCTAGAGTAGATATCTAGACTTAACTACGTCAGTTTATATTGACGAGCTCGATCCATTATAAGCGGTAGGCACAAATAGCTGCGATGACATCGTCGCCAGAGCCCATATTAGTATACTGATTGATATATAGTAGGCAGACCAGATCTGAGAGATATATAATTAGTACTTAAATTGTTAGTGAGTCAGAATTATCATAATATTATAGGAATCTAGAGAAGACTTCTAGTGACATATTATTGAATTTAGATTTGATGCTGCTGATGTTGTCTTTACTATGTAATAGATCTAGACAAAATTGTTAGGGTAATTAATGTAATTAAATTTGTGGCCCTGCAGGTCTGTTTATGAAACTTATTCAGATTGTTCTTAGTGTGTGGCATGGTACGAAAGATTAAATATTAAATACCTCTCGATTTAAATGCAGTCATAATACCATCATTGAGAAGACCCTCTTCATAACAGCTAGAGGGGACTTTAGTCGAGTCTAGTAACACTGGAGGGCACTATCACCCAGTCCAGATTCGTAACAGTTGTAATTCATTTGTGCCATTTATTTCACTGCTAAATCAATAACTACATAATAATAGTGCGGCTGTCTTATTTCTGTGAAATCGCTTTGCAGACACACGCTGTGTTGAGGCAGGCTTGGCTTGAGGGAATTCGCCCTGTTCTAGTATTAAATAAATTGGATCGCTTGATATCCCAGCTGAAGATGACACCACTTGAAGCATATTACCAGCTCATTCAAATTCTTGAACAGGTGAGACTGGTTCTCTTGGGAAATTTTGAGATTTCTGTCATGACACTACCCCTGAAAATGCGATTTCCTGAACTTACAGATAACATTAAAATTCATTTGCAGCATCTGATGCAGTTGCTACATCTGAAATCAAAATTACAAAGAAACACAACAGCTAAGTGCATCAGCAGTCTCTATGATTGTGAAGGACCAGCAGCAAGTGAAGCATGCACATCATCATTGCTGCAGTCTGATAGAATGTGATTAGTGTGAATATTAATTGAAATGAACAAATTTCATTGGTGATTGTATTTCATTATTAAAGTTATATAACAATGCAATAGTTTATCTCAAGCTCATACTAAAATTTGTCCTAGAAATATATGACAAGTATCTCCTGAATATGAAAGTATGAAGGGTACAGTTTTATGATCAGTGGCACCACAGCCCCCCCAACCTCTGCTTTTTTGTTTATAATTACAGGTGAACTTGATAACTAATCAGCTGTTTGTATCAGAAGCTATGGAGAAAACATCTATGGTATGTAGTCATAGATTAAGACATGTTTTAGGATTTTTGTATCACAGATTTGCTATGTTATTTTCAAGAAAGTGACGAAATATTAGAAAAACTGTGGGGTCGCAGCAAGGCTATAGGCAATATTTTTTGTTCTGTTGTTTTTTCGTTTTTTTTTTCCCTTGAAAAAGGCTGTTGCTGAAATATCGGCTATTTTCTGTCTTCCCTTTTGGTTTGCATTTCATTACATCATTTGGGTATTGTTTCTTATGCAAGGCTTTGCTACACACTTTTTCTTTTTGCCAAATTTTGACGGTATTTTCAAGACGATTTTATATTTTAAAAAAAATGTTATTATAAGATGGTCATATGATAAACAGGTTAATTTAGTGAAACACTATTGACAGCACTGATAAAGTAATCTCTGTCAGCATAATATTTACTGATGAATAACATGCATAAAGCCTTTGGCCTTCAGTTTTTCATAATTTTGACAAGCTTATCCCCTTACCGCTCCTTACTGTAACCATATGTACGAGTACATCAGCAGTAAAATATAGTAACATTAGACCAGTGGAAGAACCACTCTGATCTGTGCAGACTTCTTTGAGAAGGCATAAATAATTAATGACTGTGTGGCGCAAGATGAAAGAAAGCCATGCACAAACAACAAACTGATTAATGTGTGAACGAAAGATGGGGATTTGTCAGATCCATTTCTCTTAATTTGTTTCTGGAGCAAAGAAAGATTAAATTGAGTCTTTTTTTTTTATATTACAGGTATAGTCTTTTGTTTTTTCACTTGTTTGTTTGTTTTTATGAATTTGCTTCTGCCTCTATGCATGACACTGCCTTGTATTTTTTTAACAGGAAACAGATAAGACAGAAAACAGCGAGACACAGAGTGGGGAGTCAAATGTGGGTACACTTGAATGTAGAACAGTTTGGTGTGTGATCTCATGTGGACCAATCTGTCTTCAAACTGAACTTTTAAAAAAAAAATTTTTAATTGAAATTGGGGCTAGGTTTCATCTGAAAAAAGTTGACAGTTTGTGCTTTATTTAAATAATGGAGAAGGGTGTTTGACTTATTCAGGTTAAAGTTGCCAGAAATTTATTATCTTTAGTGCAGCTGCAAGTGGGAAACAAAAATATAATGAGTGCACCTGTTATGCAAACCCAATTAGTTTAGTGTAGATATCAGGCTTTGAAGTATATAGTTTCATTTTCAGTTTGTCTTGCCCCAAAAACTAATGTCACAAATATGTTGAAATCACTGACCATGCCATTTAGTATTTATAATTATAATTGTTTTTAAGCTTTGCTGTTACATCAACCCCTGTAGTTTCCCAAAACTTAAATGCTTTTTGTTTCTTACAAGACAATTTACAACAGAGCAAGAGTCCCATACATGATGTGTGTATTCATTCACTGCACTGTGTAAGAAGTATAATGACAACATTGAAAAGTAAAATAAGAATAGCCATTTTATGGCAATTTAAATGGGATGGCTAGTAGAATATGTGGGGGCCTCGTTCACAAGCAAGATATCCGGGAGTGATCATAATTTATTTTTTTTCCCTGGCAAGAAGAAGTTTAAGGCATTTTTGTTTTCGCTTTTAAACTGGCATTTTAAATATATTATGGACCATCATAGAGAACAATGTTTGAAGTGTGTGTACACAGCCAGGGTTATATGATTTAAGCATCTTGAGCTCTCCACGTTTTTTTTTGTTGTTGTTACTTTGGTTTGTCTTGAATTTTGTATTCTACTCTTTGATCTTTTGCAAATTTTTATAAAAATAGATTATATACAGAAATATTCAAGTTGTTACTTGTTGATACTTTTAGAATTCAGCACCTCATTGTTTATCTTTCTCTCTCTCTGTCTCTTTCATCTTCCAGTCTTACGATTGGACAGTCATAGAAGATGAAGAAGACCACAAGAACATTTACTTTTCACCAGAGCTAGGCAATGTAGTCTTTGCCAGTGCCATTGATGGCTGGGGATTTACGTAAGTTCAAAGAGTGTTGTTATAAGTATGTATGTCCCCCATGTTTTTTGCGCTAGGGGTTCGTATTTTAAATACTTTTGTGACTTCAGGGCTAGAGAGCTCATCCGGAAATGCTCCCAACAACAGCTTTAATGACAATTATGATTAAATTTCTTTCAGATTTGTTTTTTTTTTTTTTGCTCCCGTTTTTTGGTTGAAAGAGTACGGGCAGGGTTTGGGAATGCAATAAGATTAGGGTTGAGGACAAGAATGGGGTTGGGGATTGCAAATATACATACGTGCACCTAGTGCTAAATGTTTTGGGTGCTTATGTACTTATAACAGCAGCCAAGTTCTAATGTCTATTTCTACACAGCTAGTTGCAATTTTCAGCGTTGGAATTGGATCTGAAGAGAGAGACATTGATATTATTTTTGTTGAAATCATAGGATAGAAGGAATATTTTTAGTGCTACTGTTTTTGTAGTTTTTCTAGTCATAGCACCAGGAAGAATTTAAGTGTCACATGCATTAGACAAAGATGCCAAAAGCAGTATGTTTATGTCATGTTAAAAATAAAAAGAATGATTACAACTTTTCACTTTGTGTTTTATTTCTCATGATTCTTTCAGGATGGGTGATTTTGCTCGTATGTATGCAGCAAAACTTGGGGTGAAGGAACAGATTCTTAACAAGTCATTATGGGGAGATTACTATATAAATATGAAAGCAAAACGTATATTAAAGGGGGCTCAGGTGAGTTTGGCCATTTTAATTTACTATATTTTAACAGTTTGATCATTTATGGGATTACTAATGCGTGTATTTGCATTTTGACCCTCGACAGTGCGTGAATTTTTAGGAGAAATTTCAGGATCTTGTCTTTGGATCGTGATGATTAAATAAATGATTGGGCGGGTGAATGTTGGTGTGAGTCCATTGCCAATCATTTTTTTTCCATGGGTGGTTAACAAAGGCTTATAACTAAACAATTTACTCTTTAAAAATATTGGTCTTAACTTTGCTTTAGGATTAACAATTTTGTACTGTGAATTGCCTTATGGCCCAGCATCCTAGCTTGCATTCTGTCAAATAGCCTTGTAGGCAAGTTTAGCTGTGTGGGTTTGAAATGTGTGTGTAAAGTGTCTGTATTTCTACTTCAAATTCTTCATAATTTCAGTCCAAAGGGAAAAAGCCTCTGTTTGTGCAGTTTGCTTTGGATAACATTTGGGCAGCATATGATGCAGTTCTTGAACAAAGGTAAATGCCATTACTATCATATGAAACTGATAATTTGTAATATGTTATGTACAATAAAATAGGAGGGCTTAATCAAGGCTGACCCTAAAGGGATTTTCACCTGCCCTCAGCCTGTGTATAGTTATGAATACATAAAACAGTGAAATATGGAAGTTTACTGATGGGATCAGGCCTGTCAAATAGTTTCAGTCCATTTTCAGCCTTATGAAGGTTTTACAGTTCCCAGCAATGATATAAAGAATAAACATTGCAATGCTACTTGATACAGTCAGTTTGACACTTACTTGAGAACAAAACATCATGCATATTGCAGATGTTATTACTCATTCATGATCTTCACAAGATGAGAATGATGAAGCTATTAATATTGATAATAAATTGAACATCTTATTTCCAGCTTACCTTAAGACACAGTATTGGGGTAAAATGTGCAGTTAGTGCAGCTATCCCTGTGACAGCCATAATTTTTTAATTAAAAAAAAACAACTGATCACTTCCAACTAGTTTCTTTCACTACTTACAGAGAACAAGAGTTCTCAGACTGCCCTCTTTAAAAGACCATGACCAGTGACATGGCTGTAAAGAGCCTTTAAACAATGTGATGAAATGCTAGATTATTGGTAATTTAATGATGAATAGTTCTCAGCATGATTTTCACACACAATATGAAGCACATGTTTTTTAGATGAACCACTCAAAGCGGCTTCTTATGGGGATGCCAGATGTGCTAGGATTCTGATTCGCATCAATCAATCAATCAATTTCAGTGTTGAATGTAATTCATTTCCAGAGACACTGCAATGATTGAGAAAATTGTCAAGTCGCTGGGGTTAACTCTGGCACCAAGAGATACACGTCAAAAGGATCCTCGCATGTTGCTTCAAGCTATCATGGGCCAGTGGCTTCCACTCTCTGATGCTGTCTTAGGTAAATTTGATGTCGTAGTGTGGTGTCTTATTTGCCTTCATATTTGGCCAGATTACAAGTGACTAATAATGTGTTCAATGATCTGAATCATCAACAGCTTAACACCTACTAAACTTTCACATTTGCTTTGATAAGGACATAAACAAATTTGTCCTGCTTTTACCTGAAAGATATCTTGTGTTGTCACGAAGCAGTTGGAACATTTGTGGAAGATGGTCTGGTCATTGCGATAGTGTAATACCCTTTAAAGGACTGATTTTGATGCATATATGTCATGTCTAGTTAGTGCATTAAGAATTCCAACCACACAAAAGTGGTCTGCTTATTCATTTATTTTTTTCATTTATATGAAAATCAACACTGTCCTTGTTGTATCAGTGTATATGAGTGCCTGAATGTGAAAGCAGTTCATTATTCTTGCTGTTGGACTATTTGATTTTTTGCTTTGATAAGTGATAAATCTCATATGTTTGATCATTGTTAAGTAAAATGTTGTGATGCTTTTATATTTGCAAATGCACAAGCTTTTTCAGGAAAAGGAAGTTATAGTTCTAGGACAAATATGCTCAAATTATGTTTAAAAAAAAAAAAACGGTCATTGTATACTGAAGCCTATCAGTGAAGTAAAAATAATTAGCTGCTGGACCTGAAAGTTAGATTGTATAACTTTTTATGCTTATTTGATGTATAAGGATATACAGGATGAACCTGTATTGAGAACATTGCTGCCCATAATTGTCTTGTGAATTGATTTCATACAAGATTTGTTTGATGTCCAGACACTGTTGTGGAACGCATTCCTTCCCCTTTGGAAATGTCAGAGGAAAAAGTGGAAGAGCTCATGTGTGGCCAGAATCGCAAATTCACTTCTCTCCCACAGGCCACTCAGCTGCTGAAGAAAGGTAAGAAAATAAGTGGAATATCCTTAAATTAATCATTTATTTTGCCGAACAATATAGAATCTCATTTGTCAGTGTCATCAGAGTTTGGGCAGATCCTGTGTGCTTATGGAACGACTAAGATACTATCTTATCTGGAAATCTGGTGCAATTTTAAGTTATTTAGCAAGATGGTTGTCACAGAATCTCACTTTTCATTGTCTTCAGAATTTGAGCAGATCCCACTTGCCTCAGTTTTGCAAGGTCCATAACATTTCTTATCTAGGAATCATGTCCATTTTAAAAAAAATAAAAAAATATAACCAACATTTTGGTTGCTCTGGGCATTATCCAGCAGTGCTTACCAAATGCTAAATTATGTGAATTACACCATTTGAGTATACTCTGCCCTGCCGTTAGTTAATAGATCAAATGCCTTTACTTCAAAGTAAGGATAGAGATCACTCTTAAATCATTGTAAATGACCTTTCAAGCGGAATCTCAATTTTATGTTTATTAAATTTTCCAGAATAATTTGGGGGCATTAACCATTCTAATTTATCCTTTGTGTACTTGATTTCAGATTTCCAGGCCTGCAACTCAGGTCCAGAGGCACCAGTCATCATTTTTGTGTCAAAAATGTTTCCAATCGAGAGGAATTGTTTGCCACAGAATAAAGCAAGGTTTTTATTGTTATTTTTTTGTTGAAAATCTGTTGTTTGGCATGTAGCTGGGGAGACAGTAGTCAGCTCATGTAGAAAGTAATCATTGTCTCATGTTAGATGTTGGGAAAGGTCCAAAAGATGAGAATGTCCTATCAATCATTTGCAATGTGGCAAAATAAAAAAAAATGTCATAAGAAGAACTGGTATGATTTATTCTCTTGACTTTGCACTTTACATATCAATTCAAATTTATTTTACACGACATCGCACTTTAATCATAATTAAAATTAAGGATAATAGACGGAAATTACCCTGAAGCAGTAACTGTGACATATGCATGCTTAAAATGTTTGGAAGGAATTTTTTATAGATGCAGTCAGTGGCTTGATACATCTCAGAATTTTACATAGATCTTGATTACATTATGTGCAGAGCCTGTCTTTGGATCACTTCTGTAGGCCAGCTGAAAAATTAGATTCGACAAATTAAATCCTGCATATTCAATATTTAGTGCATGTTCAGTTATGGAAAAGCTACCCCAACTGTGCCATACTTCTGTTTTTTGTAGACCTCTGACTGAAGAAGAGCTACAAATGAGGCGTGATGAGGCTCGGAAACGGCATGCAGAGATTCTTGCCAGAAATATTGATACTGCAACCTCTGCTCTAACTGATGGTGAAAGTGGAAAAGACAGTTCTGAACCAGTACAGTCCAATAGCCACACATATCTAGAAAGTAATGTGTAGTCTTTAAAAACATTGCATCTATAAATTCAATTCACATAGGTACCCATTATTCTGCAAAACTGTTTGAGAGCAATATGATTCAAATTATAATTTAGAAGGTTTACAACAACTTTACATTTTTCCAAACTTAAAAGTTTAGTTTGGAGAATTTTAAATGGCTATTGACAATGCTTTTTTTTTTTTCAAAGATATTACATGCAATTCAAATTCATTATATTGTGTGATTAATTGTTAATTTTATTGGAAACATAGATGTCTCATCTTAAACTTCCACAACAAAATTTTCATAGTTCACTCTTTTTGGTTGTGAAGAAACTCATCCAGATGTATTTTACACAACTTATGGTTTTTTTTTTTTCAATTCAGAGCCTTCAGTAAAAGATGAAGAAGTCGTTGATGCCTTCATTGCATTTGCAAGAATATTTAGCGGGACTGTCCACAAAGGATCCAAAGTCCTTTTCCTTGGTCCAAAACATGATCCAGGAAAGATCTTGAATGAGGTGAGCTTGAAAATAATATTGCCACATTCTAAAGTTCCAGAACATTAAAAAAAAAATTTCGTTATTGAAACTTGTTCCATTAGCGGAATGAAATAAAGTACAGATGATGAGCTGTACATTTTATTTCAGCCAGACTGTTCGCATTTAGTGAAATCTCTTGTTATTTGCATACAGCGATAATTTGCCGTGAGTCTAAAAATCAAATTGTTTCAGAGGTCAGTTGTAAACACTAGGGCTGAACTTCACCATAACTACTGGTACGTTATCACTTTCCCTAAGGTGTGGTTCTCACCTTTCTTCTCCATCAAATGTTATAATGCATTTTTCATGTCCACTTTTTGCATAGGTGTAACACTACAATTTAATGCTGATCCAGCAGTGAGATTTCAGTGAGGATAATGTAAGATCAACAAAATATTTGAAAATCATCATTCAGATTTATTTCTGGTTTGAGGCACTTGATATGTGACCTCTGATCAAAATATGGATGATATTCCTGGTTGAAGTCAACTCTTCGATCAACAAAAATTTTGAATTGAAAAGATTTCCAATCTTTTATACCAGATTTCTTAACAAGAGACTTGTTGTTACATTCTTTAATATATACATATATGTATATATGTATATATATTTTTTTTTTGCTGGTGTTGACAAAATGTAAAAATATGTTTTATGATTGTGTCAGTCACTGGTGTTGAAGTACATTTGTAACTTTGGAGCCTTTTTTTTTTTTTTCAGCTTTCATCTATCAGATTAGAAGATTTAATATCCAAGCCAGACCTTCTGGAGAAGTATCCTCATATGTCTGTGGTTGAAATCAAAGATCTTTACCTGTTAATGGGGAGAGAACTTGAAGCACTCGATGAAGTTCCAGCAGGAAACGTGCTGGGCATTGGTGGCCTTGAGAAAGAGATTCTGAAATCTGGCACCCTAGCTTCCACATTGGCATGTCCTGCCTTCACTGACATGTACTTTGATGCAGCACCAATAGTGCGGGTGGCTATAGAGCCGGCAGAAGCCAGTGGGTATTTTTTTCTGTGCATGATTTGGCCTGCTTTTACGCATTTTTATATATTGGTTGGTCTGAATGTGTTTGACTACTTATTTTTAACACGTTTGTTTGATGTAATTGTGTCAGATCAGAACAGATATCTTATCTCCTATATCCATATCTCATTCATAAATAAATACATACTTTTTAAATGGCTATAAGTAATTTGTCATAGGTGTGAAATTGTCCTCCTCAGGGGGTGTGAAATTGTCCTCCTCAGGGCTGACCTCAGCCCCATTGAGATTTTCATGCACCCTCAGCCTGAGAATGTTCAGGTATCATTATTTATTTAAAACAAAATAATGGGAGGTTACTAGGTTGAGGCCTGTTGCCTGGTTTTGGGCCATCTGCAGGCATATGAAAATTGTATAATTCTCACCTATGAGTATAGATTTACTTCAGTACTATAAGGATAGCTGTTTAATGGAGATGGGTGGTTTGTTGTTTTTAAAAAAAATCTTATTCTCTTCATTCTGTTTTCTGCTCGCCACTGATCATTGTCATCCTGTTTCCTTCGAGACATCATTCAAGGTATATTTAACTCTCTTCACTGGCAGGTGATATGAATAACCTGGTGGCTGGGCTGCGCCTTTTGAACCAAGCTGACCCCTGTGTAGAGGTCAGAGTGCAGGAAACAGGAGAACACGTCATTGTTGCCGCAGGAGAAGTGCATCTGAAGAAATGTATAGATGATTTGAAAGAGAGGTTAGTGTTTTTTTATGTGGACTCTGGTTTAGCTACCGGTGGTACTTTGTCATGGTTAAAATGTGGCAAAAAAAAAAAAAGAGAAAGGATTGTAAGTTGCAAAGTCTGTATTAGAAATAAACAGTTAAGAAAAGTTACAATAATACACCACAAAAGAATTCAAAATGAAAGGTCAAAAAGAACACAAGCATTGTGTTTGAAAAACATTCAGAATAACGGAAAAAAGCTTATGTATACAGACTCTGTATTTTTTTTTTTCACACTTGCTCATAGTTTTTACTGTTGTGCATAAAACTGTTAGTAATTGGGTGTACTCATGTTCACATGTCCTTGTTGCTAGATGTCTATTTCTCTTCAAGTGCACATGTTATTTTATATTAGCATATTAAGTAATGAATGGAAGTATAGTTTCTTGACCCTTTGTTTTGATTGGTGAAATTTGACACAGCTCCTTCTTTATGTTGTATGTCACAGATTTGCCAAAGTGGATGTGAATGTCTCCAAGCCAATTGTCCCATTCCGTGAGACAGTGATAGTGCCTCCTAAGCTAGACATGGTGAATGAGAACATTCAAGAACAGCACGGAGAAGATGATGAGGATGATAAGGGGACAATTCAGGTAGAGCAGCGATTTGTGTTTTTGTTTTTGTTTATATCCTGGCAGTTTTATATCATGATACGGTTATAATGTTATGCAAACACATTGTCGTCATAAATGTATTTTATTTTTTTAAACTGTCGTGATTCTATCTAAATCTGATGTACTTCAACGTTGTTTTACATGTAATCATATAATCATAAAACAGTGACAAAGTTAACACTCTAAAGGACTATATTAAACATTAGCCCATCTGCATGAAGACGTCCAAACCTAGTAAATTGTAAAGTGAGCCTTGTGTTGGTTATTGACATTTATATTAATAACTGTAGATAGATTTTGCACTCAGGGTTTCATGTTTTGCATGAAATTTGCAAGATCTTTGCATTATTTATGTTTTTACTCTTATTGTGAATTGACTGAAAAGCTTTACTCTGTACTGTCCATATTTACTATTAGTTATATTGGTCTCTTTAAACTACTGATTCATTTATGATAAATGCCAGAGCAAGCCAGCTGCTTGTATGAAAATCACTCCCGTAACTGTTGATGACATTGAACTGGTTTAAATAGTAATTTTACTTCACAGACTATCATCATTTCATTCTTTCTAGGCATCAACTGCTGATCGCCAGTGTCATCTTCTTTTACGAGCAGCACCACTACCAGGCAGTATTGTGGACATTCTTTTACAACATCAGCAGAGCCTTAAGGCATTGGATTCGCTAACAAATGCAAACATTACAGGGCGCTCTGACCTCCAGGTTGGACTCCCTTTCTATTTCTAGTTTTATTTCTCATTTATTTCCAATATTCTTGTACTGGTATGTACCATGATAAATGTGTCCTGACAAATTTAGCTCAGTAGTGGTAGTGTCAGTGTAGAATATCTGTATTCTGTATTTTTGCAAACATAAAACAATAGATTGAGACAGTTGTTATTTTTAAAGTGCTTGTGTACATAGTCTGCAAAATCATATGGCTGCCCTATTTCTGCTTCTAAAAATGGCCAGTTGTTTTCCCAGCTGGTGATCACAATCAAGATTTTGTTTTCTGTTTTGGGTTTTATGTTTGTACAGATAGATTGGATCCTTGTGTGAAATACCTTCTAATTTATCCATGCCAGGTTGGATTTTGCATCACCGAGAGTGCCACAGAAACTCTCAGAAATATTAAGCAGCAGTTGAAGGAAGAGTTTAGTAAAGCTGGACCAGAGTGGGAGGGAGCAGAGGACAAAATATGGAGCTTTGGACCACGCAGATGTGGTCCTAACATATTACTCAACTGTATCAAGGGCTACACAAGACCATCCATCTGGCAGGCTGTAGAAGGCAATGGCTCAGACAGTGGCAAGTTGGCTGATTTGGACAATAGTATGGTCACAGGGTTTCAGATGGCCACCTTAGCTGGACCCTTGTGTGAAGAGCCCATGCAGGGTGTTTGTTTCATTGTGGAAGATTGGTGGTATGGAGACAAAGTGAGGCCTTCTCCAAAGAGTTTAGAACATTCGCATATGAGGGAAAAGGATGGGGTTAAATCTGTAGACAGTAGTAAAACAGATACGAAAGGCAACTGTGATATCAAGTCTTCTGAATCATGTTCTCTGCCAACAAAAACTAATGCAGAGGGTATACCGAGCTTTAATAAAGATTCTTCTGAGAGCACATCAAAAGCAAATTCAACCACGGCTAGACCTGACAGCAGCCAATGGCAGAAAAGTACATATGGTCCTCTGTCTGGTCAGCTGATATCCACTATGAAAGAGGGTTGTCGCCGGGCATTCCAAGCTCAGCCCCAGAGACTTATGGCAGCTATGTACAAGTGTGAGACCCAGGCTACTGTGGAAGTACTGGGTGAGTTTGTAAATTTCGGGGATTGCATGCAATAAGATTAGGGACAATTTGCGGAAAAAAATACCTAGACAATCTGTTATGTTTGTGAAATGAGATTGGGATGGTGAACATAGAGATAACAAGACAACAAGTCAGATCTGCAACATGAAGGTCTTTCTTCTATATGTCCACATAATTATCTCAATGGTCATTTCAGCATTACTTTTAATCCCTAAGAAAATAACTGAGCTTCCCTGGAAATTTTGATAGACAAGAAATATTGCTCTTTGAAGGCTGTGAAATAGACAGTGAGTTACAAACTTGTGTATTATATATCTCACAGTGTTCTTGCAAAAAGTTCTGGCCACTTCTGTTACATTACAAAATTACAGTGCACCTTCTATTCAATGCAATAAATTATAGAAGTCTATCCATACATCAATATTAAATGATTGAATGACAGTGGAAGTAAAATAGCTTTGAAACCATACCTATTTTTATGCTTTAAAGTAACTGAGAGAAATGAGATAAAACTAGTTTGAACCAGAGTGTTAAGAATGACAATTTAGCAATATCCCCAACACACAAATCCTATGTTTTCATAGCCAAGCCTTACAAATAATGACATACCCATGCACATTGAATGAAAAAGAGTTTCAATTTTATTGTATCATCTGACATTTGCCTTTATTGTAGTAGTGTAATAATACATAATACTACACTGTTTATGACCATCACCCATCAGTAATGTGGATATCCATCTGCAGAGGAATTAAGGCTGACCATGTTAAACATGCATTACTTCCTCAGGAAAGCTCCATGCAGTGCTGTCAAAACGTTATGGCCAAGTTCTGTCTGAAGAGATGCAGGAAGGAACAGACATATTTGTGGTCCATGCCATTTTACCAGTAGTGGAAAGCTTTGGTTTTGCAGAGGATATAAGGAAGAAAACAAGTGGCCTCGCCAGTCCTCAGTTGAAATTTTCCCATTGGGAGGTAAGCAGGATGAATTGGGGTATGGACACAGAGTTGTAAACAAGCCATCACCTGCATTGTACAAAGTTTCACCAACTGCACCACTGTAGCTCTCATTCAGAATTGGCTGTTGCACTTCACAAGGGGAAATGCCATAGTCTTTAAAATGTAAAAGTGAGAAAAAACTAGTTTTACAGTTTAAAAGTCTATCTTTCCATCTTAAAATGGAAGGGTGACTATTTCTTTGTATTTTATGGCTGCAGCTCTTTTTTTGCAGAAATGAGGTTACTGATCCATCTACATAGAGGAGAGAAAGACAAAAATCATTTTTTGTGACTGTGGTTGTTTTCCCCTGTAGTCCTCAACTCATTTCTCCCCAATTTATTTTGGCCAAGTTGCTCCAGCTGGCCCAAGTAAATTTTGCAGTTTTCATGCTTTTATTCGGTGCATTAAAAAAAAATTCATTCCTCGCTTATTGTTTAATATTTTTCAATTCTATTTGGTGAAAGTGTTTATAAATGAATGCTTTATGATATTCTGTGATGGTTTTTATTATTGTATGGGTATAAAGTATCTATACTATATACATTTGTGGACTTGGGATTTTTGTGTGCGCCTATCTCAAAAACCACTGACCAGATTGGGGCCAAATTTGGCATGGAATCTTTTTATGATTTATCGGAGGTTCTTAGCCTATTCAGATATTCGAAACTGTTTGCATTCTATTTGTGATTTTCCGTTATTTTCTTTGTTTCGCGTTCTTTAAGACTTGGGAACGCCATTAACATTTTTTAACAACTAACGAAGGTTACTTGCCAGTTTAAAAAAAAAAAAGTTTGGCTTCTCAAATTAAATACCAAAATATTGACATCTCCTTTGCGCCAAAAGACAGTACAGCAATTTCATATAAATTAGACCTGTGTTGACATTGTTTTATTAAAATATTAAAATTTCCTGGGAACGTCTTTTATGTTTTGTTTCCTCACCTATCCCACTGGCTCCTTAAATTGACCGATCTGGCCACACCTAAATGTTATCTGGCTATCTTGCCTGGAAACTGCCAAAGGTATCGATATTTCGCAGTAATTTCAAAGCACAATTACCGAGCTACACTCCAACTTTCCAACTTTCTGTTCGTCTTGCTTTCACGTGTTCAGTGAAATGTGTCCTGCACCAAATAATGCAGTGTTTATAAATTTTAATGATATGTTGTGCAACAAAATGTTAATATCTAGATCTAGGCATACAAATACAGGTAATCTGTTATGGCTAAAACCGTAAGAAATTGTGATTAGTTCGAGTACAAGTACAAGCGTTGACTTGGTGTTGCTGTTGTTTCACTCGCGTGTTCAATGTTAAAATGTGCCGTGCAATGCAGTGTTGTTTCCATTTTTTTTAATGATGTGTTGTGCAACCAAATTTTAATATCTATACTATATATATTTGTGGACTTGAGATTTTTCGTTGCAAAAGGTTTCTGAACCACTCAACACTCAGACTTCAAATTTTATATGGTGCATCAGAATGGATGTAAGGTTGCACAGTTTTTAATTGAAGTCTCAAATCGGTGTAGTTTTTTTTTGTGGAAATTTATTGTTTCGCCATCATTTAGATCTATTTTGAGTCATGGTTCGCCATTTTAAGGTTTCGTTATCACTTCCTGCGATGTGTTCACTATCAAACACACTAACCCGTGCGCAAATCATGCTATTGTGCAGGATGCGCAGGGTGTCAACTCACAAAGGCAGAGCAGTAAGACTTATTTAAAAACAAACAAACAAAAATAAAATAAACAAATAGGAACAGGCCAGATGAAGCAGGTCCATAATAACTACCCAGAACTGAAACCACTACATGTATTCAAACCGATTTACCCCGGGCAGGGCCGGGGACCTCAGCTAGTTAATTTATAAATTAGAATTGAAAAAAAAAAATTATACGGTCAGGGTCAAAAACGTGGATTCCCCGTTCGTGGTACAGCTCGGCACGAAAGGCGAAAACGGGGATTCCCCGTTCGCGGGGAGAAATGAGTTAAGTATTATAATATAAGTGGGGTCACCGAACTTTACTGTTCCACATTTTGCAATCTGCACATTAAAGAAAGTTGTAATGAAAGTTTTAGAACAGGATTCTGAAGACTTGAATCTTAATGAAATCTCTGCAATTACAAATAACTTTGTCAAGGATAACGCCAAAGTTAACAGTAGCAACCATATCTTTCTGGTAGGAACCTGGATTATATAAACAAAAATTAATCATTCAGAAAATGGTTTTGAACATTTTGCGATTAAGAAATTAGTGCACCTGTTTGTGACGTATTGTAAGTCTTCTCTTTTGATATAGTGTATGTTTCCAAGTTGCAGATTAATTTTAGGCAGGTTCTAAAGTCAGAGATAAATTTGATGGAAAACATACATGGAAGAAAAATACATTAAAACTGTCATGTTTTTTGTCATCTGTGTAGGTTTTGCCTGTGGATCCTTTCTGGGTGCCAACAACTGAAGAAGAATATTTACACTTTGGTGAAAAAGCTGATGCAGAAAATAAAGCCAGGATCTATATGAATCAAATTCGCAAGCGCAAAGGCCTTGCCACTGATGAGAAGATTGTGGAATTTGGTGAGAAGCAAAGAACCCTCACAAAAAATAAATAAACTTTTGCTGGAAATTATTTGAACTCTAGAACAGTGTATAATATTTGGAAATTTTATCTGCATAAGTTGTCTTTCTGCTGCTGAAAGGCATAATGTGTGTACTTGTATATCGTCCCTTCCCTGTTTGGCAGGAGATTAATTCTGGAAACTGTATAATCAGGTGTTTGACTTTGATCCAAGACAAAATACAGCATGTGATATGAAATGGGACTTTTAGATACAGCTCAGATAAAAGAAACTGACATTTTCTTTTTGTCCACATCATTTTTTGTTGTGTTTCGAGAGTCAAGGTGCCTCTGATAAGCTTAGCATTCCTATACATAAGGAACACTTAGCATGGAAGCAATACATTCCTGGTCTGTTTGATATTCAGGAACAAATCTTTTGTTCAGATTTTAACTTATGAAGAATAAAGATGATTTTACCTCAACTGTAATGTACTTATTTATGTAGAGGCAGGGCCATGCAATTGTTGAAGGCTTTTCTGAACATCTAATAAAGCATGTGTGCATGGTGTGTAAAGAGAAACAATTTTCTCAGACACAGTTTGCCTATTATTTTTGGAAATTGGAAAGATTTTCAAGACCGAAGATTGAAGATTTTAATTGCCAGAGTGTTGAAATTACCATACTTTATAAAAAGACACAATTCATATTGTCTCGTATACTGTATGAGATACATGATGATATTGCAGAATCTTGTATAATTTTGTGTCACATAGGCTGAATCTGTACTATAGATGATGAAGATAGTAAAGACTGGATGATTGATGGTATGGATGAATGATGGCATCTGCATCTTGCATTTCCTTTTCTATGGGTCAGTCATTACCAGATAATATGAGCTGGGATAGTAGAGGGCTGAGAAGTGTGTTTAGTTATGTGATTTAGTTGAATTTACACAAAGGTTCCCGTCAAGTTATTCAAACTTACGAGTCCATTTTTTTGTCCATTCATTTCTATCTGCATGTATTAATTTGCAGTAGATTTTACTAGTATTTCTGGTCCAGGTGTAATACAACATCAGTTTACACTTTAAGTAGAACAGGTAAAAGCTTTCTTCTGTGGAAGCTTACAGATAGCTCTCAGAGTTACTCAACCCATATTCTGCTAGTATCCCTTTTCAAGGACACATTATAAATCTATTAAGAAATGGTCACCATTTGAAAGATGTTATCAAAATTTAGTTGTATTGTGTAGTACTAAACCGGTGAAAGTTTTGTCCCATGTTTTTGGTTTTACTCATTCCAAGTTTGTCCGTTTCAGCTGAAAAGGTGAGTTCATACTGTGTGTAAAATTGAATCAATTGTGCTGTGACCTTTGAGGAATTGTGGAATTATGTTTAAATGATGCACCGATGAGGTTACCACAAAAGAAATTTTGATAATCATGTTACCAGGGTCATCACCGGGGTTATGAACCGCCTGTCCTGTTTAAAGAACACAAACAGGAAAGACCCTCATATAATTTTGTTCTTTTTGTCATACAGTATTGTTTTAAAATATGGATATGATTTATTGTTTCCATTTACTGCTTATTTATTATGTGCATCTCTGTAGTAATCATTTATCGTCCATCTCAGATGGTAAAAATTTACATGTAATTTTCTTAAAAGCATGGCATTCATGTCTTTTAAATACATGTAGACATATTTCACATGAACATTATAATTTCTTTGGCCTTATTAGCCATACTCTTCATCGCAAAATAATTCTTCTATTGGATGAATTTCTGTTGAGAGATTTACTCAGTTTCACTCACTATTCTGGTTTTGGGTTCTTGTCATAATAAAAGCTACTAAACACTTGAATCTTTGTCTCTTTACCATTAAAAGTGCATAAATTTATAGTGTTAATGTTGATAAAGAGGATTACTTGAAGAGGACTTCAGCTACTGTTGCTTCATCTCCAAGCAGTCAGTGGACTTTATCCAAAAGTAGATGAAGTAATGGTTGACCTGGCATTTACTGCTGGTGTCCTTTTTTAAGGCCATAAATTAAAATCCACTTTTGACTCAAAATGTAAAAAAAATTGACTTCACTGAAGGTTCACTTGTGTATTTGTTATCATTGTCTACAATATAATATATGCAAAAATGAACAAAAAAGAAAACTTCAGCAAGATATGGGTTAATCTGAGCTGTGTTAGTGAGAGAATTCTGAATAATTTGTACATGTATTTTGTATTTGGATACTTTCTTTTATCTCATTTGGGAAATTGGCCTCAGTGTCATTGCAGCCCAGTTACAACTGGAGCAGACACGTCGTTGCCAGAGTGTAGTGCCAGTCAGTGGATTCTCTTTTTTTTTTGAGGTGGGGAGGGAAGTGGTAGGGATACATTTTATTTAATTTTGACTGGGCAGCGGCCTGTCGGCCTACTCTTCTCAATTTCCAATTGCCAAGGTATCTTTAATGTGTGCAACCTGCACATGGGCCCTCTGAGTTTTTCATCCTTATCTGAGAAGATGTGGCACGAGAACATGATTTGTAATTAAATAGTGACTCTCATTTGATTTTATTTATGGTGGCAGACATTTGACATGGAAGGTATCTTCAAGGGCCTTAATCTCTTCACTGTGTTTTTTAACCATGATTTTCAATTTGATTGGTCATCATGGCATTAATTTAAGATTGGAGGAAAACGTTCTCACATAAAGTACAGGTGGTGAAGGAGAGACAAACTCTGTAAGAACTATCAGATATTTGGAATCAGTATGTAAATTATAATGCCATCTGTAGTATACATTACTACATGTATTATGCCCTTATATTACATAATCTATCATTTTGCATCTTTCCACATTTGGGAAAGAATATGAATAAAATACATGCTGGTGAAAGGATTCAACTCTAGCTCTATGAATGTGTCTCAGTTAGTACTGTATTTTCCCAATGTATTAATTTCTCTTCCAGTAGTTCCAGTCACAATCTCTTACTTGTGAGATACATATATTCTTTGTATAAACTTTCACAATGCATCCAGGATAAATTTTATCTTTTTTATTTAAATTGTCACGTGAGCAATTCCATGCAAGAAAGAGTTACCTTTAAACAGTTCCTTTTTACATTTGGGTGTATGGTTAAAAAAAAGCAACGTAGATGAAATCCTGTAGAATGCGTAAGTGCAGAAAGGAATGGTGTCTGTTTAACAAGTACATACATGTACATTAATAGCATTGTAAGGAAGTCCTTTGATTCTGTTTTATTTCTGTTACAAGTTCGGAGTTGTGAAGCCTTTATCAGCTTGAACACTTACATTTGAATCCTTTAACCCTATTATTGCCAGAAGGAAATGACTGTATTCTGCCAAGGGTTTCTGAGCTGCAAGTGCAAGTGGCTGTCTTACAAATCTGATACATGTACATAAAAAACTGATATTGGGTTGACCTGGCAGCTCCAGTGAAGTACATTTATGAAAAGTTGACTTCCTGGCTCAGCAGCTTGGTGATTAAATCAGCTAAGAGTCATGGTTGCATTAAGGTGCAAACTCTTTTCTTGCACTTTTTCAGAACAACCTTCCCTAATACATATACATTTAACCGCCACTCAGATTACAAATCTATGATACGAGAGAGATCAAACTGCTCCACGAAAGGGGCGAAATCCCGTTTTGGCATAATTTTAGGCCAACATTGCAAGGCTATTACAGCTGTGTATTTATGTGAAGCGGCATGTACCCTACATTAAAATAAAGTTCAGTCCTTCCTCTGACAGAATATACTTCCATTTGTATTGTTTAATGTATTAAGCTGTGTGTTTTTATAGCTTGAAAAGGGCATAGACTTGCCGTTTTTGCTCTGAGCTGCGCATACCGAATTCAGCCCCTTGTAACAAAGGGTTGCAGCGCGTCAATGTAGCGTACGTGTTTGAAAATAACTCACACAGAAAGCCAGATAAATGAAGTTTAAATTCAATGTATTTTTCATTGTTTTAGGTTGAAATTCCTTTAAAAATCATTTGTTGAAAAGTTTATTGACCGAGAAACTGGCGGAAACTTGAATAGATCAGGATCAAAATTATACGCCAATAAAATTCAGCCTTTGTATTACAAGATCAGACATGGGGCATGTTTCGGTGCGAAGCGCCGACTGTTTTTATAGACCCATCCGATGCTTGATTTCGTCACCTTTGTCCAACACTCAGTGCTAAGTCAATGGTGACATGGTTGACCCCCTTTCCAATTAAAAAAAAAAAGCAAAAACATTATTTTTGTCTCCCTTGTCAGAGTTCACAAAAAAAATGTCGTTGAATGAAGTTTGGTGACTAAAAAACGTAAAATGAGATGCTTGTATTATATTTGTACTTCTCGAAAAAATTGAGTGCAATGTACATCCCCTTGTCTTGGAAACTAAGAATTTTTAATGTCGTGACTCAATAAACCGTCATTTATAGGCGGTCAAAGTTGGACTATTATGCAGTTTGCAAATTCAAGGTGTTTTTTCACTTTTAAAAATGCCATAACTTTCAAAGCCTTTAAAAGTTTAAGCCAGAATAATAAATTTGGTATCAAAATTCTTGGAAAAGCAAGCTTCATCAGATTTGACAACAACTGGTGAGATATGGCTACAAAGTAAAAATCAGTTTGGACTACCTACTATATTTTTGGATTTAACTGCTTAAGGTTTGAACTTTTTTTTTTTCTTCAAGTATACTTACAATTTTTGAGGTACTATGCAGGATGAACACAAAAGTCATCTTCTGTTGTGTCCTGAGCAACCAAATTTATTCTAGTCTTAGAAACAATTAAGATTTGATGTGGATTTCACCTGCCACATACTTATATATATGTATAATATATACAATTACTGTCTACTTAATTTTCATTTCCGACACACACATTCCATTCAAGCAATGAAAGAAGATTCAACAAGAAATCATTTGAATGTATAATTTATTCAGTCAAATTTTGCCATCTTGCAACCACACTAAGGTTTGTTGTATGAATAATGTTGGCAACAGCTGGGTCAGTACCATACATGACCACAAAATCTTGGAAATGTCCACAGCGGAATTCAAACTGGCAAATGAAAAAAAAAAAAACGGGAGGAGGAAAAAAAAAAAGAACACCTGGCACATTGTATTATAATTATACAAAAACATACATAAGAAACTAGGCACAACAAGGGGTCTGGAAATGCGTAAGTTTTCATCATACTCAGAAGCCCCTGTAGCGATGATCTACCATGTTCTACAGTATACTCACTTAATGATATAACTTCTTTTATCGCACTTTCAACAGCAACCACAGGCAGATACATGCATCATGAAAGCAATCAGGTTTGAACATTTTTAATGTAGCTTTCTACCATGAAAATAAATTGGCATGTGAATGATACAAAAATAAATAGCATTGAAGAATATTAGTAGTAATGAATAACTGGTGTAAATTTTACAAGTCACAACTCGATAACTTCACCTGGAGAGAGATATCTTCATCTGCATGCAAGATTCTGACATGTGCAAGTGTGCAAACTGGCTGATGTTTGAATTTTGCATCGTGATGATGATGTGCAGATAAAAGTGATCAACAAATTTGTCTCCAATTCAAATTTCCATATTTGATGAACATGCTCAGCCTTGTAGGAGACCAACATGGCACTGAAGCTTTCTTATTCTGTGTTTTTTAAGTACAGTTATCAAAAAAAAAAAGTGCAAAACTTATCAATATTAGCAGGATAATGAAATTTAAAAGTCGACTGATATATAGATGTGGAAAGGTGAACATTTACAGTGAATCAGGATAAGGTGTCAGTTGCATTCAGTTCATTTAAACACAGCAAATGTTGAGTGTGAATGTAGCAAAGTACACTACTAAGGCACAAAAAGCATGATATTTTTTTTCCCTGTGATATGTCAGACACAGACAGCCAGCATCAATATTAATCAGATACGAGTCTTTTGAGTTTTTCCCTCGCTTTATCCTTCCATATATGTCATGAGTACAAGTGTTTCTGATTTATGCTGTGACTGAAAAAGTATATGGAGAGGGTACTTGGTGTTGTTCCTCTCCTGTGATTTGTCATATCAAGACTGGAGGATTTACAAAACGGATCTGAAAATACAGGTATATGGTCTTGATACTTCATTCACTGAAACAAACACGCATTTATTTAAATAATAACAAACTGGCTTTCATCAACTGCTACCGAAAATGACAGACCCCTTTCAAAATGAGTAATTTATACAACTTCTGGTTACAACCATGCTGAAACATTTTTTTCCCTTTTTCTGCATCTTGTCTCACAAGTGAAAAACTACTGACATTATTGCACATAACAGCATTCTGTTTGCTGTCAAAATTGGTAATAAGCAAAATAAATTGTAACTGAGTTACATGAATATTTAAATCTCACCCCAATCCAAATTAAAACAAAATTGAACAACAAATGAATATGATGATGAAAAATGACCGACCAAAATCTTGCTCCTGCAATATGATGAAACAAATTATTCTTAGAAATAAATAATCATGTCACCTCTGACCTGCCCTTTCATGCTAACACTTATTTAAACATTTTTAGATGAACTTTCTCTTGGCTTTGCTCAGTGAAAGAAAAAGGAGACATATGAAGTTATATAAAGAGAATAGCTAGGGCACTGAAATAATAATTTTCAAGGAGAATACTACCTGGTAAGTAATGGATACGGCTTGATTAGCAGGCTCTAAGAAATGAACTTAAAGGGCAGGGGCTCAGCAATGATACTTTGCCCTCAATGCCTGCTATTTAAATTGTCATGTAATGGGAAAGTCACATTTTTGTTCCCAAAAAAGACTTCTCACCAAAAACATAATTCTAAACCAGGTTTTGGACAAAAACATACTAAGTTATAAACACAAACATTTAGTTCCACGTCTTAATAGCATCGATTCTTTCAGTATATCTAAATCGTCAAAACTGTCTACTTTACCGATCACTGGTAAAATTCTTAAATCTGGAAGGAATCTGGATGAAATATCCATGAAATGTCAATTAAATTACACTGTTCAACTTCAGGCAATTCTAAAAAGTCTCCTATCTATACTGGTAATATGCAGAGATGTAGTTGTACATTGTTTTGTGATCTCATTGAAAAGGATATTGATTTGGACAGAAACTTATCACTGAGAAGATGTCCTAAATACTTTAGTTTAAGAAACGAATTAAGATAAGTTTATCAACGAGAAAATCTGAGTGAGATATCTGAGTAAGAAGCAAAACCTGCGATGAACCTGTGAATTTTCACAGAATGAGGATGTATCGTAAGATGTGGCTGAATCAAGTAAAAAAAGTAAAAAGTTTGGGCAAATTGCCCTCTTGTTTGTCCACATGCATATTTCAACTAGACAAATCATTTTACATTTAGCTTTGGTAAATTTGCTGTTAGTTGTACGAGAATTTAGACACTTATTCTAAGAAAATCGACTAGCCAAAATCCATAATTTGGCATTGTCTTAATTAAGTTGAATAACTGTCAAATCTGGAGCTGAATAACCCTTAAGGACCTGACTGCTTCACAGAGGCGGTAATGAAAAATAGGAAGACTGGCATGCAGCAGATTAACAAAAAATAGGGACAACCGAAATCAATAAAAATCAAAATGAGTGAATAAAATAATGGGAATGTTTACGGAATAAAGAAATGTTGGTCAAATAAAATATTGAGCTCTACATTCCTATATAACCATGGCAAACCTATGCAAGAATGATGTTTAAAGAGTTCATATTTCCGTCGTGATCAGCATACATGACAACAATTCATCAAACTTCTTTTCAATGATAAAAGAACTTGCTGAATAAACAAACTTTGTGGATACTACCTGGCTTGAAAATAACTTTCAAGAAACTCATGACAGCTCACTCTCAACAAAACAGCTTTTGCCGATATCCTATTTTAGGATTACAAAATCTGACCTGTGTTAAAATGTTTCACAAGTCACAACAAATCAAATGACGATGAAAACATCAAAGACAAGGTGAAAGGTCATTGCTGTGCTCCAGATGCTTGGGTTTACTTATAAATCAAATATGGGCAAATTTGGAAGACTTTTGATATTAAATCCCAAATATGGGAACTGCTGTAAACTGGCCATCCATTTGAAATAGAAAAAAAAAAAAAGTATGTCCAAATGGTGCCAATGCAGTGTCCATTTTTGTATTTGTTGAAAGAAAAATAAAATTCACGTCCATTTCTTTGCAACACACTATGTCCACTTTTTAATTAGACAGAAAGTAGCTTTCCCTTCTCCCACACTGGAATACAAGGTTTAAGACAATTTATGTTCATTTTTAACCTGAACTACAGTTGTCCCTCAATTTACGTGAATGTGGGCCCTAACCAAGGGACATCTGCACTTGTGCATTCAAGAGGAGCAAATCAACAGAATACTGAAGAAGGATGTGATAAGATTTTTATACTGCTATTCCTCATTCAGTGCTGCTGTCTGCATATACCCTAGAAGATAAAAAAAAAAAAACCTCTTAGGGAAGATGGAGAAAATATCAAATTATGTAGGGCATAAAACATACAAGAAATCACAACAAAGTACCTTGATGTGTAGGTCCAATGCTCTGATGATGCATGCGTGCCTTTTGAAAGACGAAGTGTTAAACTGAATCTGAGTCAATTCTGGCAAGCCAGATATATGGCTAAGTGTGCTAATTAGACAATAAACTGTACAGAAAATATTTTTATTACTGTTAAAATGTAATTAAGGCATCAAATTTTATATTGTTATACATCATCCCATTTTCTTTCAGTCTAACTGGATAAGCCATTTATCATCTCAAAATATGCCAGTGTTCTCTGCAGAAACTGAAACCTCACATGAACTCAGAGACAACTGCATTGCAATTTCCAGATAAGCACTGTCTTTGAAGCTGGCGAAAGTGTTCAAAGTGGACTTAGTGCATTTATAGAAAATTTAAACACATTTTTATCTACGTGGTAAAAAAAAAAAGAAAAAGAAAAACAAAAGGGAATGGATGGATTCCCATGCTGTGGACATTTTGTTTGGTCATCTCAACATAACCTGTTGAACAAACAAATCTACTTCTTAAGTTAAACGTGGTATTCATATGTATAGGAGATCACGCAAACTAAAATTCATTTTGTGTTAAAAAAAAAAACAACAAAAAAACATGGAAGGTGATAAAAAGGTTATGCATGCATACACTCCAATCATCTGCTAGTGATTATATTCAACAGTATGAACAGTTGGCATTGCACACTAGTCCATTACATAATGCAGTACAATTTCTATGAATAAAGCAACAATGCCATGTATGTAAGATACAATTATCTTTTTGTATAAACCTCCCTTTCCTTCTTTTTTTTTTTCCATCTGGATCCCCGAGCATCCTTTTGTGAATCACATTTTCTGCCAAGTTCACTCAATCCAAGAAAAACTGAAACAGTGTTACAATGGTTTGAGCTTTTACACTATTTCAGTCTCAAACGCCATATTAAAATGGTAAATTTCTGGCCATCTGAAAATGGTGTTGGATAAGTTTGGTGTTTTCCTGTTTTCCTGTCTGGACTGCAATAATAAATCTGAAATAATGATAATCCAGAGCTGGAGGTCCTTATTAATGAAGTTAATGAATCCATAGTTCTTCTGTCAGTAAAAAAGTCTACATACGCGACAAAAGGCCCTCCGGGAAGAAAAAAGATTAAAAAAAAAAAAAAGCAGCATGGACAACTGTCTCATGTTTGGGACAATTTCACGTTCTCACGATCAACAGTATTAATATCCAATCATGCTATGAACTGTTCATGCACAGCATTTTAACAGCTCTTGAGACAAACACTATTTGTTGGTATAAAACAACTACATAAATGCAACCACCCTGTCTTATGTACTTCAAAGCACTGCCTTCATATCTGATCATTTCACTTACTCACACAACCTGGCAACTGGTCCTGCACGTTGAAAGACAAGAAGCTGCTCTCTAACCATAGCCTTTGCTCAGTGTCTCAATTTATCATTCACTCATGTCTTTCACTTCCCATACTCATCTTCCAACTGATTAGTCTCGACTAAAGGCAAAATTTGAATGCTATGATTGAAAAGTGTAAACTGAAACACTAGTATGCACATTCAAATGAACTGATTCACTGGTACAGTGAATTCAAAGGCACCGCTTTTGTGACTCTTTCACTTGACGCCATGCTGGCAAATAATGAGATAAATTTTAAAATAATGAAAAGTAACTGCAAAACTACCCCTCCCTGGTTGTTAAAAAAAAAAAAAAAAAAAAAAAGCACCTCATACTAGACTTTTAAAAAAAAACTCCATGACTCCGCAGCCAAATAGATTGCATGATAAAAACTTAGAGTGAGCACTAGGCATTAGCCATAACAAGTAAATAACTACACTACCATGACAATAAGGCCCGCTAAATTAATAATAAAAATCAGTTTCCTTTGATTTTAACCCTCACCCTGCGCAGGGAGGCAAATGTCGCCCATGCTTCCCAAGCGCTCACGCCGCATGGGCGGCAAAAGTCGGGAAGGTCAAGCTGACTGTGATACGCACAAGCCTTATTTTCACCCGTTGGGTCACTGACCTTTTTGAGAAGTAACCACCGACTTATTGTTCATTTTATCTCTTCCAAATCAAAGGCATTGTGACATGGACATGTTAACCAGTGAACCACTGGTCGGAATCACAAAGACTAAGCTTTCAAAGGCTTTCCCCACACTTTCAAAAGATGTAACATCGACACATGAACTGTTGCTCAACAAACTTGCAATATTATCTCATTTTCTCACAGGCTGACCATCATCTTGCGTTTCCCTATCTAAGAACCAATCAGAAACACGCTCTGAAATAATCTTTGCCCCAAATGCCAACATTGGTTTATTAGTATGTGTCAATCAGGATGAAACCATTTGTGTAGGGCTTGGGAGGGCGTGGCTAGTTATCATGCTTCGTTCTCACGAAAAATACAGCTGCCAGTTTGGAATCATAAGTCAGATCACTGGTTAGAGACTGACAGACTAAGGTTTTGCTGGTTAATTCATTATCAAGCGTGATAAGGCATAGCAGCAAATGTTTTCATACCGATCAATAAAAATCGAACCATGTGGTCATCTTATAGCGGCAAGGGTCAGTGACCCCAGATAAGATTCTCCGTGAGTAAGGTCACTGACCGGGCAGCGGGCTTTACGGCGTCGTGCACAAGGCGAGAGTTAATTACTTTAAAAAAAAAAAAAATGATATCCATATCATTTCAAACAGCAGAAAAGGGCATCTTAAACCTTGTTTCTATGCAGTGTTTCAGAACACAAAATTACTTGGATTTCACAAAGACTGCAATATGTAACCATACATCCCTTCAGTACACTATTGTTAACACATGCAAGGTCTATGGCTGGACCCCAAGAGCAAACAATATTTCTACAACAAACCTGATGAAAATCTGCAAACTGTGAGCTAATAAAACTTTAATCCTAAAACACTGGTTAGTTCCTACATAATATGCAACCCAGCCTTTCAGACTGGTAGCTAAGTCCCACAAACGGATTCCAGGCAAACAGTGTTTTATTGGCCAATGGCATTTTCAGTCATATTAACAACCTTGGTTCATCATAAGTCTCCCGTATCTGTTATCTGTGTGTAAAAAATCATCCATGAATAAAATGCTCGACTTCGTGAAAAGTCATTCTAACTGCAGTGAGAAGAACTAAATGAAAACACCAGTGAGATAAATATATGTAAGATTTTGACTGCTGGTTTCAAGGCCTGAGCTTTTATCACTTTAAAGTTTTAAGAAACCATTGGTTTTTGAGGAAAAAGATTATGCATGCCTTAGAGACACTGATAACCAGATTAGACGATAAAGTTCAAGAACTGCACAATGCATGCATTACTCCATCCATAAGAAAAACAGTGGGAAGGGTGGAGTGAGATAGATAATTTGAGGATGGATGCAGTACCACGGGGCTTCTTTGTCATGATAGGTATATGGCTTGCAGCCCTATTAGGAAAGCCAATCATAGGATCACAGATTAAAAGAGTGAAGACAATGCATCTGGGCGTAATATTTGTGAAGTGCACACATTTTTAAATCTAGAGATCAGAGACAATGAATTTTTCATCTCTGAATTCTCTTCATTGAATGCCAAGAGCTGTCCTTGTCTGTTTAATGCGTTCCAATCGGGTTGTAAGATGTTTATTCTGGTTTTGGAGTTCCTCTATCTGGTTTAATGCCTCCCGCAGCTGAAAATAAATACGGGAAAAGAAAGATTACTAACCATAAACCTGATCAAAAATCTGTTTCTAGTTTATTAGCAAAACAATAGTCTTTCAGGAAAACAATTATTATACTTACAAAAAATTAAGTGTGCTAATTTCACATTAAATACATTTCTGTTTATCTCTCAGCTATTCAAGATAACATTTTTGTATTTACCAAGTCTATATCCATAATCTAAAAGCAATACCATCATTTTTAATGACTGGCATCTCAAACAGTAGTTTTTTGTCTCTCTTTTTTTTTTTTTTGGTGTGGGGTCTTTACATCTACACTAATAACCCTTTTAAGTTGGCTTTATTTGGTGTCACTGTTACGTCCCACATTCTGTCTCTTACCTCCTTCTGTAACTTCCTCTTTTCCTGCTTTAGCTCATCCTCCATGCCTTCTGCTCTCTCTGCATCACTTTTATACCTCTTCACCTGGGTATCTAACCTTGTGACCTTCACAAAAGAAAAGAGGCATGCTGTAGATGTTGTGCCCTTTCCTCTCTCATTTCAAGAGACATAATGGATTGGTGAGCTTTTAATTTAAGTGACTTTAAAGTCAGATCTATTCCTTCATCCCTCCACTGCATACAAAACTCCTAACGCATAAAATATGAATTAAGTGGTCAGTTCTGATTCATAGCATTTGAAGAATCTTTAAAGGCCTATAGAAAATAAAAATTCCAGAAACAGGACATAAATGCAAACTGTCTCTTGTAACATCAGGTTAAAATACAATGTGAAAAGATATCAAAGCTTCATCACTCAATATCTAAATAAACTGAATTTGCAAATAACAACTGAGAACCAGTTTTGCAATGGAAAAGTTTCAAGTTTGATAGCCGACTTTCAAAAGCTTTTTTCAAAGGAAGGGAAATCAGTCTATTTTAATGTTCACAAAAGACCAAGATTTATGAAACACACAATGTTTCAACACTGTCATATTATAAGAATTGGCACCTCTGCTTTAAATTTTGTTCAATTTATCCCCATTGGGATGAAACTGAAATATGGATCAACCCAACACATATAAATTATATATACAAAGCTAAGGTAGATGTGCACATAGGTTGTTACATACCATCCCTTCTAATGTTGCTATATCTTGTTCTGCTTTCTGTAACTTGAACTTGTAATCATGAATCTGTTTACTAGCCTCCCCTGCAATGTCAAGTGAAAGTTATTAGTATTTCTCTTTTTTCTAACACGAGGTATGGTCACTTAACGACAGAACACAAGAGATATACCAGTTGAACAGTAACTGTGATATCCATATGGAAATCTTGCACCAAAGCTCTGAGGACGTTTCCACACATTTATCACCAAACTCTCATTGGTTTGGGAAGATTCACATGAATATCATTAACACTAAGGTGATTTTCTTGACATTTTAATTTCTGATGCTCCTCCATGCATCACATGTTACAATTTAATGATATTGATAAACATCATTCATAGTAATGAGCAGATCACAGCTTGTTGAAGCAAGGAATTTTTATCTAGCATTAAGAACAGACAATGTGGTGCCCTGAAGCACAGTAAGTTGACATGAAGCAACATTAAAAGCTTTCACATTGCCTACTGGGATCTATGAAATCTTAGCTGCAAGAAAATATTAATCAAGGCAAGACAGTCGCTGCGCAAAATCTACGACGTAACAAATCAAGTATGAACATTCAGAAAACTGAAATAAGGTTTGTCCCAAATGTACAATGCGATATTATGAACATCATCAAATACTCTTGAACAAAATTTAACTTTGCTCATAAAAAGTATATAAGTGATAAATAATTAAACATTCGTTACAGCATGGATCCCCTGAGTAAACATCATTAAAATCCCTTCTTTGGCACAACTGTATGATTTCAACTGTATTACAAATTTGAATGTCTCATAAAATTTGGAAAAGGGATAAACAAAATCTGATTTAAAAGAAAATATATGAAAAAGAACGACACTGGAACTTTTAGCAATTCACATCTTAATACATGACGTTTCATGCAATTTCACAAAACTCAGCATGATATGTACTGCTATCCATTGCAGCCAACTACATAATGGAGAAAAAATCTCCAAACACAAGAATTCTGTACTAAGCTCCTACAAGAGAGAGAAATGACATAACAGGACTAATAAGACACACACATGAAAAACATCATACACATGAAAAGTGGGGGGAAAATGCTGGAAGGGTCATAGCAGAAACAAGACCACAACTGGGCATGACACAATGACACATGATGGAAACTAGATGTCCTTTCACAGCACCTCTGGATTTAACTGACATTTTCACTACCAAGATCATAAAGCAAAAAAAAGACAAAAAAAAAGACAGGATTGCTGCGGCATAGGCCATGCAAGAATTGAATGTCACAAACAATATTTTCAGCCATCATGCATCACGACATGACAGTGCTCCCTCATCAAATGTGACCTGTGAAAGTGCAACATCTTCACATGACAGCAAACAAAACTCATAAAAAAACTGTGTATTATCCTCATTTCTACTTGTAATCTACCACCACTGACAAAACTGCTGTAATGCTAGAATCACTGAATCTGGATAACCAAACTCAAATGCTGGGATAATTATTAAACTAATGTTGCCACTGTTAAAAGTTTTCTTAGTAGAGGATAATAAACATGAGTTAAAAAGACTAGACCAAAAAATTTCAACACCTAAAATAAAAAAATATCTATATTCAATTTGTTTTGAACCTCATCCCATGCCTGCCATTACCTTTTTCACGTTCTGACATGCCTGAGAATTTAATACAATCACATAAGGGCACAATTCTAGACTAGGCAAAATGTGTGTATTTCAACTTGGACAAGACAATCTGTCAAAATTTAGAACACCATTTTTATTTATTTGGCCATTCCACCATCCGAAATCAAATTGACCAATATGGGTGTGGGTGAAAAAACAAAATGAAGTAAAATGCGACTCCAGCACAGTACATGTATGCGTGCCCCGTTGTTGCAAAACTGATGAAAATGGTCAGCGAAAAATGATTTTAACACTGACATGGCAAGACAAGAGTTCCAACCCCTCCACCAAAACAAATAAGTTTAATTCTCAAAGAAACATCTCACATAAGAGATTTTGACAAGTGCGCACCAGCAATACATAGTAACTGCAAATTTGTTGAGCAACAATTCGTATGTCGATGCTACACCTTTTGATAGTCTTGGGAGAGCCTTTGAAAGCTTTTGAAAGCTTGGTCTTTGTGATTTCAACCAGTGGTTCACTGGTTAACATGTTCTTGTCATAATGCCTTTGATTTTGAAGAGATGTAGTAAGGAATAAGACAGTGATTATGTCCCAGAGAGGACAGTGATCTGGAACGTGAAAATCCGCTTCACCCACCCGTGTCTTTACGCCCATTGCCGCAACCAGTTCAAAACTCAAAACAGGACATATACGCCTGTCGCGGCCAGAGGGTTAAGAAGAATTTCTCTATTCAGGATGAGATTGTGGTGCAGGTATCCCATGATCCCAATTAGTGTTCATTTCATAGTCACTCTCAATAATACAAGAAATAAGCTCATACAACTCGTTTACTTAATGGTGGCACATTATAGGATACCGATAAATGAAAGAATTGTCGGCAAAAGCTCCAAAAGTCAAGACTAAAGCTCTGCAGTTGCAAAGTTCATGTCACATTTTCATAAGATGCCCCTTGAAAGTCCTCAGAGACAATAAAAAAAAGCAACCCAAAACCTTGTATCTTCTTTCGCTTGATAGTCACAGTCCAAACTTGAGGAAATGTGACACAATGTGAAACTAAACAGATTATATAAAATGGATATTCAAAACATATGATAATTGAAAATAAAGAAAAATCATGACATAAAAACTACTTGTGAACCTGGCAGGAAAAAAAAAGGTGATAATAAGTGATTACAAGTAAGATCTACATGGCTTAGGGACTAGGAATGAAGCATTCCTAAAATTTGTCGACTTCAAATTGTCAAATTATATAGGTGATGACAACAGTTTAAAATCTGCACAGATGATAGGAATACTACTGACATATTAAAAATAAAAAGCTAACATAAAAAAAAAGAAAGAGGGAAACTCAGTTGCATACTTACGTTGTATTTCATACAGCTGCATTTCAGGACCATTGATCTGCGGCACATTTGAGGAGTGTTCACCCCTCTTGGCGTGCGACTGATTCTCTTCTATTTCACTTTTCAAGGCCTTAATCTACAAAAAAACAACAACAACCAAACAATTAAAATCATGCACAACTGAGGAAAGTGCATTGAAGTACTATTTGATGTTCACAAGCAGCCACATGGAAAGTCAACGGGAAGTATTTCAATTTTCATGAAAACAGTGAGTTTAATGAAACAAGCTGTATCTTGAAAGACCTCTGCCTCACTTGCAATGAACTACAGGCTGAAAATTTCTTGGCCATAATAAATGTCTCAGAAATGTCATTGAATGCACATGGTCCGCTTTATAACTCTGGAGTGTAAATGCATCACCGAGGACATCAAAAGGTGCCACTAACATTTTTTTTTTGGCTGGCTTACAATGGATCTCAATCTTGAACTCTCATCAATTTCCCCATCAAAAGGGGTTCAGAAAATGGTCTGTTTGACATGACACAACACACACCCATGCAAAATGAAACTTACAAAATGGACTCATTAAGCAGCAAAGAGCACTATCTTTTCTTGTTTTGGGAAATATAGTGAGACAGTGGCATCCATTATTACATATAAATGATCAGTTTCATTCCATTTTCTTGGATAACTTGTAAATTAGCTGCTGTGCAAAGCCTCTCTAAGGGTGACTAAATTTCACTGGTAGATAAAATTAAAAAAAACAACAAAACATTCAGTAGACACACACACAAAGATTACATCAGAAGACTATCCCACCAAAAAAAAAAAAAAAGTAAATAAATGTTGAACATGGACAAACACCAACATTACTGAGTATGCAATTTGTAGCATATCAAACTTTTTCAATAAAAGGGGGCAGGGGGTGATGGTATGCTGACTAAATTTCCAGTATCTCAGTAAGCAATCTCCAACTTTTTGACTGGATATACTTTACACATAAGAGCAACATACACTGTGAATTAGCAATTATGTTTTACCTCTTTCAGTAATGATTCCCTTTCTTGTGCAAAACCCTTTATTTTATCATCTGTGGAGAAGAAATATATAATTTACAATTTCAATGCAGGCAACAGTTTCTTGCTTGCTGGAGTTCCATGCTATAAATAGACTGCTGTTAGCAGAAAAAAATTCTCACAGCACAGCCCCTAATTTCAAGTTTGCACAGTCTCCTAGTAGGTCAATTGAATATCGCTGCTTTTCATGAATAAGTTTTTGTATTTTGGCATTATTTTTCTCTCACACAGTGAAAAGCGATAAAGGAATAAATAAAAATTTTTTCTTGATTCTGTGATTGGATTGTAATGTAGGGATGCATTTGTTTATTTGAATTTCCTTTCTCATTTTTTTTTATCACCTGGTAAATCATTTCCCTAAATTTGTGTTTACGGAAGCCAGCATTCACAGGAAAAGGCTGGTGTGTAGGAGGGTGATAGGTAATAAAGAAGAAGGGAAACGTAAGAGATTGCACACACTGAGGTTTCTTTCAGCAGCTATTAAGACTTCTTTTTCTGTTGCCCTAAGGAAATCGGAGGATAAAGAAAAGGGGGCCTGACAGATAGCGCAAAAGAAAATGCAGCAGGCACAGGAGCTGTATTCATTTTCAACTGGTTTATATTTCTCCTTCCCTTGAGTACCCCCTCCCCCCTCTTTGGCAACTTCCCTAAGCTGAGTCAACCAGGTCAAAAATAGCAAGCCTGCAGCAAAGGTCTTTTCACTGCTCACATCTGTTTATACTGAGAGACTCTGCCTCTCCCCAGAATTTTCTGGCCACCTGCTGTGGCTCAAACTATGTAACATTTCCTCTTCTGTTTACAGCACGACAGAGTCAAGTGGATATTCCAATCATTGTCACTGTTTTTGCTGTCTATGGTTTTGTTTTTCATTTCTATTCCTTCATATATTTTTCAAGCATGTAACTGAGAAAGCCTGCCCTTGGGGAAAGAATGAGACGGAAAAAAAACCTACATGACCTACTGTGTTATTTTTGTTTAGCATTTAAATTGTTTATGGACACAACCTTATTTTAGACTAGCTGACATGCTAGATTCTGTAAGGCCACAAGTGCTCTTGGGCATTTAGAATACGCCAGGTGGAGGTCGGGTGTACTGTGTGAAGCCTACGCCTACAACACCACTCTTATGATTTGGTTTAAGGAATGGGTACCTTGCCACAAGCTTGTGTAAGTGCTGGCTGCCTGTTTGCAAATGCTCTAAAGATAGCTGTACAGGATCCATATTTTTTTTTTTAAATGTTGGTTGAGAATGACTGCTTGCATATTTTCATCAGACAGGGAGGGAGAAGCAAAATGTGGGACAAATTTTTAAGGAAAAAAATTCAGTCATATTCAAAATTACCAATATATAGCAGTGAAAAAGTAGCAAACTCCACAGTTTTAATATATGAAATAAAATTCAAGAACTGCACCTTTACTTTGCATGTGACCCTGTATTAAGACTAGGAATGGGCCTTTTTGTTTCACCAGCTTTTTTTAACTACCAAATCTTCCATAAAATCTATTGAACATTTAAAATAAAAACATATTTGACATTTCTTCTGTCCTCAATTAAAATGTAGTTCAACTTATTGATTTTTGATGCTATATTGTGTAAGCTCTAACTTATATTCATCCAGGAAATTTTAAAATCCACAGAAATATGGCTTGGGTTAAGGGAAAACTGCACATCAGAACCAAATGGAGTAAAAGAGAATGAGAGACTCAGGCAAGAAAGCCAAAAGGTAACAACTTGACTCTGTGAATACTGACTACCACTGTTCCCTTATGTAAAAACAGTTTTACAGAAAGCCAAAAGCTTGAGCCAAATTGATAAACTGAAAAAAAAAAAAAAGAACGAAAATGTATACACGGTAACAGCTCATACTGCAAATAGTTTGCAGGCATCAATCTTATATCAATCAGATGAAATTTCTTCATTTATTGATTTGATGAAATGCTTACTTACAACAAAGCATTTCCACTTATAATTTATAAAAATAACTGCAAAAAAAGAGTATTTGAAATACCATTATCATTACCATTAAAAGTGTTACTTCATTGTTCAGGGTTGTTACGTACATCAATGATGCAAGATTGTGCAATACATCTGTAAATATGAACTTAAAACTTTGTTGTTTACGACAATTGTGAAATGCACAATGGTGTTTTCTGTCAACACGTTCATAAATTCACACAAGTTTTAAATAAACCAGACATGAATTCATGCAAAACTCATGTTAAAACATATTTTCAAAACATTGCAAGGCTTCAGACACATTTCACAAACAGCTTTGGTGCATGCAATATTCAAGTCAGAGTCAAGTTGTAATACCTAAGTTTGATTTCTTTACAGTCTAGGAGAAAGGAATGGTGTACATCATAGGCAAGAGCTGAGATACACACAAGTAAAAAACATTGCACAAAACTTCTAGTTTGATCTAAAGTATATTTTATTGAAGTAACTTAAGAAGCTATATATCAGTTTGATATTGCTTACATTTGAAAAGCTCAATACAATCAGATTGCCGTGTTACAAAATGAAAACGAATAAATAGATACAAAAAAATTTATCACAAAGTAGTTTATATGCTGTAGTTTGTTCAGGAAATTGAAATTTACTTTCCTCCTTTTCCCCAAAAAATGAGTCCAAGACTTTGCTTAAGAGTAAAAATATTCTATGTTGTGAACAGATCTTTGAATACATGAAGTACGGTGAGTAGTTTGATATGCTCATGGCAGGGTCTTAAGGTTTATTTGATTTGAAAATGTCCAATAGTCAAGACCGACCAAATTCAGTTTCAAATTATTTACATGCAACTACTGGTTAAAGTAACTCATAAAGAAGTAATCAGCTACAACACACAATTAATGTCTAAATTAGCAAACCTACAAGCACTAAAACCAATTACCAAATTATGTTAACAAAATGGATCATGCATCAAAAACAGGCATAGTGATGGCTACAGGCATTAACATTATTCAAATTCTTTTTTTTCCCTGTGATATTGTAAGACGTTTCCTCAAACATATGCACAATGGCATTGTATGGATAAATTAAAAGCCAATAATTTATTCTATTCTGACCCAGTAAATGTCAAAGCAAATATAACACAGTTAATTAAGAAAGACTGTATGCACACTTCTCCCCACTTTTAAGCTGACAATTATTGTAAACGCAAGAAATTTGTCATAATCACAAGCATGGCACGCAAGGAAGGTCATAATACATGTATCAAAATTGAGACAATATATCATGCCCATAAAACAATATTTTCAAGCATTTTGATTCTTCCCTTTGTTTGTTACAGCAGGTGCCTGCCTCTCCTCCAACTTCATACCACTCCCCCCCCCATCCAATTGTTAGAAACTGCAATGTCTCATAGTTATTGGGGTCTATCTTCCTCTAGTTCTATGAATAAATGTTTCAATAAGAACACAGGCCCTGTTCTAACCAAGGCAGTACCTTGCAATGAGTCTGAATCAGATTATGTGGAGAATCATCGAAGTTTTCCACATTAAAAAAAAAAAAATCAATAACTGAACTATTTTCCCATGTAAATTATTTTTTTACATGATTTTCATCCCTCAAACTTTGGGCATCTGCTTAAGTACGTGTTTTTGGTGATAGAATAATCAAGAAACAATTTGTAACATGAAATTAACGTGCCTTTTGCATGTCATTTCAATGTTAATTACAAAGCATGTCTTTGCTATGACGACTCCATGGAGTGTGTGGCATACTAAACTAAGCTCACTTTAATGTATGCAAAGGCCATTAATAGAAAATCATGAAAAAATCCAAGGAAAAAGTGAACAACTTGACTCTGACTGTGAAATGGGCATAAAAAGAAAAAAACATTGTTATACCAAAAAATATAAGTAGTAAAAAGTTTGCACCAAAACTACATACATTAAGAAACCCTGTTGTGGTGTTTCAATCGATGACAAGGCAATGTCACAATGCACATTAAATCAGTGACATCTGAATAAAACATCCAAAGCATCAAAAGAAAAGTACAAAATATCAGTATTCATCCTTTTCACATCACAATTTCCTTAACTTGTCTCTAAAGGTGGTCATCTAATAAAATTAAAAAAATGTCTGCACACTAACTCAAAATCAAAACTAAAAGTTTTGGTAGGAATGGGTTTCAGGGGATTTACCGTTAGGAATCTCCCCCAACTTTACCATTTATAAGCAACAAATGTTTCAGATATTTGCTGGTCAATAACATGAACAACATCAGACTGGAACACCCTCCCCCTCTTCTTTTTTGCCCCCCAGAATGGGTAATGGAGACAAAAAAAAAGTCCCTCCAGGAAAGAAACCCCAATATGAAATATTCACGACATAAGTTAACTTTTACTGTTTGCAGCGCACCTGCCATTTTGACAAAATTCTTTTTTTTGGGTATAGTCCTGCTTCAAAGCGTATTTTAATATTTGTTTTGTAAAGTGAAGTACACATGTATTTTGAATTGAGCTAAACCATGGACAAATGTCCTTCAATTCAGAAGAATTCATGAGACAAAAGATTATCTTTCCAAATGAATCTATTGTCTGTTTCTCAAGAACTCTGCCAGACTGAATTTCTTTTCTGACTTTGAAAATCGAATAAGGGGAAAAAAAATATAATCATGCTGTAACTACAGCAAATATCATACCAAGCGCAGAATGAAAAATCGAAGGAATAATGATTGAAAAAAGAAAAGACTATAGATTGGAACTGTTCCAAAATAACATGCAATTTAAGACACATCTCAGATTTCAGTATAACAGTAAAAGGAGAACAATTTGAATATGTTACATAACAAAGTCTTAGCAAAAGGCTTTGGCTTTGAATTAAAAAGTATACTGATATATATAAGAGATGAGACCATGTATATGGCTTAAAAATTAATAACTGGCTCAAATTTACATTGTTACCAATACCGGTCTCTCTACATACCATACACATAAAAATTATAGAAAAAAAAATGGTGACCATGCCATTAGACACAAAAAAAATTGTGGCATGGAAATATGAAGTAACTAATCTCAACTGTGACTACCTGCTCGAAAGACCATAAAGAAACATAACTTCATGTCAGATATTCACGGAATTTAGCAAAACTACGGGATATTTGGGACAACTTAAATTGCTGTCAGATTTGATATGTTGACATACGTGGACAGTTATTAAGAGATAGCAATGCAACAAATATGACTTTCATTATAAGAGATTATGCACAAGCTAATTAACAATATTTCCACAATGTCACATAAATACAGCCACTCCTTTGATTTAATGGGTGAGCACTTCTCAAAGCTCATGATTTTTCATTTATAAATGCTCAATGGCAATGAAAACCATAGTATACCACAACATGTAAAAAGTCTGAAGTGTTAATCAGCTGTATATTTTCTTCCGCATTTTAAAGGCAATAAAACGCTTCACGCCTAAAATCAGTAATGACATGTCTGATGGCACAATGTAGCATTTAATGAAAGATCAGAACTGATCAAGGGTGACAAGAATTTCATGCTCTGAAAGGAATGAATGCCAGTAAAACACATCCATGAGCATGCATCTAATTAACAAACAAACAAAAAAATTGCCTGTGTCAGGGAATGAAGGTAACCTTTTTGAGATACTTTTCAGGACAGTGAAAGTACTGTAATACTTTACTATCTTTCAAAGGTAGAACTTTCTTTCTGTTACTACTGTGTGAATTAGATCAATGTAAAATTAATCCAAAAAAGTTTTGACATGAGATTGCCTTAGCCTCTGTATGAAATTCACGTACATCATCACCTCAGTATTACATTGTCATAACTCAAGACCTAGAAGAGTGCACTTAAGACAAAATAATCCTGTGGCGACGAAATATCAGAGTGGCACACAAATGCATCTTGAGTTGTGTTTCCATTCCCTGATGTTGATGAAACACAACAATTTTCATTTCATTCCCTTCATAATAATGAACTGAGTCAAAATAAGAAAACGTGAGTGAGCCTCACTAACCTCAACGGAAGTCGCATTTTTTCAGTTTTGAGTTATGAATATTACCACAAAGTATGAAATCACGTTTAATTTGGTATAAATGTTATTGCAATTCTCCTTTTTATTGTGAAGTTATGGTTTTTTAAAGACACCTACGCCATATTAAAAAACGGAAGCAACTTCCGAGAAAATCGCAATTAAAGATGGAGGGGCGATTTTTGCTCTTGGTGAGATGGGTGGCCTTACTATCTCCTAGTATAGAGTACTTGTAATTAACCTACAGATTTGAAATTTTGCATGTCTATGCCAATATAAATGATGCATGCCGCGTGAAAATTTTGTGACAATAAGTTCATTAGTTTTGAAGTCACCGGGAGTTCAATGAATCCCATAATTGCTATGACATTCGATGTCAAAGGCAAAATTAAAGGCATTAAAAGCAATTTTTATCACATTTACAGGCTGATTTGAGACCAAATATTTTCACAGAATGTAGAAAATGGTTGAACTTTACAAGTATCAACCAAACAAGAAAAAAAATCGGATATTTTGTGTTTCATCACGACTTTCTCTGCTTGATCCAGTGCGACTCCCATTGAGGTTAGTGGGGCTCGATCACATATATACAGGCATCACAGACATCAGGCCGCGAAGGAAAACAGCAATAGTTGATAATATCATTACGTTTGAACAGATTCACACACAACAAAAATAACAAAAACAATGTGGCAAGATCAGTCATTGTGTGTCTTTCATGAGTATTGTTTGTCCCATGAATTTCCCCAGCAAGTCTTTCAACCACAGAAATGAAATGATTGTACATTGATAAGTTTAACAAATGCTCTTGTTGCAGAACACTTGTTGGTCACTTTTCTTTGTGACAAACTCATAACATCAATCAATATTGCTTCTTCAATATTTTGGTCCATCACTAATATTCATTTCCAATTTCTGATTAATAGTAATCTGTGACAGTAAATGAACATAGATTTTGGTAAGGTGATTTCCAGTAAGTGCCATAAAGCCAAATTTTGTAACATCTCTCTGCAGGTGAATTCAATATGAAATAATGGGTGCCTTAACATGCATTATGGTAGCTGACACAGATTTTAAAAAAAAGTCAATGAGGGGGATGTCTTCTCTTTAAAACCAACTGCATTTTAGCTCCCCGGCTAATCATTGGTAATTTACTTAAACACCTTCTTGAAAAATGTTAATTTCTTTGTCTTCTTGTGGGATCTTTCCGTCTCATGCATCTTCTCAAGTGCCCCTTCTAAATCTTCAGGTTCTAATGAGATTTGTGATTCCCTCTTATGGTCCTCTTCTCCTCCAACAGCCTCAGCCTTTTCTTCTTGGGGAATTTCTTTCTTACTGTGCTTGCTTTTATCCTTTTTACCATCCTCAGACTTTTCTTTCTTACTCTGTTTAGTTTTTTCTTCTTTTTCCTTGTGTCCTGCTTCTTTTTTGCTTGACTTTGTCTTCTCTCCTTTGTCTTTCTTACCTGCTTTACTTTTCTCTGATTTGCCTGGGACATCTTTCTTCTCTACTTCTTTACCAGTGTGTTTCTTGGCCTTTTGTTCCTTATCTTCGTGCATCTCAGTGATATTTGGACTTTCCTTGGTCTTCTCTGATTCTTCGGATGCTGTCGTTTTTGATTCAGTGTCTCCATCTGCATGGACTTTCTCACCTGCAGCTTCTGTAGACCCAACACCTGTGTTTAGTATGTCATCAATGTCATCCAGGTCATAGTCCTCAGGGTTCACTGCTTCTGAAGCTTCTGAGCTAACCATACTAGAACTGCGTTCCACTCTTTGGGCTATTCCTTTTGACAAAGAAGGAGATGCCACTTTTCCTTGACTGTCCCCTTCAAGGGTATCTTCTTCTTTATCTACAATTTTATTTTTATCATCCACTGAGTCTTCCTCTACCTTACTTGTTTCTCCTACTTTAAGGACAGTCTCGTCTTGTGACACTTCTGTTTCTCTGTCCACATTTTTATTTTCTTTGTCTTCAGCTGGTGAGATGTCTGCCTTCTTGGTATTCTGTGCATTCTCTCCTTCCATCACATCTTTGGCATCAGGATCTTCAGTAGAAGCAACTTCAACATTTTCACTACTTTTATTTTGCCTTAAATCTTTTGGCTGACCTTCATCTTTTCCATCGTCTTTGGTAGGTGAATCCACACTGTCAATTTGTTTAGAGATTACTTGTTCATTTTGTGCCTCGTTATCTGCCACCTGTTCTTCATTTGATGCAACATTAGATATAATTTCTGATTCTTTTGATTTCTGTCTTACAAAGGTGCTGTCAACTGAGCTCTCTCCTTCTGCTGGTGCTTGTTCCATTTCAGTCAGCATATTATCTTCATCTCTCAAAGAATCAGTTTTAGGAACATTTTCTGAAGCTACCTCCTGAGTGTATCCTGTGTCCTCAATTTTACTCTCTTCTCCGACATCAGGACTGCTCTCAGTTACAGTTACATCCTCAACAATTATGCTTTCTCTTTGTCCATCACCTAAAGACGAGTCACTTCTTAGCACAATGTTTTCATCAACTGCGGCAAAACCATCCACCGAGGAACCTTCCTCCTTACTAGCCTCAGGACCTGTCCCTTTGATATGAAATGGTGATGGTGTAGAGCTTTCAGCATCATAAAACTCATCCCCTTCATCAGACTCATCATCATCTTTCTTGGACCCTGTTTTCTCACATTCAGTGACAGTGACAGATGGAGCTTCAGCGGGAAGACCTGAATCCTCCCGCCCAAAGAAAAATTCACTCTTCAGTTCTTTGGTTTCAACTGCCTTAGGCATGGCTGAAACCCCTGAACTGGTTTCATCTCCAGCAATACCTGAATCATCTCTAGAAACTTTCAACCCTTCTCCCATTGTACTACCATCTTCACTGCCAACTTTTGATGTATCACGTGACTGATCATGCTCTGACGTTACAGTTACATTAGTTTTCACATCAAAATTGTCATGCAGTGTCTCATTGCTAGCCCCGTCTCTGCTAGACTGACCCAATTCATTTGCTTCACTACTCTGACCCTGCTTACACCCACCATCTACTGCATCAACTGCATTTCTTTCATCAATTGTTTCATTATGGGCATCAACTGAGCTAGATGAGACTGACAGGCTTGCCTGCTGACTAGCCTTACTAGCAACACTAAGTGTATTAGTAGGAAGATCAGTGACAGATGTACCTAGAGATCCACCACCAGCTTTCTCCAGAAAATCTCGTGTCTCTGCTGACACCAAAACAGCACCAGATGAAAGAGGACCATTATTTGAACTGCTCTGTGATGACTTCTGTAGAACCGGTTCTCCTTTATCATTGGAAACTATGACAAAACCACTCTCCTGTGAAAGGCGAAAATGAAATTAAATTTATGAAGTCTGAGATAGTATCATGATACCCTTTTCTGTGCATGATAAAGAAAAATACCTTTTTGTCAAATGCTCTTTTCTTTCAATTCTTTTACAGTAATATGACCTGAATTTCAAAACTATCAGTACTGCTGATTTTCTTAATAGGAAATATTTATATTGGTGTCACAGTTAATAAGCAGTATAAATAATTGTCAAATTATTTGTTTTATCATTTTCTGTTTTATCTTTAAATTTAAAGCATTTCTCATTTCTCTGAAATAAACCAACATTTCGATGGTTGCAGGTGCAAACCAGCCATGTGAAGATAGGCAAATTTTACAGGAGGAACAAAAAACTGTCGATAAAAGAAAAGGGAAATGGACCTAGCCGACTCGATCATGTTTACTTTCAGTATTTCTATTGGATAATGATAAGAGCTGATGTGGGATTCCAAGTTCACAAATTGGTACTATAAAAAGAAATATGAAATTTTTGGATTTGGCTGGTTTGCGCCGAACACCATCGATATGCCCCGTTATGGAACTGACACCCCACAAATATCCAAAAACTGACAGCTATAACTGGAAAACTTAACTTTTGCAATTATCATCATGGCAAAGGAAACACACAAGGCATGTAATTAAATATTAAAATACCTCTATTAATCTGTCTTTTATCTCTAATTGCTGTTTCAATATGCTCAGTTCATGTTCCAAATTTTTAAGATCACGTTTCTGGAAATCATATTCCTGTGGAGAAAGCAACACAAATCACAAATCTTCAATCATAACAATGACATAAAGTAAAACATCATTCTTATGAATATTCCACAACTTCAACTGAGGTAAAAATGTTGAAGTTTTCAGTAAATTAAATGCTCATGCTATTTCGTTTTATGTTCAATTCCAGTGCCTTTGAAAAAAACAAAAAAAACAACAAGCTAACTGAGGATTTTCATACACTGAAATTTGCTATGTTTACAGTAATGGTGATGGGTCTTTACAAGAGTATCATTTTGAATGTTTCCACTTAGAGAAACCAGCCCTCCTCTTGTAAGACTTGAAATGTGTTAAAAACCTGTCACTATTTGGAAGCTTTGCGCAAGGGTATTATAATGCTTGACAACTGAAAGGTTTCATAGTCTAAACCTACAGATATATAATATATTTCTTACTCAAAATTTGAAATAACTATACAGTTCTTATCCGCAATCAGACATCCATATTTTGCTCATTTACTATCATCTTTAAATTGCTCTGTTCTCGGCTGCAAATTACCCTCAATCTTGCTAAAAATGCATACAAGGGCATATATACAACAATAACAACAACAAAAACCATGACTCAATATGAGGATGCCTCCTGGTACTTCCACAATCGTAATTTTTCTTCAACACTTAAGATTTTTTTTCTTTTCCACCACCATTCTGTCTCCCCAGACAATCTGCAGTAAGAAATTACCCACTGTCATAATTCTCGCAAAATCTCACCCGGCATTTGTCTTTAAATTCTCGCTGTATTTCTGTGTAGCCCTCATCCTGCTCCTCCAGCTGATCTTTCAGAAGTTCCACCTGATAAACTAATGACTGCTTTTCATTGTCCAGTTGGGCACTGGTCATCATGGCGGCTTTGTATTTGTCCTCAAGTTCCCTAAGCTCAGCCTGTGAATGCAAGATTGTTTTGTAGCACACTTGGGTCAATAACCAATATAAAAAATAGCATAAAATATTTAACCTAACTTTACTGAGCATTCCAATAAAAATAGCAAAGTCTCACAAAGAGAATTAAAATGGGTAGAATAGGTCATGAACAGGACTATGCAAGCAATTTCCACTGTTAAAAAAATCCATTATCAGGGTCATTAATAAGATAAGATTTGTTATTTTATTAATAATGGAATAAAGTCTGTTTTACTACAACACTGAAAATCTTTTTCTCTGAGAGTATTTCATGAAAAATTTGAAAAGCAAAGAAAACAAAAGCCTGGGATATGGGTGGTTTGGGGGCTAAGGTTGTAAAGATGTTCTTTCTGACAGGATAAAGCTCTACATCTTGTTTCCTCCTACAAAATCTACATGCCTACTTCAGTGAAAACCATGATCATTTTGTCCACAGGAAATAACTGAGTGACAAAGCCTGAATATTTATGTTCATGTCACTGATTAATCCACAGCAAGCGCAATACAACAACTACACGTAATGGTAAGCATTGGTCACACAGTGTGAGATGTGTATTAATCAAGTCGAAGGTCGGCCTGGGTAAATCACATGTCTGTATCTTTGAAAGCTTACTGACGATTTCGATGCACAGGTTTAATATTTGAATCATCACAGACTGATGGCAGATATGCAGATTGTCATGACAATGAGGTGGCAGCCATAATGAAACAATATCATGTCCAGCTACATCCTTTGGGGCCACAAAAAACCAATAAAACTGTAAGCCCAATTCTCACCACAATGGACACCATACCAATTTTTGTGTTTCCTGGAAATCACAACTTTGAAAGAACAGAACTGAAGTGGCATGCTACTGGCAAAAACAGCGACCCTGATAATCAAATGTATTGGGTGAAAGTACTAAGTCTTAACATAGCAAAACTACTACTACTTATCTCTGGTACATTCTAGGATATAAGTAGAAAAAACAAACAAATGGGTAATCCCGGGTACTTAATATCATGCTCTCTTCACATGACCATGGATCAAAAAGAATAAAGTCTTAATTGGAGCCTTTTTTTTTCTTTTTGTTAACAAAGAGATCCCCTCTAGATCATGGAGTAAAAATTAAACTGCTATTCATTACCTCAATAGATCACTATCACATTAAATTAAAACACCATACTAAGTATTATTTTCTTAAGATTTACTTCATCCCAGTGAATAGTTTCATGATTTTGCAGTTATATATAATAATGAAAGATCTTTTCTGACAGAATGGCAATGTTTATTCATAAAAAAGATGGTATTGGGATTTTGTAAACTGTAGTGAAACTGAAAAAGAAATTAAAAAGAAAAGGCAAACCTGATGGGAGGAACCAATATCATACACTGTTTGTCATGTTTACTATAAAAGAGCCAAAAGGACATACTCCCTTTACAAGGACAAGCGATTTATTGGGAAAACTTGGATGCTGCTGCTGAAGTTCTAAACTATTAGCATACAAAACTGCTGATAAAGTGGACATCCAAAAAAAAACAACACAGGAATAAACTTTAATGATCCTCATTCAATCTCACATTTCTGATAACAATTATGAAATGATGAAAATGGTTTGCAATGGCATGCTGATTTCGAAGATTTGAAAAGCATTTGGAGTCAAAATAATGTTCCAGGGAAATTTTTAAAGCAAGAGCAAGCTGGATTCAGTGAAGAAAAACACCTGGTTCTGCTGCATTCGCTAGTCATGTCAGACGCATGTAATTTATTTTCTTTCACATTGTTAAGTGAAGACAAACACTCAATAACTTTGAGTAGTTAAATGGTACAAACTCTGACATATCAGAAACATAGTTAATTGAATTTATTGTACTAAAAGATGTCGTTAACTTGTCATGTGAGAATATAAATTTGGCATTCTTATCACTTGAAGGTAAGAATGCAGAATGCAGAATGCATTAAATTAAACATGAGATGAAAAAAAAAAAAGGATTGCACATTATATCTCTTTTCACAGAATCATCAACAGTTCACATAATAGCTGTAGGCCTAAGTACCTGAGAAAACTTCACGCACACTCAAGATCTGCATGCAACAGTTTAAACAAATCATTTTACAAAAGTTTAGGTGAGTGACTTTCAACATGCAAGCTTGAAACTGGTGGCTTTGAAAAGTTGCACCAGATGATGTTGTGGAATTAGTTACTCACCATCTTAAGAGCTCTTTTCTGTTAATATTCATAAATGAGACAAAAGGAAATGATAAAAGTCCAATAATCACACTTTAAAAGGAAGGAAACATGAAAAGTTACAAAGAAATGATCACTCAAAAGAAAAAAAAAACAGAAAAAAAACCAAAATATAGCCAGACTTTTAAAACTAAGTTAGAAAGCTGCTTTACTGAAAGCTGTAAAGATGAATTAGATTAGCATAAAATCAATCATAGTCAAGCAAATACTACTCTGTGCCAATGAAAGATGTTAAGCTAATTTGAAACTGCAGCTGGTGTGCAAGATATGAGGTGCTTGGGGGGGGGGTGCATGAGACAGCGTGAAAATAATTTTAGCCCTTTTTGAACTTGAACCAATCATTCAGTGATTTACAAAATAATAGTTGGTAAGCGTGTGCTAAAGTTCATGATTCATGATTGTTCCCTTCTGGAAAATCATGATAAATTTGTCCATCCCCTGGTGTACATTTTAAGAAAATACTCCTTATCAGATATGAACAAAGTGCCATGACCTCAATAGTACTGTCTGCTTCTCTGCCCATTAGTCGCAGAAACTGAGCCTTACAGGATGGAAAATTTACTGAATGAATATCAATTTGCTATCTGCATCACAATGCTCCAGTATATTACCACCTACCAGCTCCCCCTCCCAACTCGTTTTTAAAGCAAATGAACCACACTTTATTTTTTAGACGGACTGCAACATTACAAGTAAATACTAAAAATATTGAAAACTAAGCCAAGTAGAGCAGACTGCCATAAGATGTTAGCAGTTTAGATGACAGCAAATACAAATGTAAAAAAAAAAAAAAAAAATGAAATAAAAGATAAATATAAATTTATAATTATCAAAGCTTTGATATGTGTGAAAGTGAATAATTCTCATGCATAAATGGAAATGCTCATACACATGATACTACTGCTTTCAAAACAAATTTGCAATGCTTTGTGCCATGACTTATCAATCTGTGCTGAAGAATACAACTGTACAGTAAAACACCATCGAACCAAATTCCAGAGATCTTTATAAGTCACTCACATGATAACACCAATTATTTCATAATCCAAGTCAGTTATATTGAATATGACCATAGATGAAGACTATGACACTAAAGGTGACGGAACTGCAACCCTCCCTGACAATTTACCTTCTCTAAAGAAAAAAAATATTCATGGCTGACTGTGACTGGCACAATGGTTCGATGGTAAAAAAAAACAATATCGTAACTACATGTGACTGAACAAAAAAAACAAAACAACAACAATAGTTCATTCCTCACCAAGATACTTTTTGGATTGCATAAATATACAAATATCTTATGTTTAAAGATGAACAACACCAAAGGGAATGTAAGACCTTCCTGTTTGAGTTTTGAAGATGACCTGAGAATGTTGAAACTGCTGCGAAAGGTTAAGTGAACGGGGATCAGAATTTCCTGATAGCTCTACATAAGCTGCATTACATTGTTTCTCCAATCTATTGATAACACCCATTTTAGGGAGCCAAAGAAAAGCGATATTTTTGCAATCCTCCTGAAAAAACAGAAAGAGCATTTCAAATGTTAAATAAAAGGCATTACCTTATAATCCATATCCTTTGCATCTGATTCATTTGACTCTGTACTGCCCCTTCTTGACCCTGACCGTGATCCCGATAACTGCTGACGAACCTACACCAATCAAACAATGTAGAGAAAAGAACTATAACATTTCCTGGTTTGACCTCATTCAAGGAGAAAACTAAAACGTAATTCTGCCAACATAGATAAATAACAACTTTAAATTACCGAAATGTACAACAAAATCAGTCAATTCACTTGAAATTATTTAAGAATTTCTACTTGGCAATGACAGGAAAGTGCAATTTTCCGGTATGTGGTGGTAATAGTACACAGCTTGACAGCCTTCTTATTGGTGAATACTGCGATGAGAAAATATATAATTTTTACAAAATGTTAACAACTGGAAATCGCGTATTATTTACACAGAAAACAGTGATTGCAGTCACCACATTTACGCAAATGAAATGAAGGAAAACAGTCCATCATGACTCACCATCTCCTTTTTTTCTAATATCCATATCCATGTAGCCTTTTAGGATTATTAACTAACTCAAATCCTTCCTTGACCAAACAGCATTACTCATATAACCTGACACTGAATTTTACATTTAAATATGTATTCATCTTGTCATGACTCCAAATCAAATGGCACAAAAATCAAATTTGATGAGTAAGTCAAAACAAATCATTTTTGGGAAATTATCATTATCAGTCTGTACCTTTGCTGCAGCATGTTCATTTGTGAGTTCATAAATCCTGTCTTGCTTTGCCTCTGACTGAAAGAGAATAATATATGTGCATATGATTATATAAATTTATATATCATCATGAAAAAATAAAAGTTGCACAAACTATAATGATTCCAGATTGGTATTTCCACAAAATTTTAACCAAAATAATATTTACAAATGAAAATTCGACAAACTTTAAGTTTGAGAATGACTCTTTTTGCTCACATATGTGGGTGTGCATGAGAAAACCCACAATATGTTGAAAACATGACATTTTGAGTTCTGTACATATAATAAAAGACAAGACATTCCTGATAAATTGAAGTCAGTGACACCCCTAAAACAAGATTTTGAGAAAACGGCATTTAATCCTAAAAGTGGCAATAGCTAATTGACCCATTAATATTGGAGTGATTGCTGTTAGGAGACCGTAGTCTAATAACTAAGCTGGTATAGAGATCATAGTGAGTAGTGTTCATTGCTCATCTACAGTTTACCCTGTAACATGCCACGGTCCCCTAAACAACAGCCAAGACAGAAGTTTTTGGATCTTGTTAGGAGACCGTAGTCTAATTACAAAGCCTTTATAGAGATCATAGTGAGTAGTGTTCACTGCTTGTCTACAGTTTACCCTGTAACATGCCACGGTCCCCTAAACAACAGCCAAGTTGGAAGTTTGTGTCGGACCCATATTTTCACTTCAAAGCCATTTTTCTCAAAATCAGCTCTTTCGACATATTGTGGGTTTTCTCATGCGCACTCACATATATATCAAGAACAATACAGGCCATTCAAGTAACACAGGGTGTATACTGAATTAAAAAATAAGTGTCACTGTAATTTTGCCAGCTTCTTCACCATTCTGATAAATCAGGAGCTCTGTTCATCACTCTGCCCAATTCTCCAATTAAAGAAAAGATTACACTTGCCAAATTAAATTCCATACAAATTACAATCAAATGTTTAGTCATTTTAAATGGAGAGCATTCATTTCAAATTATCTTGAATTGTCTTCAGATTAAATGTGTTGATGTGAGATCAGTAACTGAGTAAGACACCAAACGACAAAACTAACTGTAAAAAAGCCCATACAGGAGTTATACAGAGATAACGAACCCATACAAACTGCCAATCCTTACCTCCTTTTGCTGTTTCTCAATTTCCTTCATTCTTATTTCCCTTGCCTCTGCTCTTGCGGCTCTTTTTGCTGCTAACCGTTGTTCAGCCTGGTTATCATTCAATTACAACAGTTAAGATATGTGCATTCAAATATAAATAGTTCTCATGAAAGAAGTACTATGTAGTCATCCAGATGATCTCTAAGAAAAAAAATATACTGCTAACGTCATTTCCAACCTAGCTATACATTTACAATTGTAATAAAGAGATCTTTTCCAAAAGGCAAGAGAATTCCTTTATTAAATATACACAGAAGTTTGAAAGTCCCATCAAACATTATCAGAAATTTGCTGAACACCCAGCCAAGCGTCACTCATGATCCATTTAAATGAAAAAATGAATTAGAAATAAGGCAAGCTTTTTTCTTCCTCTCTGCATGGAAATAGTCTTTCAATTCTAGTTATACTGAACTGCTGTCCTTTCTATATATATTTTAAGTCTAGAGATAATGTATGACTATGAGGTCAATGATTTTAATGTTGACGATGATTAAAATATATATGCCTTACTAAAAAGACAAACATTTCAAAGCCCCTGGTTTTCTCAACAATTGATGACTATTTATAATTACTAGCTGAGTTGCCCGGCCCTGCCCGGGATAAATCGATTTATTAGTTTCAGTTCTGGGTGATTATTATGGACCTGCTTCATTTTGCCCGTTCCTTTAGCTTTATTTTTATTTTTGTTTGTTTTTTGATACGTTTTACTGCTCTCCCTTTGCGCGTTGATATCCTGCGCATCCCGTCAGCATCCGTCAAATGGCAATGATTTGCGCACAAGTTAGTTTGTTTGTTAGTGAACACATCGCAGGAAGTGATAACGTCATGTGTAGGCGGAAGTGGGCTATTATTAGAAACATACATCACTATCTTATTGATCGTAAATTTCGGATCAAACGCTCTCGTGAATTTAGTCTTTAATTATAACCGCATTTACCGAGTAACTCAGAAATAACAAACGGTTTTGTTTGTGTATAGCGATACGAACAATGTTCGCTATCCCATGATTCTTTGTGCCAAATTTCAGGTCGGTGCGTTGTGTAGTTTCCGAGTCCATAGGACTATTAGGGGTTTTGTTGTAGCTTTATTATATAGATATGCTAAATTAGATATAATCATTCTGGCACTAATTTCGGGGTTCCTTGACCTATGAAGAACATCAAAAATACAAAAATACCAAGCTGTTATTATTATCACCAGTCAAAACTACAATAAAAACAGAAAAACATAAAAGAAGATTACAGTTTCTGGTTATAAATTTTGCTGGTGATTAAAGGACAAGATTTTAGGAGCGTCTGTGCATAGGGAGTCCCAGAGGCAGTCCAATTGGCAAGTTAGTCCTCTGGATTTTTTTTTTTATAGATTAACATGTGGCTCAGCAATTAACACTCACAGTACTCACATATGTATGAAATAAACCCTCTTTACAATGGAACTCTTCTTTTTTGGGTTTATTTCTTGGAGATAACTGAATTTGGTAATTCTTCTCAATGTAACTATTGTTTACTGATGCAATCCAATGATACATTAAGAATTTCCAGCGTTTAATTTTTAAACGATTTTTATGACAAGAAAAGCTTGGTTGCTTTGATCAAGCAACTTTTTTTTATTAACTGACACAAAAATTTACTGAGTCTGTGTAAAATATGCATTTCATAAAATGCATTGATAAGGTTCAATTAATTTAATGTAAGTTTCATTGTATGGGACAGATTCAAACAAGGAGTCAAGACTTGCTTAAAAATTAAAAATATTATTGATGTCAGAGTAAGGGCATCGTATGGGTTCAGTCTAAACCATCTACCACAAACACACTATTTCTGCATGCAAAACATGACTTCATAAATTGCACTAGATCTATGATGATGTTTATATACCAACACTAACAGCCTATTTGAGTATTTCCTGTATCACCCACACTAAGTAGATCTAATAATATTTAACAATGCCTGACAATAGGATGGTGCAAATGGAAATCATCCTTCTTCCTGGCACACTGCCTGTTTCCTATTCATACCAGTAGAAGCAAATATATATGCCAAAGACTAAAGTTAGAGAGCTCTAAAACTAAAGATCTATTCTAACTTACTTCTTTGGAGATCATGTTCAGTGCCTGGTCTTCAGCAGAATACTGCCGCACATTATTGCTGCGCCGTCTCCCAGATGACTGGGAACTCATGTTGTTATATGTCTTCCTTGTTATCCTTGTCTCTGACTAAAAATCAAGATGTTCACACTTGAAGGTGAGTTTGATCTGAGGATCAACAAGTGCAGAAATAGAGTCCCTTTCTGACTCTCTTTTGGCCTCTCACAAAAATACTCGGCAGATAGATCTAGACACTCTAGATCTAGATCCTACGTGAATCAGATGTTAAAAACGTACATTAATCTTATTCAAATTGTTTCACATAAGTGGAATAAATCAGGAATAACTTTTTCACAGTTTCTGATCTTGAATTCAATGAGCCACAGACCAGCTGGTCACACCCCTCGATCAGGAAGGTAAGTTAGCAGCTGCGAGCGAGGTGGCCATCCAAATCAACGGAATGGTGGATGTGAGACTAGATCTACTCTCCACGGGTATTTCTTGTTGTGGAAACCTTCAGTTTAAGTAAATATGGGTGTCAGCAAGTACGAAATACCTTCCTTCGATGAATGAAGATCTCGCTGCATAATGTCTGACCATTACGAGTCAACTTTCAGGAAGAACGTTCGTTCGGCATCCATGTTTTGGAGGAGCCTATAACGCCCGGATGTACCCCATCGCATTGCGCATTGTTATCGCTAACAAAATTCCGACTGACCTGTAAACGAAATAATTTTAGATCCCTCGGGTACTTTGCCAATTATTACTTTTGGTCCTTGATAAATGATTCTACTCCTCGTGTTTTAAACAGAATACATAAACAGTTTATTTCGGAAGGAATATCACGTGAGTTACACAACTTTAGCCGGGCACATATCTTATGTTCTAAGTGTTAATCCTTACGAGAGGACTAACCCATCTGCTGGCCCCCACCCCTGCAACCCCTCTCTCACGGACGCTCCTGAAGTCGCTTGTTTGTAACATACTAACACCCTTATTGTGTGTCTCTTGTGAAATTCTTTCCTTTATTTCTACCCTTTCTCTCTACATCTGGTTTCACACGACACAAAAATCACTCTTTCTGTTTCTCCAAAGAACCCACAAAGAACTTTGCAAATTCCTTGGTGTCTCATTAATGCGACTTTCAGATCGATGTACCTGTTCTTGGATTTTCTCAGCAATCCTTAATTTTGTAGTGTTAACCAAGTGTGTCTTAGACTGAGATGGGAAATATGATTATAAACGTTTGCAGTGTTCAGATTATCCTGTATTGTGAGTGTATTTGAACAATATCGTCTGTAAATTTCTGGGCGTAAACTTCAATTCACTTTCAGTTCAGAGTCTCCACAGCTTCATGTCGTGCAGATGGCCCTCATTTCGACAACTGCTTTTTGCTGAAAAAAAAAAGGCTGAGACAATTTGCTGAAAGATGCATTCTGTGATTAAACCGCGTCAACTTACTTCGCAATATTTTTTTCTAACGGCTAGTACAGGAAGAAAAAATCTGGCAAAAGTTAACTGACCTAAAAATAGACTAAGAATATCACATGACCGTCATGTTGAGACCCGGCAATAACGCTATAAAGTGGTAAAACGACAGAGAGTAAGGATCAATATAATTGAAACAACAGCAGGCTGTTAATTTAATATAGCACCAGACTTCGTTCAGAAAGAGATGCATTCGTACCTCAGTAAGATACTGATAATTCTGATCAGTCTTGGAGGATGTCGTTCGACAATGACAGACGCAGTGTCAGATGCTCCCAGTATTATATTTGATGATTCCCCCGGATTTGGACGCACATTTGATGGTATTGGTGGACTCAGTGGTGGCGGAGTATGTAGATTCATTATACAGCAGTATTTAACTTAAGGCATACATAAGGACGGCTATTCATTTTGACTTAGCCGCATCATTGTGAGAAATTTTAACAAATTATTAAATGAATTAAGGGCCATTTACACGCGCAGATGAATCGGAACCGATGTATCGCTCACAAGATCTGTCAATTTTTTCCGCCCTGTGTACCGTGCTTACACGTAACGATCTGTCGTTCAATTTAGGAAGCGACGTCGCGACTTCCTTATAACTGGATTTGGTTTCACTCTTGAATCAGAAAGCCACAATGTCTCACTGCGAGGACTACGTAGATGATTTGCTTGCTCTGTGGTGGCTTGTAAACAACAAAAGACGAAGAAAAAGAAAGAAGCTGATTTAGCAAATTTTTCCTGACAGAGATATCCCCGTCCCATCCCATTCAAGACAAAAGTATCAAAAAGAAAACATCGAAGCCTAGACTGCACAAAATGCACAAGGGCAAATTATAAAATCTTTAATAATGCATCAAATCGAGTTCCACGCGACCCATTTTGCTAATTTTGGGCGCTGATTCCGAAAATGCAATTAGTTTTTGGCTGTGATAAGTATTTCAATATTTTTAACACTAAAATTTTGTCTCCCGCGGTGTCAAACTTCAAAGGAATTCTCATTTCCTGCCCGCCACTCCAAAAATCGTACGAAAAATATCAGGCCTGATGTTCTCCGATTCGTCTGTGAACCCATTAAATTGTACGAGATTTCGCATTTACACATAACGAATCCTCGTAAGACGACAGATCGCTTCATTTTTTAACGATTTATCTGTGCGTGTAAATGGCCCTTTAGTTAGGCCTACCAATATAATCTGGGCTGGTTTTCAGCCCTGCCCCCTTTTTCTTCCTTGTGTGTGTTTGTGTGGACAATCATGAAATGCAGAAACAGAATTTTTTTATTTTGTTGCCAGAAGCAGTAATAGTTTGAAGTGTGGAAACAAAGCAATGATTTATTATTTCAGCAAAAAGTTGATCCATTTCATTTTACAAAGTGTTTATCCACCGATACTGTTGGATAAAATAAAATTTCCCCTAGGATTTTTTTAATCCGAAAACATAAATTTTGTATTTCCGAGTGATTTCCCCTCATTTGAATACTTCTCTGTCTTCCTCCCTTGTTCCATTCATGCCGATCAATGTTTGTATGTATACATATTGTGCATGTGTTGAAAACGATGGCATGGTTGAAACTGGAGGGGCTTTTCTGAATAAAAATGGAATTTTATTAATTAAAATTATACATACAAAGGTACAGGGTTTCTTGGTTTAGTCATGCTTATAATTTAATAAGAATTCCCTCACAGTTACTCAGGGTTCTCAGTAGCGTAGTGGTTAGCATCTCTCCTCGTCATGGCCATGGTTCGATTCTCAGCAGGGCAGTTTTATTTTTTTGTAGATAAAACTAAAAAGTGTTTTTATTAGGAATCAATCTTTTCTTTTTTTAATCCAAGAACAATAATGGAATAAATCCAGTTTTTTTTTTTTTTTTAATCTTCACCTATCAATCGGGGGACAGTGGTTTTCTCAGCAGGGTAGGTTTTTTCTTATTTTCTTATAAAGTCTTTTTTATCAGTAACCAATCTGTTTGGTAATTATTTTTTTTCATCCAACAACATTAGGAATAAATCCAGTTTGTTTGTTTTTTTTTTTTGGTCATAAGTCAACACGAATACCTGCGGATAGACCGGAGCTTTATCCGCTGATACTGTTGGCGGCCCAAGATCTGCCGACAGTGTTGCCGGAAAAACCCAAGCAGTAGCCGCCGATAATGTTGGCGGATAAACCTGGGCAGTATCGGCCAATAATGTTTGCCGGCCCAGGCTGCATCTGCTGATAGTGTTAGCGGCCCAGGCACTATCTGCAGAGAGTATACATGTAGGTAATCTATACCCTCTGGTATCTGCCAGTAATGTTGGCGGATAAACCTGGGCATATCCGCCAACATTATTGATGGATAAACCTGAGCAGTATCTGCCAATAATGTTGGCGGATAATGACAGCCTTTAATTTTATTATAGAGGCTTGAATCTTTTCTTTCGGGGGGAGGGGAGGGGGGGGGGGAAGGAGAGTTCTATACTTCTTGATGAGATTATAATAATATTTTATTAACATAGATCTAGATGTCATGACAACTATCATTGTTTTTTTTGTTGTTCTTTTCTTCATTGTAAAAATTTCAGGCTACTTCCAAACTGCTTGTAAACTATCCCAAGGAACAAAGAGACCAGATATTGGACTATTTGTTTACAGTAAGTTTGACAGTTTGCTCCCATATGTAATCATCTGTTGAAGGCAGCTGGGAGTTTACTTTTCTCTTCCCTGTTTTCTCTCACCTTGACATACATGTAATTGTACTCTCCTTGTACGGCATTCTTTTTCTTCAAGCTGTCCACTACTGAGGACATACTTGCGAACCAATTGTTAGATTTAAGAAACAAAGCTAGTAGTATGCACAATAGATACGTGAAAGAAAGACCAAAATGGCAAACTATTTTGTTTTCTCTTTGCAATTCTCTGAGTAAAAGTGCATTTTTACATGTTTAATCTCATGGTATTTGAACAATAGTAAAGTTTTAAAGCCACTCCGTATTAGATCAAAATTGTGGCCTATGCGCTGTCATCGTGACACACAAGTATAAAGATTAAGTTATACATTTTAATCTAAGGTGGACAAATAGTTTAGTTCTATAATATTTCATGAATTCTGCTTTAAATTTGTTTATTTTAAAGAGTTACTTTATAACAAAATTTATAGTTTAGTTCTATAATATTTCACGAATTCTGCTTTAAATTTAATTTAAAGAGTTACTTTATACATTTCTGTAATGTAATTATGTGGTTGTAATGTGACTACAGTTGCATCCCATCAGACTTCAGGGCCTGTTATAGGATGTTTGAAATTGTTAAAAAAGTGTTCATTTCATGTTCTGATTATTGTTTTTAAGATGGATAGATTTCTGACAAGTATTTCTTCTAATTATTTACAGCCAAACTTTGGAGCTTCGCTTCAGATTTTAAAAGTTGAAATTGGTGGAGATGCACAGAGTACAGGTTAGCCCTTCATTATATAATGCTTTCTTTTTTCATGAAGAAACATGTCTACGTAGATAAATAAATTGCACCTATCGGTTCCCAAAAAATTCTTCTCATGAAAAATGCTGAACAGTACACAGAGCGACTGGCTCTTTGATGTAGGCTGACGTGAATTTTACATTTTGCAAATGAAGAATTCTTTTGTTAATTTACCAGTTTATGTCATGAAGTTCTTTTTCAGAAGTGGGAAGCTGTAAAACATGTGTCCTAATGTCTCTCTTATTATGATGTATTACTTTATGTTCAGATGGAACGGAGGCATCTCATATGCATAATAGCTGGGATGAAAACTATGAAAGAGGCTATGAATGGTGGCTGATGAAAGAGGCTAAAAAGGTGAGGCAAGATTAGGTTTAACCAGAAACCATGTCAATTCATGTACAAAGATACTAATGTTGCTATTCCTTGGTCTTCTGCAGCTTAACCAGCCAAACTTCACATTTTACGCTGGTGAAATGCGAATATAACGGAATACATTATAGTTTTGTATCTGAAGTATGCAAATATTATCATTACTTTCACACAGGGCTCTTGGATTAAACCAAAAAGCTGAAGTTCAGTTCGAGATGTTGTTGAAATGTTTTGGAACTTCTGATCATGATTGTTTTGAACAGCTTTTGCATTATTAACAATTTCATATTGTTTTCATTTTCTTTGTCACAGAGAAATCCAGACATCAAATTGTATGGTCTGCCCTGGGGATTTCCTGGTTGGGTTGGACAAGGAAGCCGATCTCCATACACGAACCCCACCGTTACAGCAGATTATGTTATTAAGTGGATCAATGGGGCTAAGACTCAACACAATTTAACCATTGACTATGTAGGGGTGAGAACCTTCCATCAGCTTGTGTTATATAGTTGGTGTAAATTTCAGCACGTTATAATAGAGAGAGTTAGATGATCTGAACTGCTACCTTTTAAAATGAAACTGTCACGAACTGTTGTGAAAATGAATGAAAACAGAATTCGATGCACTCTTAACACTAAAGTTTAATAATTGTAGATGAAAGCTGGATATCTCACAACTTACATACGCCTGACGGGAAAGGCATTCAAATCTGACTATGTAACTTCACTAGATTTTGCACACACACTCGCTCGCCTGGCCATCCTTGTATATCCATTCAGATCGAACGTTCACGTACTGGCTTGACTTCCTAACTAGCTCTATAAAAATCCAGAATGTCACGAGTGGAGTGAGTGCAATTAAGGGGATTGCTACAGAGCGGGTGTAGAGTAAGAAGGGCTCACGGCAGACAAGTAGGGAAAGACGTGAAAGGAAGAGAGTAAAATTAACGCACGTAGACAAGGAAGAAAAGCGTGCATGTTATGAGTGGGGGGGTCTGAATGAGGCGAAAGCGCTGTATTACTATCACTGCAAGTTAGAAGGTCCTACTGAACGGACGCTAGTAAGAGCCCAGCGGGCGAACATAAGGGGAGCAGTCGGGAGACTAGTGAGAGAGTTTTTTCCAGTGATGACTGGTAGGTAGAACGTTGATTGATAATTATGATTGATGTATTATATTATATTCGTCTATTACCATGATGTAAATAAGTCTATGTGAGGAATGTGGAAGTCCTTGATATTGGATATAGCAATGTGCGCCATGAGCGATAGATGAAAGTTGAGTTCATGGATTTGTAGCGCGAGTGAGTAGTGTGTACTCCGATGGAGGTGTGTTACCATAAGATGGGTGGTGAGTGAAATGTGAACTATTGTGTGTACGCTTCATGGGTTGTAAGGAGAGGTGGAGTGAATCGAAATGGTATGGCATTATACCAATGTAATGTTATTCTTGTAGGTGTCGGGGACGGGCCGCAGAGCCACCTCGATGAGCACCGGGGATAGGCCAGCATAGGGCCGGAGGCCACACATAGGCCAGAAGTGAGGCTGTCAGTGCAGGACAGTAGAGGCACATAAAGTCGTGGCAGTCAGGCCACGGACAGGGACGTAGATATGAGCGTGAATGTGATAATGTACTATTGCCATGTTGATGGGCTAGTGAACTAATAATGTACTATTGCCATGTTGATGGGCTAGTGAACTACTAATGTACTATTGCCATGTTGATGGGCGATTGAAATGATAATGTGTTATTGCCCTGCGGAGATGCTAGGGGAATGCTAAGGTGTATGACAATAGGAAGGTGATATTGAGAGACTGCGGTGCCAGTGAATTATTGTGCTATTAAGACCCGGAGGGGAGAGGCTGAGGCCGAAGTGCCTTTAGGAGTAACTACCGGGTTGTGGATCCGAGGGAGAGTGCGTGTGAGAATAAGGCCGTTGTACGGCAGTTAATTTCAATAATATAATGTATGTAATTGCGCTATTATCTGTATAATTATGTTTAATAAATGTGTGAGTCTGATGGATTGTTCTGTTAAGTGTTAAACTTGTTTGTTCGTGATTGTTGTCCTGTCATAACTTATTACATCTCCCAGTCTGGGATTTGTGACATTGGGGGCTCGTCCGTTGTGACTCGTCCATTTTCGTAATATTTAGTTGTAGTTAGTTAGGAGGTATTTTTCAGTGGGCATTTGTTACTTTAGTTTTGTCCACGTAATACTTATCTTGTGGTAGGAATTTGTGTTGTCTTTGTTCGTGGGATGAATGGAAATTTCATGATGATATGATTTATGTATATTGATGAATATGTATTGATGCATGTATTGCTATAAATATGTACTAATGTGTACTTAAACTTTCAGAGAGACAGTGTGTGTGCGTGCAGCCTGAGGAGACAAGCAGCCAGAGCTCCGATTAAGGGGAGGAGTTAAACTCAAAATTCGAAGTTAAGTGAAACTGAAATTTTGTACCCTGGATTGGGGGCTGTTCCTTTAATCTGTCTTTTTCTCTGTTTTTGCTGTTTTCGTTTGCTGTGTTGAACCTAGTTTATCCTTTAGAAAAAAAGGTGTGATAAACTTGGAACTTCGTTCATCACGGTGAACATTCTGTAGGGCTTTGTTAGTGTTTAGTTGTAGCGTCGATATCTTCTCTGTTCTGCAGGAAGACGTATTCTCTTGTCCCTCTTTCTACCTATCTGTAGATACGTTCTTTTTTTCAGACTCTGTTCTTGTTTGTACCGTGTAGTGTAATCGGCGTAGTTAGGTTGCATTCTTTTTTCCATTATATTTTCTTTTTTAGGTCTTTGTCCTAGTCTGGTTCGTTGTCCTTGACGTACTTGTGGTCCTCCTACTGAATTTCCTTATTCTTGTCTTTTCTACTCTTTTTTATTATTAATAGGGCAATACATTTTATAAATATAGAATTAGTTAGGAAGTACGTAAATTTCTGAATTGTATTTGAGACAATTGGGTATTGTTATATCTGGTGTGATCTCAGGTCTCTGGTCGTGTCGTTAGTGATCATACCGACAGGGTAGCCGTTTTCATAGTATATACCGTAACCATAAATCTGTGAAATGGCGGAACTCCAACAACTAATGAAGTTGGGTAAGGAACTTGGCCTGGAGGGAGAGGAGCTACGCGGCTGGATTAAAGAGCAGCAGGCAGAGTTGCGCGATGAGCGTGCTAAAGATAGAGAGCGAGAAAAAGAGGCTCAAGAGCGACAGAGAGAAGAGGAAAGGGAGTTTAAGTTAAAGCAGTTAGAGGCTCAGCAGCAGGAGAGGGAGTTAAAGTTAAAGGAGATAGAGGCGCAAGTAAAGATTGCGGAATTAGAAAGCAAAAAGAATACGCCAACGGAAACAGTTGAGCGGCAGGTACACAATAAAGGTGGCGTTAGGATTAAGCTCCCTACGTTCGACGACCGGAAGGACGACATAGACGCCTTCCTTTACAGGTTCGAACTGAACGCACAATTGCAATGGGGGGAAAATAAGGAATTATGGTCCACGTACCTGGCGTCTCTATTGCAGGGGCGAGCATTAACCTACTTTAAAGAGCTACAGCGCGAAGACGTGCAAGATTACGATAAGCTGAAGGCTTTGCTGCTTCGCCGATTTGCGCGTACCGAGGAATATTTCCGGGAGCAGTTTAGGCGAGCACGTGCGGATACCAGGGAGGACTTTGCTGCCTTCGTCGTGAGATTGACGGAATATTTCGCGAACTGGGTAGACTTGGTGCATGTGGGCGCGGATTTTGCTAAATTGAAAGACCTAATGATCCGTGACCAGCTGTACGCGTCGTGCCATAAGGATCTGGTGGCTTTCCTGAAAGAAAACGAACCCGCGAAGGTGCAGGAGGCGTCTAAGTTGGCGGAAGCATACCGTACGGCACATCCGTCCAAACCAGTCGCCAGGGCGTACGTCCAAGATGCTGGGTACGTCGCTGTGGTTGAGGGGTCGCCGGCAGGACTTAAGGACAGGTCGCGTCAGCGTGGTGCCTATAGTGGGCAAGCCCAGGGGCAGCGTAGGGGCTATCACCAATCACCTGCATATGGATCCGGTAAGTTTGACCGAGCAGGAGGGCTAGGTCGCGGTAATGGCCGGGGGCGATTTGTGACCTTTGCCGATGACCGACGGCATAGGGACTTTAGTTCCGGTCGCGATGGGTCACGGGGACCCAGGCCTAGTGCAGCACAGGGAGCGGAGTGTTGGACTTGCGGACGCGTGGGTCACTTTTCACGCGAGTGTAGGGCCGCGAAGTGTTGGAACTGCGGAAGAGCAGATCACATCAGCGTGAATTGCCCTGCAGGTAGGATAGCGGCGAACGTGGACAGTAGCTCCAGTCCATGTTCCCCTAATAAATTTCATCATGCGGCTGCGTGTGTTACATCGGACAACGGAGGCGGACAGTATTCTAAGTGTCCCAGTTGTGAGAAGTTATTATCTTCCGGTGTTTTACCTTGTGGGAGAAAGATCCCCGTTATAAATTCATGTCATACAGGAGGTGGTCTTAGGGTTTATCCGGGGTTTGTTGGGGACGAACCGGTCTCGGTTTTACGAGATACAGGATCTACCGTTGTGGGAGTGCATAGGGACTGCATTCGGGATTCACAGCTTACAGGTGAGACTGTCCCGTGCATCCAATTTTCGGGGGCCATTGAGAAATTACCCATGGCAAGAATAGTGATAGATACACCTTTCCTTAGCGGGGAAGTCGAAGCAGTCGTTGGTTGTTTTCCAGGCGCCCAGCTCATCATTGGGAATGTATCACGGGTAGTTTCCCCTTCCGATGAGAACGTGCAGGCATGGTCGCAATCAAAGGTATTGACTTTTGCGCCGCGGTCGAAACACGTCGACAGGTAGCTGATAAAGATAAGATTAGACCTTTAGCGACGCCAGCGGTCAACCTAGATATCACGCCAGAGCGCTTGGCGAGATTACAAAGGGAGGATCCATCATTAAACCCATGTTTTGGGGAAGCGCGAACCGAGAAAACGAGGAAATATAAGAACGGCTCGTCTTCCTTTGTTGTTCAGGCGGGCATTCTGTTCCGTAAGTATGTAACGGTGGCCTCCATTTTAAAGCAGGTCGTTGTGCCAGCGTTGCTGATCGCAACAGTATTGCATTTGGCACATGATGTCCCATTAGCGGGTCATATGGGGATAGCTAGAACCAAAGAAAGGGTTCTTAAAAATTTTTACTGGCCATCGATCCACAGAGATGTACAAGTCTATTGTAAGACGTGCAGTGCGTGCCAAAAGACGACGCATAAGGGGCGTACACCCCAGGCTCCTCTTCAGGAGATCCCCACGGTCTCGGAACCGTTTAAAAAGGTCTCGATAGACCTTGTTGGCCCCATTCACCCAGCGACCGATAGGGGGAATCGATTTTTCTTAACGGTCATATGTAATGCTACGAGATGGCCAGAGGCGGTCCCTCTGCGGACCATAACGTCTGAGGCAGTCGCGGAAGCGTTGTTTGCAATTTTCGCTAGGGTAGGAATACCAGAGCAAATTCTGTCTGATAGGGGCGCACAATTTACGTCGGAGATGATGAAGGAATTGTTCCGCTTATTCAGCATACAACCCATCACTACCACCCCTTATCATCCGCAGGCTAATGGCATGTGCGAGAGATTGAACTCGACGTTAAAGTCGATGCTGCGTAAGGTAGCTGCTGATCGCCCTAAAGATTGGGATAGATATATCCCTGCAGTGTTATTCGCGTACAGAGAGGTACGGCAGGAGTCAACGGGATTCTCGCCGTTTGAAATGATGTATGGTCGTAGTCCTAGGGGCCCAACTGATGTTCTTCGGGACATGATGACGTCGCCATCATCGGGAGACGATGAGCAGATTTCGGTGTTTCAGTACCTTGTTGATTTAAGAGAAAGATTATCTTCAGCGCGCACTATAGCAGAAGAAGCTTCTGGTATCGCTTCGAAAAGAGCAAAAGAATATAAAGATAGAGGTTCCAAATTGAGAATTTTTAAGCCAGGAGACAAGGTCCTATTGTTGTTACCTACGGACCATAATAAGTTATTGATGACATGGAAAGGTCCTTATGTTATTGAGCGAGTTGTTTCAAAGGTAGATTACGCCATCCACATTGATGGAACGAGTAAGGTTTTCCATGTTAATATGCCACAGAGATTTTATGAGAGACCACAGTATCTGTGTGCACAGACAAGACCAGAGGAGACTGTCTTCTCTATTGCTTGTACGGGGGTCGTAGACCAGTTGGACTGTGACGTAAGCGACACCGAGGCGCAGGAAGAGTTACAAATTCAATTGCCGGAGTTAACTCCGACACAAGGTTACAGGGACGTAAAAATTAACCCTGACCTTACGAGTTCAAGGAGTAGGGAACTTAAGACCCTGTTAGCGTCATTCCCGGATGTTGTTACGGATTTGCCGGGTCGCACTACGGTGATCCAGCACCAAATAAAGTTGACTTCGGATAAGCCAGTATTTCTTAGACCTTATCCGTTGCCTTTTTCTTCGAGAGATAGAGTTATAAAGGAAGTTGAGTCAATGTTGAAGTTAGATGTGATAGAACCATCAACATCGCCGTATTCATCACCCATCGTCCTCGTAAAAAAACTTGATGGATCGGTGCGGTTCTGTATTGATTTTCGAAGATTGAACACTATTACGGTAGGCGATAGGGAGCCTATTCCGTTTCAGGAGGAATTAATAGCTTCATTGGCCGGGTCCACGTGGTTTTCCAAGATAGATTTAACGAAAGGTTATTGGGAAATCCCTCTTACTGAGGAGTCTAAACAATACACGGCGTTCCAAACGCCCATTGGATTATTCCAATTTAAGGTCATGCCATTTGGGTTGGTAAACGCGCCAGCGACGTTTGCACGATTAATGAGACTGGTGTTGAAGGACATACCTAATGTCGTGTCATTCTTTGACGATATAGCATGTCATACGTCGACATGGTCTGATCATATTCAGACACTAACAGTAATTTTTCAACGATTACGTCATTTTTGGTTAACTGCTAAACCCGCAAAGATGGATTTGGCATGTCCAGAGATAATATTCTTAGGACATATCGTGGGTAGAGGTGTTCAGAGACCTGAAGTAACAAAAATTGACAAACTAGTAGGGTTGCAAATCCCTAAAACAAAGAAACAAGTCAGAAGCTTAGTGGGAATTTTAAATTATTACAGAAAGTTCATTCCAAATTTTTCCTCCTTGTCATCTTCTCTTACTGACCTTACTAAGAAGGGACAACCCGATAAGGTCCAGTGGACGTCTGAATGTCAGACAGCATTTGATAATTTGGTGACAGCATTATCATCGTCACCCATTCTGATATTACCCGATTTTCGATCTAATTTTATCCTCAGAACGGACGCGTCGGACTCTGGTGTCGGCGCTTGTCTTCTACAGGAGAAGAACGAATGTCTCCATCCGGTATGTTATGTCAGTAGGAAGTTATTGCAGAGAGAAAGAAAGTATTCTGTGATAGAGCGGGAGTGTCTTGCCATTGTGTGGTCCGTCCAGAAATTGGGACGTTATCTCATGGGACGAGAATTTTGTATCCAGACAGACCACAAGCCACTAATGTTTTTGTCGAAGAATCGTTCGTCCAGCCCACGCTTATCTAGATGGGCATTGGCTTTGCAGCCGTATACCTTCGTTATTCAACCAATTCCAGGAACCAGCAATCATATCGCCGACTACCTTAGTCGAGCCTAGGGGAAGAGTTCAGGAGCTTATACATCGGAGGACAGGAACATTGACAGGATCTGTGTGAATGAGTCGACTTTAAAATATTGACATTATAAATATGATATGAAGAATGGTTGATAGGTTGATTGGTTTTTGATTCTGTATTAGGTATTGTGTTTAGTTAGCTATTGATGATGTGATACATATATGCATATTGCAGGGCATATTGATCCCCATATTTTCCCCTGATTTCGGTATTTTATATACTAGGGGAACTGCTAGGTCATTTTTTAGTGTAGGTATTGCTCACGCTCACTCGTTGACAGTCATCTTGATGCGATTTGAAATTAATTGCATTAATTTTTTTGGGGTGGGGGATGATGTCACGAGTGGAGTGAGTGCAATTAAGGGGATTGCTACAGAGCGGGTGTAGAGTAAGAAGGGCTCACGGCAGACAAGTAGGGAAAGACGTGAAAGGAAGAGAGTAAAATTAACGCACGTAGACAAGGAAGAAAAGCGTGCATGTTATGAGTGGGGGGGGTCTGAATGAGGTGAAAGCGCTGTATTACTATCACTGCAAGTTAGAAGGTCCTACTGAACGGACGCTAGTAAGAGCCCAGCGGGCGAACATAAGGGGAGCAGTCGGGAGACTAGTGAGAGAGTTTTTTCCAGTGATGACTGGTAGGTAGAACGTTGATTGATAATTATGATTGATGTATTATATTATATTCGTCTATTACCATGATGTAAATAAGTATATGTGAGGAATGTGGAAGTCCTTGATATTGGATATAGCAATGTGCGCCATGAGCGATAGATGAAAGTTGAGTTCATGGATTTGTAGCGCGAGTGAGTAGTGTGTACTCCGATGGAGGTGTGTTACCGTAAGATGGGTGGTGAGTGAAATGTGAACTATTGTGTGTACGCTTCATGGGTTGTAAGGAGAGGTGGAGTGAATCGAAATGGTATGGCATTATACCAATGTAATGTTATTCTTGTAGGTGTCGGGGACGGGCCGCAGAGCCACCTCGATGAGCACCGGGGATAGGCCAGCATAGGGCCGGAGGCCACACATAGGCCAGAAGTGAGGCTGTCAGTGCAGGACAGTAGAGGCACATAAAGTCGTGGCAGTCAGGCCACGGACAGGGACGTAGATATGAGCGTGAATGTGATAATGTACTATTGCCATGTTGATGGGCTAGTGAACTAATAATGTACTATTGCCATGTTGATGGGCTAGTGAACTACTAATGTACTATTGCCATGTTGATGGGCGATTGAAATGATAATGTGTTATTGCCCTGCGGAGATGCTAGGGGAATGCTAAGGTGTATGACAATAGGAAGGTGATATTGAGAGACTGCGGTGCCAGTGAATTATTGTGCTATTAAGACCCGGAGGGGAGAGGCTGAGGCCGAAGTGCCTTTAGGAGTAACTACCGGGTTGTGGATCCGAGGGAGAGTGCGTGTGAGAATAAGGCCGTTGTACGGCAGTTAATTTCAATAATATAATGTATGTAATTGCGCTATTATCTGTATAATTATGTTTAATAAATGTGTGATCTGATGGATTGTTCTGTTAAGTGTTAAACTTGTTTGTTCGTGATTGTTGTCCTGTCATAACTTATTACATCTCCCAGTCTGGGATTTGTGACACAGAACATGCGAGATACATACCAATCGTCCAATCACACAAGAACATGTCAGTACGTTACATAACCCCAAGTCCAACCTAGCGTAAACAAGTCCGACACGAATGGTAAAGTACATTCTCGATTGACCTACAATTAACAAACAGGTCACCATGCTTCTAGACATCAAAGGAAAAAATAGACTACTGACTAGGGGGGGGGGGGGAGAAGATAGCCGGGTCAGTGACCCGCAACACGGGGGTGGGGGGGTGATGCAATATCGATCATCCCCGTGAACAGTGAGACACTACAGCTTGCATATCAAAGTTTTGTATCATCTTTCTTGTGGTCTATTTCATTTTTCTCAGCTTGCCCATTGAAAAAAAGAACAGACTTTGTGTTTGTTGACAAAGAAGTAAAAGTTGAATGAAAATGTCAGTGAAAAGGAGTGCAGTATCTTAAAATTTGATACTATGTAGAGTATAATAATTGTTGTAGCTTTCATCATGTACAAGTCCATCTTCAAGTAATCAATATGTCATTTTCAGAAAAGCTGCCCAGCCAAATGATTCTTAGTTTTACATGCCATGGCCTGCAGAGTAATACTTTTTATTCTTCTGTCAACATGTAGCTTAAACAACTTCAGACCTCTCATTTGACTTAGATGGTTTGTTCTTCATAGTCTGTCGAGGCCATGATGTAGAATCTGATTTGTTTCAAGTGGTGGAATATTCCTTGTGAAATTCTCTCATTGCATTTGTTTAAGGAAGATTTCAGTGTCATATTATGAATTGATGTCAGTACTGTATGTTTCAACCTGATACCAATATGTGTTTGCTCTTGCAGATCTGGAATGAAAGAAACTATAACATCACTTATATCAAGGTATGAGAAGAGAGATCTATCTGTGATCTGCCATATTTTGATGAGTTGTACACTGGTGCTTGTATTAAAAAAGCTAATATTATTATAAATGACCCCCAACATCCCCTGAACAAGGAATATATAAGATCTGTAAGAAGTTTAAGGCTGTTGTCAAAGAAAACTAAAACTGAGCGCTACTTTAAATCGTTTATTCCATCATCAACTAGGATGTTACAATAATGTCGTCATCTTGATCGTAAACTGTGCACAGTTGAATTATGTCCTGCGTGTCAGGTCAATGTGTTTTAGTTAGGGAAGCATATTGTGTGCACTGTTAATTTTGTTAATTTAGTTAATTTATCAGTGTGTGTGTATATATGTGTGTGTGCGCGCTATGTATCATACTTTCTGCTTCTGTAACTGTATTGTTATGTATTCAATGATCAAAACAAATTTCCTTGTACAAGGATGAATAAAATTTATCTTATCTTATCTTATATGAAGGGATTTTGTTAATACATGCCATGCGCCATATATAGGATGAGATATAATATTTCATTTAGACTGGAAACAGCAGTAACCAGATATGAAGTTTTGATAATGACTAAAGGAGGTATTACACGTACAGTCAAACCGAATCAGTTTTTCAGACCAGATCAGTTTCGGTCGACAGTCGGCCCGCAGTCCACCATACGACAAAGTTTGCTATTACATGTTACGGTCCGACTGTATAATGTATAGCATTTATATAGCGCATATCCATTTAATATGCTCTATGCGCTTTACAGAAACAACATGTCAACCACAGAGCAGAATGGAGCTGCCTGCGAAGCGCTCAACACACTGCACTGCTTCTTTCTCTCCCCCTGTCTCGCTCACTCTCTCTCTCTCTATCTCAGAGCAAATTGTAACGCAGCCTGTTAGGCGCAGTTCACAACTCACAACAGTTCACACTCACAGCAGTTCACAACTCACATCAGTTCACAACACACAACTCAAATAATATTTGAATATTTATTAATAACAATATATATTTAATAATGAATAATAAATTTTGTTGCTGTTGGTGGGGAGGGGGCGGGGGATGATATGGATAAATTTTAATCTATTAATTTCAATTTTCAATTGTAGGCCGTCCACATACAAGCAGACACGTGTTGAGCAAATAAGACACACAGCAATCAATACATACAATGGGTGACAGAGAACTGCTTGATAATTTAGCAATTTATTTTATTTTGAAAAACAAGAAAAGAAAACAATGTCGTATGTGGTCAAAAGTCTGGCTCACATATAAGTCCTCATGAAAGGTTAACAACAACATTAAGATACCTTGCCACTGGATGGAGTTTTCAAGACCTGTAATTTTCTGCCTGTGTGTCACAACCATCACCTGCTCCAGCACCTGACAAAACCAACTGCTTTTGATTCTTTAGTTCTTTTCTGAAAGAACTCCTGAGATTGTTGATTTTTGAAACAGTGTCTCTGTTCGCATTGGGATCCAATTGTTTGCAAAAGTCGACGAGTTTTTCGTAGGCCTTTTCTCTTGAAAATTTAATGCTATAATCCTTACATTTAATTTTCCACAAATACTCTGTGGAATGATACATTTCAATATATTTAAGAACTGTTTCTTTCAACCATGAAGACATAATGGAAATCGCCATGTTTGAGGAGAGAACAGCAAAACCGAGCATCACACAATCCTGCACCACAGAGAGTTCATGCATACATAATTCCCCAGGCTACACACTACATCCCCCATTCAATAGAGCAACAAGGGTGATCATTGCCATGACAAAAACAACACACCCACTTCCACAGTGAACAGTGAAAAATATTAGGGAAAAAATAAAATAAATAATGCAGCAATAAAATTGGTCACTCGCGAGTAATTTTGTTAATTTTGATACGCTGATTCCGGATTTGATATCATTTTTATGCTCAGACGCCGTATTCGATAACTTTGTATTAATGCCGGCAGAGAAAAGTGCTATCACGTGGGCTCTGAAATTTGATCATGTACGCCAGCAAGGCGGCCGGATCCCAAATATCAAGCAGCGCCTGATTTTCAGGAGGCAACCGTCGGCCAGGTCGAATTTCTACGTTTTTCGTCCGCTTTCCTTATTACACGTTGTGATTCGACTGCAGGCCGACTGTTGACGAACGTAAATCCAAAACTGATCCGGTTTAACTGTACGTGTAATACCCCTTTAATCTGAGAACAGAAAATGCACTAAGATAAGGAAAGCTGTCTCATGTAATGATACTGTACTTGTTAAGAAGGCTGAGCCTGCTGTCATATCATATTCTGAGCCCAGTTCAGTAAAGAGTCTCTTTTATAATGTTAAAGTGTCCTTGTGCAGGGCAGCCCAAAAGTCTAGAGCCATAGCCAAAAACGTATTTAAAAGTTTTATTACACTAAATGCTCAAATCGACATCCTTGAACTTCGCGACATTTGTGATATATGTTGAATTCAAGAATGATGCGATCTTCTATTGGTAGTTTTGAAGCCATGTTGAATCTGAAATGAACAGAAAACTTTCAGTTTTCATACAAGGAGAAATGCCTACGGTTCCAGACTTATGGGACACCTATGTGTGATTTTGGGTGCTGCTGGACAAATCCCTATTTCAGGCAAAAACGGTATAATTTTGGACTTGCAAAGAATTGTATGCAGCTTAATAAACTATCCAGGGTGCATATGATACAGTGTGAAAAACATAATTTTCCTTTTCCCCAGACTTTGCGGGGTCTGTTGGATGAAAGGGGATTTACGAATGTGCTGATTGTTGCAGCAGATGGACAGTGGACTATTGCTAAAGATATAAAAAAGGATGCTGGTCTGGCCAACATTGTTCATGCCATAGGGTAAGTAAAAGAAAGAAAAAAAATCTATACTTTTGATACATTTTAAGTTTTTCTAATTTGTCATTTCAAAAAGAAGTCTGTCATACTGAAGCTGTAATTGTCCATCTTTGAGAAATGATGTGTGCTTTTTACCAAACATGCTTCCATCATGTTCCATTAGTTTATTTAGAAATGCAAACTTATGTTGTAAAATATTTCAAGAGAGGAAATTTGAGCTCTTGGTTTAAGTGGGTTTATGACATTGGTCATTTTATCCAGCAGTGTAATGTCCTTCACAATCACACTATCAAAGTAATTTAAAACCATACATGTATTCAACACTTTGGACAAACTAGCAGTAACAGTGACTTTGAGGAGATGCTAGCAACTTTTATGTAGATTTGATCAATGGAACTGTTTTCAGTCGTCAGTTCTTGAAGATAATGAATTTTCTAAGAATATTTCCTGCATTGTTTGGATTTTGATTTAACTGCAGAACAATGGTGTGTGAATACAACATGACAGTATGCTCATGACAGTGTTTTTTGTGTATTGTCCTGATAATTCCAAAACGAATTTTTTAACTCTAAAGTACTGAAACCCAGTGAGATATCATATCATGCAGTGGCCTTACTTTGACATGAGATTTAATTTTACATTTTTCAATTTTGTGAAGCACATAAATATTTTTTTTTCCAAACATGTGCTAGAACTAATTTTGCTTCAAGGCTAGCAATGAATGTTGCACATATTTGTCCAGTGTGATAATGATAGGATCCAGTGAATCAAATTTTTTGTAAGGCAGCATTCAATCAATGTTATCATGCAATAAAACCAAGGTCAGAGAGCTCATGATGTCTTGCTAAGTAACCTCGAGAGACTTGAAGATTTTGGTTATCACCAGATTTGAAAAGTATTGTACAGAGTGATATCTTGAGATTGCATACTGGTAACAAGTCTTTGAAGAGGCCTCTGATAAATGCATCATCATATCTCTAACGTTAGGGAAGATTTTTCACGTGGAATATTTCTATTTTCTTTGAAGGACCAAAATCTCTGTAAATCTTGGTGACATGTAGATCGCACATACCATACCGTATTGAATATTCACCATGTTAGATTACATACTGGTAACAAGTCTCTGAAGAGGTCTCTGATAAACTCATGATCTACATATCTCTAATGTTAGGGAAAATTATTCATGTGGAGTATTTCTCTTTCCTTGTAGGACCAAAATCTCTGTAAATCTTGATGACTTGAAGATCACACATATTATACCAAATTGAACATTCACCATGTTAATCTGGGTTTCATCTCTTTCACCATATGGCTTTGCCCCAGCAGATAGTGGTTGTGGAAATTTGTTGACCAGACAGATCAGTAATACCCTTTTTCAAAATATAAGCTTTCAATTTTTGAGGCAGGCTCCTGATGCATTGTCAAAATAACAATAAAATATATACTGGGTAAGACAGTAGGTTTTGCAAATTTGTGTGTATTGAAAGTTTGTATGAACAAGAAAATGTATGACACTGTGTGTGGAAATGACCAGCCTACAAAAGTTGCGACGGACGTATTAAGTTGTGAGTCCTTGATGAGCGCCAACATTTATTCATTTCCTATGGAAAAGAAAAATTGTTCAGGGGAGCGGTCCCTTAATGCAGTGTATTCAAAATTTGGGGAATTATCAGTTCATTTTACTTTACCCAAAGATGTCATTATCCTGGGACAACATCATCAGCTGATGCTGTGTCCACTGGGAAACAACTGTGGGCATCTGAAGACTATAGCACATTCAATGATGAAGTTGGAGCAGGATGTTGGGCAAGAGTAAGTCTGATGTGTTGCTGTCATATGTGCATCAACTATTGAAGACGTTTTGAATTATCTAGTCTAAATCATAATGCTAAGGTAACAACAAAGGGCTGTTTGTGTTCCCAGTTTGGCATTTTGTCTTAGAAATTGAATGAATTCTGCTTGGGCAGGCATGAGTACATATAAATTTATCGCATCTACATGAAAATTTTGTGAAAATCATGTAGAGAAAACACTTGAATATCCTCCTGTACAACTTTGCAAAAATAAGTAGAGTTAAGACACGTGATTTGTTAGATCATAGCCTTGGGAATACAGGGACCAATAAGAAAGAGTTTTTAATCATCTGATGAGGTAAATTTTTTTTAGTGTCTACTTGGGCAAGGTCAAGATGTCTGGGTTTTGAAGGGTAAGTACCCAGTCAACCTTGCATTCACCATAGGATGCTGTACAAGTAGATGATAAGATGATATTGATAATTTTGCACTTGAGAAGAAAAGTGCAGTTCAAAACAGAAAGTGCTGAGCTGGAAGTTTATGTGCATTTCCCCTGTATCCCTGATAATTTAGTGAAAACTAATGCCCAGGTTCTTCTGAGAGTAAACTGAAATAGTGTTAATAATAATACTTCACTAATGCTTATTACAACATTTATTCAGCACTCAGGAAATGGAGTGTAGTCCATGGGGCCTGGTAATTCAATAATCTGTTTAAACTGGTGCATTTGTGGAATACAAATCTGTTGAAGGAAATGTGAAAAGAAGACCGTTTCTGGTACTTGCAGCTGTTATCTTTATTGAATTAGATAGCATTGAGCATTTTTTATGTCAAAGCACTGAATCTGAAAAATGTAATGCCATTTGCCCTGCATAGGAGTGGTTTTAAATCTAAGGCCTGGGAGTCCCCCTGGACTAATCCTGCATTACATTATTGATTTACTTATTGACGACATGTTAAGTTTTTTCATATTGATGATTGTGGGCTGAAAATGACTTTCAAGATTTTCATATTGGATGAAAACTTAAAATAAAAGGTGTGACGGAGAAATCCAACAATGTACTTTTTAATTTTATACCTTGGTACTTATTAACAGTATCTACTTTACTGTTTTTTTGTTTTTTTTTCTGCAGATTCTTAATCAGAACTATGTGAATGGTCTTATGACTGCGTAAGTTGAAATTTTAGTGGTTTATGCTTGATGTCGAGCAAGAAATGATTATCTGCATCATCACAAAGAAGGATCTAATCTATTCTTTGCACTGACAAAATGAATATTAGTCACTGAGAAAGTTCATATAAATAGTGTTCTGTTTAAGCAATATTCTTATAAGATTTTTTTGTTTTCTGTTGTTTTGGTTTTTTTTGGCAACTGTGGGCGCAGAATGAATTACATTAAACAAAATGTTCATCTTTATTATCTTTATCATTGTTATTAATAATAATAATAATAATGGATGGCATTTATATAGCGCATATCCATGCCATTAGAAATGCTCTATGCGCTTTACAGAAGCTCTCCCACTCGCTCTTTCTTTCTCTCACTCTCTCTCTCTCTCTCACTCTCTCTACCTCTCTCTATCTCTCTCTCTCTCTGTCTCAGAGCAAATTGTAACCGCAGCCTGTTAGGTGCAGTTCACAACTCACAACAGTTCACAACTCACAACTTGTATTCTAAAGTACTATAATAATATTTGATTTAATATTGAATTATAAATTTTTGTTGGTAATATGGGGGGGGGGGGGGGGGGGGGGGTTATTGGCTAAATTTTAATCTATTAATTTTAATTTCAATTTTGCCCGGGCTGCGGCCTGTACAGCCCGCTCTTTACAATTTCCAACTGCAAAGGTATCTTTAACGTGCGCAATGTGCACATGGGCCCTCCGAATTTTTTCATCTTTATCCGAGAAGACTAGGTACTCGATCCTACCCCCCAATAGGATCAGGGACATGAAAATATGAGAAAAATCCCAATTTCCAACATGCCTGCACAGCCTGGGTTTTGAACCCGGGACCCTTGGCATGAGAAGCGAGCACCTTGCCTCTAGACCACCTTGACCCCTATTAGAAGATTGAAGATGCTCATCTCTCTGTTATATGAACTTTCATTGCTATTGTACTGGTGGTTAATTTCAGTGTGGATGGAAAATGTGAGCTTGAAATATTGCAGATGTGTTGTCAAGAGGGAAGAGAAAGTACTCTTTTACATACTTCTAAATTCTCATTCCATTCATCTGTTTGTATTTCATATGAATTGGTCTTGTCAGTCATCTGTGAACCCACAGAAACTAACCCGTATGTGACTGTGGAATAGATGGTCATCTTTGAATCGAAGGACGAAGAACAACAACACCAACAATATGATCAGATGTGTTGTTTTTCAAATTGTTTTATGTTGTACATCTATCAATCTGATCCATAAAGATTTTATTGTTTTTCCAGAACTATATCCTGGAACTTGATTGGCAGCTACTATGAAGGCCTTCCCTATTACAGAGATGGTTTAATGACAGCTGTTCAACCATGGAGTGGCAATTATATAGTGCAGAGTCCAATTTGGGTTTCAGGTGACCTTGAAATAAAACAGCTTAAGGGGGGATATTGTACTAAGCCCAGAACATCACAGCCAGTTTCTGCCAGCAAAATGTACACCCAAGAAATAATGGCAGAAGCTGGCTGCGTCTGTCCGGGCTTCGTACGATAGGGTCTTGCTGGATTTACTAAGAAAATATAATTATATTAGGATGTGCACCTTTTGTCTGCCAGCAGCTGACTGCTGTTCCGGGCTTAGTTTGATACCCCCCTAAATTCTGACTCTCACTGGATGAAAACAGGAGTATATAAGGTGTCACTGTTCTCTCCACCAAAGCAGCTTTCAAGTCTTAGTAAATCTTCAGAAGGATGATCCCCCTCAGGTTTGGTTAAATGATGGCACTTACCTTTGAATTCTATGGCATATCATGCTCTATGAATGGATATGCATTTTATTATTATATTATTTACAGTTTCATTTGGAAAATGTGGAAGATTAAACATCAGAATCTTTGTAAAATCCCAGATGAGAAATGTGCCTTGTTAAAAAAAAAAACAACAACATCAACTAGTCCATCTCATATTACTGTGATTTCTCATGGCTTATCATTCTGTCTACTTTGCCATCATCAAGCTTCGTATTTTTCCACGAAGGTGTATCTAGGAATGCCACTTTTCAAGAAATTCACTGATTTGTGGAGGTGCTGCGGATGTTGCACTGTGAAAATGATAATAATAAAAATACTAAACCGAAATTGGGACATCCAAACTCTTCTTAAAAAGTTCAGGAAATTTGTCTCACCTGGGTGGCATCCCTGTATATCTTACAGCTGAGAATGGTGTCCCACTTTTATGCTCCTCATGCAGTGATGCTTTATCTTTCACAGCACATACAACACAGTTTACTTCCATTGGATGGAAATATCTCAATCATAGTAGTGGAGTTGGAAAATTGCCCAGTGGTGGCTCCTATGTGGGTCTTGTCAGCCCGGATAGTCAGCAACTAACAATTGTAATGGAAACCATGGTAATGATTTTTAACTCATTCGCTAAGGTAAGCCGAATATTCGGCTCGCAGAGTTTCGCTTCGCTATGGAAAGCCAAATATTCGGCTCGAGTGGAAATTGATTTTCTAATCAACTAATATCTAAGCCAGCTTCTCAAAATATTGAATCTCAACCTTTGCTCGTTGATTTTCCTTTACATTAATGTCTAATGTATTATGTCTTGTGACATATACTGAGTGAAAGAAAAGACATCTTTGAACTACACCTAACTTTTCAAACTGGGTAGTGTTGTTCCTGTCCACACCCATAAAAGTTACCATAGAGAATGAGTTAAAGCATTATTTATTCAGCCACCAATTGTCCAGTTCTTTGAATGATAATTTAAGACAAATCTGACCAAAAAGGATCTGCATAAAAAATTAGGTTAGTATAGAGGCCGAGATGCATAAGGTTATCCACAAAATTAAGCAAGTTATAGATAGAAAGAATTGTACACAGTGTGAAACCATGCATATCGAGAATTTTGTTCATTGAACTTTCACATGATGTCCAGATGTTTTTTGCCACTGTTAGTATAAATGACATTTTGGTTTAGGCAAGGGAAATTTTAACATTTCTTCAAATAGTACAAATATTTACATGTTACCTTTTTGTTTTACAGACACATGACCATTCCCTATGTATAAGACCACGTCTACCAAAATATAATGTAACGAAGCAAGATGTGATAATCACCCTGAAGGGCAAATTTGTAAGTATTAGATTACAGCAAGCTGGAAATGAATTGCCTTTGTAGCTTTAACAGTAGCAAGTGCTGTAACACATAACTGCTATGAGTCATAGGATTTTGTGGTAATCCCTCAGATATCATCTACCAAAGACATATCATTATCAAACTTACTTTGAAGTATGTTTTCAAGATATGAGATGTATATTTTGTGCTAAACCCGTAGTACCTGTAACATGTGTTTCAGTATATATTTGGATTTGAAGAGGTATGCTAGAAGTTTGCTTTTATATTGTTGATGTAACTGGAATTTTCAGTTCAGAATTTCGCTGGTTCCCAAATGTATTATATGCTAAACTGAATTTCTGTTATTTCATTGTTATGACAAGTAGTTCCCAATGGCCCAGGAAATATTCATCATCAAAAACAAATTCATTTTCTGGCTGGGTTAAACTATTTGATCAAATCACTCAGAGTTGTGAAATTTTTAGGTTTATATGGCAAAAAATAATTAAATTGGATTTAATAACATCAGTCTTAATCATGTGGAATTTAATTAGAAGAGATTAAGCTCTGGAAAAGGAAATGTTAGATGTATGATATGATTTGAAAATGCTGTGGCAATAGAATATAATTCATTAAATGGCATTTGAAAAAGAATGTCCTCTTTCCTTTAGGCCCAGATATCTGAGATGAATGTTTGGTACAGTAAACTGGGCTTTGGAGGTGCACAGAGCAACATGTTTCAAAAGATGGACCCAATTAAGGTATGCATGAAAAAGTTTGTACATGTATTATCATTTCGCCAAAATGTTGTACCTATGGAAGCCTTACTATTGTATCACTTTCTTTTGTCCATCTGAGAAAACACACATACTTGGCTTATACGTTTTTTAATCAAGCACTGTGTTAATAGTTAATTTAAATTAAAAGTTGCTTTGGTGGAAGTGGAACTGCCTGTGTGCCGGATGCATAAAAAATTACTGCAATAAATAAGGTGGTATGGAAAGGAATGCAAACAATTGTTTGATTATCTGAGTGATAAAGTATATAATTCTACCTTGCACTTATGTGAAAATAGAACTTTCAGAGCTCTTCATTATAATTGGTAATTTCCCCACATTGTCAGCATTTCCGTAATTCCTGGAACATACTTTAATAGGTCAGGTTACAGCATGGTTAAATGAGGCCTGTGCTCCAGGGTCTCCACAACCAACCTCCAGTTTCCTTGTTGCTTTTTATTCAGATTAAGACACTATTGTATCATCAATGGGAATTATCGGCCTTATGATCAAGAGTTTCTTCCACCCCCAGCCTGCCCTCCTCCAGTGGATATTTATTTATCATCACGTTTACATAAAAATAATAAGGTTTGCAAGTTTACAGGCTTGTTGAGTAGTTTTGGTCCATATTCAGCCTCATGAAGATTTTCTGATTCCCACCTATGAGTGTGGGGATGTTAATTCTGTAGTTTTCAGCACTGGGAATGATGTTTTTAAAAATTCACATAAACACATTATCACTGATAATTTCATTGTGACTTACAAGATGTTTGTGTTTTTTCTGTTGAGTTTGTCAATGGTCAGGCAAAGCTCAGCTTGGGGCTGGATGAAATATATACCTTGACAACAGTCAAGACTGGCCAGCGAGGTTCTTATCCAGAGCCTCCTCCCCCAAAAGCATTCCCTCTTCCATACAAAGATGATTTTGAAGGTGAGAAGGTTTATTCAGATACTGGACATCCTGTGAATGTCCATTAATGTCATAAAGAGAAATGAAACAGTTTCAGTTGTCTAGATTTGAAAGTATATTTTTCCTTAAGATTCCCACAGGTGAATTTGGTTTGAGGAGAATTTGTGCAGGCAAAAATTTAAATTCTAATACAAATCAGTACTTATCTTTATCTCCTTGTTGTTTAGGAAACAATGTTTTTTTTTGTTGTTGTTCATGTAACATACATTATCCTGCTACTCAGTTTCATTAACCTGCTGTTGTTTTTTCTTTGAATCTCAGATGCATCTAGGGTCTCATATGCATGTGTGGATATATTTTATAAATTTCATTACTTGATAAAATCATAGATCTGTATTTTCAGTGTACTTACAGCTTGCATGCAAACAATTTTGCTTTGGCTGTAATAGTCTCTGATCCCAACTTGATACTCCTTTAAGACACATTACTTATTGTCATGATTCAGATGTTGTTAAAACTCACGCAGAGAGTGAGTTGTTGTTGTTTTACCAGGGCCATGAGAAATTGGCTGGTGGCCTTGAACGGCCCTCGCGAATTATAGTTGGTGAGTAAATAAATGTAAAGTTAAACTGTTAGATGCACGCTTGTCGGTTTTAATGTTCGTGATTAATAAGTAATGGAGTAGGGGTGAAACAAGGTGGGGATAGTTGACATTGTTAAGTATGACTAGACAAGTTTTTGCACGTTAACTGGCTGGTAGAATAGTGCAGACGTGTTACTACAATTAAAATGGTGGGAGGTTTCGACCTATGAGATAGCTGAACTAATTGGGCCAGCGGACTAGCACGCTGGGTAGTTAGATAGTATAAAACATCGTGTAACGTTCAGATTTAGTGAATACAGACGAGCAGAAGCATCGTGTCGTGAAGTATCTCCGGTTGACCAGTACCTGAACTGTGTGCTTTGAAGACAAGAAGTCCTTGCTAACGGACTGACTGAGCTCTAGAAAGAAAGGTCTGAGTGGGCTGACCTTTGAAAGCCCACGCTGCGCTATATTGATGTTCGCGCCTACCAGTAGGCGTGACCAATGGTAATATATCTTATTTGTTCAAGCATAATAGAGATCGGAGATAGAGAGAGAACTACAGCCTCATAGGAAGACTAAGGAAACCCCAGCTGGCACTCGACCACGAGTGTCCTGTATCATAGATCTATTGCCATAGTATGATTGGAATAATATAGCACATTGTTGATGAATTGAATAGTGATTGTGCATAAAATATAGTCTTTTGGCAACGGCTTAAATTACCTACAAGCCGAAGAGTGCTTCTGTAGGCTTTGAACGTACTGGGCTCTCCTAACATTTAAGCCCATATGATTTATGGAGAGTTTGCCTGGCGACTGGCCAGTGGCGACTCAACTGTCAGTTTAAATTGATATCTAGTTTCGTATAATATACCTATTTGCTATTGATTGCAGTACCTCCATAGTTACATGAATATCATTGGTTAAGTTATTAATTAGAGTTTTTTGGTTTGAATATATACCCCTATTGTCTTTTGTTTTGTTATTAATATTTATGTAAACTATGGCCTGACCGGCCTGACATATATACGCTCTAGTTATTTAATACTTTTCTTGTGTGGTTGTGTCCGAGTGTGAGTTAGCTGCCTCTCGTGCAGTCGTAACATCCCCAAGACCCTAACTCTGCTCGTGACACTTATCAAAAACAAATATCATTGCTGAGGCAGAATGGCTGTTTTTTTTTTCTTCCTTTGATTAAGCAGTTTTATCAATGGCTTGTAAGTTTGAATCCTGTGAGCTCTTGCAGCTCTGGCAGAGAATAAAATGGTCAGTCATGCTCAGATGTTGTCTTCTTTTTTAGAGTTTTTCGGATTGCATTACTTGAACTGACCTAAATACCTATTTACTCCCACACTAGGTTACAATACCCTATAACTTAGCTCAGCAAATAGGAGTTTTTGAGGTTTGCTCTGCTATGAAAAACCAGTACATCAGGCAGATGGTATTAAATTTACCTGTAGCCTGGTGTCCAGCAGAGATTATTGGCAAAGCCATTAGTATCATTGGTGATAAGGCTTGGTAAGATGCCAGTGTTTGGTCTCAAACAGTTTAGTTTATTCATTTGTTGAACAGTGTTTGGAGATCTATTTGCATGCATTTTTTCCCATTTCGTTTCTTCTAACTTTAACTTTATCAATTTCTTTTCAATTTTCCTTATTTTGGTGGGAGTAGATTGCATTGGGATCATGAATTATTATTAAAGTCAGTTGACCTGCTGACTCAGGGAATACACAGATGTGATTTTTAAAGTTGAGTTACCTGTGTGAAAACTGAGGCACAGAATACTTTTTAATTTACTTGAAGAAAATACATCTTTTTTTTTTTTTACCTTAAAATAGTGGAACACTTTCTTCTGTTCAACTCAGTTGTGGCTCAAAATCAATGGAAGTATTAAAGTATTAAAAATATAATGAAACTCAAGACGTTTTAAAATATGCCCACGTACACCTTTACATCTTTCTATGCTAAATATAATATTTTGTAGAATTTGAAGCTCAGCGGTTAAAGAGCTTTCATAATTGCATTGGAGGCCTTACATCCTTTACCACAGGATGTATTTTTTCATTAATTTGTATTTGTATACTTCTTTAATCCCATTTGGGAAATTTGCCTTTGTGCCATTGCAGCCCAGTTACAACTAGAGCAGGCACGTCCACAGTGCAGCGCCGGTTGGCGATTGTTTTTTGGGGGGCGGGAGGGGAGATGAGGGAGGGAATGGCAGGGATGAATTTTTATTAAATTTTGCTCGGGCAGCGACCTGTTTGGCCTGCTCTTTACGATTTCCAACTGCCAAGGTATTTTTAACGTGCGCAACGTGCACACTGACCATCCGAATTTTTTCGTCCTTATCCAAGAAGACTAGGTACTCGATCCTACCCCATTAGCTTTATAAATATATAAATATTTATTCTATGAAAAATATCATGGTACAGACTGACATCTATAGATTTACCCTTACCTTGTGCATGTGTTATGTAAATCAATTTTATTGTACATTTCTGTGGTTGATCCAACTTCTTAAAACAGATAGATGAAATGGGGAATATTATGTATGTTATATCTGTGTTTGCCTTAGGTTACACTGCATTTCAAGAACCGTTTAACCTAGCTCAGCAAACTGGAGCATATGAGATTATCAAAGTTGATGAGAATCAGGTTGTCAGGCAGATGGTACTAAATGGGCCTGTTGCTTGGTGTCAAGCTGATGGTGGTGGCAAATCAGTCAATGTGATTGGTAACATCAGCTGGTAATAAATATATCCAGTCTTTCTCTTACAGTTTGGTCTTAGTTTTGCATGTGGCATATATATTCTGCATAGCTAGGCATCCCAGTGTAGTCAATGTGCCATGTTTCATTTAGTTTCAAAGACATTTTTCATATTCGCTTGCAAAAGTTTACCAGTGATTAAAAACGTGTGACCCTCCAGCAGCTGCTTACAACTGTCATGTATCTGTCACTTGCTCTCAAGTTTAGAGTTGGACAGTGAACAGACTGTGAATACTTACCAGCAGGTCATTTCTGTCTCCAATCTTAGGTTACACTATGTATCAGGAACCCAATAATCTTGCTCAGCAAACTGGGGCGTATGAGATTGTGAGTCTGGAACAGAACAATTTCATCAGGCAGATGGTTTTAGAAGTGCCTGTTTGGTGGTGCCGCACTGACTGTGACACTGTAAACAGATCAGTCAGTGTCATAGGTGACATCAACAGGTAAGGCCATCATTAGTGGCCAAATTCCTCAACTGTTACCACTGCAGTAATACATGCTTTTTCGCCACGAACTGGTTTTTACAAAGTATCGTCCCTAGTGATGTCCCCTGTGTTTTGCTTATCTTTTAATTATGAATCTTTTTTAATCTTATTTTGAATGGTAAGAGGTTTTTATCCATGAAGTGAAATTCTTCTGTGCCAACATTCATTACCATAAGTTGCCATTAATTAAGAAAAGAAATAGAAGTGCTTAACAAGCTCATTTTTGCTGATCTGTGAATTTGGTTGTGAAGTGGTTTTCTATTGTAAATAGAGTTATTATAATTACTATATACTTTTATGGTTATAAGGGTATCTTTTTTGGTGAACAGTTAAGTATTAAATACAACACAACTTGTGTTCAAAACAGGAGGGAGTTGAGATTTGATATAGTTTAGGCTCTGGAAATTGCTGCTGGGATGCATCTCTGATTTGTTCCACCATTCATCAAGATATGTCTGTTTGTCTCAGGAAAGCAGATTTTCGTACTTGACCAGATGGTCTAAAGTCATGACCTGGATCATTAAGTTTCCAAAAACAAAATACTGTTCTTCAAAATCGGCTGGTCCATTTCTTTTCTGAGTCTGCCACAGATTTTCCTCATCTCTTTGGTGTGTTGAAAGTGCCAGTAGTATGAATCAGTTTTTTCTTAATTTCGTGTAAATAAATGAATGAAGCAGTAGTATATTTACCTGCACTGATAAAATCATATACATGTAGTAATAGGTTTTGGTTCATGCAGGCTTTTTTTTTCATTGGTTTTTAAGTCTTCATTCTTTACCACAGTTTTTTCCTTGTTAACCAGGCCTTGGATTTTGTTCCCATTGATGACAGCTACATTGGTCACAGATAGCTCTATGGGCACTCACACTTTGTGTGACAGGCTGAAGTTGTTTTGGATAACACTTTGCTTTCATATATCACTGTGACGTGTATTGCATGGGCATCTTATCACTACTGCCAGCCTGTTGATTTAGTTGGATCATCCTGTTGATTCTTTTATAATCAGGAAATCTCGTGTCATCTGTGACATATTGCTGTTGAAATTTTGTTGTTGCATAGTTGTCAAACTGGCTTGCAAACAGTATAATATAAGACTTGATGACCATTTTCTTTTTCTTCCCAGAATACTCACTGTCTGCTGAGCCTTACCTGTTGGTTCCTCAGAGTGGTTCTTTAGAAGTTGTCAAATCCCAGAATGCATCTCATAAACTAGTCTGTCGACAAGCTGTCCAACATGCTCCTCTTAAATGGTGTCCTTTCACCCTAAGTATTCCCTTTGCCGTGATTGGTGAAATCAGCTGGTAAGCCGACTCAGTCTTATTCTTATGCACTCATATTGCTGGTTTCTGGTGTGCTATGTTTTACATGTAGTAGAACGGAGCTATTGGTGCCGCAGATTCTGCAGTCATTGACGTCATTACGTTGTTTGCATGATAGTTCTATCATTTTCCTCTGTGGTCTCTGCTGATGCTCATTCGTTTTTCGCTACATGCATGTTATTTCCTTTTTTATATACTGAATATTTGGAGTTCATTTGTTTATTTACTATCTTTTGCAGTATATATCTTTTTTTATCAGGTCTGCTTTGAGATTTATATGCATTGGTTCTGTGTCTGCTCTTCATTTTCTGTGATGGACAGCTTTGCTGAAGAGATGCCAGTTGTTAAAATTGTAAATCTTTGGAGGAACAGAAATTGTTCACTTTTCCTCTCATTCTTATCACTGACCTGGCTGTATTGAAAAGCTACTTGCCTTGGGTACCATTTAATCCCTTCACTGCTACGTATTTTTCCCTGCTGTATGCTGAAAAAATGTTTATAGTGCAGACTGGTTACAGTTTTACTAGGATGTACACATATGTCAACCGTGCACTCGCAGTATCAATCTAGGACGTACTGTTGTACCGTCGATTTTAGCATGTACGATTATGTCCACAGTGTAGTGAAGGGGTTAAGAGCATTTGCATTATTTTTAACTTTCTTCATCACCTGGTGTGGCCTGCAATAAGGAAAAAGAAGAAGACAACTAATATGCAGATATAACAGAAAGAAGGAACAGGACACTGACATGCTGATGTTGTTATGTCATGAAGTAAATGAATTTCAGTGCAAGAAGATTCAGATGCAAAAGATTGAAATATTTGATCAAGGATGGACCACTGTATTTGAAAATCTGCAATTTTTAATTTCCTTCAGCAGCATGGCTCACTGCTGCTACATGTTTTTGTGCTGCTTATGCTCATATACTCGTATATGGCTTTGCTTTTACGTATGAACACTGTTATAATATAAAACCCTAAAACGTTGAAGTGTGGGCAGTGATGTTTAGATAATTTGCTGCTAAGCTTTCCAGTAGTACATTAAAATTGAAATTGAGATCATAAAAATGGCCCCAGTAACTTTCCCAGCTCTATCAAATTTTCACACCGGTATTTGTGGTAAAGAAAACAGGCAAAGCTGAGTCTTTGTGAATGTAAACTTGGCTACTGACCTTTTTACCCCTGGCTGAATTTGAATCTTTGACATGTGAAGTGAAATTTATTGAAAGCTTCAAAGTTACGGAAAGAGTGTAAACAGGTTTTGATTTTTTGTTTAACCTTGACATGGACCTTAACCTTTTCCTGCATGCTTGAAATATGGCATGGTTGCAAAATAATTATACACCTTTAACTGTTTAGCAACTGAATAACATTATATTAGGCTCTCCCATTGTTTTTGTTGCTGGGCACCATCTGATTTTACTAACATGGCAAAAAATTTTGCATTGTGAAATTGTTGTCATTAAAGCATGGATTAAGAATCAGAACCCAAATTTTAAAAATATTTTAAATTTTTCATTCATTTTCTGTTTTACACCATGTTTTTCTTATATATAAAAGACATAAAAGTTCATCATGAGCCTCTGACCTTTATGAATGACCCAGTTTTTCAGAATCCAACAAGTTTAGAAAATATCAGTTGAGAAACAAAACATTTTACACAGCATACCTGTGTTGACATTTAGCTATAAGTGAATGGCTATACCATGATACTATGCTTCACCGTGGTGTGTTTGACATATTTATCTTAGTTTGTGTGTGAACACCCACGTCGCTGCTTTCTTAAAATTTATCCATGCATTTATAGGTGTATGAAGGATGTGATACAAATTAGCAGTACACTCACTTATTGTTGTTCTTTCTTGGTCATTTAAACAACAGCCAGGCCAGTAGTTGCATACCAGATATAATTCAGCTGTTAATCGGAAACCCAGGATTATTGCCTCATTTTCATTTACCACATTTAGTGATATTTGTGGAACAAAGCAATTGTGAATTTTGAAGTGTATAATTTGGCCTCTTTTCGAGATGCTAAAACTGCACAAATTTAAGTTTGCCGTTGCGTGTTTGTACCTATTTTTGTATAGTGCAGGAGTGAACAGCACTCTCAATACCATGTACCATAATGTCAGTCACAAACATTAAAGGAAATCTCTATTGTTTTACTTTCTTTTTTTTTCCACATTCTATTATTTTCATCCTTATTCCAACTTTTTAAAACACTTTCCATCTTAGTATTACTATTTTTGAGGTGCATGCTTTGTATTTCTGATTTACACACATTAGTTTTTATTTCCGATTAGACAGTATATTCACTAACCTTCATTTTAGTTTCATATTTTGTTTTGTTAGCATTTCCACTCTAATCTCTAACTACATTTACTTCACTAAATTGATATAGATCTGTACTTGCTGGAATTTGTGCACTAGCAGTCGTTACTCTATTGAAATGAGAATTTGATATTTATAGATATGTTGCATTCCACTGAAAGTGTAATCAGTAAATATCACGCTTTATGATTTACCAGAGGAAAGACTTACATGTTCAGTGATATAAAGTTTACCTTTCATTTACCTGATGATATCCAGTTAGTAAGGAGTAAATTTCTGCTGTTTTATTGAAGAATAAGAACGTTGTATTATTGATATGAATATTCCTCACTGAATTTTCATTCATTATCATTGGATTGAAACAAGTTCAGCTTTTTGTAAGTTTCATATTTCATATAATCATATGTTTCCACATTAATTACACACTTGGATCAGTATCTCGTTTTCACTTAAACTATGTAATTTAATTTAACTCATCACTTATCTCCAGCTAACTAATAGTCTGAAGTTGGGGGGTGTGAAAAGAACAATATTAAGTTCACAGCGACAGTGTTAAGTTCACAGAGAGCAGTTTATTTTGTAACTATTGTGCAGTTATTTAAAATATTCTTGAAAAAGAGAATCATCATAACTTTCTTTTTTCCCCCCCCTTTTGCTGATGATTGTTTTACGAAGTTTACTACCTTTTCCATCCACAGGACTGATATATATGTTGAGATTGAATTCACGCTCCCTCCAGTCAATGCCACAGATGGGGTGTTTGTAGCTGCCCGAGTCAACGAAGGAGGTTGCCAGGCTTTTCTAGCGCAGGGCATCTTCTTCTTTGTCTTTGAGGACTACAAGTACATTCTGGCTAACGATTTAGGTAAGATTCTGTCGTACTTTTCTCTCTTTCAATCTTGGAAAGAAAATAAAGCAGTTGCTAGTGAGGGAGACTTAAATAGGATTAGGCCTGAGAGAGAGAGAGAGAGCAGGTCAGAAGTATATGAAAAGAGTATAATATGTAATATTGGTTGGTTGGCATCCTTCAATCTCGAAAGACTGTGAGCTTGTGCACTGGATATCTGCATGTCTCCGTCTGGTGCAGCACCATGTGTGGCTGGCCAAGGCCATTCGGGAGTGACAGTCCCTTCCACAGACGGCACAGCCAAAGTATGACGCTGGTTTATCTATCTGAGTGCAAGCCTTTCTTCTTTTCCGCTTTGCCTCGGAGTGTCGCATACGTGTCTCTTCAAACAGTGACAGACCCTGCTTTACTAATTGCTTCCAGCATTTTCTGTCTGAGGTAGCGGCTTCTCATGACTTGGCTTTGATGCCCAGGCCATATATGTAATATATGAAGTATATATATAAAATGATTGTATTATCTGTGAAAGTTTGCATGGGCCATTTTATTTGTGTCAGTTAATGCTGAACATGTTCTTTGCAAGGCTGCTACACTGTACAGCTGCAGTCAAATTTTTTAATAGATACTCAGTAAACTGCAGTTGTAACAAGTGTGATATAGTGGTCCAGTTAAACAAATGATGAAAATTACACGACTATGATATTTTTACAGCCCTGTTAAGTTGAACTAACTTAGTCTGATTTGCACAAATGTTTGTATTCAGCAGTGAAAGAAGCCTGCTTTTGATATGTATTTAGCAATATGTAGGAGTTTATTTAAACTGCAAATGCAATTTTTCTTCATGATTTTTGTTCACAGCTAGAACCAAAGTTCTCTCTCAAGGCAATGTACCACCTGGTAAAGGATGGCATAAACTATCCTTGCTGGTCAAGGTAATTTAATTTTAGACTCACTGAATCCCCCATGTAATACATTCTGCTGATGCCTTTTACTTGGATCACACTCTGGTTTTGCTAAATGTAATTTTAGATCAGCATTAGATTTTTTAGAACTATATTTTTGCCACAAAAAAAAAAAAGAAAGTTCATGAAATTTTCAGTGATAATGCAGGAAATTTAGAGTGATAATGCTTTGTCAAGTTATTTGATAATGCCTGGATGTTGAACTGACTTTGCATGGGGAAGGTTCGGGACATATACTTTAAAAAGTAGAAATAAATCCAAACAGTAAAGATTAACAGATGATATGAAAACAGGCTCATAGTTCTACTGAATCATACATGTGAATTATTGTCCAGTTTTAAAGAAGTCATTTGAAAACAGTAGCATATTGTTACAGTTTTACTTGAAGACAATCCAGGGCCACCTGTCACCATACGACAGGTTTTCCAATGAATGAAATTTGCTATTCTGGGAAAGGATCAGAAGTATTTTTTTTATAATTGATTTCATCATCATGCCTTGCTCTATATTAACAGTTTCAGAGAAAATTGTCATCATGGCAGTTCCAGTTTATTTTTAATTAGTGGTGCAACAAGCACCTTGCACAAATGAGGAACAGCAGTATCTTGCACTAACATGTATTATTTCAAATACTACCAGAATACTGAAAATTTCCATTTTGATTATAGTGTTATGAGCCTAAAGAAAAAAAAACAAACTAATTTAATTTTGGCTACCTGTGAAGTAATGACAATGCTAAAGATGTATTTTGTGGGTTAGTGAACTTTGCATTTCTGTCTGATGTCAGGCATGTAAATCTTCCCCATTTTTTAAAGAATCTCAGCTGAGATGGTTATGCATTGTGCTTGTTTTGTTCAGAGAAGGTTAACTACTCGTCAGCTGTCCCTTTATAAGACCATAAATGTAATACAAAGTACAGTGTTTCTGTAACTGTGTAAGTGTAATGTCAGTGGTAAGAAACTCCCAGGTGGACCGAAGCAGGTGACGATCTTCAGAGGAAGAGTGGTTTCTTTCATTAGATGTTTAAGCCTTTAACTTCCTGACATCTTCTAGAACCCCGGCTGCACCGAGTTCATGACTCTCAGTGTTCTCACCCACCTTTATTTCTTCATATGTCTTTCCCGTGATATAAAATAGATCTACTGTTTGGTTTTAATTTAATGGAATTACCAACATCAGGTTTTGATCTTTTTAAACAATTCATATAGACCTATAGCTTGGGCTGAATTGCACTATGGAACGTCTTTATTAGTTTTTCTTAGGCATACCACAAAATTTCCTCCCATTTTGTTGCTGGCTGTTTACATCCTGGTGATTCTGTATTTTGTAATTTTGTATACAATGTACTTCTTTAATCCCATTTTGGGAAATTTGCAATAGTGTTGTCACCAAGTGCAGCGCCAGTTGGCATTGGGGAGGGGGGGGGGGGGGAGTGATAGGGATACATTTTTATTTAATTTTGCCCGGACAGCGGCCTGTTCGGCCTGCTCTTCTAGATTTCCAACTTCCAGGGTATCTTTGATGTGGGCAATGTGCACGTGGCTGTCCAGGTATCAAGTATCGGTTTTGCTTTACATCACTGTCATTTATTATTATTATTATTGGTTTTATATTTATTGTTCGCAACATTTCCATTTTCTTTCTCTGGCAAATCAGGGTCAGACTGCTGTTGGGGCCTACGATGGCAAAGCTATCTTCAACGTGACAATCCCGAAGGATCCAGCCAGTGGCTTTGCAGCCATCGGCACTGACAGCTATGGACTCGCAGATTTTGATAATCTGTACTTGGCTTCTCACGAAGAGGGACAATACAAAATGGAAGAATACTTCAGGAAAAGTGGGACTCAGCCTCTGTATTTCATAAGGGAGAATCACTAATACAAATACACTTATCATATTGTTTTGAGTTCCTCAACCTTTATCTATATTGAGAAATTTATCAGACAAGTATATCGCTGGCTAAAAAGAATGAAAAAAAATTCATACACTGAGAAAATCATTTGTTTGGAGAAATTTATCATGCAAATTAAGTATTCCACCAACAGGAAAAAAAATCATAAATAAGAAAGTCATTCGGCTTTTTTTTTCTTTGTTTTAAAATCAAAATTTTGGCAAAGAAATCACTATTTACAATGGCATACTTTTACATTATTCCATTCCTGATGACAGGACATATTGAATACAAAGCCTTCTTTCTTAATTAGAAGAATGTTTATATATTCCAATACACTCTAATTGTATCTAGAGAGTGTTGTACTTATGTGTATCAAACATAACATTACTTATGACATTCCAATTCACTCTTAATATTGTTCTGTTTCAAATCCAATGTTGCCAAACTGTATAGCTCTTCAGAATATGCAATACATGACCTTTCTTTTTAATTCCTTTTTTCTTTTTTTAAAGATAAAATGATTGATTTTGAATGTTGATTGTGCTGAAACAGAAGGTCATTTGTTGACTGTCTGTCTTTAGAAGAAAATCCCTCTTTGAAAGTAGTTTCATTCCTATGTAGAAATTGACAGAACATAAAAAAACACAGAAAATCTATAAGGTTGCAGCAAAGCTTGCAGCAAAGTCAAAATATGGCAAAAAGAAAAAAATGTAGGTAGGGAAGCTCCATGTAAGAAATGATACAGAAACGATACATTTCCTTTGTGTTTTACTTTATTGATTCAGTTTTATTTCTTATGCGAGGCTTTGCTATGTACAGCTTTTTCTTTTTGCCATAATCATATATTTTGACTATTCTTGTGTAGAAGTGTACCATTTAATCAGAATACTCAGTTTGTTATGTGTGATCCCTAAGCTACCTGTTTGTAAATGTTTCACTTAACCTTTATTAGACTTGCAGACCTCATGTTATGATCACGATTTGTATTTTTATCCCCCAGTTTTCATGTGTTTCTTTTTAACCTTTTTATGTGCTGTTTCTATATTTGAAGACCACAAGGGAAAAACAAAAAAACAATCAGTAGTCACAGAAAATAGAAACTGAGAAAATTGATTTTTAAAGTTTGAAAGTCCACAGCTTTTCCTTTGCAATTGAAAGGGTGATTTCTTATAATTTGTGATTGCGCTGCCGCCCAAAGGAAAAATGATGTAACTGACAGCATGGCTTTTTTCTATATTATTGTCTCTGAAACAAAGAGCCACACTAGAAACTACTATGTCTGCCTTTGACATAAAAGAATTATGTGTGAGATAAGTTCGTAGAGACAATAAAGTAGAAAAAGGCCATGCTGTCAGACTTTATGTCCTTTTTCCTATGGACAGCAGTGCAGCCCTTTTTTCAAATTTCGATTTCACACATACAAGGCTGATAACCAATCCGATTTAAAGGTGAAAGTCACTCTTTGTGACACTGGTTGTTTTACCTCTGTGGTCTTCATTTGTAGTCAAATCAGCTTTGTTAAGGGCATGTATTATCTCTGAGCACGGTTTCTCTGTAATCAGAGATAATTATTTATGGTGTTGCCTTGATAATGAAATTAGAAAGTTGGCATAAAGATTGGACTGGTGGTCAATTTCCATGTGTCAACTGATATATATGTAATAAATTTTATGTCAATCTGCGTTATTCTTAAATTGTCAGAAAAAAGATACTTACTAAAACTATGATTTTTATTGTTCCAATTTCACTTTATAAATGGTCAGTGGGATAATTTATTTTTGTTCATTTCTTTTGTTGGGTCATCTTTAAAAATGAAGATTTTCGTTTATTGCCAGATTTTTGAATAGTGGTATGATCCTAGTAGATTTAACAGTATTCAAGATGTGTGCATAGTGGGATATTTCAATTTTCTGTTCTGTTTTGAATTTACTCTTGGTTGGTTTTTCTCTTAACCCCTTGCCTGCCACACAGATTTCCACTCATATACGGGGTGCAAAAGCATACAAAACAAGCAAATCTCAAATATTACACACCATGAATCCCATGCTTCCAAAATATGTGTAAATGATGCAAGTAACTAGGGGAACTAATTGGGAAATACAAAATAATCATAATTCAGGAATTGTCTCCATATGATCACTGAAGAAATGCGTACGAACTAGGCCCGGAGCAGTTCCAAGCACATCGCAAGGTAGTGAGATAGACAGCCTGGAACAGTTCCGGGCAAAGCAAGGAAGGGGTTAAAGAAATATCCAGCATTGGCATAAGATTTTTGTTACTTGTAGAATTTAGAAAATGATATTAGTTGGCAGTGGATCCTGCAATTCATTGTGTATTCTTATTTGTGATAAATAGCTGCTAATGTGAGATCAGTATTATTAAATTGACCGTGGATGTGGCTGGAGATTGGGACTTGCAGACTTTGTGGTGGAATCCTGTCTCAGTTGGTCTTGTTTCCCTGAACAGCTTTGTGTAATCGTAAATTAAAACTTAGATGGTAGATTGGAAAGTCATGGTTAGTCAGATAGGCAGAGATGTCAGCAAAACAATTAATGGCTGTACATTACCAAGATTCTTTGTTGGTTCTTAGACTTGATGCAAATGAATTAACCCTCACCCTGCGCTGGGCGGCAATAGTCGGTATTGACTTGCAAGCGCTCACGCCGCACGGGCGGCAAAAGTCGCCCAGGTCAAGCTGACCGCGCCACGCGCAAGCCCTATTTTCAGGCATCGGGTCACTGACATTTTTGAGACGTAACCACCGTGTTATTGTTCACTGTATCTCTTCTAAATCAAAGACATTGTGACATGGACATGTTAACCAGTGAACCACTGGTCGGAATCACAAAGACTAAGCTTTCAAAGGCTCTCCCCACACTTTCAAAAGATGTAACATCGACATGCGAACTGTTGCTCAACAAATTTGCAATATTATCTCATTTTCTCACAAGCTGACCACCATCTGGAGTTGTCTGTATCTGAGAACCAATCAGAAACAAGCTCTGAAATAATCTTTGCCCCAAATGCCCACATTGGTTTATTAGTATACAGGTATCAATAAGGATGAAACCATTTGTGTAGGGCTTGGGAGGGCGTGGCTAGTTATCATGCTTCGTTCTCACGAAAACTACAGCTGTCAGTTTGGAATCATAAGTCAGATCATTGGTTAGAGACTGACAGACTAAGGTTCGCTGGTTAATTCATTATCAAGCGTGATAAGGCATAGCAGCGAATGTTTTCATACTGATCAATAAAAACCGAACTACGTGGACAGCGTATGTGGTCATCGTCTAGCGGCACGGGTCAGTGACCCCAGATAAGATTCTCCGTGAGTAAGGTCACTGACGGGGTAGCGGGCTTTACGGGTAACGCGCAGGGTGAGTGTTAACTTGAAACAGAGACTTTGAGAACAAAATCATGGAAAATCTAAAAGGACTGGACATGACCTGATTTTAGTAACTAGATGATTGGGATGCATAAATTTTTGAATGACATAAAATAATGTTGATAATGCAAAGCATTCCTGTGCTGTATGTTGAAAACATTTAAAGCATGTGAAAGGTTGCCAACTGACAGGGGAAAATTGATTCATACTTTTTTTTTTGTGTATATGTGCAGAATAAACTGTGCTGCTTGAGAATGACTTTTGGCTGTTGTTTGTCACATGTCCTTTTCCCTTATTCTGCTGTTGGGAAGTACAAGGCAGTGGACCTTAATACAGCAATGCCTTTCCACAGTGATCTGGTGTCCCTAATTAAAGCAGGCAGTGTCATTCCGTTTCGTTGATGCTGCATAACAATCATACATTACTAAATTATGACATCAAGGTCGACAACTGGTCCAGAGCCTTGTCTTCTCTCCCATTTACATTCTTCTGTCCCTTGTATTAACTATTGTAATAACAGAATAGTTCTCATTATTAGCATTATTATTCTACAGGCCCAAGAGACATTACAGAATGCCAGGCGTAGTAAAATGCATCCGGGCATTCTGTGATATTGAAGAACATTTCTTTTAACTGGTTTTTAAATGGCCCCACCAGCACAGCCACCATACACACAGGAGCCTAAAATTGACCAAAGACATTGCTGAAGAAAAGTTAACAAAAGACCAGCAATTTCTTTAGTTTTGAATTAATATTATAAAATATCAAAGGTGGGAACTGTCCTTTTACCTCAGCCTTGTCAAGGATTTCGCCCACTCTCAGCATATTATTATAATTCCGGTTTTTTGAGACATCCTGAATTGCAAGGCGACAGCATAGAAAGACAAATTAGTTCGCACGTTATTAAGAAGTTCATTCATTATTTCCATTTTACCTAAAAGCTTTCATTTATTGCTAGGAGGGCATGTCCGGGATAAATTTTAATTGATCGTTTGTATAAACACCGACATCACATCACCGATAGTCATACCGCCCTTATTTTCCCTGCAGCGGTACTGATGGAAGTAGATGACAAGAACCTCACCACGACGGACAAATTTAAATACCTTGGTAGCATTATCAGACCAGAGGGTGGCACAAAGGAGGACATCCAAAGTAGGCTGGGAAATGCAAGGGCTGTCTTTCAAAGTATGAGCAACATCTGGAAATCGACACAATACGGCATCAACACCAAGATCAGACTGTACCAAAGCTGTGTCCTATCCACACTCCTGTATGGATCAGAGTGTTGGCGAATGACAGAAGGTGACCTCGCCAAGTTGTCTTCCTTCCACACCACATGTCTTCGTAGGATTCTCCGCATCTTTTGGCCAAACAAAATTTCTAATCAGGAACTACTAAGGCGATGCAAGCAAGAAGAAATAGCCAACATCATCACGAAGAGACGATGGAGATGGCTTGGACACGTGCTGCGAAAGGAAGCAAATTCTATAACCAAAACAGCACTTCAGTGGACACCGGAGGGACGGCGCAAGCGAGGCAGACCCAAGGCAACCTGGCGGAGAACAATCGAGGCAGAGATGAAATCCTTCAATCACTCATGGGGAACTCTCGCAAAGATGGCCCAGGACAGACAGGGCTGGAGATCCTTTGTTGCTGCCCTAAGCACCAGTGGGTGCAACAGGAAATAGTAGTAGTAGTAGGTACTGATGGAAAATATAGTATAGCAGAGAGTATGTATGTATAGAGAGGTTTCACTATTCAGTATTGATCGATTTGCACTGCGAGGTACGGGAGGCTCCGCGAAACCACTGTTAGCGTGGAGCGTAAAGTAGGTAGCTGCCGTAAACACGAGGCGTAAGAGCTTACAAACGGCTCTAAATACATGTAGTTTCAATCAGCCCCAAAATATGAACAAACCACAGTAAACAGATATGCACACTATCTTTAATGAAGACTGGCTCTTTCAATTCTTCCATTTCTTGTTTACTGCAGCGACCTAGTTTCGCGTTTTGGCGGAAGTGAGATCTCTCTATTCTCTGGTTATAGTCTCCGCAGTATTAGGTAAAATTATATATCCTTTGCGTTGCCTGAACGAACTGGATCTTTCATTCTTTGGCCTAAATTTGATTTTATGGTGAGCTACCTGCAAACTTTGCCGCCCCCCCTCCCCACACACACACAAACACTGAAATGGTACGAACATTTTAGTCAAATCACAGTCGCCTGTGTATGTCGTAAATTATAGCGTTACTTTTACTGCCTTTTACCTCAGGCGGTTTCCGCTCTCAAAAAAAAAAAAAAAAGAAAAGTTGTTTACCTGGATAATTGAACAAATACTTAAAATAATGTACATGTATTATACATGCTTTTTGTTCGACTTACCAGTTACATTTAGCCACCCTTTTGCTGTAAAATTAAAGTGAATTAATAAATACATTGTTTGTTTTTTTTTTGTTAAAATATTCATCACACTCTGATCAAGGAGTTGGTCAGGCTAATTAATCATTTCTCAATCGTGAATATTCGTAAACGCATCATCTGGTAAACATAAACAGATCTTAATATGCGGCATCGTGATAACGAACTTAATTGAAATTCGAGTTGCTGTGTTTGGACCTTAAATTAACGGCATAGATTTATCTCGCTCGCCTCCTCTTCCTTGTTCCGAGACATTGTTCTTTCGAACTATAGAGATGCCCTTTCTTCGCGTTTGTGCGAATCAAGCTCTCATATCCTGTCCAAAGATCGTTATTTGGTAGGCCCTGGGGTCTGTGCCCTTTAACTTGAGCAGCCCAGTCCCCTGTGTGTGGCCCATTGTCGAGAAATTAGCGAGGACGTTCAGACCAGTATCAAGCGCCAGAATTTGTGGGCTTGTTCTAGACTTTCTGGCTGGGTAGTTTTAAATTGGTGCCGAGCTTTATTGGATTCTCGATTGAAGGATGTTCTCATAAGGCCATCCCTCCTTCGCTCTTTCTCCATCATCATTTTTCTTCCGTTTCATTTAATTTCTAATGCGCATTCCCTCGTTTGGATGTGTTCTCCGTGGTCGGCAATACTCTTGTACTCTCGTATGTCCGTCGTCTGTTTCCTGGCATTGTGGTAGGCCCGATCTACATTTTCACTTTCACATAGCCTATTAAGCTAGCTTAGACTCTTCGAGGAGAGTATAATAGTACATGTATTTTAAAGTCAGTGGGAATAATAATAAAAATAATAATAATACACATGTAATAATAATAATAAAACTAACAACAATGTGCTAGTTTTCACATTGAACCAAAAGTTTTGAAAATGTTGGTCTTGTTCAGTACACAGAAAGTGTTCTACACTAGGCAGGATCCAGGAATTACTGAAGTATTCCAAAGTGCGCTGGCAACACGCCGGACTTCAAGCATCGTAGGCTATCCACGGGACATAAGGGGTTCTGCACTCTACAAGCTACTGTTCTTTAAAATCTACCCACTTTGTGCCCAACAAGAAAAATACTTATGTATTCACCGGCTTGTCAGTTTCTTTTGTTTGAAGTAATACCGAACACAGGTGTCACTATCTTCCCCTCCCCTTCCCTTTCCCTCTCTTTATCTACACACATATTTTCGCACCATTCTCATTCCCAAGAAACCGCGATTTGACCATTGCGCGTCTAATTACGTACTTCCGTGTTTTCAGACCACCAATGCGTCATTTCTGTGCTGGTTGATCCCAGTCTGACATTTGGGATCTCGAAAAGAAAGCTGTCCGCATGAAGCGTTGTCAACCCAAAGAGCGTTACCATGGCAACTCACTCGCGCTCGGGCTTTCTTTTATACTGATCGCGTTTTGATGTGGAGTTGGGACGACTTGTTTAGGGTTTGAGCTTTGGGATGAAATTCGTTAGTGAACCTAGAATTGGCAACTATGAAATGTCATGATTTCTATTCGGTTCACTACGTCTTGTGGTGGGTAGTCTTGCAGAGAACACCGTTAATCCTCTAGGCACCATAGTGTATCACCAGTGATACACAGACATTGAATTTACCACTCGGTTGCAGCTCCCACAAGAATTCAGTGCGAGAAAAGTAAGTTATTTTTTGTGTCTTTTACAATATACGTGATAAATCAACTAAATGATCATGAAAAACTCTTTAGTTATGCCCCCAAGAACAAATTCTCATGAAATCAGAATTCGCCCACAAGCAGAAAGGGGCCGGTGTCTAGATGGTTAAAAACACGGCTTTGCTCTTAACTGATGTCACCCCCCTCCCGCGCTCTTCTTGGTGATGTTTTATGTATTGCCTCAACGTATGACGATAAATAACGTGAACACATCCATTTTTTCGTTAATTTAATTGGGCATATTATTTCATATGATTTTTTTCTAGGCAAACAACAACAAAACAAAACAAAAAACGCATTTGGGTCGAGTCAAATCCAAAAGTATGATCGGAAATTTCGTTCTCCGCCTCTCTTTCCACACTGAGACTGTGAGAGTGCCAAATTAAATATGAACGGCTGTCACAATATCTATAAATCAGTTTGCACGGGGCTGCCAGTTATAGGAAAGCAGTTTGTTGCACAGGCTCCACTGAACTTGTCTGAAAGAAAACCATGAAACTGAGCCCATTTTTAATGTTTCCTTTCCTGGAAAACTTAGGTTGTTGTTGCGGGACCTTGATATTTACGTTATAAGCGATAGGTAAACAGTCAACACAACCCAGTATATAATTCTTTGTTCGGTTTTGTAATTAAATTGACTACGATCCCTCACAACAGCCATCAAAACTTGACATCCAAAGAATGATGTTACAAGTACGTACGTCCCCCAAGCTTTTTTGCGTTAGGGGTACGTGTTTTGAAGCCTTTTGTGACTGAAGAACTCCTCCCGAAATACTCCTAACAACAGCCTTAATTAATTATTCAGTCAGATTTAGGGATTCGATAAGATTTAGAGTTGAGAATAAGGACGGGGTTAGTTATAGGTACGTTTACGTACGCGCCCCTAGTGCAAACCGCGTGGGGTGCGTTCTTATAACAACAGCCTTATCCAAAAGCTCATTATACCCGATTATTGAATGTAGTGAAGAATGATGTCGTGGTTATTGGAACCGTTTGGTGCCGAAGACGTTCTTCTGAGAAAATAAAGATTAACATTGAATAAAACTTTTGAGTTAACACGACATTATCTCTGCGTGCTCCAAAAACAAGTTTCTTCAGAGACAGAGAAAGGTTAACGTTGTTTTTTTTTTGTTTGTTTTGCTCAGTTTTGTCATTTCCACGATGGCCTCGTGCTGCGACAGCCTTGACCCCTCTAACGAAAAGGGAGACTTTAGACACATCAAGAACCCGAGGCTGTGTTGACGGACTATCTTTTGGGACCTTCAGGAATTATTGTCACCTTGTTTGCTTGCAGACTGGCGCCAGTTCACACGAAACCTTGTTGAAACATGACGTGAGCTTACGGTTGGAAGTTGAATGGTGTGGGCTCCCTGGGCACAATCAATCTGTGATTAGCGTAGAGTGGTTCTGTCTCACTCTCAGTGGGTCGTTACAGTACACTCAGGAGTCACAAATACATGCAGCAATTAAGAATCGATATCTAACCGCTTATGATCGTTCTTTTTTTTTTTTTGTTTAAATTCCGGTGGTTCTTAATCTTGCTTCAAACCTTTTTTCCGGCTACATCCACGTTTCATGCCCCCCGCCCCCACTTCCTCCCACTACCATAACGCTTTAGCCAGTTTAATAAATATTATAAGAGAAAAAGAAACAACAACAATGTTTAATGTAATTTTTAGTATTCTGACAGAACAAGTCCATGCACGGACTTACATTACAGCGACACATGACATTGCTTCTGCGTAACACGTTCATTTTAATTGCAGCTGCAACACTGTACAGGGAGCAGGCAAAGAGATCTTTGTTTCTCAAGTGCCTTGGCCTACGGTTATTGGCCGTAAACGGGATGGAAGCTTCAGTTGTTGCCTTTTTTAAATTCCACATTCTTCCCCCCCCCCTTCCCTGCAGCCCCTGGTTCAGGGGAGAGGGGGCTTCTCTGCCCCTGAAGAACGTTTTAGCCAAACAGCCAACGGGGAGTAAACGAGTTGTGGTTTGGCTAAAGGGCGACCACCGCAGTGTGCATTCCCTGCCTTCCTCCCTCCCCAAACGCCCACGGCCATTCATGAAAGTGTCTACATTGTCTCGAAGTCGGCCATCTCGCCCATCGAACTCCTATCAAGAGAATAATCAACCTGATTTGCATTATTCCCATGCATGCCATGAATGCCAAATCAGTGCGTTTTTTTCTGCAGGCCTCAAGTGCCGTCTGGGTTCGATTTTGGGCTAGCTTTATAGACCCAACTTTATACCACAGGAAGCCAAAACCGATACGCAATCTTGGAACCACGAGGTTTCTCCACAACGTGGCGAAGGAAACCTATTACGTATCGACATGGAATGCGCGTGTACGTTTTAGACCTCCTTCTTCCTATCCTTGTGTACACGAAAAGATCACAATAGATCCAATCTCTACAAGTAAGAGCGAGTCGCAAAATTGTACGCTGAGAATTGTTTGACAACCACAAAACCTAAAAACATGCAATTTTATTCTTAAGTCCTTGTAAATAGTGTGGTTTGCGATGAACCAATGAATTATTTGTTTTGTGCTCTCGGAGGACAATTCGGGACGTTAGTTCTTGTTGGCTCCAATTCCACTTTCTGCACAACTGAGAAATTCGACGTTAAACGTTGCAGCTTTAGTTTCTCTTGTGTACATGTTTTACGATAAGGAGTTAGAAATAAATCCGAACTGTGAAATAGCTTGGTATGTGCCACAACGCATTTTAAACAAGTGTCAGAGTGTAGATGTTGCCTCTTCTACATACGACAAGATCTCCGGTTTTTCAGAAAAGGAGATAGAACAAACAAGAACTAAGGTCGCGAACTGTGTAAGTTTTGAACCCTAATTTTTCCATGCCCTGTTTTTTAGCCTACCATTCATAGCTTTTCCAGTCAGTCTTTTGTAAAAATGTTTTCTCTTCCGGGATTTAATGGGTTCAAAAAGTTTGGAAGGTTCTCTTGCCAGGTTTGGCTACTCTGTATAATTTATAAGAGCGAGTTGCAAAACTTGTGCCGAAATCTTCAATTAAACTACAAAAGCTAGAAACAAACGGTTTTCACCCAAATTTCTTTAAAACTAATGAAGTTTGCGTTGGATGAATGGAATTGTAGTTTAGCATTTGCATTATGCTCACCGAGGACAATCTTCAAATTAATGTGATACGTATTTTACTGCCCAGAACTGAAATTAATGTATATCAACCAAAGGTTCCCAGTCTTTTCCCTCGCTTTCACCCCTTGGCAACTTTTCGGAAATAAATTTACTCTTCACCCTATTTTGTTCAGTACTTTGAATTTACACTTCTAGATCTAGTTCTGCCACAATGAAGCAACAGATAGAGAGGGAATTTAAAAAAAAAAAAAACCGTGTCTAACATTATTGATTAAAGTTCAAATAACAATAACAATCATTGATTCTGAGACAGAACTGAGTTCAACAGATGAAAGTGTTCCGACATTTTGATCCGGAAAAAAAGACGCATCAGCGAGTACGTTCTCTCTGGATGCCTTTTCCTCTAACAGATTTAAAAAGTCTGACAGGAAAGTTCGTTCTGCGCCTCAGTGTACACACATTAGTGATTGAAACTCAACTTTAAAAATCACATCTGTGTTTTTTCCTGAAGTCAGTGGGCTATTTAGTAACAATAATAAATATAACAATGCTATTTCACTTACTTATGATAATAGTAAATTCATGTATCTTACTATAAATTAATGGAGCTAGTGGGTACACATGTAAGCATCTAAAACTTCACGACGACGAGGCCAAAAATTATGAAATTTTTGTGTACTGTCTCACTTTTTGACGATGAGTTACGTGGACACATTCATTTCGGACAAAAATCGTTATTTAATAATATTGCTTGTTTACGAGGCATTTTCGTCGTCGCGTGGAATCAAGAGGCATGATAGGAAATTTCGTTCTTGACCTCTCTGGTGGTTGACTATCAACGTTTTCACATCTGTGTAATTCTACGTGAAACTGTGGCGTAACAGTAAGTTGTATTAGTCATTGCACTGAACCCAGATTTACACCCTTGGGTAAGCAAAATTTCCCCAGATTGGGAACCTCGGCTAGTGCTTTATAAACAGATTTATCCCAGGCAAAGCCGGCACCTCAGCTCGTCCAGTATAAAACCATACAATTCTGCGTCAGAGGTCATGTATTGTATCAAATTTAAGAATGCCTCCACCGATGACTAAAATGAAAACCCAGAGGGGCCTAATTCTATTCCAACTATATTATCTCACATGCACGCTCGCAAGCCAACACACAATACATCAGCAAAAATGTCACTCAGCAAACAAACAAATGCTCCCCTCCGACCTTTTTTTTCCTCGACACCCCCCCCCCCCAAAAGGAATGAAAATAACAGCATAAATTATCGAAACGACTCCATAATTCGGTCTGAGCTTTTACCTGAGAGAATGGGCAAAGTCACTGTGCTCGGCGGGTGTCCAAATTCCCCCATGATTATTCGTTTCCATAAACCCGACCTCCAGTGTTACTATGCCTGCGTTATTACAATGCTAATTTTGCTTTGAATGGGGATTGGAGAGAGTAATAAGTTCATTATTATTATTATCATCATTATTTTCTGGAGATTGGTTGGGTGAGTAGGACAGCATTGAAAGGAGGTCAGTTGCCTATTTAGAGGTGCATAGAACTACGCCCGGAACGTCACAGCCAGATGCTGTCAGCAAAATGGACACCCAAGAAATAGTGGCAGATACTGACCGGGCTCAGCATGATAGGATCTATCAAGAAAATATAGGAAATTATTATTTATAGCACGTATCACTGGTCTGCCAGCAGGTGAATGTGCCGTTCCGGGCTTAGTATGATATCCCCCAAAGGCAGACAATGTCTTCATTCAGAGCAACTGAAATCAAGATTTAATGCTCTGAATGAACAAACCTGTGGATGGTTGCATAGAAGACGCGTTAGCTAATATTCAAATACATGCTTGATTTGTTCTTTGGTAACAATAACACGAGAATTATAAATATACTTTACCTGGAATTAAAAATTAATAATATACTTTATCTGTGATATTAAAATCAAAATGTTGTTTTAAAATAGATCTGTAAAATTTAGTATTATTTTATAACAAATGTGCAACAATGGGGGCACTTGTGTCCAGAGATAAGTTTTAAGTATTATTTTAAAACAAATGTGCAACATTGAGGGCACTTGTGTCAGGAGACAAATTTTAAGTATTATTTTAAAACAGATGTACATTAGGGCACTTGTGTCCAGAGATAAGTTTTATGTGACAGTAGTAATTTTGTTTTCATGGGCCTTTTTCCAAAGTTGTCTTTGTAAAAACGGTTGTTGTATAGCACCATGGATCATGCGGTTAAGTTTCTGTATTTTCCGTGTTCCGTTGGCCGTCAAAGTACCGCTGCACTTGGACACTTTAATTCAGCGATCTCGCAGGTGACAGTGGCATAGCATTGTAGCTCCAAAGGGGAAAACAGAGAGAGAGAGAGAGAGAGAAAGACAGAGAGAGAGAGAGAGTCTCCCATCATGGAATCTTAAGGTGCAACATGTGTGTATGAGGGAACACTTGCGCTTGCCTGTTATTGTGTCTAAACTTAAATCTGTGACTGTGTGTGTGTGTGTATGAAAGAGAGAGAGAGAGAGAGAGAGAGAAAGAGAAAGAGAGAGAGAGAGAGAGACAGTCTCTCGTCATGGAATCTTAAGATGCAACACGTATGTAAGGTATGGAAGAGAGAGAGAGTCTCTCTCGTCATGGAATCTTAAGGTGCAACACGTGTGTAAGGGAACACTTGCGCTTGCCTGTTATTGCTACTAAAATTAAATCTGTGACTCTGTTTCTGTGTGTGTGAAAGAGAGAGAGAGAGAGAGAGAGTCTGAAAAAAAAAAAAGAAAGATAATGACTGCTCAGCGGAGATTGGCAGATTGTAGGGATGATCATGATAAATCGAGCAAGATTTCAGAGGCCGGGGGTAATTGCTTGGCTGGCTCCTAGATGGCCGTTCAATAGCAACACAGGCTAATTTTTATGTAACCACTCACCGTGCACGGGCAGCTGGAAAGTGAAATAAAAACACACTCACTCAGAAATTACTTTTCTGGTTCAGAAATGACTCTTTAGTTATTCAGGTCATCTCAGAATCTTAAAAACGCCTCATGATTCAAGGTCATCTCAGAATCTTTAAAACACACCATGTTTCAGATCATCTCACAATCTTAAAAACACCTCATGATTCAGGTCATCTCAGAATCTTAAAAACACCTCATGATTCAGGTCATCTCACAATCTTAAAAACACCTCATGATTCAGGTCATCTCACAATCTTAAAAACACCTCATGATTCAGGTCATCTCAGAATCTTAAAAACACCTCATGATTGAGGTCATCTCAGAATCTTAAAAAAACAACAACAACGCAGGCCTCTAATTGTTTATTTAAAAAAATTCTATGATGATCTAATTGCCAAATAAAAGCTAAGGGTGAGAATGTAATATTCATATTTTTTTTTAAAGTCTATCGGCTGATGCTGTTAAAAAAAAAAAAAAAAGGCTATCACCCAGAAATGTATACACATTAAAAAAAAAAAAGGTGATCACCAGAAATGCCTAAAATACATTTAATGACATGCTGAGTGACCTACAGGACCTTGTGGCCAGTTCTGGTCTTTTTGGCACAGTGAACGTTTGTGGGTTAGAGTTAAGGCTAAAATTAGGTTTAGATAATTGGCCATTACAATCTTTTCGCTGGCAAAAACTTTTTTTTTTTTTTTACACATCGGGAATAAAACTGTTATGTGAGTATTTTGATCATAAGCTTATATATGTACATGGATTGTCCAATTAAAAAAACCTCTTGTCTGTCCTCTGCTAATTTTAAAAACGACAACAATATGTGGTGTGAAATTTTATCGGTTAAGAGTGGACGTGGCGAAAAGGGGCTTGAGATGGAAGACCAAATTCCCGAGACCTCCCCCCCCCCCCCCCCACCCGCCGGCAAAATAATTTTTTTTTATAGAAATTGAGATTTGTTTACAAAATGAAAGAATAGCCAATTTCCTGCATTCAGTTAAACTATTTTGCTCGAAATCGTCTTAGAAATAATATTATTTTGATTTTTTAAAGAGGCATAAAAATTTCACCATAAGCCCGATTTCGCCAGATCTCACATGCTTCTCAAACAGATATTACTTTTAATAGATTTAAACCTCTCAATGCCATAGTAGTATGGAACAATATATATATTACATGTAATAGTAAAATAGAATACATTGTAAATCCATTATCTCGTAACAGGTCAAACCTATCGATCGTGATCAATCCCCCTATCAAACATCTGGGACCAAGTCATTTACAGCTTAATTCACTGCCTTGAATCATCTAGGTTTTTTTAAATATATATATATCTTTTTATGTCTTCTTCCTTCTTTTTCTGTTCCTTTTTCGATAGAGTTTATTTGGACAATGTAGACAAAATAACTCAACTCAGAATTTGCGCGTGTGTTTGACGAATTTGCCAACTTCCAAAAGAGCTACTACGGCCTTTTCCCAATGATTATGGGGGAAGTGATTATTGGGTCTGGCGAGCAAAGACCTAACATTAATCCTAACCCTAGTACTTTCCCAAACAGTCACTGTCCAAAACAAAATCCAATGGACCAGATAATCACTTCGTTTTTGTTTGTTTTTCTGTTTCATAAATGTTCATTGTCAAGTCTATCCTATAATGTGCAGGCATCCATCTGTCGCGGAAAATATGAGAAAAATCCCAAAATTCCAACATGCCTTCACCAACCGGGATTTGAACCCTGTACCCTCGGCATGAGAGGCGAGCATAGTGCTTTTAGACCACCTCGTTTACTCTCCCCCAATTTGCAAGTGAACTTCGAAGTCGGATTCGAAATTTTAAATATCGAAATTATAACTAACGTTGTGACTAGCAAGACAGCATAATTAGAACGTAGTTGACAAAAAGCTGTTTTGAAAAAGACTGGAGTGGATGGAGTCCTAATGATAAAACTATACTGTTCTGTACGATTCTCCGATACAGATTTGCCCTGGTGATAAAAAAGCACATGAAGCGTGAGTGAAATTGAAACAGCATTCCATAATTGCAAATCGATAAGGATCGGATGACATCAAACGTATGATAATTGAATTAATCATCAAGTCTCAGTGCAAAACTGTTACTCGTGACATGAGAAAAGTGAACCAAATGAAGAACCCGATGAAAAACACAGCATACAATGTTCTTGACAAAAAGAAGGAGTACTGTGAAATGAAATCATGCAGTTAGTTATTTTATTCCAGAAACAGATAAGTTTTTACCCTTATTCTCAAGCTAGTAGGTGTCAGCAGGCCTTACAAACATATTTGTCATTTGTACAATAATTTGTTGGGGATATCTGGCCATAAATTTCTCGGAAACCTTTAACCTCACGTTTATTGGAAATCTTTGGACGCAATTTTTTTGGAAATCTTTTGCTGAAAATCTTTGGATATAAATTTCTTGGAAATCTTTGAATGTAAGTTGGCTGGAAATCTTTGGACACAAATTTCTTGGAAATCTATGGGCAAACGTATGTGATTTTCACATTCTCATTTGTTCTGAAGGCTATAAGGATACTGGTAATTTTACACTCACTGTTTTAGTGTTGTTAGTGTTGTGGCATGCATACAAAAGTATTTGAAATGGCACCTACATAGTTATGTCAAAACGACCGAATGAGTAAACAGGTGATAGACATTGCAGTGTGGATACTGAGATCACACTCAGTCATGGGTATGAAATCATTAATATACAGTTACGTGTACAAGGTTACACCTTTTCCTACATTACTGGAGAGCAGGTGGGCAGATCAGTGGCTAAAGGACTTGTGCCGCCTGACGCTAGATGTTTCAGGTTCGAATCCCGACAGGGAAGGGGTCCAACCTTACTAACTTGTGGTGTTTTCCCATGCACCAATTCCTTCCGAGACCTGACGGGGGAACCTTGTTCTCCCCTGTAATTTAAATTCACACTACTGTTGAGCGACGTAGAACTCAACAAAACAAGAATAATATCCAAAAAAATCAAAAAGAAGAAAGAGAAGAAAAAAGAAAAGAAATTCATGCTGGAGAGAAGGTTTATTTGTCAAGAATGATTTTTAAGATGGGAAACAGGGGAAGGCATGTAACATGGTTTAGAAGATTAAACTATTTAGTTTCAGGCTGTAAACAACTCCATTTCCATTCAAATCGCATTAACGGGGACTTAGGCTGTCATGAACAGACTTTTCTTCGTTGTTATGGGCCCGGGAGCCGTAGAATATGGGGAAAGAGGGTGGGGGGGGGGGCAGGAACGGGTGTGTTCCGTTAGAATGTAATTCTCATTCTCTTCTCGGAAGTATAGGGAGCAAAGTGGTGCGCACTGTCTTTATCCCTCAGCATGATAAGCAGGACTTGCCATATTATTTCGCCTGGACTGTGTGAAGATTTGATTCTGTAGCCTGGTTCTGTGGAGTGGACACAGATTCATTATAATTAGACCATTATTTACGTGTCCCTAGCAAAACAGAATGTTGCTACAAGTAGTCTACGTATGTCCCCCAAGTTTTTGCGTTAGGGGTACGTATTTTAAAGCCTTTTGTTATTCCAGAGCTAGATAGCTCCTCCCGAAATGCTCCTAACAACAGCCTTAATTAATTATTCTTTCAGATTTTCGTTTTGTTTTCCTCCTGTTTTTTTTTTTTTGGTTGAAAGGGCAGGGGGCAGGGTTAGGGATTCGATAAAATCTAAGGTTGAAGATAAGGACGGAGTTAGGAGATAGTACGTATACGTATGCGCCCCTAGGGCAAAACGCTTGGGGCACGTAAGTATAGGCTAAGTAACAAAAGCCGAAAACTAAAAATAATAAAACAGTGGGTGTGATACAGAAGGCAGTGCCAAATGGAATTCTGTGTGTGAATGTCAAACTGAGTTGCCATGTGGTCTTAATGGGCACACCTTGAGGATATTACGTAAATATCTCTACAAGTCGATGTCCGGTGTACCCGCGTATTGTTCGAGGATCCATTATAATAATAATAATAATAATAATAATAATAATAAATAGAATTTCTATAGCGCATTTCTAATAAAATTATTACTCAATGCGCTGTACATTGCATCAATAATTCATGCATACACTTTCCAAATCTCATACACGCACTCTCATCCATACAAACTTTCAGTTTCACACACATTGACGCTCTTAGTCATATAGCACTAGCTTATTATTATTAAGAACTCTTATCAAAGTTGAGAAACATGTCATCTATTTACGGTCCCCAGATGAATATGTGCGAACGTGGCAAGTGACAACACTGCATTCACACTTACGCTTACAGCTTCCTCTTCCTGGTTGTTCTTCGCGAGTGAGATTGATCTTGCTATCATATTCATGTGATCTTAATTAGAACAGCTGTGAAATGACATACACACCGGGATGCCATGTTGGCTTCACTTGACTTGATATAGTTTGCCTTCATATGAATATTTAAAATGGCGGCGGAGTGCTGACCTAATTCATAAGTTGCCGATTCCTCTGTAATGTGAATCACACGAATCTGCATTGATTAAAAAAAAAACAAAAACCTGTTTATTGGATGGAAATAATCCATTTGTAAAACTCCTGACAGGATTAAGGAATTTTCATTTGTGTTACGGTATTACACTCTTTGCCTTTATAGACGCGAGGAGCGGAGCGGAACTGATACTGTGGACAAGGATGCAGAGGCAAAGCGTGTTTTACTTTTTCATTCGTCATTTCCCCAATAAACAAAAAACAACAAAAAAAGCGGAGCGGAGAGGATGCTGTAGACAAGACCAATACCATGAATTGTGATTTCTTACTACAGGCTGTGTTCTGTGTTAAAAAAATGTTTCTTTTGTGCAGTTTCCTTCCTAGGACATTTCATGTTACTTGTCTTGTCCACAGCATTCGCTCCGCTCCGCTTTTTTGTTTGTTGCGGAAAGTGATGTATGAAAAAGTAAAACACTATTTGCCTCTGCATCCTTGTCCAACGTATCAGCTCCGCTCCACCCATCACTGCGATATAAGAGCCTTTTACTTTTTCAAACGTCATTTTCCGTAAAAATAGCGGAGCGGAGGGGATGCTGTGAACAATACCAGTTTAAGCTGAGCTGGGGTGTGATATTTTCATACACACCATAAATATTACGATTATGATTTCAGAAACCCGTCAGACAAATTTTTGTGTCGCTTCAAAAAACAGGCATAGTTCAAATACCGAGCTGATGTGTTTGGCATATTTCTCTTATTGCAAACTCAACTTTGGTAAAGAATCTTGATATTGTAAAAAGAGTCAAGGGGCGGGGGAGGGGGTTAGTAAAAAATATTAATATTTTAAAGAAGATTAATAAAATATTAATACAGATAAGACATAAATAAATGAATGTCTACAGTACTAATTACAATTCTTAATGAGCAGTTTGACCAGGGGGCCTGCATTTCCCATCTGGTCTGTGGCTATTACCAACTTTGCCACAGTCCTGGTTAGAGGTCCGGATAAGTCAGTTCATATGATCAAGCTGAACTGTCATTTCACAGAACAGCTATTTGTCTTTCGTGGCCTGTTTACGTGTCATTTTGTTGTTGTTGTTGTTTTTTCTTTCAGATTTGACTAATGCCCTGACTAGTTGCATCTTCTTTCCACATCTCGATTCAGAAGCACTTTTAAGAGTTAAAAGAAGATTACAAGAGTCACCTTGTGGTAGGTATCAAGCATTATCTCAGTGATAAATTACCCAGTGGCACCAGTTAGCCAGTGACTGCAGCCCCAACCATCAAAAGGAAACAATGGTTCTTCTTCAATTCAGTCCTTTGCTTATTTTTTAAAAATCTGGTTAGTTAATCTATTGCGAAAGTACATTGCTGACGATATTTCCCACTCTTTGAGCTCGCCCCGGTTCTTTGAACTCGGCCACCGGAACATAGGAATGACGTCGTTCCTTCCTAGATCCCCTGGTTACCACATGGTGTCGACGTCGGTTTGATTTTGAGAACCAGCCACTACGGATAATCCTACCAATCCTACGGAAATCTACGTCTGATTGACGTAGGGGTTCCTGGCTGGGTTCTTATCTGTTTTACTTTCCTATTCGGTTTTTCGTTGGCTCTTTCCACCTACTGCTCGACTTTCCTTTCTTCTCCCTTTTTTTTCCGACAGTGACATGTATACAGTTCTATCATAAACAGCGACAACAGATCCTAATAAATAAGAAGCAACACTTCGTTAGAATAAAGTTTTGGCATTTATTACTTGTTCTGCCAGACAATAACCTTAGCAAAAAAGAAAACAAAAATGGCTGAATCGCACACAAACAGAGCGCTCATATACACCCAATCAGTTACAGATATAACTTAAAACTTAGACAGATTTCAATTCCACAACATCTCATACCATTTTTGAAAGCCTCCTCGTCCATTCATAATTATTTCAAGGGAGAACCCGAGACACAGGTTACCGGGACGGTTCAGTTCATTCCGTCCTTCGACAGGCTCGCGTATCATCCATGTCAACAACGCAACAAATTCGCACCATACCCCTTCATAAATGAACGAAAAAGACTAGTACCACAGAGCCCTGTGAGTAGTACTGGCCGTGTTTATACGCGCTCAGGTTGTGGACATAATAATAGTGAAGGGAGGAATGCATGGTCCGTCTTGGTATTGTGTGTCTCGGGTAAAACATTATCTTAACACCCGCACCATTCTTGCCATAGTGACAAACACAGTTGGTATCAAAATACAGGTACAATATAAACACAAGACCAGATATCACACTAGATGGGGAAATTAAAAAAAACGTTTTAAGATTTATAGACTTTTGATTCATGTCCTAAGGGGCCATCCATAAAGTACGTAACTATGCTCGATTTTGGCGATGTTTGACTGAACCCCTACCCCTTTCCCTTCTGCACGCTTTTCACAATTACGTTTGGCTTCAACCCCCCCCCCTCCCCCCACCCCCTTGTCACAAGTACGTACGTGCCCTACGTTTTTTGCTTTGGGGTACGCATTTTAAAATCCGTTGTTACCTCAGAGCCAGGGAACCCCTCCCTAAATACTCCAAACAACAGCCGCAATTCATTTTTCTTTTTGGTTTCCTCCTGTTTTTTTTTCTTTTATTGGGTAGAGGGCTGAGTTAGGGATTCGATAAAATTTAGGATTGAGGATAAGGACGGAGTTAGGTTTAGGTACGTACACGCACGCCCTCCTAACCCAAAACGCTTGGGGTGCGTTCATACAAGTAATAACAGCCGTTATTAAAGCGTTGACTTTCCACGAGAAGACCTTGACATTCTGAAACTTTACATGGCATTTGCCACGGACAATTGGACTGATTTTTCATTAGAAACATAAGGATACATTTGTTTTTTTATATATAAAATGTAATCATACAATCGGTTTTGTTGTAAAACAAAAATAAATCCAAATGTTAATTGAAAGGATCTTTCACAAGTACCTACGTCCCCCAAGTGTTTTGCGCTAGGGGTACATATTTTAAAGCCTTTTGTGACTCCAGAACTAGAGAGCTCCACCCTAAATGCCCCTTGACAACAGTCTTAATTAATTATGATTAATTATTCTTTCAGATTTTCTGTTTGTTTTCCTCCTGTATTTTGATTGAAAGGGTAGGGGGCAGGGTTAGGCATTCGATAAGCTTTAGGGTTGAGGTTAAGGACAAAGTTAGGGATAGTACGTGTGCGTACGCGCACGTGGCGTAAAACGCTCGGAATGCGTACTTACTTATAATAACAGCAACTGAAAAAGCATTACCTACGCTTCACAGACTCCCCTTCCCCCTCTTCCGCCGTGGACACTTTCCATACGCTTGGGGCAAACCCCTCTACCACCTCCCCCCCACTCCCCCAAACCGAGCGTACTGTACACATACTTCATGGATGGCCCCTAAGTGAATTTTTAAAACCAAGTGAAAACGGCTACGGAAAAGTCAGGATGAAGCAAAGCTTTTGTGTAAGGCACATGCAACAGGAACAACCAGGACAACAACGGGCAAAGGTCAAACCCACGTTACAAACAAACTACACGTAAAAAGAAAGAAAGAAAGAAGACACAAACTAATATTAACAGTTAGGCTCGGCGCGCACTGTGTTAACATTAATCACCCGTTCAATGCAAGCAATCTTTCGCGTGGCGTGCAGCAGGGTAAAATCTTTGCCAAGCAAGCACAAATCTGCGTTTGCACGCCGTGCAGTAGCCGAAACGGGATAGTGCGCGCCGGGCCTAAGTCTGAGACCTTACTTTGTTCATTTGATGGGCCTACCCTTGGTGTAATGCGTTTGGAGAAACAGTCCGTTTATCATGAAAACTTTTTTTTTTTTTTCTTCTATCATTCCATATGGTATAAAAATTACCTTAAACAAAAAAAAAGACTGTAATCTTTGCAAACATTTAATGTCAAATCATGATACAATGAAATAAATTAACAACAACAACAGTAATAACAATATAAAGCAAAAACAAATGTCGAGCGAACGACAATACTCTTTTTTTGCAGAAAAACACCCTTCATGAGCGAGCGCGAGCGAGCGAGAGAGAGAGAGAGAGAGAGAGAGAGAGAGAGAGAGAGAGAGAGAGAGAGAGAGAGAGAGAGAGAGAGAGAGAGAGAGAGAGAGAGAGACACAGAGAGAGAGAGAGAGAGAGAGAGACAGAGAGAGAGAGAGAGACAGAGAGAGAGAGAGAGTATGAAGCGATTTCCAGATTTTTTTTATGCAGGCCTTAGAGCCATCCCAATAAGTATGTAGACTCAAGTTTTGTTATTTTTGGCCCGCCTTCACCCTAAGTAAAGATGCTAGAATTTAGAAACGATAAGATGAGACACTCCCTTCTTCGGAACCCCTAAAAAAATCGTGCGTACAGTTTGCACGTTGATCGGAGACGGGACCCATGGGGAATTGCATGAAAAAAAAACTGCAAGTTATGGGATAATGCGGATTTGTTACAGTGCTACAGCACTAAAAAAAAAAAAAAAAGCAAAAAAATTGCCAGTTTTCCAACAGCGATTGAAGTTAAAATTACAAATAAGTCGCGTCAATCAAGGCCTACAGCGATGGCCCAACAGTGAAGAAAATTCAATATTTTCCTTATTTGGCTTTGTAAAAATACTGCATTGTTCATGACTTCTACGCATGCGCCGCTAGATGGCGGTGCGAAATCTGAGCACGCTAAGCGCGCTAGCTGTCTCATCTTATTGTTTCTAGTATCTTTGGCCTAAGTACGCATTTCGTGCGTACAAATGTACGGCCATTAAAATAATGCTGAATGGGGCTGACATGGGTTTGATGATGTTACAATTTAAGTGGTATTTTGCAAGGATTATTTAGCTGTTTCTTTGGAAACATTACATTTATATAATCGAGCAACTTAATTTGCAGAAAATAAACAATGTTTTAAATTCATGACCATAACTGAAAAGCGTACAAGCGCCCAACAGAACCCTTCCTTCACCTCATGTACGCTTTTCGTGCGCTGGGAGCAGCCCTCTCCTCCCCTCCGAGCTTCTGCACATTACAAATGGCTCCATTATGTGAACAAGAATAATTTCGCTTAATAAATCTTTCAGTGAGATCAGCCCTGGATCCATTGCTCAAAACACTGCCGAATGTTCGTTTAGAATCATTCTGTTTGACAATTCCAGATCGCCTTCAATTTACATTCCATGGGTATTATTTCGGCGCAGATACCCCATTTCTCAAATTTCTTAAAGAATGTTGTTACAAGTACATTCGTTCCCAAGTTTTCCGCGCAATGGGTACGTATTTTAAAACCTTTTGTGGCTCCGGAAGTAGAGGGGCTCCCCCCGAAGTGCTCACCACAACAGCCTTAATTAATCATGAGTAATTACTCTTCCAGAATTTCTTGTTGTTTTCCTCCTGTGTTTTGGTTGAAAGAGTAGGGGGGGGGGGCAGGGTTAAGGATTCGACAAGATTTAGGGCCGAGGATAAGGACGGGTTTAGGGATAGGTACGTACACTTACGCGCCCCTAACGCAAGACGCTTGCGTTACGTACGTACAAGTAACAACAGCCAAACTGAAAACTCCGACAGCCATTTTCCAGAGAATATAAGAGACATGTCTATACATGAATAAACGGACACACACAACAGTCGTGAACTTCGCCGAATTTTCAGCAAAGTTAAGCCTGTCTTTCAAATTTATTATTTATTTTCTATTTTCTTCTCTTCGAGATATTCTTCAACTGTGGATCAAACAGAAATTTGACACTAACACAATAAACACTGCTGGATTCAGATGAAAATATTGTGGCGCCACACTAAGATTGTTTACGGTACAGTGCGCCATGTCAGATGATTATCTCTTCTAAAGCCAGATAACTTGGCCTACGTCTACCCCGCTACCAAAAATCCTTGATGGAACAAAAATCAGGCTTTATTTTTCTCTTCCATCGATCGACCTCTCCAACATACGGCACACCCTGCCATGATGTGTGTGTACATTCTCTGCCATCTTGTCGCCGTACACTTATCACGTCGTGTTTTTTGTTTATTTTCTCTCTCTCTCTCTCTCTTTCTTCCTCCCTGTCTGATTATGTGTCTATTTCTGTCTCTTTCTCTTTTTTTTCAGTGTCTCCATCTCTCACCCCCTTAGCTTTGGCGTGTTTCACTCAGCATGATGCAGATGGAAACGCCTGTACCGTACTTGACGTACGCCTTAGCCAGCAGAAAAAAATGATTATGTCACACAGATCCAGTCAAAGATATTGCCTAATACGCAATTCCCAAGGTGACAAATTGGGGGCTTCATATAAATAATTATTGACCAGAAAGAAACAATAGCAACATAATAATATGAACATACACTTATAAAGAGAAAACTAGAAACATGATAATCAAGCCATAATTGTGAGCCTGTGGGCACTAAATGCTGCGTGGGGGAAATCGCTTAACTAATTTACTATCGGTATCAGCATCTTCTAATGACGGGGAGGGGGAGAGGGGGTATTTTGATACAGGGTGAAACATCTCGGTTTTTTTCCTTGATTCTGTTATCGAAATTTTGAGAAATATTGAGGGCAAACTTAGCTTGTGTCAGACCCGTTTAAATTGTCAAACCAAGATAAAACAGCTCATTTCTTTTGTACATGCCTCTTCCACAACCATGCATATGACACACAAACTAGAAATGGTGTCGACGCAACAGACAAGCAACCACAACAACGACAACAACAACAACAACAAAACTCCAGTGTTTTTGTTGATTCCTGACCATTCATGTCCCTAGAATTTCCCATTAGTATTCCCTGCACATAAAATATTGCATTTCAAAGTGGAAATCCATTCTTAAATGAATGAAACTGCAGGCCCCCAAATTTTGGCTTATCCAGCCTTTGTCTTCCCCCAGAGTGCAAATTTAAACGGATAGCGCCATCCCTTTTATGCACGGTACCACACATCGATACCACCCCCTCGTCTCATTCATTTTGAAATCGTGCATGAAAAATACCCAATGCCCTTTTTCAGGGCTACAAACTGCTTTTCTTAGGGCTAAAGAAGAAGGGGGGGGGGGTGGCAACAACATCAACAACAACAACAAAAAACAACAACAAACAAACAAACAAACAAGAAGAAGCAAGTCAAGTCGACAAAAAGTCAGATGGCGGGCAGAAACGAAACTGCTTATCTTTTCAGATGCTATTTACAATGCCTGTGGCCGACAGGTGATTCTGTATAAATAGCAATGACATCTTTTACGAGAAAGGGGGAGACACACACACACACGCACACGCACACGCACGCACACACACACACACACACACAGACAGACAGAGGGGGGAGTTAATGATGAGAAAGAGAGCGAAAGAAAACGCGGTAAGGTGACAGGGAGGTAAGAGATTAGGGCAACATACTGTAGGCAAAAATACATTACGCTCCCCAAAACTCAGACGAAGATACACTTCTTGTCCGCATCTGGCGTTTTAACGATTACGGGCCTCTGGGGGGTTAACGTTGGATAATCAAATAATTTTTATTTGATTCTGCAATTCGGTGACAACCTGGCTGGCTCTCTTGCTTTTTTTTTTTTTTTTACATTATTTCTTTCCAACAGACGTGTATCTAGAGCGAGCGTTCTTCCATGCCCATGGAATATGTCGGTAAGCGGTTGTTTTCAACTAAGAAAACATAAACATTTCGCATTAAATTGTCACTGAAACTGAAGAGTTAATCATTAACTTTATAGGCAAAGATTGCTGACTGAGATTTTATGAACACTCATTTCTATCTATTACCATGGCCTATAGCCATTGCACGGGCGCTTATCTATTGTGCCAGCGCAGTCCCAAGTAAATCAACTTTATTTCGCTATTTCTGGGCTAGATTCGATTTTTAAATGATGAAATGGTTCTTCCCGCAGCTGGTTTGACAACTGAACTCAACCCGCCAAAGCGCGGGGGGGGGGGGGCGAGGTATTTCTTTATCACGATATCCTAACGCACATCCACATCCTGCAGTACGCCATCTGCGAAAATTTAATATTCCTACACTGGTTGGTTGATTCAGTTGGCATTACACAAATTTCCATCTGCAAATTTTGGAACGAATCATCCCACAGTTTCTAACCCCTTTCTAAAAAGCTTCATCGCTCTCCGTTTTGACACTAATTAGACCTGAGATAATTATTTCTGTTCTGCCCCAAACGCCTTTTTATCTGTTCCGTTTTTCTCCCTGTTCCATGCACCATCTTTCTTTGTTTTATCTCCTGGACCCCGTGTCAAAACAGGCAGATGTCACGTTATCTTCGTACATTCGTTCATCGTAATTGTATTTACTAGCTGCATGACCCAGTCTGTGCCCGAGCCCTGGAAAATAACATCCCCATCTAACAAAAAATTCTCATAGCCCATTAGGGAGGGTTTGAACCCGTATGCAACAGTGTGCAATTATATATAAATACTACTTTTTTTCCGATTCATGCCAGAATTATTATAGCGTACAAGTGATAGATGACTCTCCTAATCTCCAGAAATCAATCTTGGTCCCACAGTGTTCTAAGTCTCAATTTGAGACAAGCATGATTTTGTTGTTGTTGTGGTCGTTGCTCTGCCCCGACTTACTTCTGGTGTAAAGTCATTCGTAGCGCCTGGCTACTTTCTTGTATTTGGAAACCTCTCTTTCAGCATCACTCCAGCGACCCAACGAATACAATTATCTGCCAAGTCTAGCTCAGATAAAAAAAATTAGTGGTTCTCAGAGTCCCATAAAACCTACCCCCTTGCGATCTCAGGTTTCCCCCAATTCTTCTAATCTTCTTCTTGTCATCTAATAATGGTTTCACCATTATACTTTTACTTACAGTGGTAATTATTGAAACAATCTTCGAAACCCAACTTCCGTATGGCCGCCAAAGTGCCAATGGAAAACTTACTTGTAATAACCACAGTTATCAAATGCCACCCAAGCATCACATTTCAAACCTGGGTGATTGAGCACACAGAGATGGGGATTCAGTCTGAAGGAGCAATTTTTCGTGAACTGTTAATTCGCGATTGCCTTTACAGTTCGCGACCTTAATTCTTTGCTTGTACAATCCCCATTTTCTGACCCCCCCCAAAAAATGGAGATCTTTTAGTATGTAGAAGAGTTATAACACATGCAGCATGTGGCTTTTATCAAGCTATTTCTTAGTTCCGATTTATTCAAACTCCTTATCACAATACTAAAAGCCGCAAACGGGTAAAGTCCAATTTCTCCGTTGTGCAAAAAGTGGAGCTGGAACAAACAAGAACCAAGGTTGCCACTTGTGTATATTTGGTATTTCATATTATATTTAATGTACAGTGTACAGAGTAGATTCTTTCTCAATTTGAAGTTCCTCCTCTCACCGAAATTCTTGTCCAATTCCGCCTCTGGCTACAATTCCTCCACTTAGATTTGAAAATCCTTTCGGGGGAGCCAAATGCCGCCCGTTTGAGAACCGCTGAACCAAATGTTTCCGGTCGTTTAGTATACCATTTTAAATCAAATTTCTGTCCCAAACATCAACAGACACATTTGTTTCACCAAAATAAAGACGACGGCAAACGCCCACTGACGACGAAAGCTCACGTTTTGCACTGTTTTATCATGACCAAATATCAACAGCAACAAAACACAATGACGTCAGTGAACAAACAGCAAACAAAGCAGCAAACAAACAAACAAATATATATATTATATATTTATATATATAAGCACATTAACAAATGAAAGCATTTTGGAGGTTGAATCGAAAACTTTAACAATAGGCTACCATGATTTAAGTGTTTTTGTCGTAGTTATTTGCCGACATGGTTATACTTGTACTGTTTCATCATTAAAGCATAGGTAAAGGATGCCCTTCAAGGACAGTGCCCGATTCAAGTGGACTGTGATATGACCGAAGCGCCTTTACCTAGTTCCACAATGTATGCAAAGACTAATAAAAAAAAAAACAACAGCAACAACAACAAAAAACAAAAATAATTATCAGAAGATAAGAAATACATAAACAATAAAAATAATAACAAAAAAGCAAAGAAAATTCTGAAGAAACTAAAATGAAAAAAAAAAAATTAGTTGTGGCAAACTGCTGGTCCATCAATATCTCTGCCTCCGCAATCATTCAGCTCATAAATGTAGCCTCTCTGTCTCTCTGTCTGTCTCTCTCTCTCTAGCTGTCTCTCTCTCTCTCTCTTAGATAATTTTTTTTTGAAAGGAATTTTTAAAAAATGAAATAAAAGTGTGGCAGGCCAACGTGTCAACTCAATTTCCTTCAGTCTAAAATTTGGCAGAAATTATTGAACTCCAGGACTAGTTAGTTTTGGTAACCCTGAAAAAAAACTGAGCGATATCCTCACACTTTACCCAGCCAAGTAGCCTACAAGGAAATCAAATTTCAACGAAATACATAAGCAGAGCTAGACTTAACAATTTCTTCAATCATACCATAAAGAAAATTCAAAAATGCATACTTTAGCTCTGAACGAAATGCCGATTTGGTTTGTTGACCACAGCTAGCGTTGGGTCAAACAACACGAAAGGGCTTTCCGTTAAATTTAAGCAACAGAATAAAATGATATGATTAAAACAATGATAAATCAAAAACAAGCCAAGTCAACATACACAAAGAAGAGAAGAAAACATCAAAAACAATCAGTGCCGAAATTAATGAAGACGTTGAAACAAATTACTGAAAACATCACCAAGCCACACCTAAGAAACAAAATCACATTGCATATAGCACAAACTTCCATTTATCACCAAAATACACATTTTAAACATCAGTTGCGGAATGATATTAATTTGTCCACATACACAGTGTATTGCTTCATCATTTTGAGACTGGTAATTATAATAATTTGTAATCACGGCACTGAATGAACGAAACAAATCTCATTAGGTGGAGATTAAGAAAAGTCAGATAAAACAAAACAACATTTGCCGGTATCACAGAAACGAGAAGACACGAATCCAGTTGAATTACATACTGGGCTGTGGTCCTTCTCCAAAAACATTACTGAACTTGCTTAATAAGGAATTATAAACTGTGTTAGTCCGGAAACGTCTAGTTCCTTAATTTCTTGCTCATCATTCTTACTAACCTTTTTTTTTTTTTTTTTAATAAACTTAATAATAACAACAATGGTGCCGTTAGACATAAACAAATAAACAAAAACAACAACAGCAACAAAACGTACAGCAAATTTTGGATGGAAAGACTGTTAGAAAAACACAGGGAATTGAAGGGGATGGAAAGAGCATTGGAAGGCATAAAGCAGCAATGTGTATTAAAGACAGCATGCTCTGACACTTCCTTCCTGGAACGGCTAGGTCATTGACCTTTCCTGGAGATGTCGCTGAGCATCATCGAAGGATGACTCAGAGATCCTACCATTGTCTCCGACCTTTGGGTTAGGCATCACCAGAAGATTATTCTTGTATCATTGTGGCTTTATCGATATTGCCAGGCTAAGCTCACAGGAAGAATCTCAGTTCCAGCGACTCTTTTGTTTGTTTGTTTGTTTTTGTTTCGATTTTACACGTTTTGATAATGGCAATATTGACCCATTTTTCTTTTTCACCCAGAATCTCACGGGTTTGGCTTTAGAATATAAAAATGAACATATTCACAGAACTGGAAAACAAAGTACACCTTTTCTCCACTCGTTTCATTTTCACCTTGCTTCCTCTGATCAGTCCACATCGTCCCAGCTGAGAATGAAAAATAACAATAACCACCAAATATATCCAGTATTAGTAAGCAACCTAATTAATGGGTCGAAGAATCCAAAGAATATAACTTTTTCAATCGTGACTTATCTAGGCAATTCAGGAGGTATCATACCAAGACCAGAACAGCGCAGACAGCTGCTGGCAGACAAGAAGTGCACGCCATGATTTCTTATGTTTTCTTACTTTATCCGGAAAGACCCTATCATACTAAGTCAGTCTCTGCCTTTATTTCTTGGATGTACATTTTTGCTGCCAGCAGCTGGCTGAGACGTTCCAGGCTTAGTATGAGACCCCTCATAAATATCCAAGTCACTAACGATTGTTTTATCACTTGCATCTCACTAGATGTTGTGTCGAGCTTTCATTTTGTGGAACAAAACAGAAATAGTCAATATTCCAATTATACAGAACACCGTCTCTCCCCATCAGCATACGTCCAAAACTGTAATGTATCCACACTGATTTCAAAGGAGTCAGGAGCTTGACAGAAACAGTTTTCATTTCATCGCCGATGTAATATTCCGGTACAGGAAACAACAACAACAACAACAACAACAAAAATTATTTATTCTGTAAAGAATATCACACGATTTACTTTCTATACCATTTCGAAAATATATCACACTATATGGAGAAACAGGATGAGAGGGAACGTATTTGCTCATATTCCACTGTCCTGGTCCGACTTGACTGTCAAGTAGGCAGAGAAATAAAGAACAATGTGTTGTACAGGCGCACAGTATGATTTGACAAGTTTAGAATGAACAAATCACAATTAAAATACCGAAATACTCCTTTTTTGCGCTTTTTTTGTATATATCGTCATATAGGTGGTAGTTGAATATGACTACGAGATTTAATTTTGTCAGCTTTGTTGAGCTTAAGACTTTGTAGCCACCTACTGCATTTGTCAACACTGTCATCCTCAGGACTGGGGTGGTAGTAATGCCGATTCCTGTGAGCAAACCTTCCACTAACATGCATGGATGAGCCTTCATCTGTTTCGCTCACACGATCATCGTCCAAACCCAAATCAGGCATGTCTTCGAAAGGCAAATTTCTCTCCCGAGCGTAAATTTCGTCCAGCTTCTGAAGATTCTCCTCTTTCAGAGGAAGACCACCAAGGGAAAATCCACCATCTAAAGTCCCTCCTTGGCTGTCGGCGGAGTGGGTTCTATTTCCAAAACCTTGTTCCGTTCGAAATCGCCGGGACTGTTTTGGCGTTGAGGAAGGTGATGCTCCGTTACTTTGGGGCTGGGATTTGGAAGTGGCCGAGGACGACATGAGGTCTTTTCTCCGGCTGCCCGGGGTAGACGGAGGTGTTGGGGTGCCTGCAGCCGAGCGGACACCTCCTGGTTCAGGTTTGGGTAAATCCACGTACAGACTGTTGCGTAGCTGGGGGGCGGTGTGAATGATATTGCCGTCTGTGTCTGTGATGGGAGCCATATCGCTACCAGGTGAGTCCTGAGATGTATTCGCGGCAGATGCTAGTTGTGGGCAGGATCGAAATCTGCAAAAATCAAAAGAAAAACAGAGAAAATAAATATTAATACCTACTGTTCCATGTTTTTTTGCTTGCAAGCTTCATCATAACCATGACAATAGCTACTTTTGAAAAGTATCTGCAAACATCTTCAGTGTGGGGCTGGTTTTAAGCCAGCTGAATCACTAGCTCCCAACTGGCCCCTTGGCTAAGGGGGGCACGATAGGGTAAACTAATCTTGTCCAGTAAAACAAAACAAGACAATGCAACATCCACCAAACACCACACTATCGGTTTTACCAGAAAGCAGCAAAAACAACTATTGGGCCTTGCAGCTCCCAAGGCCGGTGGTGTATCCGTGACAATGGTATTATTTACGAAAAAGGCATTATGTTCTTTCGCTGAATCCCTGAACATTAATGAAAAATATTATGCCAGGAAAACGTCAATCTTTGACAATAAAATCAATAACAACATTAGAATCATATTAAATCTATACTAAGAATGGAGTGCCACCAAATGTAAGTATGTACCAGCCTACAGTTTATCTTGGAAAAAGTGAAGTTTAAATGGCCGAAGAAAAGCTGTTGAACTTGACAGCCAAGGAGTACCAGCCATTGGCCATTTCTTCTCCTCGCTGGGGGCTCACAGTTAAACAAAGCAATCGCCCCAGTCACTTCAACTACTGTTCAATACCATTCTGCGTTGGTGACAGGCTGATTATACTCCACTCGGTGGAGTTCATTTCTACCTCTGTCTCCATTCTTCTTCATAATTCTTTTGAGAGACCCTATTTCTTGTTTGTTCCAACTCCACTTTTTCCACAACTGAGAAATTAGACGTTTCACGTTTGCAGCTGTAATTTATTACGATAAGGATTTGCAATAAATCGGAACAGTGAAACAGCTTGATAAATACCACACCGCATTTTAAACAATTGTCAAAGTGTGCATTTGTTATACCTCTTGTACATACTAAAAGATCTCCGTTGTTGTTGGTTTTTTCTTCAGAAAATGGAGAGAGAACAAACAAGGTCTAAGGTTGCCAGAATAACACTGCATTGCCAATGGACCCAGCCGAGCATTCCACTACCAGATATGAAAACAGTATAGAAACATATTGAAACCGTGAAACACCTATTATTATTATTATCGTGGTTACTGTTGTTGTTACTGTTTCTGTTATTACAGCACATCCTAACCCCACCTTTTCCAGATTGTATTCAGCACTGATTAAACAACCGGAATTTTGTGATAAGTATCACCAAAACACTAACTACGCTTTTTTGTAAAAATTCGTCATCAACACCCACTTCCTCAGAAAGCGAAGAGGCGTTGCTGAGCATTCCTTTTACCCCTAATGAAAAGGGCCATCCATAAAGTACGAACGCTCGATTCTGGCAATTTTTATCCCCCCCCCCCATACGCTTTTCAGACGCTTGGTCTTATCTCGACCCCCCCCCCTCCCCACTTTCCTCCACCCCCCCCCCTCGAACGAGCATCCAGCCATAAAAACATTGAATGTTTATGACAAAGCCTTTTGGCATTGACCGTTTGGCTGTTTCATTAGATACATAACATACATACGATTTTTATGCAATCCTACAACTCATTTTCTTGAAAAAAAACAACACCAACAACAAACCACAGACTTTTGACGTACGCTCTCCCAGAGCTCCTTCCCGCATTTCACACACTGAAACCCTCCCCCCCCCCCTTCTTTCCAAGCGCAAGAATTTACGGATGGCCTCAAAGACCACAAGTGAACAGGTTGAGAAGGTACCAGAAGGTAGCATGGAATCTGTATTTTCTACAGAATGTTCCATTTTTCCGTTCTTGTATTAAGAAACATCACGGCTTAGTTGTTAATCACCTTCTGCGCTTCACTGTGGCCATTACCATTCTGCAGGCCCTAATCCCTTCACAGGCACGCACAAACAGCTTGATTGACCTCCCCCTGAACGCAGAACGGCCGTGGATCTAAGTGCTTTTACCCCAGCAGCCCATGACCCGTTGACGTGATTGTTTTACCTCTCTCTCTCTCTCTCTCTCTCTCTCTCTCTCCCTCTCTCTCTCTCTCTCTCTCTGTCTCTCTCTCTCTCTCTCGCTCGCTATGTCTTCTATCTCCCTACGTTTTCTCTCAATCTCTCTCCTTCTCCACCTCTCTCTGTTTCTTCGTCTCTTGCGTGCTCTCTCTCTCTCTGTTTGTCCAGCTCTCCCTGTCTCTCCCTTTCTCTGCCCCCCTCTCTCTGCGTGTCCACTGCTCTCACATAAAACACTTTATAACCCATTCTTCATTTAACTATTTTGAAAATTCTGTCTCGCCTCCGTCACTCAATCCCTTTCAATAAATAATCCGAGAGAAAAATGTATATTTACTATATTATGCAGTCATACTTGATATCGGAATTTTATAGTCTGGCTTAAAATGAATGCTAAATAGAACCACTACCAGACTTACATGATTGTATTCATATATAGTCTTGCGTACGTCACACTGCCCAGTAATAAAAAATAGAGAAACGAAACAGTCCAAGGTTAATTCTAACGTCCATAGTGTTTTAGAAGGGATCAGTTTGGTCGAAAGATGGACATAGAAGAATGCCCCATTAGATTCCCAAAACGTCTTTCCTGTAGAAGAGCAAGGCACGCATGACTCGTACAACAATAAAGTACAATCAACTATTATCTTATGTTTTAAAAATTAATGCCAGTCATTGATATTAATGCGATTTTACCCCTGGATAGTTGCATTTGAATTTTCGCCAGGTATTCACCAAAGAATCCGCAGGCCTTTTGCCAAGATCTTAGACCAAGCTAAACAACGTCGGTCTTTTTTCAAAACTTAACTTTTCAAAACAAAACTTAAATTTTCGCTAGATAGTGACCAAGGAATCCTCAGGCATTTGCCACCGTCTTATTCCAAGCTACACACCACCGGTCTTCTTTCAAAACTGAGAAGACAAATCCATCGATCTGCACAACGGTCCACGGGAGAAAAGATTCATGTTGTGGCCAGCAATCTAACTTACAAATACACTTCGTTTATCTCCAGCTTTTGTGCAGCCCAAATATGTATTAAATTCAAAGTGTCTAAAACACTATTTGTTATTATTTTTTTTTTGAAATTGTCAGATGTTTGAGTTTTTACAAATAATTCCCATTAGGCTTAGAGATTGTTTAAACTACAAATGTTTAACGTTTATGAACTGCTTGCAAATAATAAAACCACAAAAAACGATTTTATTACACCAATAACATCAATGGAGACTGAAAAAATTGAAAGAAAGTTTAAACCTTGTGCCCTGGAAGAGATTGTGCACTGAACCTCTGACAGATGGAAATATCAAGCAACATGAAGCGTGGTCACCATCTACCTGGGTGACACGTGAGTGACTAAGATCCACAGTTTCGAGGGCAGTCACCCAAAGACCAGACTTGTGATCTGGATGTTGGGAACTTATTTGACGGATTTCTCTTAATCTGAAGATTACTAGTAGGCTAGTCTCAAAATTTTTTATTTTTTTTCAACAGACATTGGTAATTTTCAAAATTTACTGTAGGGATCGATTTCCGTTCAATTAATCACAGTATCTGACCCGATGGTTGAGAACAGCTCCTTTGCCGACAAGAGTAGGTTATGAAGATTTCATATGTTTATTCAGTGTGTGTCACTGTCACTGCTCCCATAACCCCCCACGGCCGCAAGATGGAAAGCCGATCTACAAGTCTCCATCTGTCACGGTTGTGTTCCTGGGTTTGGGCAAAGCTCCTTCCTGTCCACTCAGTGGTGTTGTCAGTCTATCTGTTTGCTTGTCTTCCCTTTCTCGCTTCCCCCGAACTATTCCCTAGAGGGTGGTCTTGGAGAGGTCACAACCATGCCTTGGACACGTGTCAATACTATTTCTGCTTCCCCTTCTTCATAGTGGACAGCAGATCTTCAGTGTCTCGTTTGTTGTGTCACTCTTTCACGCACTTCCTTATTGTAATGTGTTCAATGCACGAGATGCATAGTCTGTGAAGTGTCCAGTGTGTACAGACAGTTAAAACTTTGTCATCGCCAGTGGATGATCCCCATGCAACACAGCAGCATCACAAAGAAACAGGAGGAGTCTCATGATTTTGACCCCCCCCCCCTTTCATAATTATGCCACTTCACTTTTAGGTCTTTATAACTGCTGTACAACTTCAAACCACCCATGCCTATACAGTACCACGATTTCGTAAGTAATACAAAACGCCCCCATCGTTCTATTCATGAGCTTGCGTGATAAAGTCACTCCTTTTTTCAGAATGTTATAAATATAGGTCCCAAAGAGGAAGAGCGACCCTTTCATGTCAGGGGAAAAATTAAATCTGCACCATTACTAACCAGAAGAGGGCGTCTCTGGATTTGTTCGGTCCAGTCCATAAGCTCGCCATCTGGGCCAGCAAATGAATTATCTGAGAGAGCTGCAGATGCCGTGAGCACTGAAACGTCGACCAATGATACATACTTGATAAGTAGTATTAAATCGGTGCAAGAAAAACAGCTGTTCTCTGTATAAAAAAACGTCTGTACTGTAGTTAGTTCTGAACGTGTGGACTCTGCTTCAGCCACCGTCTCTTCTTCTCTCTCTCTCTGTTTCCCTCTCTCTCTCACTCTTGGGGGGGGGGGTATTCATATTAAGCCCGGAACGTTACAGCCAGTTGCTGCCAGCAAAATGTACACCCATGAAAAAATGGCAGAAGCCGACTGTCTGACCGGGCTTTGTATGATAGGGTCTTCCCGGATTTACTAAATAGAAGAAAATATGGCGCGCTCTTCTTGTCTGCCAGTGGCTGACCGTGCTGTTCTCGGCTTAGTATGATACCCCCCTTAGGCATTCGGACCATTCCCATTGTTCGTTCAATATCCGGACTACATTATACTTCAAACACTCACACCACTTCCATCTTTCGTCATACATTCGCGACCGTCACCTCCAGGAAAATGGCCCTGCTCAGTGGCGGGCAGAATCGTTTCTGAGACTTGACGCTGTCGATACTGACACGTTCGATGTTGACATCAGTACTCTAGCTCTGAGTTCCATTTCTGTTTCGATCCTGTTCCGCGCTGAATAGATCTCTAACATAGTCACCTATCTGGTGTCAGAGATGTATGACCATTCGTTTCGATCCCATTTTGATTATCTACACCTGGTTTAGCCTTAATTCTCACCTTCTCACATGTCAAGCCTTGTCAGACTCAACCAAAATCACATTCCAGATTTAACGTGAATGGCAACTCATTTCGATCCTCCCTTGACACTTGACGGCTGCCCCGGCTGGCAGTGACCTCCCAACGAAGAATCAAATCTAAATATAGAAACTATTTTCATACCAAACTAAGATACCAAGATGCCAGGACGCAGCTATAACGGAACTTGAGACCTACCCAGAGGATCAAAATCGAAGGAAATTGATACTTTCGATACTTCGAGTATAAATGCGGAAAATTTAGGAATCGGCCCATCAATACCAGTGCTTTGAAGTTCCTATGCCCTGATACAGATCTTGTTTGACGTGAAGACGCCGTGATGTTGGACATATCGGGTACTATGGAAACTGCGCATGAAACAAACAAAAAAACCCACCTGCTCTTCAGTCTATAGGGCCAGAACGCAGCTTTGCAAAACCTTTATCTAAAATTAAAAAAAATAAATTTACCCATAGCCTACCCTGTGGATGAAACTGCTCTTAAAAAGAACGGTCGGTGTAATGAGAGTGGGGGGGGGGGGAGAGACAGATAGAGAGAGAGGGAGAGAGGGAGAGAGAGAGAGAGAGCGAAAGAGAGAGAGAGAGAGAAAGAGAGAGAGAGAGAGAGAGGTCATTATTCTTCAGCAGAATAATCCCAGATAATACTGGTACATGGCTCAGCTTTCAAAAAGAAAAAACGAAAAAATGCCTACAAGTTCCATGATTTGAGGTCTTTATTTTAGGAGGTTCGCTGCCCTTGGCATTTACACCTCACTTTACTTGTTTTATTATTTCTTGTTCTGGCGGGGGGGGGGGGGGAGGGGGGGGGGGGGAGATGATATGGATAAATTTTAATCTATTAATTTCAATTTTGCCCGGGCAGCGGCCTTTCGGCCTGCTCTTTACGATTTCCAACTGCCAAGGTATCTTTAACGTGCGCAACGTGCACACGGGCCCTCCGAATTTTTTCGTCCTTATCCGAGAAGACTAGGTACTCGATCCTACCCCCCAATAGGACCAGGGACTTGAAAATATGAGAAAAATCCAATTTCCAAGAACTACTCGATCCTACCCCCCAATAGGACCAGGGACTTGAAAATATGAGAAAAATCCACTTTCCAACATGCCTGCACTGCCCGGGTTTAGAACCCGGGACCCTTGGCATGAGAGGCGAGCACCTTGCCTCTAGACCACCTTGTCCCCCAAGGTGGTCTAGAGGCAAGGTGCCTACAAGTTCCATCCGTTCAACAATCCTTTTATTCGCACCACTGCAGTTTTCACTCCAGAAAAAACAGGAAGCGTTTTGACAAATATGTACAGTGGCAGTACCTTGCTATCTTTGACACTCTATCTTCGACGTAAGCGTAAAGTAAAACAGTCGTCTATATACTTCTCTCGCCGCTTACTTTTCAGTTACCATTCTAAAACAGTGGTAACTATTTATCTTTGCCAAAACTAATAACGGTGTGTAATTACAAATTTCAACTGACATTCGCACGCCAAACCAGACTCGTGCTGTTTAGTTTATTATCTTCAACTCGTAGCGAAAGGTGAAGATCCAGTATCAGCCAAGCATTTCCTTGCAGATTTCGGCTATTGGTTGAAAAGTCACCAATCAGACGTCTGTCTTGAAAAATTAAAAGCGCACACAGACCTGGATATAAAGATCAATATTATTGTGCAACACATTCATCATTCAGGCAGCCCTTTGGTCTTATATTCAAGGACATAATCTATAATTCTTAGATGGGGTTCCCCATCAAGACAATGATAGCCCTGATAATTCACTCACTCAGACACTCTCTTTGTTCCTTCGTTGGCCGATGTCGCGGTAGTTATAATTATTCAGTGACTGTTGTGTGCGTGAATATGGGCTCCAGGGAACGAACTTGAAGCAAGGATACTGGATACAATAAGATTAGACAGTTAGCGCTTTTAGGGTGCACAGATTTCGCACTGCCGCCTAGTGGCGAATGCACTGAAGACATGAACACAGTGCCGTATTTTACAAAGTCAAACGGAAAATTTTGAATTTGGTCCGCTGTTCAGCTATAGATCGCTGTAGGCCTTGACTGACGTTACTTATTTTGTGATTATAACTTCAATCGCTGTGGGAATTTTTTATTTTATTTTTTAGTCGGAGTAGTACTGTAACAAATACGCATCATTAATTTATCATTATATCAAGCATTCTTTTCATGCTATGGGCCACGAACCCCGCCCCAGCGTGCGTGCAAACTGTGAGCACGATTATCTTAGAGGTGCGAAGTAGGGAGTGTCTGATCTTATCGTTTCTAGTATCTTTGCTTAAAGATTGATAGAAAATAGCTTCAACTCCCGCCCAAACCCGGTGAACAGACATAATGCTTGGAGAATTTCCCGAACCGTCTATCATACCGTACTATCCTATCGTGTTATCTGATGGAACCACGATCTATAATGGTCTAGAGGTCTTAGTCTATGCGTGTCACAGGCTCCTTCAGTCTAGCGAATTTGTCACTGATAGGTGTATCTGAAAGTGCTCAAAATGCAGAACTGTTGGTACTCACCTTGATAATGATGCTGTAGATGGTCTCCGCGAGCCAGAGCCTGGATGACCGTCAAAATCATCGTCCCCGTCAACGATAAGCTGCAGCTGTAGGTCTGGCGGTGGTGGTGGAGCTGCTGACTGCAATGGCTGAAGCGTTGTCATTGCTGGTGTTACACTTGAAAGGCAGTCAACACATCACACCTGGAATAACAATGTTTTAGCCTATAGTCATTTCAGCGATGTTGTACAGTTGAAGGAAGTTAGTTCTGTACCATGACTAGGGGCACTTGGGGACTTAAAAACAAACTGTGTACATGTATATAAAGATGAACGCGAATACTGTACTCTATACAAAGTACATTAATCCAGGACTGTTATTATTGGAGTGTGGCACCCAGAAAGGGGGAAAAATGTGCAAGAAGATCTTTGCTAAATCTCTTAGATTTAGCTGTTTATGACTTATGATCGTTCTATGCACGATGTCGTCATTGCTCTACGCTAATCGCACAAGTCATTTTTGGCACTTTTGAGATACATGAAAAAAACTGATTCTTTTCCTGTCATTTGGTGACTTATGCCATTATGATTCTATTGGATTAAATTTCATTTGCCTACTGGGGCATTTTTTTTTCTATAAAATTATCTGATAGCCATCGTGCTCAGGTATGCAGTGAATCGTTAGTTCCCATTTGGCAAAGCCTGCATATGTCATTATCAAAGCGCAGTGACTGTATACATCTTGGACCTTCAGTATTGTTAAAGGACTTAAGAGTTCCGAGATAAAAAGCTTCCAGCTGTCTCCAAATTAATATGGTCAATCTTCACACGGTAGGATATCGCATGCCAAATATCTATCAACAAGATTCAGAGTGGCTTTCAAAGTTTGCTTTCAGTAAGAAAACGCAGCGTTGAATGACAGTCATGGAAACACACGCAAGACCACAAAGAAAACACAGCGTTGAATGACAGTCATGGAGACACACATAAAACCACAAAGAAAACAGCGTTGAATGACAGTCATGGAAACACACGCAAGACCACAAAGAAAACACAGCGTTGAATGACAGTCATGGAGACACACATAAAACCACAAAGAAAACACAGCGTTGAATGACAGTTATGGAAACACACGCAAGACCACAAAGAAAACTCAGCGTGGAATGACAGTCATGGAAACACACGCAAGACCACAAAGAAAACACAGCGTTGAATGACAGTCATGGAAAGACACAAGACCACAAAGAAAACACAGCGTTGAATGACAGTCGTGGAAACACACGCAAGACCACAAACAAAAGTGGTAAATAGAATGCAAGGAGCCAGGCCTCAGCCCTGCCGTGTCTAAGCAACGACCCTGCAGACAGCGACCCTACAGACAGCCACATAAACATTACTGTAGCGTCACAGCAGTATCACCAGGGATATCACTGAGTTAACGGTGAATTCAGGAAATAAGGAGAATCAGTGCTGGACAGGCCGTGAGTATTCGTCGACGGGAGGGACCCAAAATAATTATTGGAGAAAAAAAAATGGACAGAGGGAGAGAGACAAGGACGAAAAATAAATTGATTAGGAAGTGAGAGCCGTAATGTGTAGGAACAGACTCGGGGTCAGATAACTGAACACGCTGAGAGGGAAAACAACACAATAGACAGAGTGGGTTTAAAACTACAAGCAAACAAACAGCCGGAAAGGAAAATAAACGGTGAGAGGAGGACAGATTCAAGGAGAAGGAAAACAAATTAGGTCGAGGAAATCCGCAAATGAAAGAGATTGCTATTCTGACAAATTCTATCGGAAAGCGTATCGATGTCTCGTCATCCTATTTTGGCTTCATCAATCCCTTCACGATCAGCCGAGCTTCACGAGGGAAATGGTGCTCGAGCAGTATTTCATACAGAACGTAATCAAAATGCACAGGACTTATCGACCAGGACAGTTCGTGAATGGAATTTTTAGTAACGGAATGGCATAGTGAAACCATCTCCATGAGATAGATAGATAGATAGATAGATAGATGGATGGATGGATGGATGGATGGATGGATGGATGGATGGATGGATGGACGGACGGACGGACGGACGGACGGACGGACGGACGGACGGACGGACGGACAGACAGACAGAAAGTCAGTCAGACAGACAGACAGACAGATAGATAGATAGATAGATAAGGTGAGAAATTGGATATATCGAGGTCTTGTCGCAGAATAAAACTCGACCAAGCAATTTTGGTAAAATAATAAATATACATAATAGGTAAACATTTGCTGTGCTGCTGAGTACAACTATAACTGACCAGTCGTAAGATCAAGCAGGGCAAAGGAGAACAAACCAACGTGATGCCTAAACCAACAAATCACCCAACCTATCAACTAACCAACAAAGCAAAACAGCAATATAAAACCACACTTGAACGTTTTATAACTCCACTGATACAAAGTTGGAACGTCATGAACGACCGAGAAACGCTAACAACAAAAAGGTGGAAATATATACCAAACGAATCGCTGTCAGTAAATGAACTGTGAGTGAAATGGATAATGGTTTCAATGCGTGCTGAAGTACTGACGTGTAATTGCTTCAACCATCAATACTACCAGGCGAATCCGCCCTTTCTGTGGGCATTAATGTCAAACTGTTCGACTGTAACGCCGGCTGAGCCGTGCGAGAATCGAGCTGGACTTCACAACAGTCATGTCAACATAATTATGAGGATGTTTGTATACAGTACACATCCATTATTTATGTATTTATGTGTTTACCTTCTCATTATTGTCAGCCTTGTTAATGTCGATTCTAGGTTTGTCAATGGTCTCTGAAGGTTAATATAAGATAAGATAAGATAAGATGAGTAAAGATAAGATAAGATCAGATAAGATAAAATAAAAAATAAGGTGAGTTGAGATAAGTTAAGATAAGATAAGATAAGTTAAGATAAGGTGAGTTGAGTTAAGATAAGATAAGATAAGTTAAGATAAGGTGAGTTGAGTTAAGATAAGATAAGATAAGTTAAGATAAGGTGATTTGAGTTAAGATAAGATAAGATAAGAGTCACTTTACATTCCCCGGAGAGAAATTCTTTTTCACAGAGTGTTTAAGAGCACATACATAGTACACACATCTTACGCACCATTACATAAACACGTGTCATAACTCATAGAAACTCAGTAACAATGAACAGGTATACATGAAGTGACGTGGTAACGAACATTACTGATTAATATGGCACACATCTAGCTAAAGTGTCTGGTTGAGGCGAATTGCAGAGGACAAAAATGATCTTCCGTATCTTTCCCTGTTTGCGTTCTTACGTATTATTGTCCCCCCCCCCCCCCCCCGATGATCTAGAAATTTTATGAAACAGTGGATGGTGACCTTCATTTAAGATGGATCTTTACATAAGCATCTGGGTACAGAATGGTTAAAACTGAAAAATGCTGTGTCAGTTTGTCATAACAGCAGTCCAATTGTTTATCAAAATTATTCAGGTGCAAATCGTCCCCCCATATCATGCACATACTGATGTGTCGATGATTTTGGTGGTTCGGAGTTATAATATCATTGCTCAGTCAAAATGTGGCAAAAAGAAAAATAGTTGTATGTAGCAAAGCCTCTCATGAGAAATAATACAGATACGACACAACAAAAAATATAAAAAATGTTAAGGTAAAGGAAAGACCGTGTACCTGACGCTTGACTTCTCTTTCCTTTTCCCCTGGGCTTGTGTTGTGAAAATGTTTTATGGACTATATGTTGTAATTGTCCTGTGAAAATATTATGCTTAACCGTTGTAGCGTTGTTGAGTCGTTATTGCGATATACACTCGAGCCAAAAAGTTAAGCAACCCTGGGTTATGCTCAGAACTGACAACTTTATTTTTCAATTAATTCAAACACGTTCATTGGAATCAATTTATTGTTATGTAAGTCTGAAATCACATTCAATTTCATTTTACCCACCCCAAAAATGGGGCTTAATGACTTAAACAAAATTTTCTTTTATACAAAAACAAAAAAGTCAATAATTGAATGGCAAGAGTTCACAAATCTTGTTAGAGAAGGTTGCTTAACTTTTTGGCTCGAGTGTATATATGTTTCCCTGTTCTCTTTCTGTTTCAGATTGTTACTGTTGACAACTGAATCTGTCAAAAGAGCTTGAATAAAGCCGTATTTCCATTTTGGCAATTACGTTCTGCGAACTCCGTTAAGCGTTAACGTCAAGTCCGATCACTGTCATTATCATCGTCATATTTCACTAACTCATACCCACCGATACAGCAGTCTGAATGATCGTCCTTGTGTTATTTCTCAGAGACAACTGCAGCCGAACTATCAAGCTGTGTCTCTGACTGCGTATTCGCTCGCTGGGACCGAGCCCGCCCACCACTTATCCGAGAAGGCTGGTGCTTGATCCTACCTACAATAGGATCAGGGACAGGAAAATATGAAAAAAAATCCCAAAATTCCAACATGCCTGCATCGACCGGGATTCGAACCCGGTACTTTCGACATGAGAGGCGAGCAGTTTGCCTCTAGCTAGACCAACATGCCCCCCCCCCTCCCCCAACGTTCATTCTGTATGTGATGTATTATCACATCACCCAAAGAGAAGAAAGAAGCGTGATGAGGTTATAAATGAGACGAACGTGTTTCTGATAAACCAAATTAGGCATAATTAAATATCAGGGACATGGAAATGTTGCAGAGAAGCCAGTAATATTATTCAGAACTGGAATGAATTAAATAAAGTGAGCACATGATTACAACGCTGCGAAAAGGCAGGCTCACAAAATACAATTAACAAGCCCAGTGTTTATCAAATCAGGTATTTTCTTTTAAGCCCCCCTGCCCCCCCCCCCGGTTTTTTTTTTGGCATCATCGTCATCAGCAACAACAATGACAACAACAACAGCAGCAGCAACTACACAACAGCAGCAGCAGCGGCAGCTACAATAAAAACAACTCCCTCGAATAAACGACTCACACAATGTGCAAATGCAAATTAACAAACTAACACACACACACCCACAGCTATATAAAATTTATGCAGCCTTCCCAGACTGACCAAAAACAACAACAACAACATCAACAAACACGTGAATTATCACACATGGTTGCGACGCTATTTTTTAAAAATATTTTTTTTTATGAGGAACGCAGTATCCTTGTCGGACAGTGACAGCTTCAAATAAAAAAACAAAACAGTCCGTTTTTCTACACAATGTAACATCTATATATATCTATATATATAATTGGGTAAAATTGGACGGTTGTACTCTACAGCTGAAAAAACTACTGAACGTAGAGCCATGAAAAAATTTCTGAAACTAGTTCAAAGACTGAGCAAGGTTTGTATCAATTCATTTTAATGATGCAACAACCTTAAAAATTTAGAAAAATAGAAAACAAAATGGGCCGTTCGAGGTTTTCCGATTCGTCATTTTTACAGCTCAGACAGGGCCGAGTGTAGTAAGATATTTTGGTAACTCGAAACTTTGGTCACCTAAGGCTCAGGAACCGCATCACACTCAGGCTTCAAACTTTGCACAACAGCATATTATCAATGTGAAATTAACATGGGCTATATTAGAAATTATGAAATGTTCAGGCTTCTACGTTTCATTTTTCATTGTTTCGGCATCATTTAGATCTATTTCGAGTCATGGTTCGCCATTTTAAGGTTTCGTTATCACTTCCTGTGATGTGTTCACTATCAAACACACTAACCAGTGCGCAAATCATGCTATTGTACGGGACGCGCAAGGTATCAACTCACAAAGGCAGAGCAGTAAGACTTAATTAAAAACAAACAAACAAAAATAAAATTGACAAATAGGAACAGGCAAGATGAAGCAGGTCCATTATAACCACCCAGAACTGAAACTAATATTCAAACCGATTTATCCCGGGCAGGGCCGGGGACCTCAGCTAGTTTTCTAATAAACGCAACAACATTCAACCACAATAACAACAACAACAACAGCAAATAAAAACAAAACTAACAATAATAAAAACATAAATCCTACAATTCTGTACATTATAGACAACTCGCATTTTCGAACAATAGCTAGGATTACAGATCCGGTGGTAGAACCGCCAAATCCGCTGGGTTTAGTAAAAACTGGGTCTGCCTATGATTCCTTCGGTTATAAATAGATACTATGGCAGACCGGTGCTTATTGCTTTTTAGTAGATTTTGTAGCCATTACCGGTAGTGGTATAAGGAGACGAACCACTATCATTTTTGATCGGCCAGCTAGTCGGACGCTGACGTCACAACACTGAGAGTCAATGAGATCCAACCAGTCACCTGGTGCACGAGGTCGCACTGAAACTAATTATCATGGCCTCACCATGCAATCAAGAGGCCGATCAAAATAGGCCGAAGCGCGCCTAATGTTCCAATCAAATTGATGACATTATAACAAAACAAAACAAAACCAAAGAAGTTCTAGAGATCTTTTTCACACCTCCAGGAAAGTACAAGATATTATGAAACCCCTGGTAATCGCAATCTTAGTTCTTGCTTGTTCCAACTCCACTTTTTGCACAACTAAGAAATTCGATGTTAAACGTTTTGCGGCTTCAGTATTATGATAAGGAGATAATATAAGAATAAATCGGAACTGTGAAACAGCTTGACAAGTGCCGTAATGCACTTCAAACAAGTGTCAAAGTGTGCATTTGTTATAGCTGTTCTACATTCTATAAGATCTCCATCCCTCCCCCCCCCCCCCCCCCAAAAAAAAAAACGAGAGAGAACAAACGAGTGCTAAGGTCGCGAAATATTACCTAGCCAGTTCATTACATGTAATTCTCAGCTGGTGATTAGAAGTCAGCTGAAGTAATACTCTGACTTAATTGATGCCCGCATCCGGAGGAAAGAGACCTATTTCCTGCGCCTCCGTTTAATGGATACATTGAAACGTTACAGATCAACTGACACGAAGCCCGCACCTGGATTACCTGGAAATGAAGACTTAGATGGAAGAAGGGCCATAGTCCAATTTTAAAGATTTTCTGGTTATTTACAAATATTATTACAATGGCTATTTTATCCCAAAAGCCCGGTTTTTTTTTCTACCTTAGTAAACCCTCAAGGTTGCTTTTTAAAATTTTTTATCCTTATTAACAATGCACTTGGCGACATCCAAATTTTAAGAAATCGAATTTTTCAGTTTCATGAATATGATTGTGACTGTAGTCGTTTTCCCATCTGGGTCTTCAAATGTGAAACACTTCCACCCCATCTTCAAACCAACAGCAAACAGTACTGATAGAAAAACAAACTCCGCTGAAAGAAAGGTCAAGGCTGCGAAATCACATACGTTCATAAAAAAAAAAAAAGAAGAACATTTTTTTTTTTTACTAAGCAGATTACGCCTTGCCTCTCACAGACCATGTCAGCTGGATGCACTCAGTAAACATGAAGAACCCCTCACAGCTGAATGTTTGGCGTTTAAATTATTGATCCCTCGATATGGCCTACATTTTCCACAATCAAAAACAATCAAATTGCTAGACAAAGAGAAAAGGTGGAACATTACGCAAAATTACACCCATTATAACAAACGTTCCTGCTCAAATTTTCTCTGCTTCCGTGCTTCTGTTGTTATTCTGTTTGGGATTCTATCTATCTATCTATCTATCTATCTATCTATCTATCTATCTATCTATCTATCTATCTATCTATCTATCTATCTATCTATCTATCTATCTATCTATCTATCTATCTATCTATCTGCCTGCCTGCCGCCTGCTTGCCCGTCTATCTATCTATCTATCTATCTATCTATCTATCTATCTATCTATCTATCTATCTATCTATCTATCTATCTATCTATCTATCTATCTATCTATCTGCCTGCCTGCCGCCTACTTGCCCGTCTATCTATCTATCTATCTATCTATCTATCTATCTATCTATCTATCTATCTATCTATCTATCTATCTATCTATCTATCTATCTATATCTATCTATCTATCTATCTATCTATCTATCTATCTTTTCCTCAATCTGACTGCTTGGTTGTTTGTATGACTGTCTATCTAGCTTTCTGCCTGTCCGTTTATTCCAAGCTGTATAATTATCTTCTTGCTTGTCTGCCCCCCCCCCCAGTCCATCCATGCATCCAGCAATCCATCTATCCGTGTATTCCACCCCCTATCTGTCCACAGAAACAGTCTTCCCGGAATATTTCCCTCATCCAAACTTCATCCAGAGCCTTAACAGAGTTTACAAGGACTTCCGTGTCCCTGAACAAAATTGTTTTCTGATCGGATCATAAAACCTTCGGCTGTCTAAATCAGTTTATTCACAAAGTATACCAAACAAAACTCTGTGTATGAACAGTTAGTTGGTGATCAACACGTTTGAAAAAGAATACAGGGCAGCTGGTGGCCGTAAAAATTTATTACAAAAACTGCATTTTGCTTGCTATTAATTATACTTAAAAAAGCAAGAAAGAAAAAAAAAAGCACACAACAACAACAAACAAACAAACAAACAATAACAACAAAAAAAAAAAAAAAACCCAAACAAAATAAAACAAAGCAAAACAAAACAATTAAAAGTTCAACCCTGATGACAAAATAATAGTCGTGTTTGTTTTTATTTATTTGTTTCATTCTTCTCGTTCGCCTGTTCCCTGATTCAAAATTAATTGGCCGTGTGTCCTTGGACTCAGCACTGACAATTAATTTTTCATAGCCAGGAAGCCAGATGAAGATACTATTACACTGACTATGGTTCTTTGTGTTGTTAGAGGTAAGAAACGAGGCATAAATTAAATTCCCGCCAGGCCCTGCGGGGGGTTGCACTGAAAACACTGCCAAAAATTATTTAGCCTTATAGTATACCGAGTCAAGTCTGTTTTGCCCCAGTTTCAGCGTGATAATAGCTGTGAACTATGGAGTTAGTTCAAACGGTGTCTCGGGCACTGGCGAGACTCCAACAAAAGTCCGTCTTACTTACTAGTTCGGACAGTTCAAAACTGTCTTGAGCGCAACTGCCAAGGGCAGAGATCCTGAGAAACCACAGGCTGGAAAGAAAGATCCTGCGCATCGAGTCAAAACAGACGTAAAACAGACTCGACTCAGAGCTTTACGTGCCTTATTTAGTTGGGCTCTGCCCCGGAGAAGGTTCGAACCTGAAATCTCTCGCATCCGAGCCAAGAAATCCTGGGCCACAGTGACTGTGCCGGTGAATAGCATGTCCATAACAAGTTAAATTCAGGCATATCAAGGTTAAAACGTTGTTGTTACTTGTACGTACGGTCCCCATTTTTGTGCTGGAGGTACGTAGTTTAAAGCCTTTTGTGACTCCAGAGCCAGAGAGCCCCTCCCGAAATACTCCTTAACAACAGCCTTAATTAATTATTTTTTCAGATTTTCTTTTTATTTTCCTCCTGTTTTTAGGTTGAATAGGTAAGGGGCAGGGTTAGGGATTCGATAAGATTTAGGGTTGAGGATAACGACGGGGTTAGGGGTAGGTAAGTATATGTACGCACCTCAAGGGCAAACCGCACAAGTAACAACAACCACGTTAAAAAACAACAACCTCACGGGAGTTTTAAGACCAACTGCCGCACAAGTCTTTCATACCACTGTAGTATACTGAAGACGTAACTAAATGCTGAAATCACGATATCCTTTTAGGAGAAAAAAAATGCTGGGATCGTTGGAGAAAACACATAACCGTCGATATTATGACAACAGGAGAACTCAGAGAGAAGGAATATCGATATGCAAAGTAAATTACAGTATTTAACTTGGCTTACTATGGTAGATCGAAGAACCAAATTACTAAAATTGAGGAAAATGTGTTTGATGGTTTTGACATACGAGAGCGTGACTTAGTAAAGCTGTGAAATTTTGTTTTACTTTTCTTTTTAGAGACGAAATCTTAACAATTTACGTTTATTATTTAGAAGGATAACAAATTTGTTGTAGAAACATCAGTGTTCTTGGAAATGAGGAGTGACAGTAAGAGTGAGTGAGAGAGAGAGAGAGAGAGAGAGAGAGTCAGACACAGTCTGAGACAGAGACAGTCAGAGAGAGGAAGAGGGAGAGAGACAGACAGACAGACAGACCGAGACGGGGAGGGGGAGACTGCGACGAGGAGAGACAGACAGAAATAGGCAGACGGACAAAGAGAAGGAGAGAAAGAGAGAAATACAGAGACAAATAGACAGAGGCCTAGCGAGAGAGAGAGAGAGAAAGAGAGAAAGGGGGAGAGATAGAGAAAGAGAGAGAGAGAGAGAGAGAGAGAGAGAGAGAGAGAGAGAGAGAGAGAGAGAGAGAGAGAGAGAGAGAGAGAGAGAGAGAGAGAGAGAGAGAACGTTTTGTTGTTGAAGATTCGCCCTTCAAATAAATAGAGAAGACGTAGGAAACTAAATGAATGGTTTTGTGTCTGAAGTCTACGAAATTTAAGACAGATCCGCGGCGAGATTGGACTGAACTTTACAATAAATCTTTTACTTTTAGAAAAACATAAAACTAAACCGATGCGCCTCCCCAGCTTTAGACAGAAGGCTTTAACTAATGAAGTTTGTAAACAACAATGAAACAAAGACAACACTCAGTCAAGGTAGTTAACTATTGATTCATCAAACGGACGAAGGAAGTCTTTCTTCCGTCCTTATCGATCTGTTTGTCTGTCTGTAAAATAGAATCTTCCTTTCATTCACCCATAACCTGAAATCCCCACCCAAGCATGCTCGCATGCATGTATGCATCCATCCATCCATCCGTACGCCGGTCCGTGGATCAGTCCATCCATCCATCCATCCATTTATCTACCCATCCGTCCATCCATCCATCAAATCCATCCATCCATCCATCCGTTGCATCCATCCATCCATCCACCCACCCCCAACCACCCATCCATCCATCTATTAGAATTCGTGCGTTTGTTGTATTGTAAACCCATGTCCAACTTTCAATTTCACCAGTTTGATGGTCAGCGCAGCCTACAATGTGGCCTAAAAGATTTTAATGCTTTTTCCCGATTCACAAGATCAAACGCTAATTAGTTTAAGTCTATCGGCATGATATTATTGTTGCAACCACAAACACATTCTAAATGATCAATAACTGGTTTTCTATCACAAGCAGCGAAATAACTGAGAGTCCATAAAGTTCAGAAGTCCATGTGAGGTCCAGATACCAGACATGCATTAGTATGGAAAAAAAATGAAAGGGTGCGGTAGACTGTACCAAGCACTATGGAAAATCCGTCCAGCCCTTTCATAAAAACAACGGCAACATCGACAACAACGTCAACAGCAGCAACAACAGCGAAAGTTACAAACAGCAGTAGCAACAACAGCCACTAGTAGAATAATACTTGTGTATGTGTGTGTGTGTGTGTGTGTGTGTGTGTGTGTGTGTGTGTGTGTGTGTGTGTGTGTGTGTGTGTGTGTTGTCCATTATGCAAATCATGCCCCATACAATGGTAGTTGAATAATATGTTCCAGTAGGATTATACTGTCTCTCCTCACTAGGACTATACGACCAGACAATATAGACGCCGGCGTTGTTTATCAACAGCAAAATCACGACTTGTAAATTCCTGTTTACAGACAGAATCTCCATTAAACAGGAAAAGAATAACAAACAGGCTAAAGCAATTCGATGACTCCGTATTTCAATAAACAACAAATTCTGTTTCTGTGCACATCATCCCTACATCCCGCCCATATGCAGCCGAACGAGAACCCAAAAAAAAAACAACAACTCATAAATAAAACATGATAAAGATTGAAAATCTCGCATCAGCACAGAAAAAAAAAAGAGGGAAAATATAGTAGAAAAAAATCAAAATGTGAAACAACAACAACAACAAAATTAACAAAACAATGTGTTTTGGCCTGTACGTGTCATGCTCAGTGAAAGTGCAGTGTTTGCTGGATCCGGGACAAGCACTTAACACTTGGAGAATCTTGCATAGTATAGAAACAGGACATTTGAACGTGTACGCATTCGGAAGAAAACATACACAGGGTGGCATATTGGCATCTGTTTGGCATGGACATAATAATTATATTCAGTTGAGGTCTGAATTTCAGTTTGGAGAAAGCACGTCGACACGATGACCGTCTCACTGTGCTAGGAAAAAAGCCAAACTACAGACAAAATATAACAGAAATGTAGATCAGAAGGAGATCCCTCATACTCCGAGTAGATATCCTCTGCTGAATCCACCACAAACAGTAAAATTCCAAGCTTTTCAACATGGCTGTTGTTACAGGTGCGTACCGCAACCCAAGCGTTTTGCGCTAGGGGCGCATACGAATAGTACGGTCTATCCCCATCTCCGTCCTTATCCTCAGCCCTAAATCTGATCGAATCCCTAACCCTGCCCCTTTACCTTTCAACCAAGAAACAGGCGGAAAAACAAAATCTGAAAGAATAATTAATTAAGATTGTGGTTCCTGTATTTCAGGGGGAGCTGTCTAGCTCAGGAGTCACAAAAGGCTTTAAAATATTAGGTTACCCCTAAAGCAAAAAACTTAGGCACAGAAGACACTTTTAACAATATTCTATCAGCACACGTGGCCTTTCCCAGATAAAATTTATGTGATCTTCAGTGGCGCTCATTATCCAGAACTACGAGTAATTTGACGCTGTCTACAAACTCTGAAAGAGAACGGCCTTTTTTGCTTCTCTTTTTCGCGAATGAAGACATTACAGCCTCATAAGCTTACAGGATAACGGCAAATCGACTTTCTGAGCACAGTGGAAATCTTGTCTTTAATTATGTTACCGAAGTTCCGCTGGAGGGCTTTCTTCTGTTGATAGACGTTGGCGTCATTTCTGAGCAACAGAGAGCACCAAAACAACTCAATACTAACATCATCCGTACTGAATTGGTTAACATAAAACCATAGTAATACCAGACCGGGAAAATAAGAAACGGACGTGCGTCATGTTATTACGTAAGCAGATGTCCTCTCTGTGAACAGTAGGGACAATCAGCAACTTACAACGATTACTCCTTTGAACAATTTATTGTGACATGGCGATCAGCAAGATAAATGTTACTTTTAAATAATTATGAATGGCCATAAAGTATTAACATATAAATATATAAAGTATAAATATATAAATAGCCATAAACTATTAAAATAAGGATTAAAAAGTTACAAACAAGAGAAGCCTATCGTGGGTGTTTTGGCTGCGTGGTCAAAGTAGCCCCTACCAATACATATAAACATCTTTAAAAGTGACTTCGCCTGAGGCAATATTCCATCTCATCCTTGGACAGCCAATCACACAAGACATTATGAGTACATTTCAGAATTCATTACATTGATATCCATGGTAAAGGAATGAAATCATCCAGAAAATAACCGTCATCATAAGGCTCTAAAGATCCTTTCCTTTCCAGAGAGAAATCAGGGGCAAAATTTCTACTCCAAATCGCCGGGATTCAGTAATCCTCCCTTGAGACGTCCTCTAGTTGGCTGTTGATGTTATCTCGTGGCCAAGAGTGAACAGTTAGATCAAGTTAGACATCTGTTTCTAGGTGATGTGGCTGGGTCTTGGTGAAAGGTCAGAAGAGGCTTGGGTGTGGGGGAGGGTAGGTGTGGCACCGATGCATTTCTACTCATTAATGAGGGTTCACAAGTAAATTTTGAGGTTGAAATACGAAGGAAGACGGTAGGCCAGCTAGACGATGTCCGAACAAGGCCTTGCAGTGTAAACATAAAAACAATGCTTGGGGTTAGAGATAATGTTAGCGTTTAAATATGTGTTTTTCGGTGAAGATATGATTATGGTAAATTAAAGTGGCGAAGCAATAGAGTTTACGGTTAAATTAGGGGATTTGAGCTTAGTATTTGTGATACCCACTGCAGTATACAGCGCACATGGAAATCTTTTCCATGCAAACTACAAAACATTTGGATGCTCCTCCAAGATCTGCTTAAATCCAGCCTCCACCAGGTGGCACGGCACGATATTGACCTTCATGATCACTAGATGATACTTTTCAAAATATCACGGCTACTGTTGATGTGACAACGAATTTGTAATTGGCTCCCCATCAGCTTTGACACTGCCCAAAATGATCGCAATCTTCGTGTCAGCGGGGGCTACTTACTATCCAGTCAGACGGAGAGACGAAACTGTAATCTTAGACTCAATGTTCCAGGATTTCTGACTCAGACTGTTATAACTAAAATCCTCAAGACTTACAAAGACAATAATAATGAACGCAAACAAAACAAATAAACACGACAAATAAAATACGCCTGTCCATGTCTACACATTATAGAAATTCTCCGCTCTAAATTTTCTCCACGAAATAAAGAGCAGTGTTGCACCCCACGCACCGTTTTTTCACTTAGGGGGAAAGATTCCCCCGAATGTATGGCATTGCAATTGTCAACTATCAATAAAGCATATTTGAACTGAATGTGTGGATTTCATGCATATCCGAAAAAGACACCACGCTTGCTGATCCATGAAAAAATTATTTCTTTTCTGATACAAACCCACCCTTTCCGTAACAGTCTAGGATCCAAAACATGATTGAAAATTTTTTGTACATATATACAAAATTCTTTTCATCCGTACACAAAAAAAAAAAAAATTGTTTAGAATTTTACCAATGTAATAAAATTGTAACAGAACTATTTACTTCTACCTGTGAAACTTAAAATTGATAAAGCTCTGAATACCAAATACAAATAGCTTACCCGAGAAATACCGTGAAAGACGCAGAGTGGCCGTTATCGTGCCGACGCGCGGTCAAACGCAAACTCAGACTCAAAACTCAAACCTATGAACTATCAAAACGCTAATAGTATAAATGACATCTGTTCATTGTTCTATTAAAATGTCAAACCCACAGACAACAGACAAGGTAATTCGGGGCTCACGGCAATGTCACAGGTCTGAAACTGTTGGTGGGGGGGGGGGGGCTCAGAAATTTTAAGACATTCTCTTCTCTATCAACGAAAATTCCATGAAATCAGCAAGGCAAATGAAAGAACAACAACCGTGGTAGTTTTAAGCTGGCTCTCGGATGAAAAATAATGATTGAATCAATAAAACAAGAAAAAAAAAACAGATTTGTCTGTATTCTAACAGTTACAAGCCTAATTTATACCTGGACGTTCGCTCAGTCTTAGAATTAATATTTAAGAAACCATCGAAATGGTGATGATTTCTTATTTTCTTGGATAGATTGACGGACGGGTGGATGGGTGGACATATGCCGACAGACGGACAGACAGACAAACGGACAGAGGGACGAACAGACAAATGGACAAACGGACTGAAGGACAGACCAAAGGACGGAGGAACAGACGTAAACATGGACTGATGGACTTTTCTTATGTTACAGCATCTGAATGCCACTGTGCAGCTGCGTTCCGTTTCCTATTGTCTGATGAGACTCATAACTTTACCGGTGCCAAAAGAATCTCTCATATCCGAAAAATTTTTGTTCTATTTTTGGAAAAACAATACTGACGTCAGACAATGGCCCTGCTCTTCCTGGGTCAAGATAACGATAAAAATGATAATAAACATGACTCCTTAATTTTTTTCACGTTAGCATGGTTCGGGTTCAGCTGACGTCAAGCAAATTCGATGTCGATGGGCCTTTTTCTGCGGCGTCGCCATAAATTTTCTTCCCTTCGATTTTCACTCCGGCATTGACGTAACAGACACATTCAGTTTCCCCATAGCTGAGGAAAAGATTAAAAAATAAATAAATAAACAACAAAAAGCCTCACTAAATCCCTGCATGGATCTACAGTATGATGGTCTGTCGCTGTGGTTGTTATTCTCTTTCTTTTTCGTTATCGAAGACTAATGGCTCATCATCCAGGTCTGTGAGATATCATTTCTAATTAGGGACTACACGAAGAAATCACTGAGTTGGCTGATGGGGTGGACCACGTTATTTCTGTTCGCATTCTTTTAGTTCTGATTAGGTTGGATGACCTAGGCCAGTGGAAAGAAGACGCTTAACATCAGTCTACAAGATAAAATTCCCCACGCCGAAATTCCCAAACAAAACAAAGCTAATGGACAAAGTAAATTTATGCTACAACAACAAAAGTGGATTTGGGCTGGACATGTGGGAAGGATAAATGATAGTAGGTGAACAAAAGGCTGCACTGAATGGCAACCATGGACAGGACAATTAAAAGAACACGAGGACGACCAGGAAGAAGATGGCAGGATGACATTAAAAAGAGAGGGGCAATAACATCGATGAGGGAGACATCAGACAGAAAGGAATTGAAGACATCGTCGGAGGGTTACATCCAGCGGTGGATGGACAATACCTAGCTGAAAGATGAATGGTTGGATAACAGACCCATCGCGACCCATACCGCATCTTAACATTGAGAAAAAAGTGGGGCGGTGAGAAGTACATGATTGTGTCTATCTAGTATTGAAGTAAGTGGGAGTGAAAAAAACCCATGGCCACCCATATGTCACCCCAAAGTAGAGAGAAAAAAAAAGAGGCGGTGAGAAGTGTATGTGCATATTTAGTGCTAATGCAAGCGGAAGGGCGACCCATATATTACTTAAAGTAGAGAAAAGTGAGGCAGTCAAAAGTGTATGTGCATATTTAATGCTAAAGGAAGCGGAAGTGAAAGAACCCATGGCGATGCATATAATTATCACCTCAAAGTAGAGAAAAAAAAAAGAGGCGGTTAGGAGTGTATGCGTCTATTTAGTGCCAAAGGCAGCGGGGGTGAAACAACAACAACAAACAAACAAACAAAAAGCCATGTGGCCAAGATGAGATCGAACCCGTGACTTCTGTTACGACACCAACCGACTTGTCAGGAAGAAAAGCAATTCGTTTAACTAAACAGTGGCAGTGTGGCCACTCCGTCCACAATTAACGCATTTCTTTTGGCCATGCGAACTGTTTCCTACTTAATAGCCTTTATCAACTTGAATACGTGTATCTCTATTACTGTTACATCATTCAACAGATGGAGTAGTGTTGTAGTAACCTGTCGGATCGCTAAATGTATAAGTGGCTCAGTGCAAAATCAGAGGTCAGCTTGTCAAGACACTGACCATCCCGGATAAGAAACTGTTTACAAAATGTTGATAAATGAAAACAACAACAATAACAACAAAGTGTCAGGCCGGCTGTGACTTCAGCTTCTTACGCGAGGTGTAAAGTCCGCTCCCAAAATTTTACTTATTCCAAAATCTTAATGCTCAGCTCCGTCCACGTTTATCATCTCACATTTTCCTTATAGAAAAAAAAAGGCTGTTGTTACTTGTACAGAATTATGTACTCCAAGCTTTTTGCGCTAGGGGCGCATACGTATGCGTACTTATCCCTAACACCGTCCTTATCCTCAGTCCTAAATCTTATCCAATCCCTTCCCTTAAAACCAAAAAAAAAAAAAGCAGGAGGAAAACAAGAAGAAAATCTTTTTAAAAAAATGAATTAAGGCTGTTGTTTGGAGTATTTCTGGAGGAGTTCTGTAGCTCTGGAGTCAAAAGACTTTAACATACCTATCCCTAGCACAGAAAACTTGGAGAACGTACGTACTTGTAACAATATTCTAAAAAAAATGGTATACGTGAATATACAATGTATTTCGTATGGTTTTTAGAGATGTATTGTGCCAATTTTCTGTTCAACGGTCCATTATACGATTTCTTATTTGATGTTTATTCAATGATTGTATGTGCCTTTTTAATAAATTTTATAAATTTTAAAAAAAAAAGAAGAAAAATATGTAATCAAGAAGAAGAAGAAAACAACAACAACAACAACAAAACCCAGAAAATCTGTGGGGGGGGGGGGGGGTCGCTGCAGTACTTGGAAGGAAGTAAAAAGAAAAAAAATAATTGTAGGTTGCAAGGCCTTGTAACGCGAGGCTTTGTGCAACACAACCCTTTTTTTTTTTCTTTTGCCACATCTTGGCTGTATCATTAGCACCATTGTCACGCTCCGATAACTATGTCCTTATCACATGTCAGAGTGTAATATATTATTTTTCCTTTCGGGGGTGGGGGTTTACACGCTTTATGTGAAAACGGAACTACATTATTTTTCTAAGAATCTTACATGATTATCATCACTTGTGGCCCACGATGAAACCACGCTCCAGGCTCTCATCAATAGCCTTGCCAAAGCCTGTGACAAATTCATGCTAAGGATCAGTGTCTCAAAAACTGTAGTTTTGACACAAGGCTTGAGAAACCCCAACCCAATCATGCTGAATGGCTCTCCTCTGGAGCAAGTGGGAAAATTCTGCTACCTAGGCTCAACCATCAGTGGTAGCACAGACATAACAACTGAAATAAATGCCAGAATAGGAAAGGCGGCCACAGCTTTTGGCAAACTCTCAAAAAGGGTGTGGAACAATAGCAAGCTGACCATCAAAACAAAGGTACTCGTGTACCAAACTTGCGTCCTAAGCACCCTGCTGTATGGCTCAGAGACATGGACCACCTACTCCAAACATGAAAGATCCCTCAACTCCTTCCACCTGCGCTGCCTACGCAAAATTCTCAAGATCAAGTGGCAAGACAGGATCTCAAATATCGAAGTTCTGAGCCGAGCCAACATTCCATCAACTCAGGCTCTCCTAGGCAAAAAAAGACTGCGGTGGCTTGGACATCTCCACCGTATGGAAAATGATCGCATCCCCAGACAAATTCTCTACGGGGAACTTGCTACTGGCAACCGACCCAGAGGTAGGCCACATCTGCGATTCAAAGACACTTGCAAGGTCACGATGAAAGCATTCAACATCGACCCCAATGAATGGGAGAACCTTGCAAATGATCGAAGCAGATGGAGACAAAAATTGCGCAGTGGCACGCTCGCAATAGACTTCAAGGCAAAAGAAACATACCTGACAAAACGACAGAGGCGGAATGAAAACACTCGCCAAAGTGAACCCAAAAGACTGACCTGCAATCACTGCCATCGCACTCTCGGGTCAAACATTGGTAGAATAAGCCACGAGAGAAGCTGTCAGTCAAAGTGAAAGTGAATATTCTAGCTGCTAAGACCGTCTGTAAAGACGCTAAAGGCCATATTCATATATATCATCACTTAGACCTAAAAATAATGTGGGGGCTGTCTGTCTGGCTGTGTTGATATCTCAAAGCAACAGTTATCAGGAAAAAGACTTAGACTACTGTCGGGGGGACAAAACATCCCATTATCCGTATTCAAAAATGATCGCTGAAACTTGCGCTCGAGAGGACGCAATCTGTTTAATGTCGCTGTGCACAGCGCAGTAATCAGGGGCGCCTAGACAATCAAGAAAAATAGCCAGTGGATATTGCGTCAGGGTGCCCGCTGCACTGCTTCCGTAGAAGTTCGCTCTTTGAAAGAAAAAAATATAAAGAAATGAATATAAGCGAAACAAAAAATACAAGCTGGCAAATTTCAAGGGATAACCTGGCATGGGCACAATTTGATGAGTAGCCTGTTTTCTAAGAAAGGAAGGCCAAGTGGATAAACAATTTTACTCCTTAACGTCTATAACCGCCGTACACATGAAAACCCAGCTTCATTTTGCCATGTGTCCTAACAATCTTAACTAAATTATCAAACATTTGGTTTGATCTGCCATTCATTTAGAATGTATAACTACTAACGGATGAGGAAAACAGCAAAACTCTGATGTCTTTCTTAGGACTAGTCGAACCTGTAGCAATACTGAGTGCTCAAATAACAACAAAAACAACAACAACAACAACAACAACAACAACAAAACAAAAACAAAGTCAGATATGTAAGCTGCTTCTCCATTTCTCAGTACTTATATTAACTTTCACGACTCCATCGTGCCAAACACAGTTATGATACTTTGCCATCTCCTGCAAAATATTCAGGTATAGGACCATATTTCGACTATATTTGGCAAAATTAGATACAAAACTAGACCTATGTGATATACGGCAAATTCTAGCACACTACAATTTACAGACTGTTCGATCACTCATTTACACGCTGCTTTCACACGGAAAGCTTTTATTTTTTATTCCTTTTGAGGAAATTATATAGGGAAAAATGTTGTTTTTTTTTTTATCACACCTCATTATCAGGATCACATAGATAAGGCTGTCTACATCGTGTTTTTTTTTCCTTTTTTTTTAACGATCAAATAGGGTCGTTATCTCAGAATGCAATCCGCTCTAGAGTGTGGGAACAGCCAATGTGATCTTGAAAGGCAAAATTTAAGTATGCTCTTCTGTGTGTATGTCATGGTGTTTGCATGTGTGTGTCACGATATAATGTCACAAAAATTCGTTTCACACTAAGGACGAACGGCGTTTCAGTAAGCGATCATTCTAACAAACAATAAAATGAAACTGACCTAAATGTCAGATACACCGACACGCCAGGTGGAAATGTGGCAAAAAATTAAAACTTGTATGTAGCAAAGCCTCGAGTAAGAAATACAAAAACGAGACTACATGCAACTTTTTCTTTCTGCCACACCTTGACTTGCTTCAAGCCTTGCTGCGATCCCACAGATTTCCTTTTTTTCTTTAAAAAAAAATAATTTTTGTCAATCTTGTTTCAACAGGCCGTTTTCCAGAAATATGACACAGTTAGCAGTTACGTAAAAAAAAAAAAAATAACACATACAACCCTCGGTGGACAAAGAAGTCTCATTATTACGATCTGTTTTCACTTATACACGAGCCTACATTTCAAAAACAGACGTAAACTGGTTGAAATACTGATAACCACTTTGAAAATGGATTTGAATTCCCAGTGTTGTCTGTGTTGTGGGATGGATGATCACAGCTGTAGTGGTCTGAAATTCTGGTCCATTGTCTTTCACTTTCCACATTCCCCAGTTTCGTTTTTTTTTTTTTGCCTCTGGGTTCTCGAGTCCTCCGGTAGATTGAACAATATGAGGTTTGTCCACCCCCCCCCCCACCCCCCACCCACCTCACCCCGCGCAACTGCGGATGATTTTGATGAAGCTGTGATTATTGGATAAGATTACGCCCAGCCGTGGTGTCTATTTTTGTCTTTTCATTGTTCCCGACTACAAACCTGGCCAACATCCTGAGCCACGTCCGGCCGGGATTAGAATATAATGCTGGCCTTTTACTTAAAAAGACGGCATTTGCCGATCTAAGTCAAAATTCACTTTCTAGCATCATTAAAATATGCTCTTTCAAAGTTACAAATTTGTGCAACAAAAACTTTCTTCTGGTAATCACAAAATAGAAACTGAATGAAGAATAAAAAGGGCACCAATTCCAAACTTCTTTAAAAAAAAAATTTTCTTTAAATTTTTGTTTTCGCTTCATCCCGTTTTTTCCCGTAATACGGCAGAATATGGCTACGGTAGATCTGTGAACGTAATGTGAGCTGGAGCTGAATGGCGAAATGCCAGGCTCAGATAATGTAGTGCTTGACAATCCGGTAATAGTTATATGTTAATAAATTTATAAGGCAGCTATTTTTGCCCGGAATCTGGCACTGATGGTGTGTGACACCTCGTGTTGAAATGTGATTCGCAATAGATGTTCCGAGACAGGACCACAATTATTTATTGACACCTTTTGTTTTTTCATGCTGGCTACATTGTCGAAGTATTGACGTACACGTGAAACGGTCAGGGGTGCGACAACAACAGATAACAACGACGATGACAACAACAACTATAACAACAACAACAACATATCTAACAAATATCACCTGGGCTCAAGTCTTGCCAAGGGTCAGGAAACTATTATCTGGGAATTATTTGGAATTCAGTAATTATAATTGCAGGAACAGCAAAGATACTAAATACGATAAGATAGTACAGTGAATAAAACTCTGTATTTTCTCTATTCGGCTTTGTAAAATACCCCTTCTGCTTACGTCTTCCAAGCACTCACTGATAGATGGCGTGCACGAAGCCAGTGACAGCAAAACTTCTCAGTTGTGTTATCTTATCGTATCTAGTATCTTTGGTAAGCGCAACTGTACACACAGCTGAATGTTATATCCTTGTATAAGCACGACAGTACCTTAACGCCAGTACTGATCATTGTGAGAATAGTTGACACGCACATACGTTGAAAAAAGTGCCCCAAATCTCAAGTATGTGAGATACCAAACAGAACTGTAGATTTCGCACCGAATGTTTAACACGTACATACGGCAGACTCAGCCTATTTGTTCTCCATAGGTTGGAGGGCACAACATCCGAATGTGTTTAAATGCAGCAGTTTCCTGCTTGCCCCTCCGACCATGGCCCCGGATGTTTGGGACATAAGAGAAAGATCAGGCAAATAAACAGCGTACAGGAAATATCTAAGACCCAATATGTGCCAAAGGGTTTGAGTTTAAGTTTAGAGAAAGAATGTCGACACGATAAGCGGTGACATTGTGGTAGGAAACAGCAAGACGTCAGACAAATCATAATAGAATGATAGGACAGGACACACACAGGAAACGCCTGTCAACCAACCGCGAGCCGACACGGAGTACTCACCACCCCCTCCCCCCTCACCCTCCCAACCCGTAAAAAGAATCCCTTCCACTCCTAGTTTTCTTTATGAGAGAGGGAGGGAAAGGGAAAGAGGCGGGAGAAAAGTCGGATGACGCCATCCTTTAAGATCTCAACAAGAGCAATTATTTCGTAGAATTTCCCGAAGCACTCAGGCTCTAAACCTACTGACGATTACGTCAAATCTACTTCATTTCATTCGCTACAAGGTAAACATTACCGGACCATCAACGCTCATAGAACAGAGCACAACGAACGAAAGCGACATAAAACCACAAGTACAGCAACGGTGTCATCAAATTACAACCACCATCATCATCAACAACAACAACAACTCCTACACAAAGGCTCAGGTCATAAGTTAATGAAGTGTTTGTCGTAAACACAGCTCCAACGTTATCAAATATTAACGATTTCTCCTTTGTTGTGCGCGCGGTGTAGCGCGGGGATTATCAAGCTGAGACAGATGGATCAGGTACAAACTTGGATGGATCAAGACTTTGGCAACAGCCAAGCCCACACACCGGGGCGTCGTATGTAAACAAACACGGTCTAACCATAAAAAAAAAGGAGTTGAAGTGAAATGGCCGCTTGGACAGAAGTATAATAAAGAAAGTTAACCATGTTCCATAGTGTATACCTTACAAGGTGTGAAGAATTTGGTAATCTGAAACTTGTGGGAGAGCAGTTGGTAGATTATTCTTATTACAAACTCAGCCAACATAGTTTCCGCCTAATCGCTCAAGCATCTGTCAAGTTTGTTGTTCATTCAAAACAAAATGAGTTTTGTGCTTTATAAGACGTTGGTGCATCGACTGCAGCGGCCACCACTGTCGTTAACGTTTTGAATCTACCCGAAATGCAAGATCCATATAGGAAAGAAAAACAAAGCAACAAAGGAATTTTATACGCACTCGCTGACACGGTGGACAGTCATAAAGAAGTCATAAATCGCCGCGAGACATGTCAGTTCCTTCTATCGTCATACACAGTAAAGAGAGGCAAAGAACAACATTTCCTAGCATAATTTTCCATTCCAGTCAACGAAAATGAGTCTCATAATTATCTTGCGGATAAAAAAAAATCGCAATTGAAAAAAAAATTTAAAACGATTTTTTTCCAAAATGGATGTGTCCATGCAATTATCGTCAAAAGGTGAGGCAGGACACATAATTTCATAATTTTTGGCCACAGAACCAAGGATATTTCGGCGCTGACGAGTTCACCTGCTAGCTCCATCGTAGCAAAGATACTAAGTCGATCGTATCTAGTATCTTTGATTAGACCTTTCGTAGGATCAGAGACACAAGATACCGAGACGGTTCAATTCGCCAAATTCCATCCACCGACTTGCACGCGTATCATCCATGACAACAATGTAACAATTCACACCATAGGCCTTCGTAATTGAACGGAAAAGACTTGTACCACAGGGCTCTTTGAGTAGTACTCTACTACTCACCGTATTTATACGCGCGCAAGTTGTGGACATTTTGTGAAGGAAGGAATAGCCCGTCTCGGTATTCTGTGTCTCGGCTATGCCATGCTGGCCATCTACAGGGCAGCGAACTGAGAGAATGTCACTGCGCGAATTTGGGCCTGGAAAATGATTAATCTCTGGAACTTAGCTCTGACTGAGAACAAGAAGGAAAGAAAAACGTAAAAGTGAAGTAACAGAACAAACAAACAAGTTAGTATGATCTTCAAGTCTTAACGCTACAATAATGAACAATAATGGCATTTCATAAAACTGATCCAAAAGCATAAACATCATCAGCAGCGCCCTCACCTGAGAACAATGGATGTACCTGACTGAGAATGTTCTGAACTACAAAACTGGCTTCAGTATCATGAACGTATCCTCAGGTAGGAAACGCTGATCGTTTTTCAGAGACAAATTCTTATGGGGTTGTAAACATCACGACTTGAATTCGCTGCGAAGTGCCTCTATCGTTTTTAATATTAAAATAAGCCAAATGGTTAACATGTACACACACAGCTTCTACTCTAATGACAACAACAGTGTTTGAAAATAATCTTATCGTAAAAGAATCTGCTAAACTTCAAACGTCAGGATTTTCTTGTACATATATTAATTTCTTCATCGCACTAACCTTCAATAATAACTCATTCCGTCCAGTGAGCTGGTGAACTTTCCTTTAAACTACTTCATCAAGTTCATGACCTCTGCGTATAGTTGAACCACTGAATACGACACTGGTTACTAAGTCGTACTACTGTACTATAATCACACATTTTGATCATGCTTTTCTGCTATCAACACAAACGCCTTGCGACATCCGAGATAACAAGCCTACTTCGGCATCTTCAGAACAGCTTGAGTGGGCTTTTTCAGTTAATATTACTCGGGAAACCACCTCTGGTCGTTATTTACACTTCAAACACTGTAAAAGACTGGCAGGAGTATAGATCGAGTGTGTTTGCGTGCGTTTAATGTCTGCATAATTACATTTCCAGATAGGCCACGCATCATATCTCAGTGAGGATATGCATGTAGTTTCAGTTGAGACCGAGACTGAGTTTCAGTGAAAGCCAACCAATCGGCTAGTGCGCGAGATCTCATTGAAACTCAATGTCGTGACGTCACCATCCAACGAGTTGTCCAATCAAAATCGGGTGGTGAGCGCCTTGGCTTAAAAAATAAGTGGGGGGGGGGGAATTGTTATGTATTATCATACATGGAGTGTGAAGAGAAGTAGGAAGCAGTCGATGGCAGGCTATCTTACACCCGTAAGATCATGTAAAATGCCTTAAGCTGTGTTTCCATGTCTAAGGAAACGGCGTATCCGTTTACCTATGGTTTCCGTTGCCTTTTCCCGTTTCCGTACACATGAAAACCCAGCTTTAGCCTAAACACGCACTGGCCGATTTTGATCAGCCGACAAGCTGGGTGATGACGTCACGTCATTGAGTGTCAGTGAGATCAAACTGGTCGGCCAGTACACAATTTACCTCACTGAAACTGTCATGATGTCACCATCCAATTAGTCCACCGATCGAAATCAGCTAAGTTTAGCGATGTCGTTCACACTATTCTCAAATTACCGTCATGGTTATTATACCATATCAACCATCATGGCAGCATTTTACAGCTGTAGTAGTGTCCAGAATCAAGGATATTCTAAAATGTTAAAATGTGACCCCTCCCCACCCTCAGGCAATAAAATTTACTACAATTTTAAATTATCTGCCTTGTTCCAGAGCCCAGTGATTGGATTTTGAAACTACAACAACAACAACAAAAAAAACCTCTCTCTTTCTCTCGCTTAATCTTTTTCCCTCACACAAACCACTCCACGATTATTGTGCCAACACATATATCCCAAAGTACATTCCGCGGTAAGTGACTGGACGTTCAGACAATACTTTTTAAGAAAGAAAAGGCCACTAAATAAATAACCAGCCATTTATTTCAAAATGGACTGATCAACCCTCCAGAAAAATACTACAGAAATGATCTTAAATAATAAAAATTAAGATGAGTTCATTCAATTGCCTTCCCTTTGGTTGATAACTGATGAGACAGAAAAAACACCATTGTTTTTTTTTTTACATAACAAAACGAAACTACAAAATTTGTGAAACAAAACCAACAGGATCAGTGAACAATGTTTTTCTACATTCAAAAATTGTATTTGAGCACACATAAAAAGCATAAATAGTCGTTTTACTTTTGAGCACAATGGGGCAATTAGTTTAGTAACTAATGAGACACAATCGTGGTAACTGATGGGAGTTTGTAAACATGTGCTCTTGTCCAAGATGGTCGCTAGGTCACGCAAGGAAGATAATGCTAATCAAAAATGTTCATTTAATTACTACCCTTTACAACACAACCATTAATTTCTTTTCCCAGGCACAGTTTGAAAAATGGCTCTTAGGTAACACATTAAGTGGAATGTCCCTGTAATGCCTGTTATACCATATCGACCATCATCGAAGCAATGTAAAGCTGTAGTAGTGTCCAGAATCAAGGATATTCTAAAATGTTAAAATGTCACTCCTCCCCGCCCCAGGCAATAAAATCGACTACAATTTTAAATTATCTGCCTGGACTGTTCCAGAGCCCAGTGATTGGATTTTGAAACAACAACAACAACAACAACAAAAAAAAAAAACCTCTCTCTCTCTCTCTCTTAATCTTTTCCCCTCACATAAACCACTCGACGATTATTGCGTCAACACATTCAGCCTAACCGATTTCATTGAATGTATTTTACAGGTAAGTGCATTAAGCCGCGGTTTGAGGCTCAGTTAAAATTCTTGAAGGTGTAACTACCTGGCCCCGTCCTCAATGGGATGGAACAAAAGGGTTAATGAACGCTCTGTCCAAAAATAGCTTACAATGCAATGGATTTTCTTCTTCTTCTTCTTTCTTTTTTTTTTTTTTTTGTCCAATCCCACCAACGTATGGTGTGTATTAAGCACTCAGCAGTAAATGTAGAGTAAAACAAACACAAGCTGTGGGGTGATCGATGGAATACAAACATTACACCAGACTTATTTAGGCTGATCCCTCTCTGATTGATGAACGCCCACGTAGCATTCCACAGCACATAGTAGGATTTACGGTAATCACTGTTTATATCCGGTTTGTTACTCTTAACATCACAATGCACGGGATTTATCACTGACGCCAGTAATATCTCAGTTATGTTGAATGCAATCAATGCTGCTTATTTTAACGAAAACATTTTTTCTCTAAAAAAGGAGGAACATGTCAAAATGGGAGATTTCTATCGCGCAAAAATGTCGAAAGGGAGATTTTAATCATTAGTAGATTTTAATGCAGCTGCAGCAACAGCCCACATAAGAGTTAAGCACTGCAAAAGACAAAAAAAAATAAAAAAATACCTGCAGTGAAATCGCAAAGTTTACTGTCTTCATTATTCTTTCATTTAATACGCCAAAATTTCTTCGGGACTCCGTAGAAACCGCACAATGGTTACCCACACAGTTTTGTTTCTATTGACAAAGTTCGTCTAAACACACAAACAAACACAAATATAAATAATAGAGTACTTATTTTCATCTCTGGTCACAAACTTGGTGCTAAGAAAAAAATCTACATAGTTCCCCAATGATAAATATTTGTCTCGTAACAATCTTCCAACAAAAAGGTTCATGGACTGGTAATTTGGAGTCAATATACTATATCAATTTATCATTTCTTAACGTCCATCTCAGATTAATTTTGGATGGCTCATATATTTTTTTCTGTCATCAAGATATTTGGTGACATGGCATGAACCAGTTTCCTAGCTTAAAGCAAAAAACACTCTGGATGATGGTGAACACGCTTTCAAAGAATATCGGTAAAAATTAAATTTTGAGAAAATATTTACGAAGAAATACACAAAAGAGACAGCTAACCAAGTCAACAGCAAAGGCCAGCAGCAGCTGCAGCTGCAGCAATAAAACGCATGACCGACAAATATTATATGAGAAAGCACTGGAAATTATAAGGCTTACTGTCTTCATTTCACTTCTTACCAACAGCAGGATCGTCAGAAACATCCAACAATCTGGCCATCAACAAAAAGACCAAAAAAAAACCAACCAAGTACAGCCGTGGTGGAAGTGATTACAAAATCAATATCCACAACAGAAACGATGTCTCGCCGGGTCAGCAAAATCACCAGACAGAAATGAAAATTAAGCCCCACTACAAAGAGTAATCTAAGGAAAAAAATGCTTTCAAGTAAGGACTTTTTTAAAGTACATAACTTACAAGCGTAGTTTCCGCCTACTGATACCTACATTCTCCCCATCGCTCGTTTATTCTGGTGCATATAATTATATCAAGGGTGACCAAACTTGTGTATTGTAAGAGCCACATATGATAAACTCCAGGTGTTCGAGAGCCTCAAGATATAAACACAATCTACACACACGTTGTTATTGTCACATACATATATTTTGTTACAAAAAAATGTATATGTATATTATAATTAAGAAATACATGTGTGCAAAAATATTTACCCGCGTATGCAGTTTTTCAAACTGTTAATTCGTATTAGTTTCAGTAATCACCAAGTTACACATAATATACCAAATTTTAATGTTTTCAAAATATTGACTGATGATTGTTTTAACAATACCGAACGTATTAAGTACGGTGATGAACTACAAAAACATCTAAGAAAAACATGCTAATTGTTTTCAGTAACAAACACAGACTGCCAAAAAAAAACACAACTAAAAGGGTAAAAAAAAAAAAAGAAGATTTTTAATGATATTTATTTGTCCTAATAAATCTCTGGTCAAAACATGGAGGAACATATTTCCTCGAGCCGCACACTGAAGGTCAAAGAGCCGCGGTTTGGCCACCCTTGTTATACATGATGAGACGACTCTTACTTCCATCACGGCAAATTCCAGATTTTTTCTGAAGAAAAAGATGGATGCTGAAGCCTTTTCATTAGACCGCAATGGATAAGTAAGACCGGATGGCCGAGAAAAGAAGAGGAGAAACCTTTCATTTCCCTCATCACTTCGGGCGCAAATTCATTTGGGGCGCCACAGCACAGAGCAAGTGAAGACTGAGAACATTAAGGATTTCTGTGGGCCCTAGGAAGAGCTTTCGTAATCCCTTCTGACTAACGTTTGGTTTTCTGGTCTTCTCAGGCTCGAAATAAGAAGTGGAGGAGCCAGCGATGCGTTACTGAACTATCCCCGATAAGGGCTAACAGTGCCAGTTATTTTATAATATTGTTACGTACAACCGTTATTTAAGTTCCTTTTCATTGCCAGGCTTTTCTGAACCTTTTGAAATTTCAGATCGCACAATGGTTATCGAAGTTTTGTTCTTGTGTGTATTATGTGTGTTTATCACATACTGGTTATCTCAGTTTTTGTTCTTTTGTCAGATTACACAGAGGTTATCTGTTGTTGCTGGTTTTCTGTTGTTGTTTTTTTCTCTCCAGACCACACAATAACCACCAATTCATCAGTGCTATAGCTACAGCTACCTCATTCGCATTCGCCAGGAAAATTTCCGTAAGGTATTGATTATTTTATCGGACTTAGATGAAATGTTAAAACTAAATCCCTCGACGTTAAAACGCACACAAAAATAATTACGGAAAGGTTAGCCGCCACCGACGACAACTTCACAAGAGTATCAACAGAACCCAGTTGGGTTGGTTATTTGTGCCCGAGGTACCACTTACATAATTATCGTCAATGCTCTTCGCTGATGGCATAAGTCATTTTTGACACTTTCGAGATATTAAGATAAAAGTGTTTCTTTTCCTGTCGTTTGATGTCTTATGCCATAATGATTAAATTGGATTATTACATTTTCCTACTGGCGTGTTTCTTTTTCTATAATATTATCTGAGAGTCCTCATGCTCAGGAATGCAATGAACTGCCAGTTGTCCTTTGACATAAGTCTGACATAATATGCCATTACCACAGAGCACTGACGATATCCATTTCGTGGAAATTTTCCGCAGATGTGCCGGCCCAGTATGGCTTAGATGAAATCCCTCCGCTTTGAACACACAAAGAAATTATTGAAAGGATGACCAAGAGTACAGCAGCCAAACAACAACAGTTCATGATATGGCCCAAATGCACTGGAAAATCTAGGGCAAGAAACCCGGAATAGTATCAGATAATTCTGCTTCATGATAGATATTGTCGAATTTGGCAAAACAAAATCCTCGAAAAGAATAAAGCTTGAATAAAGTTAACCCTCTAATGCTCAGATGAAAATTGCTAATTTCAAAACGTCTGAAATAAAGCAGGACTGATTTTAAATAGTCACATAATTGTTTAAATATGAATATCTAATTGGAAAAAAATTATTTGTTAATAAAATCATCATCATCATTGCCTTTCTCACCCTGGATCAGGGTATAGGCCACCAACAAACACTTTCCATCCCTCTCTATCATGGGCCAGCCTCTTTACATTATTCCAAGTCTTTCCGCTTCGTTGCACATCATTTTCTCTGGCTCTTCTCCACGTTCCGCGCGGCCTTCCTCTTGATCTCTTGCCCTGGGGATTCCAATCCAATACCTTCTTCGTGATGCTGTTTCCTGGCCTCCTGAGAGTGTGGCCGATCCATCTCCATCGCCTCCTACCAATTTCCTCTCTGACTGGGCTCTGTCTTGTTCTTTTCCATACAATTTCATTGCTCACCTTGTCTGTCCATCTGATCTTAAGTAGCTTCCTCAAACATCTGTTGATGAAAACTTGGATTCTCTTTATGCAGGCCTGGGACGCATTCCAAGTCTCACATCCATACAACAGGACTGACTTCACGTTCGAGTTGAATATCCTCAGCTTTGTTTTTAGAGATATATCCTTGGTTCTCCAAATCTTGCTTAAGGACGTGAAAGCTGCCTGTGCCTTTCCAATTCGTGCTTTGACTTCTGCCTCTGTTCCTCCCTTATTGTTAATGATACTACCAAGATAGCAGAAGGACTCTACATCTTCCAGTGGTTGATCTCCTACTCTGACTTGTGCGCTTGGGGGTGCAACAATTTTTAGGACCTTCGACTTCGCAGGATGTATCCTCAATCCAATAGATTCTGAAATTTTGTTTAGAGCTGTAGTCTTTGCTTGCATATGGTCGTGTGTGTGCGACAATAGTGCCAGGTCATCTGCAAAATCTAGATCGTCCAGCTGTGTCCATGGGGTCCATTGTATGCCATTTCTTCCTCCACTGGTGGTTTCTTTCATAAGCCAATCAATCACCAGGACAAACAGAAATGGGGACAGCAAACAACCCTGCCTAACACCAGTCTTGATATCAAAGCTGTCAGTAAGCTCGCCATCGTGTACGACTCTGCAACTTGTCCCCTCGTACATGCTCTTGATAAGGTTCACCATCTTCTCTGGGATTCCATAATGTCTCAATATTCTCCACAGTGTTTCTCTATCGATGCTATCAAAGGCCTTCTCGTAGTCAAGGAAGTTCACTATCAGTTGGGAGTTCCATTCTAGCGACTGCTCTACTATGATTCTCAACGTGGCGATCTGGTCGGTGGTTGATCGATTACTCCTGAAACCAGCTTGCTCCTCACGAAGTTTTGGGTCTGTTGCATTCTGTATTCGCTTGAGAATAATCCGGTTGAAAACCTTTCCTGGGATGGAGAGAAGTGTGATTCCTCTGTAGTTACTACAATTGCTGAGGTCCCCTTTTTTTGGAAGCTTCACGAGGTGTCCTTCCTTCCAGTCCTTTGGAAACTTGCCTCCGATCCAAATCCTCGAGAATAGTGAGTGCAGACCCTCTGCAGCCCCAGCAGCATCTGCCTTCAGCGCCTCTGGTGGGATCTGATCTGGTCCAGCTGCCTTGCCTCGATTTAACTGCTTTATGGCATCATTAATCTCTGCTTTAGTCGGAGGGTCGCAACTGATCGGTAAATCATTTCTTGCGGGTAGAATGTCAGGTGGGTTGCTTGGTGGAGGTCTGTTCAAGAGGCTGTTAAAATGTTCTATCCATCTTTTTGCCTGAGCTTCCTTTCCAAAAATAGCCTTCCTGTTGTAATCCTTGACAGGAACTTCAGGTTTTCCATATTTTCCAGCAAGAGTCTTTGTAGTCTGGTAGAGGATCCTCATGTGTCCTCCTGTTGCTGCCTTCTCTGCTTTCTCTGCTAACATTCCTATGAACTCCTCTTTGTCTTTTTTAATTGATTTTTTGACCTCTTTAGCTGATGCTCGGTACTCTTCCTGGTTACCAACTCTTGAGCTTCTTGTACGACTTGCATTTACCTGTTCTTTTAGGTCTCTTCTTATCCTTATCAAGTCCAGTGATTTTTGACTGATCCATTCCTTGTGTTCCACTTTCTTTTCCCCAAGAACATCCTGACATGTCGATGTAAATACTCCTTTTACCGTAGCCCAGTGAGTCTCCAAATCTACTGTCTCTTCGAGGTCAACAAGGGGTTTGAATCTATTCCTCAGTGTCAGCTGGAACTCTTCCTTCTTGTCTCCATCCAGAAGGCTCACTTGAAACTTTCTCCTCTTTGTTCCTGCTCTGGTACCTTGTTTCTTGAGGCGGAGTTTGAGTCTTGCCAGCAGCATGTGATGGTCAGATCCAACATCAGCTCCTCTCTGTACTATGACATCCTCCAGTGAGCGTCTGAATCGTCGGGTGATGCAAAAGTGGTCAATCTGGTTTTCAGTTACTCCATCCGGTGAAATCCAAGTGGCCTTATGGATCCTCTTGTGTGGGAATACTGAACCTCCAATCACATAGCTGTTAAATGCGCAGAAACTTGCAAACCGCTCTCCATTCTCATTCATTTGTCCCAAAGCATTGCACCCCATAATGTCCTCATACCCTGTATTGTCCTGTCCTATCTTGGCATTGGCGTCTCCCATTATAATGTTCACATCTTTTCTTGGCAATGTGTCAACTATTTCCTGAAGCTGGTTGTAGAAATCGTCCTTGTCCTCATCGGTTGCTTCATTTGTTGGGGCGTATATCTGCACAATGTTCATGTTGATGTTCTTGTTCTTTGTAGTAAATGATGCCAATATAATTCTCCTTCCGTAGGGTTCCCATCCCCTCAGTGACCTCTGGGCGTGCTTGCTCAAGATGATCGCTACTCCTTCTGTATGCTTTTTGTCCTCCCTTCCAGAATACAAAATCTTTTCCCCAGAATTAAGTTGTTTCAGTCCGGACTGTATCCAGCGGGTCTCGCTAACTCCAAGTATGTGCAGTCTGTATCGCCTCATCTCCATTGTAACCTGGGCACTCTTTCCTGCTTCATACATGGAGCGGACATTCCACGACGCAATCCGGAGTGACTTGTTTGATGAAGGAGCAGTCAGGCCAGTGGAGTCCTTTCGGCTTTGTCCATTGTCCTTCATTGAATCTACAGGTGCAGATGCTCCCCCTTCTCCCAAGATAAAAGACTGATTTAAAGTATTTGCTTGTGTTTCTGTAACTGGTTTATTTTTACAGGGTGGGTAGTTGGCCCACCGCCAACTGGCTCTTCTCGGGAGACCAGGACCTTTGCACCTTTAGTCGCCTCTTACGACATGCAGTATCACGTCAGATGTATTCTTTGCTGTCCCTCTTCTGCAAGAGGGCCCCGCATCTGCACGGGCGTGTTAATAAAATAGGAGGAGCAAATGTATCAAAGTAAAAGCATTTTGCTCCGGGTGACTCATCTCAAATGTGGTAAGCTGGGCGTTGGAGGGTTAAACGTCAAACAAGAAATAAATATATTGATAAGAATTTAGAAAAAGGCTATTCGGAATTCACGCAAATTTATCAGAGAAACAAAACAAACACAGAAATAGACAATTACAGAGAAAGAAACTTTTTTTTAACCTGGCCCAAATACAAGGATTTCCATTACTAGTGCTATCGTATTCTACATCTTTAAACTCAAGGTTACGTCGTTCCAACTTCCTCGTCCTCATTATCCAGTGCAGCAAGTGCACATTTTTCTCTTTCTCTCGAAATCTCCTGTCCGCGTCGCCGTGGATTTCATGATGTTGCTAGTTCCCCCAATCTTATGTTCACCTTCTAATCATTTCTTATCGTAAACCGGTTCCAGCCCCTCATCGCTCGGTTCCAGCCCCTCATCGCTCGGTTCCAGCCCCTCATCGCTCGGTTCCAGCCCCTCATCGCTCGGTTCCAGCCCCTCATCGCTCGGTTCCAGCCCCTCATCGCTCGGTTCCAGCCCCTCATCGCTCGGTTCCAGCCCCTCATCGCTCGGTTCCAGCCCCTCATCGCTCGCTTCTTTTTTTTTTTATTTTACTTTCATTATGTTAAGCTGGTGGCACACTGAGTCAAGACTGTTTTACAAACTTGTTTTGATACAGTCCGCGAGGTCTGATCCACGACAGAACTATTTTTTGACGTGAACCAGCAGGGCGTCTGATCCTTTTTGAAAGCGGCTAAGATCTACGACTTGATTTAAAAACATTTATACACATTCACAAAACTCTTTTCAGATCTCTACACAAAACAACTTTTGAGAATTTTACCATCGTAATCAAATTTATACTGAACTATTTAGATCTAGTTCTATTTGTGAAATTTAAGTTGATGACACTCTGAATACCCAAACATAAATAGAGTACCCAAATAGACCGCGAAAGGCGCAAAGTGGGGGTTAGCGTGCCGACGCGCTGTAAAACCCAAACTAAGACCAGAGAGTATGTATATGAAGAGAGGTTTCACAATTGGTCGATTTGCACTGCGAGACACGGGAGGCTCTGCGAAACCATTGTTAGCATGGAGCGGAAAGTAGGTCGCTGCTGTAAACAATACTCGTTTGTGCATTTCCACGGGGCGTAAGAACTTGTAAACGGCTCTAAATAGTTCCAATCAGCCCAAAAATATGAACAAACCACAGTAAACAGACATGCACCCTATCTGTGGTCAAGGCGGTCTCTTTCAGCTCTTGTTCACCGCAGCGACCTAGTTTCGCGATTTGGCGGAAGTGAGATCTCTCTATAAATCTATACTCTCTGCTAAACCTCAAGATAAAACATAAACTCTCTTTTCCGCCAGCTGCCTCAGACAGATTCGACGCGCCAGAACCAGTGAGATAGACTTGTTTCCGTCCCTTTTTACTGCATAGACAACATCTCACACTGTAATCGAAACGAAACAGATTCGACTCAGCGTGCCACCAGCCTCTCAATTATTCAATATTTCCTTGTCTCTACTTTACTTTCCGTCATATCTCATTGTTCTGTCTTCACGCCAGTCTATTTTTGCCTGGGTTATTCCTTTGTTTCCAATTTCATAAAGAAGTTGTTTTGTGTGCAGCAAAAATAATGTCTTCTATGACATTTGTGTGTGAGTTTGCGTGCAATAAATTGTCTGTCTTTCTTTCCATTTAATTTGTCTGTGAACTTGTGTGCACCAAAGTGTTTTTTTTTCTGCTTTCCAGTGGTTTGTGAGTTTGCGTGCAACAAAGTGTTCTTTTTACCCCCCTCCCCCCCCTTACCTGGTCTTTTGTCTGTGAGTTTGCGTGCGTGTGCGCAATAATTCGGTCTGGAGAACCTTTGATTCCGGCATTTCTTTAACCCTTTCGGTGTCACAGCCCCGGGACATAGTGGTAAATTATATTACCCGAAAATCACTCCTGAAACTCATGGAAAAGATATTATAATGCCCTCGTTCGTTTTCGCACAATACTTTATCATAAATCCAACCTACCCCCGATCGACCGCCATAGTGGTCTCGGCGCACGTAATTTATTTAGGAAAGTGCCGGCGACCGCTATGGAGGTCTATGACACTGAGAGGGTTAACCTTGGTGGTTGTATTGAGCCTCTTAAAACACAAAATACTGCTTGTCTGGCTCATTACCATCTCTTTGTGCGGCTGTGAAGATCAAGATTGTTACATATTGAACGCCCGGTTATTTGCAACTGAAAGAATTGAGCCTTGCAACAGAAGCAGGTCTAGGAAATGCATGCTGCAATATCGTAAGGTTTCCGTTTCTATTAAATACAAACAACATCCAATTTATTGTTAGGGCTTTTCGTAAATGACATCACTTATCTGAAAACCCACACACGCAAATTAAATTTTAGCTATTCAGATTTAAAAAAAATTGTTTCCGTCTTTTACACTCAATTTGGTCTTAATTTTTTCCCCCGCTATACAAGAAAAGAAAAGGGTTAGGGTGGGGGTGGTGGGGAGAGCTGAGAATATAACGGTAAAGCACATGTGTATATGTGTTTGTGTGGAGGAGAGAGAGAGAGAGAGAGAGAGAGAGAGAGAGAGAGAGAGAGGGGGGGGGGAGAGAAAATGAGAGAGATATAAAGAGCGAGAGAAAGCGATAGACAGAGAGAGAGAGGCTGAAAGAAAGAGATAGACACACACACCCCCATACAGAGAGAGAAAGAGAGAGAGAGGCTGAAAGAAAGAGGAGACAGACAGACAGAGAGAGAGGCTGAAAGAAAGAGATAGACACACACACCCCCATACAGAGAGAGAAAGAGAGAGAGAGGCTGAAAGAAAGAGGAGACAGACAGAGAGAGAGGCTGAAAGAAAGAGACAGACAGACAGAGAGAGAGGCTGAAAGAAAGAGATACACACACACACACACACACACACACACACACAGAGAGAGAGAGAGAGAGAGAGAGAGAGAGAAAGATACTTATATTCAACTGCAAAGGTTCACAATTTCCACTCCAACTTCCTGGCTGATTGATTGCAAAACGCCTTCAGAATTCAGTTCATTTCCTTTGGAAATCTCTGAATAGAGAAGTATTACTACATACCAACATTTCCATCTAAAAATTCGGCACGACAAACAATGTTAGCTGTCAACACGAAATAACAAAATATTATATATATAAAAAAAAAACAACCACACACACAATCCGTCGGGCTTGAAGCAAAGTCAAACTATGGCAAAAAGAAAAAAAAATGTCTTATTGTCTCGTTTCTGAATTTCTGACACGAGGCTTTTGAGGATACGCCTTTTTCTTTCTGCCGTATTTTGGGGGAGAATGTTGTTACAAGTACGCAAGTCTCCCAAGATTTTTGCTCCAGGGGAACGTATTTTAAAGCCTTTTGTGACTCCAGGGCTAGAGAGCTCCTCCGGAAATGCTCCCAACAACAGTCTTAATTAATTATGATTAATTATTCTTTCAGATTTCCCCTTTGTTTTCCTCCTGTTTTTTTGGGTTGAAATGGTAGGGGGCAGGGGCAGGGATTATGGTAGGGGGCAGGGGCAGGGATTATGGTAGGGGGCAGGGGCAGGGATTATGGTAGGGGGCAGGGGCAGGGATTATGGTAGGGGGCAGGGGTAGGGATTATGGTAGGGGGCAGGGGCAGGGATTATGGTAGGGGGCAGGGGCAGGGATTATGGTAGGGGCAGGAGCAGGGATTATGGTAGGGGCAGGGGCAGGGATTATGGTAGGGGGCAGGGGCAGGGATTATGGTAGGGGGCAGGGGCAGGGATTATGGTAGGGGGCAGGGGCAGGGATTCGATAAGATTTCGGGTTGAGGATAAGGACGGGGTTAGGGATAGGTTAGTATATGTACGCGCCCCTAGTGCAAAACGCTTGGGATGGGTACGTACTAATAACAACAGCCCTTGGCGAAAGAAGAAGAAGAAAGACAACGACAAAGCCTCAACAATGAAGGAAAAGAAGGTGGAACCGCATACAACTTTAGGCCAATGGTACATTGAGTCGAGACAGTTTTGACTCGGCTTTAGTGTGGGATGTAAATTATGGCGCGCTCAGCGGGACCTCGCGCGCTGGCGAGACCCAAACTAAGACGTTTCAACTACTTTGGGCGCGCCAAGCCTGTCTTGGGTCAGCTGGTGGAAAGCAAGGTCAAAAACAGACACAATACAGACTTAAGACAGTGCGGCACCAAGCCTTACTCTCCCTCTCATTTGACGATGATTTAAAAACGATTCAAGTATAGTGACAATTGTGATTGAAATGCCGACCGAAAAGCTAAACACTTTAGAGATGTGCTTGAATTGTTTGTTGTTGTTGTTTTTTTTTAACTCTTTAAGGCCCAGACAAAAATTGCCAATCCCAACACTTCTGAAACACAATGCTGAATTGATTTGAAATAGTCAGATTAATGCAAAAATACAAATATTTAATTGGAAAAACAAATTGTTTATAAAGCAGGAGGAATAAATGTACCAAAGATAGAGCATTTCGGCTCCGGGTGACCTATTTCAAATAAGACACACTAGGCGCTTGAGGGTTAATGGCGTTTAAATGTTTGCATTTTGAACAACTAAAAATCCATACCATCGTCTTCCGCAATCTGAGATATAACCCAAATATAAAAATTATAGACTTCATATGTTACCTGTTTCTATTAATATCTAAAACGGTCTTATTTCATTAAAGAAAAAAAGGAAAAAAAAACAACAAGTCCCCTGAGACGCAAATCTGTCCGACATAAATAGAAACGGCCAGTGCTATAATATGAAAGCCTGAAACCCCGAATTCTTTAATCTCCCTTATACAGTAATCCTAGAAAGTTATTAATTTTACATCTTGATTTTACTGAGGTTTGTAATGTGATTGGCAGTGAGTCCAAAGTAGGAAACTGTAAAGCATTGAAGTATGTTATTAAGTTACTATTTTTAAGACAGATTCAGTGGATCTAACATCGCAAAAGCCAATTTCAATCCTGTAAAGGCAATCCTTTGTTCTTTTCCTTTTCTATATATAGCTTTCATCTTCCTTTCAGTGGATGTTAGATACAAATATAGAAAGAGAAACCACTTTCAGAGCCCACTATAGCAAAGCAATAAAGCCAAATTTATCTTCGCGTTCTACGGCCACATTATTTGCAAAGATTAAAAGCAAAATGAAACAGCTGTTTTGAAGCAAGTGTGAAATGGTCTCTCCCCCACCTCTGGGTGCCTCTGTGTGTGTGTGTGTGTGTGTGTGTGTGTGTTTTGACCCCCTTGCTTGCTATATATATTATATTGAAGAATGATGGCTGTTCCAGGCAATTATCAGTCGGGTTACATCTTATTGTAAGTAAATGTATAAACACCGGTAGGCAGCAAGGAGCAGAGAGAGAGAGAGTGAATGACAGTGCGTTCTGATTATTTTTTTTTTCTTTTTTAACATGTGTTCCAAAGCTTGTTTCATTATTCTTCTGCATTATGTTGCATTGGCCGTCAGGCCTACAATAAACTTGAACTTGAACTATATTGACAAACCATTCTAACATACGAGAAATATCATTTGGAATGAAATCTCATGTGTCTATGCATTGTTTAAAATGGCGCATGTATCATTTTGCTTTCTAAACGCTCCATTCACAAAAAAAAAAAAAAAAGAGTTAACTCCACCGTTGTTATGGGCGATGATAATAGAAATTAAACATCCACCAAACACATAATATAGCTCTACCCAACTTTACGTTGTCCTGGTTGAGTTCAGGAAACCATCTCGAAAAAGAACACATTTCAAGCGTTGGCTAACAACAACGGCAAGAACGGTGGCAAACTTCGTGTTCTTAGTTCTTGTTTGTTCCAACTCCACTTTTTGCACAACTGAGAAATTCGACATTAAACGTTTGCGGCTTTAGTACTGGTATTATGATAAGGAGTTAGAATAAATCGGAACTGTGAAACTTGGTAAGTGCCACAATGTATTTCATACACGCGCCAAAGTGTACATTTGTTACACCTCTTCTACATACTAAAAGATCTCCAGTTTTTCAGAAAATAGAGATAGAACAAACAAGAACTAAGGTCGCGATTATTCTAGCTGAGTTCGGAAACCATTTCCAAAAATCAACAAATTTCATGCCTTGGCCCACAACAACAAAAACAACAGCAAGAACGATGGCAAATTTCATTGTTCTATGCTTGCTTTTTTTGTTTTGTTTTTGTTATACCAACAATCTCTGGCACATACACAAACAAACATATTCTTCGGTCACAAATAAACTAGAGCACAGAAGACATCAAAACCTCCACTCGATCAGCAGTCTTACAGATCAGTCTTCTTGGGCCGGGTCAACGGGTTGGATACCAGTTCGTAAAAAATCCGACGGTCGTCCTGGCGTGGGGGAGCTCGAAATGAGTTTCTGCTTATCCTCATCACTCATTTATCTCAATGAATTCTTCCCGCTTTTCTTTCATTTCGGCTCGAAGCCACGTCTAGGAAATGGAGAGTTAAGGAATGCTGCAGCAATATTATCGACTCCAAGGACAGAAAAATGGATGATATAAATTTAGACTGAAGACTTGTTCAACTGACCACCAAAAACAGTAAAGAAAGATAAAATAATAATAAATTAGCATCTTTAAAGACGCTTTATTTCTTTATTTCTGAGGACTCCTTACCGTCCACATATGTGAGTGTGCATGAGAAAACCCGGTATAAGTCGGCAACATGACATTTTGAGTTCTGTACATATAATAAAAGACAAGACATTTCTGATAAATTGAAGACAATGACCTCCCTAAAGCAAGATTTTGAGAAAACGGCATTTAATCGTATTAGTGGCCATAGCTAATTGACCAAGTAATATTGGAGTGATTGCTGTTAGGAGACCGTAGTCTAATAACTAAGCAGTTATAGAGATCATAGTGAGTTGTGTTCACTGCTCATCTACAGTTTACCCTGTAACATGCCACGGTCCCCTAGCAACAGCCGAGTCGGAAGTTTTTGGATCTTGTTAGGAGGCCGTAGTCTAATTACAAAGCCGTTATAGAGATCATAGTGAGTAGTGTTCACTGCTCGTCTACAGTTTACCCTGTAACATTCCACGGTCCCCTAAACAACAGCCAAGTTGGAAGTTTGTGTCGGACCCATATTTTCACTTCAAAGCCGTTTTTCTCAAAATCAGCTCTGCCGACTTATACCGGGTTTTCTCATGCACACTCACATATTTTCTAATTCTGTTTATCAAGGCAAGTTTTATCCATTATAAGATTTCGCCAGACGTCTGTAAATTATTTTTAATCCGATGAGTTGAAGAACACGTCTTAAACTGCTAAATGATTTATAAATATATCATGTTTCTAACGAAAACAATGAAGAATATAATTCTCTAGCACCTGGTTACAGCATATCAAGTCAGATTTATGAATGCTCTTCGCACACTATCACTGCTCCACTTAGATAACAAGATCTTTTCTATTCTTTACCATTGGATGCTGTCCAGCAAAAGTTCAACCCAGTGTTTCTCAACCTCTTATGTCCCACGCCCCACTTCAATTTAAACAAAACATAACCGGACAAAGTTAGTACACAGTATTTACAAAAAGGATTCAGAAAATACATATATATTCGGTATACATACATTCAAAAGAAGTTTTAACAAAAAGTTTATTTCAAGTTTCATTCATTTGTTTCTTACTTAATGGTGGCCTTGCCCTTGTCGCTGGCTGCAGATTTATTTGATTCGAGGAACCAATTTCGTCAGTTTTAGCCTCTAATCATCACTATGAAAAATCCCTACGCCCCATTCTGAAGCCTCACGACCCACCCCAGATACTGCCATGCCCTACCCGTGGGGCGTGCGCCCTACCTTGAGAAACACTGGTTTAACCAGTTTTGTGCGACACATTTTGTGAAGTTATAGTGTAGGACACTATTTGTGTACTATTTGAAGGCAGTGAACTCTAGATAGGCAAAATATTCAGATCATTGAACTTTTTAGCCTCATATTTTGCCGGGGAAATACAAACAGGTCGGCAAGTTATTTCTGACGCTTCCCAGGGAATACAAAGTCAATCTTATCCGACGCTTCGGGTGGCAGGGAATACATATTTAATGACATGTGTGGGTCCCAAAACTCTGAGTCCTTGTTTTTCTTGATCCAATGACATTAAGAAAGATGGGGCGGGAGAAAAGCGGGTAATTTGATGCTATGGTAAATATTACGTGAAACCAGCGGTTTGACTGCCATCTACTGCAGGACTCGTGAAGTAGACAGAAAATTCAGAGGGGGGGGGGGGGGGCATTTTCAAGCATTTTATTCAAAATGTCAGGGGACTGTAGTATTTTACAGAGTAAGCTATAGAAGAACAGTGAACACAACTCAACGTTTTTTGTCTTCGGCGTTGTAATTATACTACGGTCCCCTAACAACAAATACTTTTATTTATATCCTTCTCACACCGATGCCACAATCAAACACCAGTTGTCCTTTTCAAAAAGAAGTTCACTTATCAGCTGCATTCTATAGGTGTGTGCGATGCAGCTGTATTACCTCACACTACACTTTAAAAGGTTTATGTGGAGTTAGTTGTTTTTTTTTAATCCTCGTGCTGTGGCACTGAAAATAAGATCTATGCATTACTACAAGTATTTAAAAGGAAAATGGGCTGTCCAGTAATATCCAAAGTCAAAAACTGGCAAAAGAAAAAGTTGTATGTAGCAAAGACTCGCGTAAGAAATAATGCCCAAGCTTTTACTTCCCTTTAAGCCTTGCCGCGACCCCACCACAGTTTTTCTGTGGTTTTTTATAATATTCCAGTAATATCCATCAGCAATAGAGAAGATAGGCACGAACTTGGAAATAAAGGGGTGGGAGGAGTGGGAGAAGAACAGGCAAAAACCTTTCCCCTTCACACAAATTCACATTAAGTACAGGTTGCTGACGTCACTGAAGATGTCAATGCTGCCAAATGACAGTAAATGTACGCTAACGAATACAACACTGGCCCATGTGGTCATTTTCGGCCTGAGCAGAGTGACAAAAATCAATGGTGTCCACGACACGGTGTAGCGGGAGAAAGAGAGAGAGAGGAGGAGGAGGGGAAGGAGGGAGGGATAAAGAGAACGAAAGCGAGATAACAAGAGAGGCGGAGAGAGAGAGAAAGAAGGAATGAAAGAGAAAATGAGACAGAGAAACGGGGGCAACCGGAGGAATCCCTTCAGGCAGAAAGAGAGAAAGACAGAGAAAGAAAGAAAGAAAGAAAGAAAGAAAGAAAGGTAGAAAGTGCGAAAGAGAAAGAAAGAGAGAGAAGGATGGGAAAGAAAGTGAGAGAGAGAAAGAGAGAGGGGAGGGAGAGAGTGAGAAAAAGAGAGGAGACAGAAAGAAAAACAGACAAGAGAGAAAGAAAGAGAAAGGGAGAGCGGAGAGACGGAGAGACAGACAGACAGACAGACAGACAGACAGACTGAAAAAGAGAGAGGATGAAAGAAAGAGAGACGAAGACAGCAGTAGAAATCCCCCAATATCAGGCCACTGACCTGTCCGATTGTCTCTAGTCCATGAAATACAAAGAAATACGAACAAACTATTCCCATTATTTCCCACCCACGATCCTCTCCTTCTCTTATGCATTGGAAACGGACTTAGAATTAGGACGGACAGAGTAATTTGTAATAGGAAAGCTTCGTATAAAAGGATTCTCTGAGACCATTAAAACATCGTTTTTCATTCCCCGCCAAAGGGAGAACCTTAGCAAAAGCATCCGGGGTAGCTGGACAGGATGATGGCATCTACAGAAGTACTTAAATGACCTGCCAACGACCATTCGTGTCCAGGCAAAAGTAATCGATAGTGACAGGAGACGAACTAAAAGAGCTGATTTTACTGATACACGGGAAAAGAACAAGTGCCACTCAGCGGAAAAACAACGATGTACCACTATCTAGTACTGTAGATGTCTTGGGAAAGGGTCCAGGTGCATTCTACTCCCCAGCTCTAATTAAAATCACGATTATAAACATACCTAAGCTAGGCCAATGTTGCAAAACGTTTTATCCTAACACATCAATTTATAAAACTTCATATTGATGGTGTTTTCTCGTGGAATCTTACTATAATAGAAAAAAAACAACAATTTTATTATTAAACGAATCTGAACACTACAGCTACTATAAGCTTTTCTTCAAACTGCAAGTTACTTAAAGTGCCTCCTTAACAAAAGTTAGCCAAGAATAAAAAAAATAAATATTTATAAGACAAAAAGGGACGTTACCAAAGCCTGAATCCAACACCAGGCAGGCTCTGGTCTGGAGCCCACAAGGAAAGCGGAAAGTGGGTCGACCAAAACAGACTTGGCGCACGTGTGTCGATGCTGAGGTGAAGGCAGCCGGAGTGACGTGGACCGAGCTGGGGAGGACCTGTCGGAACCGCGTGCATTGGAGGTTGCGGCCCTGTGTTCCTCAAAGAATCAAGAGGCTTAAAGAAGACAAAAAGGAGTTAACTATTTTAAAATTAACCACTAAAGCTGGTACCGAATTGCATCAAGTCTGTTCTGCGTCGGTTTTTGACTCAGATTTCAACCTCTTTAGAAACTAACTAGAGAGACAGATTTACTGTCCTCTTTACCGTCAGGTAGAAAGACCTTTGAAAATTATGAAGATACTCAGATTTATTAGAATCGGGGATATTGCCACGTCAACAGTCTGCAGGATCGAGAATTTGGTCCTTGCTGATAAGTATGTCCAGACGCTGGAGATGGCTCTCAAATCTACGGCACTCGGCAGCCTGCATCCGGGGAGGTAATTTCATTGTCCATTGTATCCGCCTGACTACTGCGACAGTCCACATCCTTTCAATCTACTTATCTCGCTCTACTTTCGGTCTTAATCGGTCTGATACGTGGCATTAGTACGGGACAGTGGCACTCTCTCTGTCTCTCGGATCTTAGCCCCCCCCCCCCCCCAGCAATCAAAACAGGGAATCCCCCAAAGTAAAACATCACAACATTAGTGGATTAGTACCTGACCCATCGCGACCTTAGTTCTTCTTTGTTCTATCTCTATTTTCTGGAAAGAAAAAAAAAACAGATCTTTTACAAATGCACACCTTCTTACTTGTTTAACATGCGTTGTGGCACTTATCAAGCTGGTTCACAGTTCCGATTTATTCTAACTCCTTATCATAATACTAAAGCCCGCAAACGTTTAACGTGGAATTTCTGAGTTGTGCAAAAAGTAGAGTTGGAACGCACAAAAACTGAGGTCGCGAATGCCTTATTGTTATTTAATAGCCGAGGACTGCAGGGGAAGAGCAGCCATGGTCACAGAAAGTCATTTTCATCTTTATCGCTCCCTAACTACAAGATTAGTTCATCTGCCTAGTGTCTGTGAAACCAAAGTTTGAAAAATGAGCCGCAGTTATAAAACAGTAGAAATCATCCTTTCAGATGTAAAAAGTAATTAGTTGGGCTTTCAAAGTTTAAAAATGGAGTTTCTCTGTTTTACACCTGTGATAATGGTTATTCCCCCTGTGGGCCCTGGACCAGGTAGTTCTTTGCTCACCCTGTCAGTGGCCAGAGGTGTGTTTAGCTCTTTATTTCTAGGAGATTCGCTGCTCTTTGGCATTTACACCTCGCTTTTCTTCTTTTTATTTTCTTGTTCTTCTTTCTGTTTATTTTTGTGGTAAGGATTTGTTTTTTTTAAAATAGAATTTTGCCCGGGGCAGCGGCCTTGTTCGGTCTGCTCTTCTCGAATTTCGAGTGCCAAGGTATCTTTAACCTGCGCAACGTTTACACGGGTCCTCCGAGGTTTTCTTTCTTATCCGAAAAGACCACGTGATCAGTCCTACCTATCATAGGATCAAAGACAGGAATTCGTACCCCCCCCCCCCCCCCAAAAATCCAACATACCTGCACCGACCAGGGATCGAACCCGGTACCTTCGGCATGAGAGACAAGCACCTTGCTTCTAGACCAACGTGTCCCCTCAGTGGCCAGCGGTAAGTACGGCACCGTTCCCCAAAACTGTAGTAGTTGGTTTTGTCTACTTTTCAGGAGAAGCAAAAAAAAACCAAACAAACAAACTGTTGTTTTAGCACATCTGATCTAGTGACAATAGCCTTTGGAAAGTTTGCTATTCGATTATTTTTTTTTAGCTTAAGAGCTTAGAACCAAACCCATTCGATGCGGCCTTGAACAGACATGTAGTTGAAAATGTACACAATTTAATTTTTCGAATTTTTGAGTTACTACAGTCTTAGAGAACAGAGGGAAGTTGTGAGTTTTCAAAGCTTTTTAAAAAATCGATTTCCTCAGTGTCACAATGTGTGGCAATAGTCTTTCCTCCTATGGTCCTTGCTGCCAGACCAGTGATTCTTCATTGGGGAGAAAATAAAACTGCCACAAAAACCAACACTATCTTTGCCACTCATTCAGGTTAGCTTTCAAAGATTACTGGCTCCAGTGTGTGGATCATTAACGTACTTCTATTCACATTCTTCCAGACAATCGAAGCAATTTAATCAAAGTGGTGAAGCTTATCAGTAATTCTATTCAAAAGCATAATTATCATTATAAGGCAAGAAATTAAAATCTAGCCTCACCAACAGGTCACCAGCACGAATTCGTGACTGCTTTCCACGGTAATCAAACACGCCACTTTGCTTTGTTCAGCACTGGAATGATTGGTTCAGTATTGATTCACTTAGTCTTCCTGTCTGTGTTAATTATCTTCGATAACTCTGTCAATAACAGAGATAGTGTTACTGGGCAGCCCCCGCAACACTGTAATCTCTTTCTTGTTAAAAGTGCTTGCCAAGTTCTCAGGGGCCATCCATAAAAGTAAGACGATTTTCACGATTTTGTCTGTGCAACACCGTGATGTCTTTCTTTTGTATGGCTCTAGTTAATAGATAGTAATATAACTACAAAGACGAATAGGCCCATTGCGCATACCGGGCCATCTTTGATGTAAGGACCGACGTATCACCATGGCGATTGCAGCATTGATTTTGATTCGTTAGCTGATTTGCACTACGAGCACTTGAGGTGTCGCGAACCAACCGGCGGCGAGCTAAAAGTAGTTCACTACAGTAAACAATGGCACGTGTGTACAAGCACATGGGAGACATTCGGTCAATTCTTTCACTTCCTTTCCCTTGTTTACACGGATGGTAGGGACTGGCCAGCTTGGATCCACCCTTTCCACCCCTGTCATAACAGTCAACTGCAATGCAACCAGCAGGGATTTTAACCGCTTAGACATATCTCGAAGTTACACTAATTAGCTGATCTACCGGCCATTTTTGGTGTGGGAAGAACAAAACAAAAACACTCTGTGACGTCATTCGCAATAGGCCTATACAAAAAAAATGCTGAGGGTTCACTGTTTAGCTATCTATGTAGAACTATGTAAAATGAATATTGTTAGGCTCGCGTAGACTAATTGCAAAGCCAAATAGAGAAAATACTGAGTTATATTCATTGTTCAGCAATGGCTTATAATGTTAAATTTTAAGGGCCCCTAACAACATCTATGCAGAATACGTTTCCCTAACAACAACCTTCTTAGGGGTAAAGTTGCATGTCAATGGGCCGTTAATGTTCTATTTTGATGTGGTTGTTGTTGTTGTTTTTTCTAACCCCCTCTCCCCTTTCTACGCTTTTCATTTGCTTGGCTTCAACTTTCCTGGTGGGGGAAGCACCACAGACATTTTTCATGGCCAGATTTACCGTGGACTATTTAGTGCAAAACTGCATATGGTGCAATTGAACCAGGGTCCACAGAAAGTGGCCCCGCAATAAATGAAAAAAATTAAGGTATTTGCTGGCGTATAAAGACTCGCTTTTTTAGTTTCAAATGTACCAATGCATTTTATGGTTTATTTTGTATATATTTCGAATTACATACACAGTAAATGGGGACACCAAAACCTTTAAGTGCGTACAGCCTCTAAAGTCTTTAATCCGCCCCTACCCCCAATTATTTTGTAGCAAAATATAAAAGTAAATGAAAAACACTTTTCAGTTCATTACCATATTAATTCAAAAGCTTATATACGTTCTCCAGACACCGCCTTGCCCCACGTGCGCTTTTCATAAGTTGGAGACCGCCCCTACCCCATAAAAACAAAACAAAAACTAAAAAAAAATAAAAAATCCTGAGGGTACATACTTTTTGGATGACCCTAAAACAATAGAGGTTTACACCAGCAATATTCAAAATATCTGCAGCCGCAGCCTAATATTCTATCCACCTCACCTGGAAAACCGAACTTTGCGTTTCTTTCCATCCCTGCCCCTCTCCTCAGTTCATTGCTGATATCAGCCTGTGCCTCCCCTTTTCGCCCCCCCCCCCACCTACCCACCCACCTGTCCCGACCTAATTTGGAGTCACTAGTCAAGTTATGAAAATCACTGCCCGAAAGGAAGGCCAAATTTAGCATGCCAGTCGCTTCCTCACAATTTTCGAACAATAGCAAGGTTTGTGTGATTAGGAATTGACGTATTTATACGACCAGCTCTTGTTTCCTCGATACAAAATCCACACAATCGAGCATACACAGTGTTAAACACATAACAAAAAATCAAATCGAAACTGAATGAAATATAATATTTTCTGCCTCTCTCTCTCTCTCACTTTCATATAGAGATCATGGCAACAGTCCCAGTTGCCTAGACCTCTCTCTCTCTCTCGCTCACTTTCATATAGAGATCATGGCAACAGCCCCAACTGCCTAGACCTCTCTCTCTCTCTCTCTCTCGCTCGCTTTCATATAGAGATCATGGCACCAACCAGCCCCAATTGCCCCCCCCCCTCTCTCTCTCTCTCTTTCTCTCTCTGTCTCTCTTTCTCTCTCTCTCTCTCTCTCTCTCTCTCTCTCTCTCTCTCTCTCACTTTCATTTAGAGATCATGGCAACAGCCCCAATTGCCTAGACCTCTCTCTCTCTCTCCCTCTCTCTCACTCAGATTCAGATAAAGGTCATGGCAACAGCCCCAATTGCCTGGACCTCTCTCCTTCTCTCACTCAGTTTCATATAGAGATCATAGCAACAACCCCAATTGCCTAGCTCTCTCTCTCTCTCGCTCACTTTCATTCAGAGATCATGGCAACAGCCCCAATTGCCCGGACCTCTCTCCCTCTCTCACTCAGTTTCATATAGAGATTATGGCACCAACCAGCCCCAATTGCCTAGACCGCTCTCTCTCTCTCTCTCTCTCTCTCTCTCTCTCTCTCTCTCTCTCTCTCTCTCTCTCTCTCTCTCTCTCTCTCTCTCACTCAGTTTCATATAGAGGTCATGGCAACAGCTCCAATTGCCTGGACCTCTCTCACTCTCTCACTCAGTTTCATATAGAGATCATGGCAACAACCCCAATTGCCTAGCTCTCTCTCTCTCTCTCGCTCACTTTCATTTAGAGATCATGGCAACAGCCCCAATTGCCCGGACCTCTCTCCCTCTCTCACTCAGTTTCATATAGAGGTCATGGCAACAGCCCCAATTGCCTGGACCTCTCTCTCTCTCTCTCTCGCTCAGTTTCATATCACGGGAACAGCCCCAATTACCTAGACGTAAATTCGATTCTGCATGGGTGCGCGTAACACTGGCTAAAGCTGGGTTTTCACGTGTACGGAAACGGAAATTGCAAAGGCAACGTCAAAAACCTTCAAGTAGTGAGACAGAAATAATGTTTTCATGTGTATGTAAAGGCCATTTCCAAGCACGTGGAAACAATCTTTCCTTTTACGATGAATTTTTGATGTGAAAGGAGAGTTAATTAAGGTTGTTGTTAGGAGTATTTCGGGAGGAGCTCTCTGGATCTGGAGTCACAAAGGACTTTAAAATACGTACCCCAAGCGCAAAAAAAACAACAACTTGGGGACCGTGCGTACTTGTAACAACATTCTTTGCAAATACACAGTGCCACACCATGAAACTGACCTCATATTCTAGGCTTCGATCTCGCAGTTCTCTCAACTTTTAAGACTGGTGGCGCGCTGTGATTCAAGTCTCTTAATGTCTCGGTTTTTAATGTGAAATGTTAACTATGGAGTTAAAACAGGACCTCGCCCACCGACGAGACTGAAATAAGTATGTGACACGTCTCTCAACTGGCGCACCGTGATTCAAGTCCGTTTTATCTCGGTTCTAGTGTGTGTGTTTAGGTCTTTATTTTAGGAGGTTTCGCTGCCATTGGCATTTGCACCTCACTTTTTCTTGTGTTTATTTTTCTTATTGTGGTGGGGATTAGTTGTTTTTTTAAAAAGGATTTTCCCCAGGCAGCGGTCTTGTATGGCCTGCTCTCCACGATTCCTAACTGCCAAGGTATCTTTAACGTGCGCAACGTGTACACGGACCCTCCGAATTTTTCGTCCTTATCCGAGAAGACTAGGTGCTCGATCCTACCTACCATAGGATCAGGGTCAGGAAAATATGAGAAAAATCCCAACGTTCCAACTTGCCTGCACCGACCGGGATTTGAACCCGGTACCTTCGGCATGAGAGGCGAGCACCTTGCCTCTAGACCACCGTGTCCCCTCTCGGTTCTGGTGTGAAACGTGAACTATTGAATTATAACAGGACCTCGCGCACTCGCGAAAATGAAACAAGTCTGTCTCACTAGTTCTGACTCTGAGGCGTCAAAACTGTCTTGACGACAGCTGCTGGAAATGGAGACCTCGCACATGGAGTCAAAACAGACACCAAAACAGACTTGATGCAGTCGGAGAGATAGACAGAGAGAGAAAGAGAGACAGAGGGAGAGAAAGAAAGATTTATTTCGATCTGCAGTGGCTTTGCTTTTTTTTTTTTTTTTGGTCTTTGACCATTCACAGAAGAGATAATTATTAGATATAGAACTAGTAATGCTTATAATATAATTATAATAATGTGTGTGTGTGTGTGTATGTGTCTGTCAGGTACACAGTTCTAGGGAGTTACCGTAAGCTTTTCAATAATGGTAATAAATTAAAAAGTTTGGTTTTACTTATATATTTTTTCCAACAAACTGAGTTACAGGGTTATAATTATAATAATCGATTATAAAGGCCATGTGTCTCATGTGAAACAATTAAAATAGCCCATGTAAAATGCCCATTAAAGTTTTAGAACACCAAGGTCTTGTCATGATTACGTCCCCTTAGAATGACGAGGTTCCATCAACGTTTGAGACAGCGTGTTGTTACAGGTACGTACGTCCCCCAAGCTTTTTGCTCTAGGGGTACGTATTTTAAAGCCCCTAGTGACCCCAGGCTTAGAGAGCTCCTCCCGAAACTATTAACAACGGCCTTAATTAATTATTCATTCGCATTTTCTTTTCGTTTATCTCCTGTTTTTGCTTGAAATGGTAAGGGGCATGGAGGGTTTGGGATTCGACAAGATTTACGGTTTAGGATAAGGGCGGGTTAGGGATAGGTACGTATACGTACGCGCTCCTAGCGCAAAACGCTTGGGGTGCGTACGTATTTATAACAACAGCCAGCTTTCAGAAATGGATGACTGAAGTTTCGTATGCTCATTACTTTCAGAGAGACCACTTTTTTCTTTTTAGTAATGCTTAAAAATTACACAGTAACTCCTTTTGATACTGTAACACACAACGGAGAAGGCCCATAGAAGTAATGTGTAGTGTGTAACTCAGTTCAGCTCAAAAGTGGATATGGAACCTCGCCATTCTAAGGGATTTATTCACCGTTTTAATGACCCTACGCTCGTACCAAGGGGGAGCTGGAGTTGAAACCAAGCATATGAAAAGAACGCACACGGGGCGGATAAAGGGGCGAGGGGTACAAAAAATTGTCAGAATTGAGCCCACGCACTTTATTGGGCACATGCATGAAAGCAAAGCAGCGCCCCCAAAAAAAACAAAAAAACGCCCTGGAGTTTGACGAAACACCGCATGTGATTCAGCAAAAATTACCACACCAGAGACTATGTATTTATAGAGAGATTTCACTTCCGCCAAATCGCAAAACTAGGTCGCTGCGGTAATAAGAATTGAAAGAGGCTATCTTCACCAAAGATAGCGTGCATATCTGTTTTTTGGGCTGGTTGAAACTATTTACAGCCCTTTGTAGGCTCCTATGCCCTGTGGAAATGCACAAACGCGTATTGTTTACCACCGCGACCTACTTTCCGCACGACAACAGCTTAGTTTTCAGCTTTTAGATGCTTCTAAATAAGATCAACTAAGGGTGAAATTAAAAATCTAACAGTGGTTTCGCGGAGCCTCCCGTGTCTCGCAGTGCAAATCGACCAACAGTGAAACCTCTCCTTACATACATACTCTCTGATTACACCCAGCTTTACAAGACGTTATCGAGAATCTATAGGGAAAATTAAAACATGTATAAAACGGGAAGAACGTGTCTCTATGCAGAAACCTTGCGTGGAAAGGAACAGTTAAGACCGCTTCACTGACTGACTATGATGGACGGAAAGCATTTCAGAATGTCATAAAACCAAGGCAATAAAAGTTAATGACTGTTAAGCTTAAATAGGTTGTTTGTTTTTTTTCAAAAACAAATCTCTTTTCTGTGATTGCAAGTGAGATTTCAGAAATACAAAGAAAAAATAGCAACAACAACAAACCAAAAATAACAAACCAAAACACGCGTTAGTAGACAGAGATGGACGGGGGTCAAAGTGACCTGTGGCGTGTGTTTAGATAGACAGCCATGAACTCGGTGTGGCCAGGGTTCCAGAAGATACCACGAAGTTAAAGGCCGAGCCATCTAATTAAAGAAGACACTTTTCTTCAGAAGATCGACATCTGCCTCCCTCCACCTGAGGAGTTTCTTACCACTGACACTTTTTTTTTTAATTACAAAAAAAAACAACAACAACAACAACCCAAATAAACAATGATAACACAGAGAACAATAATTATGGCATACTATAACCCGAGACACATAGTACCGAGACGAACCATTCCTTCTCCCACTATTATGTCCATAAATTGTGCACGTATAGATACGGGGATACTACTCTTTTTCGTTCAGTTATGGAGGGGTGTGGGCGAATTCTTGTATTGTTGACATGGATGATACGCCCTTAAGTTGACGGACGGAATATGACGAATTGATAGATCTGGGTAGCCTATGACTCGGCCATAATAAATATTCATTATATTAATACATCCTTGGATTCTCGGCATATTAGACTGTTTGCACATCCTCATACTGAAATGTTGTCTCGGAATATTTAACACAATTTACCTTGGGAAGCACAGCTAGCTGATTCTTTTTGGGTAGAATAATAACAATAGAAAAAAAAAACAGATTTGCAAAATTCACGATCATTGATCAAGATCTTCGAATTAATTTTTCAATACTTCATTTGATTCGATGCCATTAAAACATGAACTGAAAGAATGAATGAAATGAATGCAATTTTATGAAAGTGTAATGAAGAGTCTTCTCACATTCTACAACGACCCTGTTTTCTTCAAAAGAACTCATGAAAAGCTTCTACAAATCTGCATCAGCCACTGACGTGCTGTAATATTGTTCCCTGGTATCGGCAGTGGAGCCTCATAAATTACCACCATATGTTCAGCATATTGTGTTATTTACACGGTGGATAAATAAATAACTTCACTGTGTAGCACGAGGCGCTCAACTTCTCACACTCTCACACGCACACATGCGAGAGAGCGGCAATAATAAGGTATGTCATTGTCGCTAAATTATGTGTCTAGCCCGTGCACACATTTCGCATGCAAGTTCAGCCTATAAATCTGGTGTTCAGCTACACAGCGGTTCTCAGTGTCTCAGATCACATTCCTGTATTTGAGTTTGTGTTTGCGTTTAACGGCACAACGGCTTAGTTTTCAGCTTTCTAAATAAGATCAACTAAGGGTGGAATTAAAACTGTAACGGGAAAAGGCCCGCACTGTAAAGTATGCCTACCTGTAACATGCACTTTTGCAAATGAAGAGCCTTTTTTTTTCAAAACTGGGTAAGACAAATTTTGCATCAGTTATGGCCCCTTTTCAGATAGTCACTCAAAATTAGTTAACACTTGCTGTCTCAGGATAAAAACGGGACATAGCAAGTGTTAACTGAACACAAACACCGCGTCTTACACTAATTTTTAATGACTTTCTGAAAGGGGCCAAAACTGATGCAAAATTTGACCTACCCAGTTTTGGAAAAACGCTCATCAACTGATAATTCTGGACCGCCCCCACAATTGTACATTTGTATTTCACTTGATGTAATTACACAGTGTACAATTTGATATAGATAAAGTACGATAAGATTTAAGAATCACTTTATTATCCCATGAGAGAAATTCACGTTCACAGAGCATTTAAGGGCACATACATTATATACATATCTTATTTTTACGCATAGTTACGCAAACTAGATGACCTACCGGGCATTGCCCGGAATAAACAGTCATGTGTGCTCCCCCCTTCTCTCTCTCACTCTCTCTCTCTCTTATATAATAGAAGTAATAAACTACATGTACAGTCTTGCTTCAGAACTCATGCTCAGAACACTACGCACCAAACTGAACGCTTGATACGGTTACTTTGTATGACATGCACGGTACTATAAATATATTACGAAACAAACATGCAAAAATACAGATGTTACATAGTATTCAACATTGTTATTTATTAAAAATACATGCTTGAAGTAAACAACTTTTAATTATAGCCATCATCTTCCTTATCTCAATTGTCACCTTCCTGCTAAACAAAAAAAAAGCACAAAACCATATTCCATAATTCTCTTTTTCTTTATAGTGATGAATTCTAAAATGCACATTTGGACTCTAGCAACAATGGACAGGCCTAGAGAGAGAGAGAGAGAGAGAGAGAGAGAGAGAGAGAGAGAGAGAGAGAGAGAGAGAGAGAGAGAGAGAGAGAGAGAGAGAGAGAGAGAGAGAGAGAGAGGAGAGAGAGAGAGAGAGAGAGAGGGAGGGAGGGAGGGAGGGAGGGAGGGAGGGAGGGAGGGAGGGAGGGAGAGGGAGAGAGAGAGGGAGAGAGAGAGAGAGAGAGAGAGAGAGAGAGAGAGAGAGAGAGAGAGAGAGACAGACAGACAGACAGACAGACAGACAGACAGACAGACAGACAGACAGACAGACAGACAGACAGACAGACAGACAGACAGACAGACAGACAGACAGACAGAGAGAGAGAGAGAGAGAGAGAGAGAGAGAGAGAGAGAGAGAGAGAGAGAGAGAGAAAGAGAGAGAGAGAAAGAGAGACAGACAGAGAGACAGACCGACAGAGATACGGACAGATAGAGAGAGAGACAGACGGACACACACACACACAGACAGAGAGAGAGAGAGAGAGAGAGAGACCGAGAGGGAGACAAAGAGAGAGAGCCAGGGAGAGAGAGGGAGAGAAAGACAGAGAGAGCGCCAAACAGAGAGAGAGAGAGAGAGACAGACAGACAGACAGAGAGAGAGAGAGAGACAGAAGAAGGAAAGAGGGAGATTAATTTCTTACTGCTAGAGCTGATCGGTGCGCAAGGAATTTAAGGTCCGTTGCGCACTGATTCAAGTCTGTTTTGCCTCGGTTTTGTGAACTATAGCAAGACTTAAGCTCTAGTGAGACTGAAACACGTCTGTTTCAATAACTGAATTCAAAGAAAGTTAAAGTCCGAGTTAAAAACCAAATCAAAAGCAGTCTTAACTCAGTGTGCGACTGGACCCGTGTTTAGTTCTTTATTTTAGGAGGTTCGCTACCATTGGCATCTACACCTCCATTGATTCAGCGCTGCTAGACCCAGCCTTAAGCTGTGTTCACATGTGGACGGAAACGGAAACGTCAACGGGAACGTCAAAAACCCTTCACGTAGTGCAACAGAAAGAATGTTTTCATTTCCACGGCAACACTGTTTCCGTACACATGGAAACACTGTTTCCTTTTACTACTTTACGGATTTTTGCCCTTTCCGTTTCCGCCCACATAAAAACCCAGCTTTACTGAGAAACGTCGAGCTTAGGCCGACCGATAAAAGTTACGGACGTCTTGAGGGGCCTGGTAAAATCAATGCTGTGCATTATTTGATCAAACCAAAAATCGATGATTTAATTTGCACCCACGCATGTCAAAGGAACTTCACGACGTAACGTATTTGACTTCTTCATTAAGTCAACATTGCTTTTAAAGGCTGAATGGCTTACAGTTTTGCCCGTCGTGATAACACAGTATTGATTTGTGTTTTTTAGTTTGGCGGCACTGTTAATTAAAATCAAGGTTTGCGAATGACACTACATACGGCTTATGGCCAACTGCATAAAGTCGGTTTTGTCTCCTCTTTTCGTATTAGATAATTATGATCTATGGGGTTAGATGGGACCGCCCGTTTAGGCGAGAAGAAGACAAGTCTGTCTCATTAGTTCAGACTGTTTAAAATAGGAACATCTGCCATAATAATGTGAGTGCAGCCAGTCTCCTCAAAACACAGAGCATATATTGCAGAACTGCACACTCTTCTCAGCACTACGAGAAACATAGTGGCCCAAACACACCAACCTGAATGTCAAACTCTATGGTGCTCTGCCAGAACTGCAGAAAACCGTAGATTTTCTTAAAAGAACAGATCTGCAGATTTAGATTGGTGAACGAAAGAGGAAGAAGAATTAGTTCAGACTGCGACAAAAGTGTCTTGAGTCGGCTGGCGGAGAGAGAGACTACACTCACTGTGGCAAAACAGACGCAAAACAGTTTTGAGTTTGAGTTTTCAATAATGAAAAACTGTGCACGTATAACAAATCTTGCGCCCCACCATAACAGGACAAAGTTAGTATACAGTATACACAAAAAGATTTAAAACATATTTATATATCCAGAAAGTATACAATCAAATTAAAATTCTTAAAAATTAAAAAAATTAAAAAATAAAACAGCATTAAAACATACAGACCCCTCAGCAAGATTCAAGTACTGATATTATTTTGTATCCTGGCTTTGAGTTGTAACATGCAGATCACAGGCAGGATCTTGTTCTCACTGGTCAGCACACCCAGAACTCACACGACATTTACATTTTTTAAAACACTCACTTTTACATCTGAAGGACCCACGTCACGTAAAAGCCGTTTGATGTGGTGTTCAGAAAATAGCAACAAAATACCTGGAAATGTTCATGTCCACTCTCCTGGTTCCAGGCATGTCAAGTGTAAATATTTTCCCCTTTCTGAACAAACCTGGCCTCGCCTCGGCGTTTACCGAAAGCTTTTTTCGTTCATTGTGATGTGAAGGTCACAAAGAGTTCACGGCAGGATTGATCAGGTGCTAGACTCCCACACTGGCGAGACGTTCGACACTGCGACTGAAGCCGACACGTGACGAATGTACATGTTGTGGACGCAAGACTTGCATTATTTGTACACTATGTATACAGTTTTTCTTTCTTTTTGGAAATGGTTATAGAACGTCCATATTGTTGTATGTACATTTTTGCCTTTTCGAGAACATGAAGATTGAACGTTTGACGAGTTGTATGAAATCAGGATTTTATTCAGAATGCTACAAAATCGAAACTTGTATAAAAATGCCCACGACATATGACACTTATCCATAATAAAATTAGGAGGAAGAGAACCACTTTCATGACAAAACCTCAAAACTGGCAAGATGTCGCACATAACCATATGGCAAATAGGCCTACCCTTCGAGAATGTTGATATTTCTTGAAGTTACGAGCGTCATATTTTTAGCGGCGAAGAAAGAAAATTAAGATTTACCATACCAGTACACAAGAATTAAGAAAATAGCATACTAATGTCTCGATTTAATTTTCATTTTTAAGAGCTCTTTTGCACCGATTAATTTGGCGTAAAATGATGGCCATAGAAAGTTCACCGTATGTTTGATAACAGAGGGCTAAATTCCCAAACTGGCGAGATGGCGTCGGGCAAACGCTTGAAGTGTGAGCATGTGCGACCGTCGGACCAGGGAACTTTTGGAGGGAAATAATGCGTCCAAATATCGATCAGATCTTGCCCCCCTTTCTAAACCTGACGGAGCAGTGGATTGTTTGATTATCGAGAACGCCATAGCAATTGGCTTATAATGATCATTCCATGGACAACACAAGTCCGAAGATCTTTAACTTTCACAGAAAATTGCGTTTTCTGATACGGCAATTGTGTTGAAACCTCGGTCAGAAATGACCGAATTCTCCACCCCTCAGTTAAACTTAACCCACCCTCTTAAAAAAGGGGGATGTTGACTCCTTGCAAACACTCAGCTTTCCATTTTAGGAATATCTGAAGGAGCCGAGCAAGCTTCAGGACACATACACACACAATACGCACATTCTGCAATACGATTTTGCCATATGTAACCTACGCTCGGGGGGGGGGGGGGGGGTTGGGGAGGTGGACGATTTACCCCGAGCAAATGGAAAGTGTACATTTTGAGTTTTAAAGCGTACATGCGCTTTTCAGCTACGGTAATGGATTAGAAAAGTTGAAAGATGTAGAATTACATAATATCTATATAAATGAAATATAGATTAGGCTAGGTTTCCAACGAAGCAGTCATCCTGTAGGCTACATTGGCATGCAAAATGCTATCTAAAGTTTCAATTTACCAACGCTCTCTCGTGGACGTTCAACATTTTAATGGTCCTGGGCTAGTGCAAAGGGGACCGGCGGTTTACGCAAAATTCATGTAAGGCGTACAAGGGTAAAAAAAAAGGTCGCCAAAATCGAGTATCGTGTACTTTATGTATAGCCCCTATCTTCGAAAATAGATAGGGACCCAAATGCCAAGCGGAGCTCCCGAATAATATCGTAGTTTGACCCCACGTCCAAACTTTGACAGCTATGATGGCAGCCCTAGGTTTACCAGCCCACCAAATAACTACTCAGTCCCTAGTTTTCTTCGATTTACTGATGGTCTGTACCCATAGATGTTCATTCATACTGCATGGAACAGAAGGAGAAGAAAATGCCGCAAGTCTCGGTGTGACCAATCGCAGGCAACCGGGTGAGGAAGATAGTGGACTCGTGCACAGTTTTAAAAGTCTTCGAATTTGAAGAAGTAAAAGTATTGAACTACATTTACGCATTTTTAAAGAAATGTTCTTTCTATACATCTATGCAGTTATCCTGCTGCCCAACTCTTAGGTCTGTGATTAAATCTACAAGTAGTCAAACTTCAAGTGCTGTTTACGCGAATCTCCAACATTGGCGGGGAGATGTTCCTTTATGAAAATACACTCTCCGACGTCGGACTGAAGATTGTATTACAAATTTGAGCGAGGATTGAAAAAGGCGATGAAATATTTGTTTTTGCGTCAACGTATCCCTGTGTCAGTCTTTGCCTGGGCTAGCATATCCTTGTAGTTTCATTATGGGCTTGCAGAAACGGAAACTTCACAATGAAGATTTATATCGACCGAGATCAAAGAGACGTGTTCGAAACACGCTCACTGTTATTTAATAAACTATCTCTACATCAGCAGACACGCTCAGCTGTGAGAATGACGATCTAACGTAAACACGAGGAATAATGAACAGTTTATCAGTGGTACAGAAAAAGCAAAGAGCATAAAGATAGGACCAGGCTTCCATAGATCCTGGATGCTGTTTACAAAGCTGAATAAAGAACAAAAGCCTAAACTTTTAAGACCACCAGCGATAAAAAACGCCGTACTAGTTGGAAAGTTTTCTAATGTAAGTCTTGGTGCAAGACACTGCAAATTAATTGCTTTAACTTTCCATCCCTCAAAACTACAGCCAAGCCGTCAACTCATTTTCGTAAGTACTTACTTTATGGCGATCTCAGTTGACCTAGGGCCAAGTAAAATTTGGTCTTTTGTCGTTTTGAGAAACCGATCGATTTAAACAGAATAGGCCGCTGCCCGGGCAAAATTAAATAAAATTCATCCCTACCATTCCCCCCCTCCCTCATCTCCCCCCCCCCCTCAAAAAAAAAAGAACCGCCGACCGGTGCTGCACTGTGGCGACGACGTGCCTGCTCCAGTTGTAACTGGGCTGCAATGGCACAAAGGCAAATTTCCCAAATGGGATTAAAGAGTTTTACAAATACAAACAAATTCCTCATAGGACTTGAAACCCTAGCCTAGGGAAGAGCCATTAAAAACACTATCTCAATAGCAACAAAAGCTCATATCAATTTCGCTTGTCACTGTGTTCCTTTTGAAGATTAATGGAGCCGCTGGCAAATTTAATGGCTTTCACTTGGAATCATCAAGCTTGTTCTCGATGTCCCCGGGTCCATTGTAACGTCATACGAGCCGTACATTTTGATATGTTTCTCTGGCGCGGCCTCGTGCCGTGACTCGATCGCACCTCATCATGTTTGGTCTAAAATAAGGTATCACGATATCTGTGGAAGGGCAAGGCCGGGATGAGTGTGGGGTAATGGGGAGTGGGGAGAAGAGGGAATAGGGGAGGGAATGTGATAGCGCTTCAATACAGGGATTGAAAAACCAATAATGAAAATGTGGACCAAGTCTGGCCCACGTCACAGAGCCAACGACTTCTACAATAACTGTTACTCAAAATACGTGATGGGCGTTTGTTCGCTCATCCAGATTGGCGTCAGGTTACTGGAGCGCGTGTTTACTTGATGGTTCGTGGCCTTGTGACCCTGGACTCAGCAAAATGTCTCCCCCGTTCGGTATTTATAGTTCACGAGGAATTTTTCTCAAAAGTGATCCAGGCCTCTTTATGCTTCTTGTAGAAGGTGATATGAAAATCGACCACATTACTTTCATAACAATTTAACTTTGTGTCCGAATTTGCATTAAAACAACAACAACAGCAGCAGCAACAACAACAACAAAATGTAGCTGGGTGATTTACTTCAGTGCGCACTGCTAGAATTCAGTGCTCAGTTTAATCAATATTAGCCTAATTTAAGACTTGTTTTATACATTGTCTGCAAGTCATGAAGTGGTGAATTCCGTTTTCTGTTACAGGGACGCGTATTCTGGCCAAGTGGTCATAAGAAATTGAAGTATCGATCGGAGACTGACTACAGTTTAAAAAATTAATCAGCCTATGCATAATTATTTTGCGATTCTCTGTTATTGAAAACCGTGACATAAGCTTAACTGTATTTAAATATTTCAAAATAAAACGTCAAAAATTTGGGAGTCGGTCGACAGGAGCCCTCACCCTCACCCCAACCCCTTTGTCGTTTGAATAGCTGGGTTTTCGGCTCTATTAGACGATATCAGAAACATGGCTCTGTCAGCCTGCCTGCGAGTGAGGCCGCCAAAATTAGTTAAGGTTGAGCTCCGCCCCAAGAGGGATTCCAATGCAACACCTTTGTCGTACGCCTCAAGCGCTCTAGCTACTAGACCACACCTCAGACCATCGACATTGCTATTCAGGCAGAAGAATGATAATATTTTCGAACTGCCAGGAATCTGGTCGGTCAGAATTTTAGAGACCGAAAGAACAATAAGGGCTGCCCGGCCACAACAATCAGTTCGTCATCTCCGTGTGCTTAGTGCTGAGAGGATGGATGAACGAAAGTATCGAGGGGTGCCTGCGCAAAGACCATAGCGCCAGTTTCGTAAATTTTACAGGAGCGCGATTTGAAAGTTTGACATGAAGCAGTAAATGTTCGTTACGACCGTTAAATCCTCATCAATAATTAGGTCAATTAATTCCATAATGGAATCTGCATCATGTCAAGGCGAAACCAAGGCGAAACAGAATAATGCAAAAAAAAAAAAAAAAAATCGAAAATTTTGCGCAGGCACCCCTCGATATTAGGCCAATGTTGGGTTTGCCCATTGTATGAAAGACTCAGGGGTGTATTTTGCTAGGTGGACGACTTGAGGGCTAAACACTAACCTAATTGAAGAGCGTTTTTCCAAAACTGAGTAAGTCAATGAGTTATTCCCCTTTCAGATTAGTTTAAGACGCGATGGAAGTGTTTAGTTCAAACGTACAATTTCCCATCTCTATCCAGATGACTGGACATAGCAAGTTTTAACTGAACACTTACACCGCGTCTTACACTAGTTTTGAATGACTGTCTGAAAAGGGCCATAACTGATGCACAATTTGACTTCTATAATCCAACAATATATTAGAGATAGAACAAAAAAGAACTAAAGTAAAAGAGTAGCGATTTAAACAAAAAGGATTCGTCAGTCCGACACTGATTAAAAAAAAGAAATGACTTTCTGCAAATGCTCTATATCAGTGCATAATAAACTGACATATTGATACCTCTCTTATTTCCCAGTACTTTAATTTAGTTCTCCATTGGAATTTACTTGTCCATTACGTCGATGAACTTGGTACCACAGGTTCTTTCCTTACACACGGCACTCTTCTGTGAAAGCTTCACTGCAATAGCTGACTATTGTACACGCACTTAATATATTTTCCGTAAGGCCTTCTATTGATTTTTTGCCGAACTAATGTCATTATCAGAAACGCAAGGTTAATGAAGGTGAAAAACAGACTGATTGATGTTGGAGAGAGACAGAGATAGAGAGAGAGAGAGAGAGAGAGAGAGAGAGACAAACAGACAGACAGACAGAGTCTATTAATAGTCAATGTCAGTTTGCAAATAAGCAAAGCCTCCTTTTTCTGAGCTCAAGTATTTAGCTTGCGGACTGGAAACTTAATAAATCTTGCAATAAACAAGAAATATCATAAAGAAGCAGAATTATATGGAAAATAACTGTCATGAGTCACATTAGGAAAAATGTTAATGTTATTAGGTATCAATGAAACAGCTCCTAGAATTATAATATTAACTGATACCATCAAAGCGTAAAGGTTTATTGGAGAGCTTCGGTCTATTATCAAAAAGTGTTCTGTGTGCATGTTTTGACTCTGAAAACTTCAGCTTTATTACGGCTCCTCACTCTAACAATTATGTAGAGTCCTGGGTTGACGTGCGTTTTTGGTCTATATTTTAGGAGGAGGAGGAGGAGGAGGAGGAGGAGGAGGAGGAGGAGGAATCTCTGCCTTTGGCATTTACACCTCACTTTTCTTCTTTTATTTTTCTTATTCTTCTTTCTGTGGGTTTTTGTTGCTGTTTTTTTTTTGTGGTAGGGATTAGTTCTTTTTGAAGTTTGTCCGGGCAGAGGCCTTGACTGGCCTGCTCTCCTCGACCTTCAACTGCCAAGATATCTTTAACATGCGCAACGTGCACACGGGCCCTCCGAGTTTTTCGTCCTTATCCGAGAAGACTAGGTGCTCGATCCTACCAACCGTAAAATCAGGGACAGGAATTTTTCCCGCCGAAGAAAAATTCGAACATGCCTTGCACCGACCGGGGATCGAACCCGGTACCTTCGGCATGAGAGGCAAGCACCCTGCCTTTAGACCAATGTGTTCCCCCGTTGACGGACTGTGCACGGGTTGACGTGCTTTGCACAGAGGACAATTTACATTATATTCCTTGATCTTCATGCAAAAAGTGTTTGTTTTGGAGTCCAGTGGTATAAAACTAACCCCTTCACTTATTAAGAAACAGTTAGCAACCCAGGAGAATTTTCAGATTACGGAGTGAAGACTGGTTTGAGTTTGAGCATGAATTTGGGGAGAGCACGTTAACACGCTGACGCTCACATAGTGTGAGGAAAATGCAAGGCGATAGGCAGATTATAACAGGACCATAAGACAGAAGGAGGCCCTGTCTACCAGAAGCGCCCACCAACCACCAACGTGAAGACTGGTAATTTCATTATAAATTCATTTTATCGCCACATTACGATCCTATCTTATAAAAACACGTGGGACGCATGCAGTTGAGTGTATAGTTTCAAACTTTGGATCCTCCGCGAGCTGAGATTACGCTGTCTTCCAAAAGCTTCCTATCCATCGTCGCTGTCATAGATTATAATAATAAGCACATCCGTTCAAGACCAGGTAAAGTCTGTGTGTGGGGGGGGGGGGGGGAGAGTTAGAAAAGAGGGTGCCACCTCTGTAAACAATTCAAACCACGCACAGTGAAGAAAGAAGCCAATAATAATCACAGGTAAAACCATATGGCTTAAGCATTCGCATCAAAGTGCATTGTAATGTTAAACTAAAAACTAACTTCCTAATCTTCGTTACAGCGCCACGAACCCCCCCCCCCCAAAAAAAAACCTCTATTTCCTTCAAAATAACGTTTGAAGGACACTTCGGTCATTTACGAACCGGAATGCACCCAAAGGTCATCCATTTTTTATAGGCTGTTGTTACTTTGTACGTATGCAAACCGAGCGTTTTGAGCTAGGGGCGCATACGTATACGTACCTATCCGTAAACCTGTCCTTATCCTCAACCCTAAATCTTATCAAATCCCTAACCCTGCCCCCTTCCCTTTCAACCAAACAACAGGAGGGATACAAAAAGAAAATCTGAAAGAATAATGATTGATTAAGGCTGTTGTTAGGAGTATTTTCCGGAAGAACTAGCTATGAAGTCACAAAAGGCTTTGAAATGCTTACCCTTAGAGCAAAAAACTTGGGGTACGTTCGTATTTGTAACAACATTCTATTTCATACTTGTGCCATCACTGTTCAATCAGATCTCAACACATAAACAGACACAGGTGTGGAGTTAAGACTGGTGGCGGACTGAGTCAAGTCTATCTTGTTTCGGTTTTAGTGTGAGACATGAATCATGTGGTTAAATGGAGACTGGTGAGACTAAAACAAGTCTGTCTCACTAGTTCCACCACGACAAAACTGTCTTCAGTCAGTTCTGGCGGATGAAATGGAAACCGATAAGAGATGTGTCGCAGTAGGGCTAGGTGTAAGAAGAAAGCTGGCATACAAAATAAAACGTTGTAGGCCTATTTTGCAGAGCACTATGGGTGTGGACAGACAAACATAAGAAGACGTTACAAACAAAACATGAATGGACAAAGTTACCAAATGAGGTCCAGCATAAAAGAGTGAGCTGAGAGGCCAGTATTTGTTGTTTGTAGGAATGGTTACGTTTTGTTGAGTAGGTGCAGCATTTATTCATTTTATGGTCAATTGCCTTGACTACGACTCCCGAGCAGAAGCCTGTCGTAAGTAGTAAGGGTTTACATGCATTTGTCCTAGCGGCAGCGTATGTAAATACTTGATATCTTACACTCACTACGACAGCCGAACAGCATTCAGCCGTACACAGTGGGCTAAAGTTCTGGCGGCTGGAGAGACCTGGGACACTGAGTCAAGAACTAGCGCAAAACAGACTTGATTCACAGCATCACCAACGAAGGATAACGCTGGCCCTATCCTATCTATCATGAAACCACTTAAGTGTATTAGTACAACAGCAGATGACAATTCTTGTTGCCACAAATATTTTAAGACGTCACACTCTTTAGTAGTATTAATAGGAACTTTATGTTTCTTACTGATTATTGGGGATTACAACAGCCCTATTTCAAACTTTCATATCTGAAAATGTATTTAAGATTAGGAATGTATTTTAACTATGTGTTTCCTCTTCTGTAAAATTAAGTCTTTTGCATTTGTGTGGTTTCATGGTAGGGCCAGGGATAATGATGATGAAAAATGAACAAGAACGGTAAGGATAAATTTTCTTATCCCTTTGTCCTGAGATCTAAAAAAAAAAAAAAAAATTTGTACTGGGAATCCATGCAGTCCATATGATGACTATGACATTACTATAAGCAATTGACAGATTACGACCCCTTAGAATAACAAGGTTCTATCTCCATTTTTTGGCTGAACTGAATAACACACACTATACACTACGTCTACGGGGCTTCTCCATTGTGTGTCAAAGTATTAACCAGATGTGGGGTGTAATTTGTAAATATTACTAAAAAAGAATATAATAGCATCTCTAAAAGCTATAAGCACATGAAACTTCAATCATCAATTTCTCAAAAATTGATGGAAGGGAGTTAGAACCTTATCATTCTAAGGGGACGACTAGTTTATTCCCATTCTGTACTTTGGCATCTTTGTTACAAGTCCATTCTTTAGGCACGTTTTCTAGTGGCCAAAAGGAATTTTGCATGATATATCGTAATAATTCACTCTCCCAATTAGATATTTGTAAATGGAACAGAAGACAGATCGACCTCAAAGTGACTCCCACCGGTTGATGCAAAAATTCCCACTTTGTTAAAGAATTTTCTTAAACTCACTAACGTGACGTCAATAGTTATACAACGAGAATCACCTACACAGCCCGCACTTGGAAAGTACCGGACCCATTCGATGAAAACACAGACTAAAAGCCATTCAGAAGGATTTATAAGGGATGCCGTTCTCAGAGCGGAAAGGTTCCCAAGGGCAATACGCCACATTAGAGGTTTTCTTGGGTCTGATTCCTCTTTCAATTACACACAAAGTAGATTGCTTTCAGGGTCTTTCCCTTTGGGAAATGTCCCAGTTGGGCAAAGCACTTACTTTCGGCACAGTGGTTCATATTTATACCACAATTTAATCTTGGTAAGGACATTATCTGCTGATTTACCACATAAGAAAATCGACGGTTCTGTGGCACTCTGGAGCTTTGCGGAGAGTTTTTGTCAATGAAATCTCAGTATTACAGGCTTGCTGACAGGTAAGTCATTATGATAGTGAGACCAACATTTTTTCAAATATTATACATGAAGGCCTATTTTTTGACAATTTCTAATATTACAAGTACAGTATCATCCATCCATTCATTCATCCATCCTTCCCTCCACCCATCCATCCATCCATCCATTCATCCATCCATTCAGCCACCCATCCATCCATCCATCCAACTATCCACTCATCCATCCATCCATCCACCCATCCATCCACCACTCATTTGTTGGTCCGTCCGCCTGTTCGTTCATCCATTCCCTGAAACGCAGTTTTATTAGGATTTTTTTTTTCTTCTCACCGAAAAAAATAAAATAAAATTCATAAATCTGGTCTTTGCACTGCAGTCACTCATACAGAAGGAACCCAGTGAACTCCCAAAAAGTCACAGCTCTGAACGTAGACAATTCCACTGAGAAATTTCTGGTGGAAGAAATGTGTTAAGTCCCTTGTGAGACTTTTAATCCATTTCCTAGAACCGTAGAACCGTATTTCTCAAACACGACAAAGGAATGGTAAAAAAAAAAGGAATAGAGGAGCAATGTAAAATGGCTTATCGAGAAGTAATGCCGTTAACCAAAGGGGCCATTTGGGGCTCTAGGGCCAGATTTTGATGAGCTGACAATCCGCGATTTCTTTATGTAAACTCTTTGGCAATTCATGCCGTTTAGGCAGAAACAAATTACGTCCGCAGTTCTTGTTTATTCTAGCTCCACGTTCTACACAACTGAGAAATTCCACGTTAAACGTGTGCTGCTTTAGTATCATGATAAGGAGTTAGAATAAATGGGAACTGTGAAACAGTTTGATAAGTGCCACAAGGCATTTTAAACAAGTGTCAAAGAGTCTGTCTGTTATACCTCTTCTACATACGAAAACATGTCCAATTTTTTTAGAAAACGGAGATAGAACAAATAAGAGCTAAGGTCGCGAAGTGGTCAGGAACAAACATTAGCTGTCTTGAGAATGTTTTTATAGACTAAATAGAATAAACGAACCCATTGTTTTGCTGAAAATGTGTGCGGGGGGGGGGGGAGGATCGGCTATTTTCAAAAAGATCCGGCGGGCTAGGGCTTTTATATACATGAAAATTTACTGAAGATTTATCAGATAAAATGCACGGAGGATTCGAGTTCGAGTTTGGAGAAAGCACATCGAACACCATAATTGTCACATTGTGCTAGGAAAAAGCGAGAGTCTAGACAAAATTAATATAACAGAACGATAGGACAGGAGACCTACCACAACCGCCCACCAACCATCCGCTCAGACGCATGAAGGGAACAAAAGGGACTGAGTTCTCCCCCGCTCGACGTCCCCAGCCCACAAGCCCTCTCAGTCGCTTATGGAGACTAATCTACATCTCTCACCGCGGATTGTCTGCTCAAATCAGAATAATTATGATGACGGGAGGGGTGGGGAGGTGGTTGACCTGTTCCTTTGGGGGTTACAGTATGAAGGAAGGAAAATAAGATAATTGATAATAAAAGGATGGTGGACGCTGATGAAGATGGAGAGGTCAATGGTGTGATCATTACAGTAATAATAGTTTAGGGAATTCGTGTACTAATGGGCTGAGAATAGAAGGGCTGCAAGATAACAGGTATAAGCACACTGATTTCACACAACAAACAAATAAACAAAGATATAGATAAGCACCAAAAGTCAATTTCGAAAAATGAAAAATCAAATTCAATTTTCATCATGAAAAGTCAAATTTAAAAAATGAAAAACTGATGAAATACGTCTTGAAATGTGTATGTTTTTTCTACATGATGAGATCATCAAATCTCACTGTTTCGGCTTTCTTTTATTATCTGTCATCACCTATCTGGAAAGCCATTTTTTGAAAATTGAAAACTCAATAAATATTCATACATTTTGGGATTCAAATTTCACCACAGACTGCATGCACACACACGCACACGCGCACCTACACGCACATCGACACGCACACGCACACCTACACACACACGCACACCTACACGCACACTCTCACCTACACGCACATGCACACCTACACGCACACTCTCACCTACACGCACATGCACACCTACACGCACACGCACACCGACATGCACACGCGCACCTACACGCACATCGACACGCACACGCACACCTACACGCACGCGCACACCTACACGCACACTCTCACCTACACGCACATGCACACCTACACGCACACGCACACCGACATGCACACGCGCACCTACACGCACACGCTCACACGCCCACACATTCCCATACCCACACACTCAGACACACCACACCCACACTCATACAAACACCCACCCACCACATCCCCCATCACACATCCATACTCCCACCACACACCCAGACTCCCACCCACCCACAGATATACACACACACACACACACACACACACACACATAAAAATGTTGGAATATATACATTTATATGTAATGGGATAATTCCATTTTGCTCTTCAGCACTGGACTCTCCAAAGAGTCGCTGAAAATGAATCCTTGTTCATACCCACCTTCCTACCAGGCGAACATGAGGAAAAGACCCACCTGTATAATTTATTTCCAAAGGTCTCGGAGCATAAACATCTACAAGATTTATATATGTTCCGTTCGATAGACGCAAACCATGAAAACGAGACTAGAGATGGGAAAGTGAGATGTAACTGCTTGATGCGGACATGAACAGGATGGACATGGAATAGGAGGGATGAGCGATAACTGAGGAATGAAACGATAACGGAGAAAGATTTCATCATGCAGAAAAGACATAGCAAATTTGTCATTCAGATAATGCAGGGCGCGCCTTGTATATCTCGCAAACAAGCAAGTTTATAAGAAGTTGCGTTGAAAGATCTCACTGTGCAAAGGCTGTTGCTGTAAGTACGTACTCTCCCCAAGTGGTTTGCGCTGGGGGCGCGTACGTCTACGTGCTATCCCTAACCCCGTCCTTATCCGTAACCTTATGGAATCCCTGACCCCGCCCCACCACTTCCTTTCAGGAGGAAAGCAAAAAGAAAATCTGAAAGAATAATTAATCATAATTGAATAAGGCTGTTGTCAAGGAGCATTTCAGGAGGGGCTCTCTAACTCTGGAGTCATAAAAGGCTTTAAAGTACGTACCCCCAGCGCAAAAAAAAAAAAAAAAACTTGTGGGACTTACGTACTTGTAACAACATCCGCGTGCAAAATAAACAGCAAGAAGAAAGAAAAAGGTCCGACATTTGATCTAGTCCGGTGGTTCTCAACGTGGGCGATATCGCCCCCCCCCCCCCCAACCACCCGGGTGAGTTTGGTTTCCAGATAGGCGAAAACGAAGAAAATAGCAACAACGGGGCGAAAACAATGAGGGAGGCGATAAGGAGGGCGAATGGAGGACGACGATTTGGGGGGGAGGGGGGCGCGAATACAGGGCAGTCATTGTCTTGGTCAACAACACGCATAGATAAGGTTTTATGAACAGAAAAGGCCTTTGTTGTTGTTTTTTTTTCTCAAATGATTTGATAAAGAATGCTTTCTGTTATATAATGAATAAACACACGCCTACTGACATTAACTTCTTCTTCTTCTTTTTCAAGTGCCAGATCTGGGACAGATATCGACGATCATGGTTCGCCACTCATTCCTCCGCTCGGATGCTCTCAAAAAAGCCCATACTGTCCTGTCGCCCGTCTGTTCAAATTCTCTAGATATGTTCTAATTCTTTGTTTACCTCTGCTTTTTTTTTTTTTTCCCTCTATTTTAACTAGGCTTTGAACAAATGTAACATCACAATTTGTATGTAGTTAATCTTCTTATGAAATGTATCTGTTTGGTTTTGAGTAGGGATTTTGGGGGTCGGGGGGCGGGGGGGGGGGGTGGATGGGTCGATGAAAGAAAATTTGGAGCCTAAGTGGAGCGATATTGTCTGAAAAAGGTTAGAAGCACTGATCTAGTATTGACAATGCTGTCTGTTCCCTGGGTGACGTCTATGCGAATTTACTTCCTGGAATATTTTTAGGAACTCACAACCAGCTGATAATTATTGATGATTATGGTGTTGTTTTTTGGGTTTTTTTCGGGGGGGGGGGGGCTCCTCCTAACAGCATATATACAGGGTTTATTCAATTTGCTTCCATTAGATAATAATATTTTAGTTTCTGTTGCTATGCAACTTTGGGCTGGTTTGTGAGAATAATTAAGTTAATATTCGTGTGGCAGGAGATGAAGTCGCTTGATGCCATACCGGCACGGCGATGTATCTTACTGTGTATCTGTGGCCACTGAACGCGACGCGACTTTGGTCCTTGTTTGTTCTATTGTCCATTTTCCTGTCAAACTGGAGATCTTTTAGTACGTAGAAGAGGTATAACGAACGCCCACTCTGACACTCGTTTAAAATGCTTTGTGTCACTTATCAATCTGTTTCACAGTTAAGATTCATTCTAAGTCCTTATCACAATAACTAAAGCCGCAAACGCTTAACGTCGAATTTCTCCGTTGTGCAGAAAGTGGAATTGGGACAAACAAGAACTGACGTCGCAAACCAATGATTCTGACATCAGAAACAAGTAAGCCCAGTATCGCACTGAATCAAGTCTGGTTTGCATCTGTTTTGACTCAGACATGAACTACTTTGAAGAACGTTGTTACAAGTGCATACGTCCCCCAAGTATTTTGCGCATGGGGTACGCATTTTAAAGCCTTTCGTGACGCCCCAGAACTAGAGAGATCCTAACGAAATACTCATAACAGGAGCCCTAATTAATTATTCTTTCAGATTTTCTTTTTGTTTTCCTCCTGTTTCGTTTTTTTTTTTCGGATAGGGGGCAGGTTTAGGCATTCGATAAGATTTAGGGTTGAGGATAAGGACTAGCTTAGGGACAGTTAGGTATACGTATGCCTCCCTTGCGCAAAACGCTTGGGGTGCGTACATATAAGCAACAACAACTAACTTTGAATGAACTGGCGGGACAAACTTGCTTCAGTCTGTTTCACTAATGCATTTAAGGTCCGGTTTTACTGCATTCGTAGTCCACAAAGCAGAGGCAAACCAGAGTTGATTCCGTGAGGATTAGGCCCAAAACTGCAGTGTGAACGAAAAAAACAACAGGCGTTGGTCCTAACAACACCACCAACACCACCAACAACACCACCAACACCACCAACACCACCATCACCACCGACACCACCAACAACACCACTATCACCACCACCATCACCACCAATACCACCACCATCACCACCAGCACCACCATCACCACCATCACCACCAACACCACCATCAACACTACCACCAACACCACCAACAGCACCAACACCACCACCAACAGCACCAACACCACCACCAACAACAACACCACCAACAAACCACCACCAACAACGTCACCAAAACCACCACCAACAACAACAGTACACATACATAGCTACACATTCACTGAAATGCTTTTATGTATTTCACATATTAAGAACCCTGTATTGTACAGTCTGATAATCGAGAAAACGCCTAATAGCAAACTATAATTATTATTCAGTATCAATGAAAAAAAAATGGCGGTTGGTACTAACAACACCCTATATATATACACACACACTTACACACAGGAAAAAACAACTGTCAAACACGAGAGCTTAAAATGCTTTGTGTCTTTCACAATCAGTATTAATTAACAACCCCATTATTGCACAGCCAGATAATCGAGAAAACGCATAATAGCCAACTGTAACAATGAGGATGATGTTTTGTCCTCTGCAGAACGAGGTGTATGTGTGTGTGTGTGGAGGAAAAAGAAGGAAGGGCGGGGGGGGGGATGAGATTAAAACATCAGCCTGTCAATTTGCCCAGCTTGAATAGCTCGTGCCAGTGTTCTGAACACTGAAAACTAATTGAGCTCGCAGAGCAAGCTCTCACACAAAACTCTTTCCCATTTTTTTTCCTCTTCCGCGACGCCTTCTGGAGAACTGCCCATTAACCAAGGACGTGCGAAGATGAAAATGTCAGGAATATGAAAGAATATGACGGAGAGAATCTTTGGATGGAGAGTTTGTGTGGACGGATGAAGAAAGAGAAATGTCGAAATACGAGACAGGGCAGGAGTAAAGCGAGGATAACGGAGATGAAACAACAGTCGTATGTAAAATGGGTGCGTGACTCTAGCACGCGAGCAGAAACATATACGGCGCAAACATCGTTTTTCGCTTAGCGTAGTTTACGGTGATCAGTTTCTTTGTAAACACGCCAAACACATTGTAACATTTTGGATTGATGCAATGCTTAGGATCTGTCTGTCTATTCATCCATTCATCCACTCACCCATCTATCCATCCATCTATCTATCCATCCATCCGTCCATTTTCCTGTCTGTCTATATCTATCTGTATGTTTGCTTGCCTGTCCATCCATTCATCCATCATCCATTCAACCTCCTGTCCTTCTGTGTCCATCTGTATGTTTATCTGTCTGTCCACCCATCTCTCCATCCATCCATCCGCGCGTCCGTCTGGCAGTCTCTTCGTCTTTTTGTCAATCCATCCATCCACCCATCCATCCATCCATCCATCCATCCTCCATCCATCCATCCATCCAACCATCTTTCCATTCAATTGTCTGTCCATCTATTCGTCTACCCATCCCTTTTGACTGAAAATTATTGCTGACGGGAATAGCGGATCAATTATGCTCTTTTATTATGAAATCCTCATAGCTTGCGGTCATGACAGATGAGATACAATGAGCCCTTGAGAATTCATCGATTAACAGTGAAAAACGCTGAGCTGGCTGCCAGATTCAACAATACGTCATTGCAGTGACCCTGAATTAAACATACAGAGAGACAGACAGGCGGACAGACAGACAGACAGACTGACATACATACATACATAATACATACATACATACATACATACATACATACATACATACATACATACATACATACATACATACATACATACATACATACATACATACATACATACATACATACATACATACATACATACATACATACAGACAGACAGACAGACAGACAGACAGACAGACAGACAGACAGACATACAGACAGACAGACAGACAAGCAGACAAACAGACACAAAACAGCCACACGGACAGACACAGACAGACACGGGCGGGCAGGCAGACAGACCGACAGAAAGATACAGACACAGACAGACAGACAGAAACAAACAACAACAACAACGACAACCAAAAATATTCCTATCAATCTCAATTGATTCATTCCAGAATCCCATACACAATATTTCGAGCTTGTCCAAGCACATTCCTTTTTCATGGAAGTTGGGGTTATGTATTTTTGTTATGCAAGTCTCTCTTTCCACACTGTGAAAACAGCACAAACAGGTAAATGCTCAATAACAACGAGAGGTCTTGAACCACAGATGGCTCATACATTTAATATATCCTTAGTCTTGACATCTTTGTAATGAAACTCCGTTCGAATGTGTTTAGATAGACTTTATTTTAGAAGGTTCGCTGCCATTGGCATTATTTTTAAAAATTTTTTTTGGTTAAATGTTCTTGTTTCTGTGTGTTTTTGTGGTAGGGATTCTTTGGTTTTTTTTTTTTTTTTAGAATTTTGCCTGGGCAGCGGCCTTGTTTGGCCTGCTCTTCTCGACATTTAACTGCCAAGGTATCTTTAACGTGTGCAGTGCGGACGCGTGCCCTCCGAGTTTTTCGACCTTATCCGAGATGACTAGGCGCTCGATCCTACCCACCATAGGCTCAGGGACAGGATCTTTTTTCCCCCCGAACATAAATTCCAACATGCCTTGCACCGATCGGGGATCGAACCCGGTACCTTCGACATGAGAGGGGAACACCTTGCCTCTACACCACCTGGCCCGCCATGCATCGAACTCCGTTCGAATTGATCAAAGGCAGACTTTTATTTCGACATCGCTTGTTCCTGGCACTAAGAAGCTAGCTACAGGTGGTTATGATATAGATTTGCCGGCGAACTAACGAACGGGACAAAAATTAAAGACAACCGAAGGCAACCTAATGGAGTTATACCTTGTGGGGCTTCAACTTCAAACACAGATGTGACATTTGAAAGAGAGATAATTAATCGACGTTTTTCCTCTCAGAGCTTCATAATAAATACGGTAGGTCTACTCAGTTTCATTAGATAGGAAGATAAAGCCTTTGCTTGGATTGCTTGCACTGCATTAATATAGAACTTCTCACTGCTGTCAAAGATCAAGGTACACGATAACCCCCCCCCCCCCCAGTGCAGTGATTCTCAAAGTGGCCGATATCATCCCCCTGGGGTCGATTTTGATTTCGGAAGGGGAGGGCAAAAACGAAGAAAATGGCGATAAGGGGGGAGGGGGGGGGCGAAAACGATGAAGGGGCCGATAGAAGTGCGAAAACATGAAAGGAGGACGATTGATTTGGGGGCAAATACAGGACAGCCACTGACGTGTTCAACAGCACTCGTAGAGATGGGTTTCATAAACAGAAAAGGCCTGGTTTTGTGTGTGTGTGTGTGTGTGGGTGTGTGTGCGTGTGCGCGTGCGTGTGCGCGTGCGTGTGCGCGTGCGTGTGCGTGTGTGTGTGTGTGTGTGTGTGTGTGTGTGTGTGTGTGTGTGCATTTGATAAAGTATGTTTTCTGTATTGTAACGAATAATAATTTAAAAAAAACAACAACAGAAAAACGTATAATCAAAATTTGTGTATAATCTATCTTCTTGTGAAATGTATCTGCTGAGTTTGAGTTGGGATTTAGGAGGAGAGGTGGGGAGAGAAAGGGGGGGGGGGGCAATGAAAAAAAAATTGGAGCCTAAGGGAGCGATTGTCTTAAAAAGGTTGAGAACCACTGCTCTAATGTCTAGGGTGTTCGACCATAAATTACGTACGCTCAGAAGGTGGGTCGGGTGGATGGGAGGTTGACCCGATCGTATGAAAAACGTAATGATGGGGAACGGGGGCTTCTGAAAGGCTGTTGTTACTTGCACGTATTTTGCGCTAGGGACACTTAAGTACACGTACCTATCCCTAACTTTGAGATAACCCACGCTGAGAACCACTGAGTCATGGGGATGAATTAAAAAGATTGAATTTGATTTACTTTTATTTTTTATTTAAAAAAAAAAAAAAAAAGGATTACAATAAGACTCGAATATTGGCCATGTATACAATAAAAGCATCAAACGGTCTTTGAGATATAAAAGCTTTTCTTGGACATCCACCACGCTAATGGTCGAGCGCTCGTAGGTGGGGAAGGGGGGGGGGAGTTGAAGCCAAGCCTATGAAAAGGGTTCTTGACGTGGGAGTGGGGAGAATGGTTGAAAATCACCAAAATCTAGCTCTCGCACTTGGTAGATGGCCCCTAGTGTTCCATATTTGAAATAGGACGCCTGGAATACAGTGCTCTATTTAAAAAAAAATTAAAACACATTCTTGCTCTTATCATGGGATAAAAAGGTGATGCTTATCTTATTGACTTTGAGATTATAATCGAGACACAGAATACCCAAACGAACCATTCCTTCTCCCATTGTATGTCCACAAATAAATTTAAAAAATACGTACATTTCCCAGATTAATATAAATTTTTTGCATTTTTGGGGGTTCTCTTTCAGTTAGCTTTGCGCGCTTCAAAAGCACACTATAATGCGATCTTCATCTGTGTCTGCTCTTAATTGCAAAATGCAAAGGGCACAAAATGATGGTCTTTCTTAACACGGCAAGGAAACGATACAATAAAACGCTTTGCCCTTTTGCCACATTTTGTCTTTGCTTCAAGCCTAGCTGCGACACCACAGATTTTCTGTGGTTTTTGTAATATTTCCTCTTCCCTAATTGGTTATTTCACGTGAGAGAAAATGGCAAGTGCCAATCCCTAATTATGGTCCTCAATTCGAGAACCCAAGGTGTGGTGCTGCTATGACCTTATGATCTTAGGATATGGCAGGGAAGGGAATAAATTATGCCAGGTGAACAGGCAGGAAAAGCAGGGTTTCGCTGTAGGTATCAGCAGAACAGGCACTCCCCTGCGGGCTGCAGCCTTCGTATTGCACAAGAACTTCAGAATCACAAAACTAGCAGGGGCGCTAGAAGCATCAGTAATGTTACCTCAGCCTCTGTCTGTTATTCAGGGATCTCAGGTCCCACATCCTGTTCGGCTAGGTCAGTGGTTCTCAACCCTTTTCAGGCAATCGCCCTCTTGGGCACCACAGTTTTTTTCACTCCCCCCTTCTCCCCCTTCTCCCCACCCCCAACCCCCTCCCCAAAAATAATCCATTCTTAAACCCAATGAATAAATTTCACAAGAAGACAGACTACCCACAAATTATAATGTTAATTTTTCAAAGCCTTATTAATGGCAGTAGGAGTGTTAATTGGGTGATTAGTCATTACAAAACAAAAAGCATTCTTTTACAGAATGCACTTAAACAAAGACCGTTTCTATTCATAGGATCCACCGAAGCATGCTGAATTTGCCCCTGATCGTCCTCCATTCATGTTTCTCCTCTTCCCGCCCCCTCCTCATCGCCCCCCCCCCCTTCATCGTTTTCGCCCCCTTGTCGCCCTTTTGTGCGTTTTTGCACCCCTGGAAATCCGGGGGGGGGGCGATATCGCCCTCGTTGAGAACCACTGGCCTAGGAGATCTTTCTCTGACATGTAAGCTAAGATAATGATAGAAAGAGAAAGAAGAGGTGAGGAGAGGAAATGTTATAGGTCTTCAAGTACGGAATGAGTCAGACTGTCTTCAACTCAAAACGCCCAGTTTAAGCCATTACAAAATATCTCTTTCTCCCTCTCCTCTCTCTCTCTCTCTCTCTCTCTTTCTCTCTCTCTCTCTTTCTCTCTCTCTCTCCCGCTCTGTCTGTTTGTCTGTCTGTCTGTCTGTCCCTCCCTCCCTGTCTGTCTGTTTGTCTTTTTGTGTGCCTGTCTGTTTGTCTTTCTGTCTGTCTCACCCTCCCAGTCTTTCTGTGTCTGTTCTCTGTCTCTTTGCCTGTCTGTCTCTCCCTCCCTGTCTCTTTGTGTCTGTCCGTTTGTCTGTCTGTCTGTCAGTCTGTGTCTGTCTGTCTCTCTCCCTTTATCCCCAGACACCCATGTTTCCTTGACCCCGAGCACGATAATTATCTTATTCGAATCATGGTTATTTTATACTCACTTGAAAGTAAAAGATCAGCCACTTCAGTACTCCTTCACGACGCAAGAAACAGTCCAAGTCATGGCGACACAAGTGAACCAAAATCGATTTCCCGTCCAGGTGGATCAGCCCAACCCAGCGAGGTTTTGTAAATAATGTCTGGGTACTTTTAAGTTTCACAAACCCTGCCTGCTTCACGCGATACTGAGCACTGATTGATGGGCTATTGTTATACAAGGGTGAGTTTAATGCTGGTTGTAAATTTACTGTCTACGTCAGCAAACCACACTTTGATGTTGCTGTTGTAGTATTTTTATTCCTCCTGCTGCTGCTGATGTTGTTGTTCGGAACTGCCCACACAGCACAGACCAAGAGCAATACACAGTGCTCATGTTTATGCGTTCTTTACTCCAGATATCATGGGTGAAAAAGAAATTAAGAATTACAACATCCGTATGAATAGCACGAAAATGTAACAATAATCACAGCTGTTCGGAGTCACCAGCTAAACCTTAAATTACATCAAAGGTGCCAATTTCACAAACCAGGATTGATCACTGAAAATAGGGGAAACTGGTCAGTAAATATTTTCATGAACTGAACAATGATATTGTTGTATCCAAAACAAAATAAGATGATCGTGTACAAGCAAAATAGTATTACTCCGTTCCAGACACAGAATAATATTCAAATAATCACAATAATTGCGACTGCGAACTCTCTCAAAATTACTTATCACAATGGCATGCCCACAAGCTATTTATCTGATAAAATGTCTATGTTTAACATTATTACTGAATCAGTTGTCAAACAAGAGCGGGCAAAGAAGAACCCAAGTAAAAGTACAAGTTTTCTAGTCGAGCTCTATTGACAGTCACCATTCCAGGTTTCATCAAAGTTCCTAGATCATTCAGAAGCAACAGAATGATAGACATAAAAGCAAGTAGAGAAAGATACAGAAGAACGTTTTTGCCCTCAGCAGTTCGCCTCAACGAAACATTATAGCTAGATGCTTGCCATAACATGTCACTAAACTTCATGTATACCTGTTATTGTTGTGTTATGATAATTATGTTTTAATGTAATGATGCGTTAGATGTGTATACCATGTATGCGCTCTTAAACGCTCATGGGATAATAAAGGGATGCTTTGCTTATCTTATCTTATCTTATTGACTGTGAGATATTTATTTACACTAGCATACGAGTGTCTTTTTTTTTAAGATTATGGACTTGGTTGAATTGGCTGGAGGGGCAATGGTGTTTTTTAAAAATTCCTTAAATTTTTTTTAAAATGCTGAACGTTGGTGGTTTTACTCCATTCATAATGGAACGCGGTTGTCCAGAGGCAAGGTGCTCGCCTCTCATGCCGAAGGTATCGGGTTCGAATCCCGGTCCGTGCAGGCATGATGGAATTTTTCTGGAGGAATTCCTGTGGTAGCTACTATCGATCACCTAGTCCTGTCGAATAAGGACGAAAAATTTGGAGGGCCCGTGAGCATGTTAAAGATTCCTTGGTAGTTGAAAATCGAGAAGAGCAGGACTCGTGGAACAAGGTCACTGCCCAGGCAAAATTCTTAAAAAAAAACTAATTCCCACCACAAAAACACACAGAAATAATATATGGCCTTTAGCGTCTTTACAGACGGTCTTAGCAGCTAGAATATTCACTTTCACTTTGACTGACAGCTTCTCTCGTGGCTTATTCTACCAATGTTTGACCCGAGAGTGCGATGGCAGTGATTGCAGGTCAGTCTTTTGGGTTCACTTTGGCGAGTGTTTTCATTCCGCCTCTGTCGTTTTGTCAGGTATGTTTCTTTTGCCTTGAAGTCTATTGCGAGCGTGCCACTGCGCAATTTTTGTCTCCATCTGCTTCGATCATTTGCAAGGTTCTCCCATTCATTGGGGTCGATGTTGAATGCTTTCATCGTGACCTTGCAAGTGTCTTTGAATCGCAGATGTGGCCTACCTCTGGGTCGGTTGCCAGTAGCAAGTTCCCCGTAGAGAATTTGTCTGGGGATGCGATCATTTTCCATACGGTGGAGATGTCCAAGCCACCGCAGTCTTTTTTTGCCTAGGAGAGCCTGAGTTGATGGAATGTTGGCTCGGCTCAGAACTTCGATATTTGAGATCCTGTCTTGCCACTTGATCTTGAGAATTTTTGCGTAGGCAGCGCAGGTGGAAGGAGTTGAGGGATCTTTCATGTTTGGAGTAGGTGGTCCATGTCTCTGAGCCATACAGCAGGGTGCTTAGGACGCAAGTTTGGTACACAAGTACCTTTGTTTTGATGGTCAGCTTGCTATTGTTCCACACCCTTTTTGAGAGTTTGCCAAAAGCTGTGGCCGCCTTTCCTATTCTGGCATTTATTTCAGTTGTTATGTCTGTGCTACCACTGATGGTTGAGCCTAGGTAGCAGAATTTTCCCACTTGCTCCAGAGGAGAGCCATTCAGCATGATTGGGTTGGGGTTTCTCAAGCCTTGTGTCAAAACTACAGTTTTTGAGACACTGATCTTTAGCATGAATTTGTCACAGGCTTTGGCAAGGCTATTGATGAGAGCCTGGAGCGTGGTTTCATCGTGGGCCACGATTGCAGCATCATCTGCGAAGAGGAGCTCTTGTAACATAATATGCTCTGTACGAGATTTTGCTTTTAGTCTGGCAACATTAAAAATGGAGCCGTCCACTCTGGTGTTAATAAGTACTCCACCTGAACATTGACCAAAGGCATTCTTGAGTAGGGCTGCAAAATATATACCAAATAAGGTAGGAGCAAGAACACATCCCTGCTTCACACCGCTGTTTACAGCAAATGAATTGGATGTGCAGCCCTCAAAGTTGACACATGCCCTCATGTCAGTGTGGAAGGATGCAATAAGTTTTAGCAATGTTGGTGGACAGCCTATGGATTTAAGGACTGCATACAGGCCAGATCGGCTTACGGTGTCGAAAGCCTTTGTTAGGTCCACAAAGCATGTTATAAGCGGCCTGTTTTGTTCTTTACATTTTTCTTGGATTTGCCGAAGTGCAAATATCATGTCAATAGTTGATCGTTTGCTTCGAAAGCCACATTGTGTTTCTGGTAAGACTTTTTCCGCCAGTTGTTGAAGGCGGCAGAGGATGACGCGAGCAAAAGCCTTTCCAGTAATGCTGAGGAGGGATATGCCTCGATAGTTGTTGCAGTCGCCTTTGTCTCCTTTGTTCTTGTAAAGTGTGACAATTTTGGCGTCTCTCATATCATGTGGTATCACGCCTTCTTTCCAACACTGCAGTAACAGATTATACAGGTGTGGTAATAGTGGGCCTTTTAGGTCTTTTAATACCTCTGCAGGAATGTTGTCACTTCCTGTGGCTTTTCCAGCAGACAGGTGGTCGATTGCATTGGAAAGCTCGACTAAGGAAGGTTCAGCGTCAAGTTCGGCCATTATTGGCAGTTTTTGGAGGTGTTCCTCAAAATCTGGTGGAATATTTTTCTCAGTTGAATACAACAGAGAGTAATGCTCTACCCACCTATTCAGTTGTTCATTTTTATCTGTGATGGGTTCACCATTTACAGACTTAAGTGGGGCGCTCTTGGTGATGATTGGCCCAAGAGCTACTTTCATCTGACTAAAGGCGGTTTTCATATCTCCCTTTTCATTTGCCTCTTGTATGCTGTTACACAAGTCTGTCCAGTATTTGTTGGCGCAACGTCTTACCTCCAGCTGAAGTTTAGCTTTTGCATTTTTCAAACAAGTTTTTGTACTCTGATTGCAATTTTTGTTATACTCATTGAAAGCAGATTTCTTTTGCTCAATGAGAGGTAGGAGAATTTCGCTGTTCTGGGCTACCCAGTCGTTGTTTGAAACTTTATGCTGTCCAAAAGACTTGATGGCACAGTCATGAATTTTTGAACTGAGAGTGTTCCATGTTTCATCTACCGAGTCACATTGGGTGACATTATCCATGCTTTCAGCAAATAACTTTTCAAATGACTTTCTATTTGATTCATCTCTGATTGCTGTTACATTGATCTTAGGGATTGAAGGGGCTTTTGATCTGTATATTTTCTTGGCCGAAATTTTGATTTTGCTGACTACCAGTGCATGGTCGGTGTCACAGTCAGCACTGTGGAGGGAACGAGTTATTTTTATACAGCCCAAACTCTTCCTCCTTGAGAGAATAAGATCTAATTGATGCCAATGGCCAGACCTGGGATGGCGCCATGATGTTCTTTGGCATCTCTTAAGGTCAAAGTACGTGTTTGTAACACATAATGAGTTTACGGAGCATAGCTCCAGAAGGCGCTGCCCGTTTTCGTTGATGTTGCCAATGCCGAAGTGCCCAATGCACTTTGGCCATGCGGAGTGATCTGCTCCCACTCGAGCGTTAAAGTCACCCAGAATTAGCAGGCCTTCGGTGAGAGGGATGTTGTGGAGAGTCCTCTGCAATGCCTCGTAGAAAATGTCTTTGGTTTCGTCAGAGGAGGTAAGTGTTGGGGCATAGACACAGATAATGTTGGTAAAACCAGACCGGGTGTTCAGTCTGAGTGTCATGATGCGTTCTGACACTCCAATTGGAGTTGCGATCGAATTGATAAGGGAGTTTTTTACGGCGAAGCCCACGCCGTGGATTCTCGGCTGTTCGCTGCTAAGGCCCTGCCAGAAGAAGGTGTAGTTTTCTTCTTTGACTGACCCGGAGTCGGGAAGTCGAGTTTCTTGAAGGGCAGCGATGTCGATGTTTAGTAGCTGAAGTTCTCGATCAATAATTTGGGATTTCCTGATGGAGTCAATATTAGTGAGATCTTGCTGTTGCAAGCCTGGGCGCATTGTTCTGACGTTCCAGGTACCAAGTTTTAGTATTTTTCTGTTTTTGCCAGGTGCACACTTTACGTCAGCTTTTTGACTTTTGGTCTAGCTCCAACCACCTTATGAAGCAGGCTGACGTGGCGGAACAACACCCAACTGCCTGGGGGCTGCCCAGGTTACGGCGGGCGGTAGTTGATCAATGCAGCTGAAAAGCCGCTCCCACCGACAGAGGGGACCCCTGGCGCTCATCCGTACGCCAAATGGATTGAGCTTATCACCGGTAACTGCCACCTCCCGTGTTGTGCCCATCCGTAACGGATGGCTGGAGTGTCCTCTCCAAATCGGAAATGGGTGGGCTTATAGAGGAGAGACAGACGCTTGCCAAGCCCGAGCAAACGCCTCCTCGTTTTGCTGCCTTGCCTGGGCTATTTTTAAGAGATGGTGCTTTGCCCAGAGGCACCACCCCTCTCTCTGCCATTCTAGTTAAACCCAAGGGAGAGACCAGGTCAATACATTTGGAACTAGTCCGGCTGCAGGAGATGCTGGAAGCCAGTTTGATGCAGTTCTCCCTGACAACCACCTTCGGGTCTCCACTCCTGATTTTCTGTCTGGGTTTACTCCCATAGCCTTTGCTATCATAGCAACACACAAGGCAGTGTGGTATTTGTATTCAGGGTTACCTTCCCCTAGTCTTCCTCTCTCCCGAGATGACCCACAAGACAGTGGGGGTGACAGTAGCAGGCTGTATTGTGTACTGTCATACAATAGCAGAAAACTCTGGCCTGACATACAGAAATAATAACAAGAAAAATAAAACACAAGAAAAGTGAGGTGTGAATGCCAAGAGCAGCGGAACCTCCGAAAATAAAGAGCTAAAAACACACACACAACATTCACAGACGTCAGTTTTGGTCCCAACCAACAACAAAACTCTTCAAAATTTCCACATCCAGTGACACCTATAATAATTATGTTCATCATCGTGAACATTAGAGACAGAAAGAAACTTCCGTGGAAGCACTAAAACAGGGGCGGCCAAATTGCGGCCCGCGAGCCACATGAGGCTCTGTCTTTGACCTTCCATATAATGCGGTTAGTGGAAATACGTTGGCTGAGCTCTTTTTTTTTCGTCACAGTCAATATAAAAGTTAGAAAGGCAAATTGAAAACTACTGAAGACGTACTGAACTATTAGAAATCAACAGTTTTAAAAAACTGCATACATGAGTAAATATTGTTGCATGAATGTATTTCTTAATATTTACATAAACTTTTTGTAACAAAATGTGTGTGTAACCACAAAATGGTGTGTGTAAACTTTGTTTATATTTTGTAGCTCTCGAACATCTGAAGTTTATCATATGTGGCTTTTACTCTAAGCAAGTTAGGCCACCCCTGCACTAAAAAAATAACTCAGATATTATTGAATTTTCTCGTTTGTGTTTTTGTCAAATGTTCTCTAGATGCACGATCGCTCTGTTATGGTTATGGTTGCGACAGTGGCGTGCAGAGGTCTGGTGATGCCCCATCATGCCCGGGGCCAACTCCTAGATTGTATGCCCCAAGACTCAAGTACAGGGCCTGGACACTCTTTGATTAGATGGCCCCCCTGAAATGGATGCCCGGGGCCGTCGCCCCCTCTGCGCCCTCTCTGCACACCACTAGTTTATGAGCTTTTCATGCCGTGGAAACTGGAAAGATTAAGTTTAGCGCAGTGTAATCTTAAACGTATGACCAAATTACGTTTTAAAAAAAGTTTGAAGAAAAGTAGTCGTCCCCTTAGAATGACGAGTTTCTAACTCCCTCCCGTCAACTTTTGAGAAATCGAGGATTGAAATATCATGTGGTCATAGCTTTTAGAGAAAAGATTTTTGTTCATTTTGGTAATACTTACAAATTTACACACCGAATCGGCTTGATACTTTGACACACAATGGAGAAGGCCCATGAAAATAGTGTGTAGTGCGTAATTCAGTTCAGCCGAAAAGAGGAGATATAGAACCTTGTCATTCTATGGGGACGCGTGTTAACCCAATTTACCTTATCTTTGTACCATGCAGTCTCAAAATTGATCTAACAAGAACTGCTGTTGTTAGGAGACCGTACCATTTTACATAGTAGGCTATGGCTTAACAGTGAACACAACTTAGTATTTTCTCTATTCGGATTTATTATTACAATACGGTCCCCTAGCTGCAATCACATGAACCAAACCTAAGTTTTATTTAGCTTGCCTGGCATTTAACACACTTGTACGAAATGCATGTAAACCACAGCGAAGTAAACAAGACAGTGTGGACACATTAATGAATAGGTGAAAAATGAACAAACACATGGATATCCAAGCTTCTAAAAATAATACGGACTAGGAAAAAAAAAAACAGCAGGTCCCAAAGAAAGATTTGAATTCAATCCGAGACGCAGGATACGGTACCGAGACGGATCAATTCGTCATTTCCGTCCGTCGACTTGCGAGCGTATCATCCACGTCAACAATGCAACAATTCGCACCACACGCCTTCATAACTGAACGACGAAGAGTAGTACCACAGAGCTCGGTGAGTAGTACGTGTTTATACGCGCGCAAGTTGTGGACATATAGTGAAAGAAGGAGTGTCTCGTTTCGACATTCTGTGTCTCGGATTCAACATCAGAAAAGAGGGCCCATGACACAATTGGTTCTAAAAGTGACGGTATGAAACGCTTCAAATGTACAAGAATATAATGAAGCTGCCTCTCTCCCCCCACCCCCCCCCCCCGCCCCCACCCCCGTTCACTTACTCAAAATCTCCTAGCCAAGTTGTCCTTTCAATCTTGAATTAAAAGCATTAAATCTTAGTGGCCGTTGTTATAAATACGCACGGTCCCCAAGCGTTTTACCTTAGCGGCGACTACGAATAAGTACCTATCCCTAACCCTGACCTTATCCTCAACCTTAAATCTTATCGAAGCCCTAACCCTGCCCCCTACCCTTTCAAACAAAAAAAAAAAAAAAGGAAAACAAACAAACAAAATCTCAAAAAGTCACAAAAGACCTTAAAATACGTAGCCCTAGCGCAAAAAACGCGGGAGCCGTACGTACTTGTAATAATATTCTAAATCTTAATATATCAGTATTATCTCCACTGATCTGTGAGAGAGTTTTGGGTGGTCAAGATTTCTGTGGACACCAGGCAGTAAATTAAATACAAATCCTGGAGTCTATACTGGAAACACTCGCCTATAAGAAAGTAACACTGCCAAACACTCACATCTCAAGAATCACACAAACTGGAATATCCGTTTTTGAACACAGTTTCGCACTATGAATTTTGCCAAAGTTTAAGATGAGGATTTTCACTTCCCGTGCACTATGAGTTACGCTACACCTGTATAGCCACAGGACAAAATTATTTCACTGCGTGCTATGGATACGCATACACACTGCGACGGCAAGCGACTCGTCCGCTCTGGAACTGATGAGAGACGGAGGCGGGCGAAGAAAGGTAGGAATCGATTTACAGCTTCGATTCCAGCGTTGTACTCGACTAGGGCACAACTCATCTGGCCCATAACATTAACATCGTGAATGTGTATAATCGCTGAAAAGTCTTTTCGTATGGGCTTCGGGTAGTTTATAAATACACAGAGCAAGCTTAATTAATGAATAGTATCCATCTTGTGTAGGATCGATTTCATGTTCTACGAAATAAACTATAGGCAGTTGAGTACATTACCTGCAACAGACTGCTGTTATAGAGGTTATCGAAAAAAAAAAAGACAAAAAAGACGATTCATTGATGAGACTTAAGGAGCAAGGGACTGCAAGGGACTCAGTTCCCTCCCCAGAGAGTTGGATATTTTTTTTTAAAACTGGAAAGTTCCATGTGAGTCACAGGAGGGATACTATATGGACACGACTTTAGGACGGTGGAGGGGTGGGGTGGCAGGAAGTTGCCCCCCGGCGAGTCCATCTTCTAGATGGATGTTGATGGATGTTTGATAATAAATGCGTGACTCGGCAATTAACATCTAGAACATGAAATATGTGCCTGGCTGTAGTTGTGTAACTCACATGGTACTCCGTTAAAAGAAAAGAAATAAAAAGCCCAATATAGGGACTCACTTTCTCACCTGACTTTTATTCCGCCTGACTTTCCCCCCCTGCAACCTTTTATTGAATTAAGTTATGAAAATACGCGCATCAATCTCATAATGCTGTTTTGTTCAGATGGCCAACTACTGAAGAGTCCTTGTGAAAAAATATGAAATAATTATGTATTTTACTTTACTGGTACAACTATTGATTTTTTCAGCTGAGCTTTAAAACAGATAAAACGAATTTAATACGCCAGCAAAAGAAGAGCATGGCTAAGTGCTGAAACAATAGCAACTGCCAAAAGCAACAACAACAACACACAAACTGGAAGATCTCCTTCGAACACTACTAGTCATGTACTGTGATTTCGCTTAAGTCAATCAGTTTCAGCACTAAAAGTACTGATGGTTTCATTAAATTTCTTTTCCACTTCCATAACTTATTTCATTCACATCTCGAGCTAATTGCCGCTAATTTAATTTTCCACGGATGTTACGACCTGCCAGTTTTCTAAATGTACGGCGTCGGAAGCGGGTCACGAGCGGATCACCTGCCTGTATCCGGCTAACTCGATTGATCGGTTTAACTGGATATCCGAGGCTTAATCTGAACTCTCGCCCAGTCCTGCCTACCTTCATTAAAACAAGAGAGTATGAAAAAATGTTACCACTGTTTACACTGGGCTAAATGACCGTGTTTTTAACGAAACAATCCCGGACACGTATTTTTATTTTGTCACCGTAATGTCTGTCGTTCATTCATTCATTAACACGTCGAATCAAGGGGAAAACAGCCAATTTATTACTATTGATTGTGAACACTGGAATGCAAAACATGTACGCCCGTTTTGGTGTTGACACAATGTCTGAGCCTAGAGTAGGAGCTGTCAACATTTTAGCTAAAAATACAGATGCAAAATACTGTCGTGTTACTATGAAAGACCGTATGATCCAAAAATCAGAAGGTGGGATGAAACGCCAAATAATATGCCACGTTGTTCTCTGCGTTATATTTTGTTCAGTTTCCATTTTGTGGTGAGATAATTATTTGTCTTACAAAATGTAACCCAAATGGATAGATCGAGCACATTTCATTCTACATGTATAAACGTATTCTGAACAAGCGAATCTGACCTGTACCAGCATGTACGGCATTTCCCCGTAATATGGAAGAATAGGTCGCGATTTTCAGAACCACTTCAAATGTCATCAGAGGTAATTTACAGAATAATTGTGCTTACTGATAAAACTTACCAACATTGGCCCACAGCATCCCTTTGCTGTTGCTCTCTACACAAGTGAGAGGGTCTTTAGCACAATATGACATCTTTCGCCCCGACATGTTTCTCCAAACTCAAACTCAAACTCTACAAATGAAAACAACTTTAAACCAGAAAGAAAACAATCAACAACAACCTAAATAAAGATCGGGACCTAACAAAAACGTAAACACACTCACCACCAGCGTTGCCGGCTCTGGGGATTTTCCCCAAGATATTGGGCTTTTAGGAGCTACATTTTGGGATCTTGGCATTTTTTTTGTTTGTTACAGATCATGGGATTTTTTCAGACTATTGTGGACTCTATATTTACTATCATTTCTTTGTAAAAAAAGATCAAAATCGCAACCTAACCCGTCCATTTGCGACTCAAAAGTTAATAATAAAGCTAAATGAAGTAAGGGGCAGTTTGAGAATTGCTTATGTGGGAGGAACTTTTGCGTGGTGTACGAGCTAATCAATGCACTGCTTAGTTTAAGTTCAATATATAACGAAATTGTAAATTTTAAATGTATTTTTTGAGGTTGGACAAACAAATCTTGGGCTTTTTTAACCTCATCTTGGGATTTTTTGTACGAGATTCGTGGGATTTTAAAAAATTTTCACCGGCGACATTCCTCACTACCGACATGGCGACTAATAAATATGCTGTGTTGTTTTAGCCTGTTTGGAGACTTCGTAAACGTAGGGGCCACCCATAAAGTAAGTGCTAAGTGCATTCAATTCTTTGGCAAAGCCAGAATCACTAGGTCGATCTGACGTAGATTTGTATAGGGTTTCAATAAGGTTGGTCGAATTACCCTAGGGGATGGATTTCCTACATGAAATCGACGTCGACGCGATGTCGTAAAGAGCGGATCTATGTATATAGGAATGATGCCATGCCTGTGAGCAAAGTTGACGTCAGTCCTACTCTTCAGAATTCCTTGACGTCGCTGGCTCTCCCCTTCCCCCATCCCCTTTTCTTCCCCAATACACGATTTTCATGGCTTTAACTATCCCTATCCCCCCACCCCCAAATCCCCCTTTGCGAGAGCTTTTTACGGCCATTAGACTGGTGAATGTTCCCAAGATGTTGATATTGTAAAACTGGTTCTCAGCCTTTTTCAGGCAATCCCCACCCCCCACCCCTCCCCACCCCTCCTTAGGCTCCAAATTTTCTTTCATCGCTCCCCATCCTTTCTCTCTCTCCCCACCCCCCCCCCCTTCCCCCCCCCCCCTCAAGCCTAATGAATACATTTCACAAGACAGACTACACACAAATCATGATGTTACGTTTTTCAAAGCCTTATAAATAACAAAAGGCTTGTTGATGATTCACTATAAAACAGACGGCATTCTTTATCAAGTGCTCTAATATAAACAGGCTTCGGTTCATAAACCATCTGTGCGTGCTGCTGAACAAGACAGAGGCTATCCTGTATTTGCCCCCAAAGTTCTCCATTCATGTGCCCCCCCCCCCCGCCCTCCTCATGTGTCGCCCTTTTCTGTGTTTTTGGCCCCCTGGGCATCAAAATCGCCCTTCCCCCGGGGATGGGTAGGGGGGAGGGGAAAATCACCCACGTTGAGAACCACTGTTCTAAAAACTTTTAAGTGGCACTTTATATGGACTACTTGATTGTTTCATGGGATACATAGCTTATAGCTAGAGCCGACTTTTATATAATCCGACAACTCATTTTGTAGGGGAAATTTAATAACAAAATACATTTATATAGCGCACTTTACCTAACGGCTCGAGGCGCTTCACAGGGAGAAAACCAAAATAATAATATTCACTCTCATATGCATATCTCGTACATGCATACAAACATAACTACACATGCACACGATCGGTTGCGCACACTCACATACACAATACACATCCAATTTACCCAAATATGCCAAAGAAATACAGTCGAATACTTTTTTTTTTTTGATAAATGGCGTTTCAAACTATTTTTAAACCTTGGGATAGATTCCAGCTCCTTGATGTTCGATGGAAGCTCATTCCAGATACTGGGACCAAAAAAATGAAAACGGACGACGACCGACTTTTTAATTTCTTACCATAAATTGAAGAGTGTTTTTCCAAAACTGGGTAAGTCAAATTTTACAAAGAGTTATGGTTCCTTTCAGATATTCATTCAAAATTAGTGTAAGACGCGGTGTAAGTGTTCATTTGACACTTGATATGTCCCGTTTTTATCTTCGGGTAAAGGCGAGACATAGCAAGTTTTAACTGATCACTTACACAGTATCTTAATTAAATTTGAATGACAATCTGAAAGGAACCATAACTCTTGTAAAATTTGACTTACCCAATTTTGGAAAAAGGCTCTTCAATTGAGGGGATTGGAAGTAGAAGGGATCTGAGTGCCAATGGATGGCGCTTTACTTCAATACTTCAGCCTAAACTTACATAGCTGTCATGTCTCAGCCTTCATTTTATCATTTGATTCAGTTCTCCAAAGTTACCGCTGTTAGTGGTACAAATCAAGGGTAGCATTTTTTTCTGGTTTTATATTCTTCTACAATTATCGGTATAATATGTAAAAAAAACAACAACAACAATAATAATAATCGCCCACGTCGTACTGACCCGGTCCGGATTTGGCAACGAGCGCGAGACAAAAGTCTCCAGGGAGAATTCCTTCTCTTCCACTCCGACATCGCCTTCCCGAGTCCTTACCTGCTGCCCCCACCCACCCCGATCTGGATAAGGGTGAGATTGAGAGGGTTGGGAAAGGGGGGGGGGAGGGGGAGCGTGAAACTATTGTTATCGACAGAGAGCGCGCAACTGTTTAATGCCAGGGTGACGTGATCCAATGTTAGTTTACACTGACCCATTACCAGAATGTGCACGTACGTGAAACTTGCCCTTGAAAATACAGTAGGGCACAGGCTGCCGTGGTCCCGGCAATTGGGTGGTGAACTTTGAGTACCGGTACATTTATCACATACACATACACACATTTCCAAGCCATTCTCCGTTCTCTCCCCGGTATCTTGATAATATTTTCCAGGTTATTACATATAATCATATTTTTTTTACATTAAAAATTTTAAAAAATATTTTTTAACAAAGGTCACCTCCACCCAGCAAAACAACGACGACAACAACAACCAACCCACCAACCAAGCAATCCAGCAAGCAACCAAGCAACCAACCAACCAATCAACCAATAACCAATCAACCAAGCAACCAACCAACCAATCAACCAATCAACCAATCAACCAAGCAACCAACCAATCAAGCAACCAATCAACCAATCAACCAACCAACCAAGCAACCAATCAACCAATCAACCAACCAACCAATCAAGCAACCAATCAACCAACCAACCAAGCAACCAAGCAACCAACCAATCAAGCAACCAAGCAACCAAGAAACCAACCAATCAAGCAACCAATCAACCAATCAACCAAGCAACCAAGCAACCAACCAACCAATCAAGCAACCAATTAACCAAGCAACCAACCAAGCAACCAACCAATCAAGCAACTAAGCAACCAACCAAGCAACCAACCAGCCAACCAACCAGCCAACCAACCAAGCAACCATCCAGCCAACCAGCCATTACATGGGACGGACAGCGGCCAGAAACTATATAGGCCTACTTACTAACAATAACAAACAAAAAAAATGAAGGAAGAAAACAGCAAATCCACTACGCAGGAAACGTGAAAGACAAATCTACAAACACCCTGCCAGCATCTCCTTACGTCAGTCCGACGTTGCCTTGTCCATGCCTGTCCAGCTGTCAGCACAATTTGGGGACACGGTAGTCTAGAGGCAAGGTGCTCGCCTCTTATGCCGAAGGTAGGCATACTGGGTTCGAATCCCGTTCGGTGCAGGCATGTTGGAAGTTTGGGATACACTAATACAGTCGCCTTACCCAAAAGTGTCCGTAAGAAGGCAAATATTGTAGCGTATGGTAAATAACAGCATTTTATGAAATTATGAAATGAAGTCCTAGGCCTGCCCGCGATAAAATCTGTTTATTAGGTTCAGTTCTGGGTGAGTGTAATGGTTCTACCTCACCTAGTCCGCTCCTTTAGGTTTATTTTGTTCTAGTTGTTTGTTTGTTGCTTGCTTGCTTTTAGATAAATCTTACTGCAATACCTTAGCGCATTAAACATAAGGGGACATAACCTAAATAAAAATGAGTCCAACTTAGATTTCCTAATGGTAGTTCCCCTTGTGGCAATACTTATCTTCTATGAGCAGGCTGTTCACAATGCAAAAGTGGACATTTACCGAAGATTATAATTAGCCAATGGTTTCAAACAGGTCTCACCTACTTCCACCATCCTTTTCAAGACTCGTCTCTCCTCCTCCTCTCCCATTCAATCTCTCCCTAAATCCCTCTCTCTCTCTCCTGCTCTCCTCAAGCGCGCGCGCTCTCTCTCTCCCCTTGTGCCAATATTCCACCCCCATGCGCATTAATAATGTCCTTCTTATTTGTTTCATTTCGACCATTCACCACCCGAAAAACAAAACTGTTTTTCCAAAAATTTGAAGATACTATTTGGCCTGCTAAGCTTTCAAAGAATCATTCTCCAGACCGAGAGTAAATTGTACTGAAGAGTTCAAGTGAAACGTGCAGAAATTTGCCCCCTCTCTTCCCCATGCAGTGGCATAGCCGGCGCGCACCCGCGCAGGGCCTCAGGGGCGGCTGTCCCGAGTGCAAAATTTTTAGGGGTGCAAAATTTTTGGGGGCGCAAAATTTCAGAACTATCACTGTTTCAACTGCCATTTGTGAAAGAGGTTTCTCAAAACTTGATTTAATCAAAACGTACCAGAGATCTACAATGAGCCAAAAAAGACTTTTACCTAGCAATACTGTCATTCGACAGAGATTAATTTCAACACTGTAACTGAAAATTTTATGCAAAGGCGATTTTAAATATTAATGTGAGTATACTAGCATGTAGTGCGTTTTGCTTTAATCACATCAGAGTTTTCTTAAAAATACGTGTGCTTGGGGGGGGGGGGTAGGGGGTTCAATACTGGGCTGATGGAAGATACTCTGGGAGTGCTAACGGTCCACGAGCTGGGGGGGGGAGGGGGGGCGCCATACTTGCCTTGCTCCGGACGCTGGAAACCCACGCTACGCCACTGCCTCCATGCGTGACGCCAGTTAGGATCATACATTTAATAGATTTGTCAGATAGTGGTCTTCATCTAACGGGAGGAATATCAGATTCCATGCTCTGGTTGATCTAGCTGGCAATGATAGTTCGCTATTACTGACAGACTTGGGACGAAATTCCAATGTGGTTACCGTGTGCTAGATGGTTTTCCTATCATTATCAATATTATTTCTGTTAGATTATAGACATATAGCGACCTTGGTTCTTATTTGTTCCAACTCCATTGTTTTTTTGTTTTTTTTGCACAATTGAGAAATTCGGCTATAAACTTTTGCGGAATTAGAATTATGACAAGGGATCAGAACCAATTTGGGGGGAGGGGGGGGGGAGGGGGGGTGAAGCAACTTGGCAAGTGCCCTATAACGTCTTTTAAGCAAAAGTGTCAAAGTGTGCATTTGTTACACCTCTTCTACATATGAAAAAGTCTCCAATTTTTTCAGAAAATGGATATAGAAACAAACAAGAACTAAAGTCGGGATGTGACTTACCGCAGGCTGGTGCTCCCCCCCACTCCCGCCTCCTTCCCTTTACCTCCCCTCCCCCCCCCCCTTTTTTTTGAGTATGTGACTGTCCGGTGTGCAAAGCAACAGTCATGAATCTGTCAGAATGGCAGGCGCGTAGAAGACTGATCTATATTAAGGTTGATGGCACACATAGTCATGACTATTTGATCCCTGGTCGGTGCAGGCATGCTGGGTGTTTTTTTTTTTGGGGGGGGGGGGGAATTCCTGTCCCTGATTCTATAATAGGTAGGATCGAGCACCTAGTCTTCTCGGATAAGGACGAAAAACTCGGATGGCCCGTATGCACGTTGCGCACGTTAAAGATACCTTGGCAGTTGAAAGTCGAGGAGGGCAGGCCGAACAAGACCGCTGCCCGGGCAAAATTCTAAAAAAAACTAATTCCAACCATAAAAACACACTAGAAACACGAACAAAAAAAATAAAAACGAGAATAGTAGGAGTGCAAATGCCAAAAGCAGCGAACCTCCTAAAATAAAGACCTAAACACACAGTCACGACTGTTTTGCATCCGTTTTGCTTCAGTACACGAAAAGTCTCTTTTTCCCCCTGCCACACTAAAGACAGTTTCAAAGCGCCGGGACTAGGGAAACAAACGTTTTTGGTCTGGTCAGTGCGCGGTGTCCCTTTCAATTGTGTATTCCACATCTCATACGCAAAACAAAAAAAAAATGGAGGCAAAACCTGGCTCAGTTTGACTTTTTTGAAGCAACGACGAGAGGGTGAAGAAAACAGGAAGATAATTATTATCATACAATGCTGCAGGATTACATAAGCAAATGAATAAAGTTGATATGGAGGGGGTGCCATTAAGGCAACGTATTAAATCAGTGAAGATTAATCAAATTTGTGAACTGGGGGACATGGCGAAATCGGGCTTAAGGTGAAAATTCTGTATACCTCTTTAAAAAATCCACACAAAAAAAATTGCTAAGACGATTTCATGCAAAATATTTTAACTGAATGCAGAAAATGGCTACGCTTTCATTTTATAAGCAAGTCTCAGTTTCCATAGAAATTTTTCATTATGCTGAGGAATTTTCTCAGGAATTTGGACTTTCACTAACGCTCGATTTCGTTAGATCTACTCATATTTGTGTCGACAAATTTCAAGACAATTGTAATCTATGCTTGTAAGAAAACGGACAAAAACAGTGTCTCTCAGTAGACACAGCTACGCCTGTCTCAGCTGCGCATGTCTAAGATTTCTTATCTAGTGTCTCCGGATTCTGCGGTTCAAATTACATGCACCATATTACCTTCCATTTACATACTAGCATCGCTTTCATGTGCGATTTTTGCAGTCCTTGTCTTTGCAAGAGGACTGTCTAGCAAGTAAGCCCAGCAAACCACTTCAGCAGTTTACTAAGTCAGTCAGCCAGTCAGTCAGTCAGTCAATCAGTCAATCAGACAGACAGACAGTCAGTCAGTCAGTCAGTCAGTCAGTCAGACACTCACTCACTCACTCACTCACTCATTCACTTCTACTCTTGCACTCACTCATTCATTTTCACTCCTCAATCATTCGGCGCAAGCTGGAGTACACACGGGACAACACGCACGTTCAAGAAATCAGTGCACCTTCAGGATAAATCATAGCCTGAGCAAGTTCATGAGTTTTCTCAGGCGCAACCAATTTAGGAAAACACGCCTGAATCAGCAAATGGGAACAGTTAGAGTCGCTCGCAAAACTGGTGGTGCACTTAGTCAGATCTGCTCTAGTAATCTGGTGTGAGATGTGGGCTATTAAGATACACGGGACCTCGTTCACTAGTGAGACTGAAACGGGTCTATCTCACCAGTTCCGGCGCATTAAAACTCTCTTGAATCAGCCAGTGGAAAGAGAGAACTCGAGCACTGAGTCAAAACAGTCGAAAAATTCAGTGCGACGCCCACAGACTATTTAGTCTGTGGCGACGCCAGCCTTTAACTCTTTGAGTACTGAAACAGCATTGTTGTGAACTGTTTACTGCTGTCTCAATTATAGGTTTTGGTTCCCCATTACTAACTCTTAAATATAGATCAATATCTTGGTTTAGATTAATATTAGGCACTTAGAAGTATATGAAATAAGTGGATCGTAATATTAACAGAATTAAGAAAATCTAGGTTTAGCAATGCAATGTCAGTAATGGGAGAAATCTCAGAAATTTAAATTCACTTTTTAATCTTACATGTTTATGGTTTTATAAATTTTTAATGTTAAGGAAGGGATCGGGACTGGACGGGCCTGTATCTTACATAATCTGATAATTATGTAACAGCACCCATGGAAACTCTTTACAATGCTTTAAATAATATAATTTCGCCATCTGCACAGATTAAAAAAACAAACAGAAATGGAAATGCCTTAATAGCATACGTATTGGATTACAACATCTAAGTACTGACCATGTTTCCAAGTCCAGGACCGAAGACAAACACAGGCATTTGTGAGTAATTTAGGTCTTTATATTGGGAGGCTCGCTGCCCTTGGCATTTACACCTCACTTTACTTGTTTCTGTGTGTGTTTGTGGTAGGGATTAGTTTTTAGACTTTTGCATGGCAGCGACCTTGTTCGTCCTGCACTTCTCGACTTTTAACTGTCATGCCAAGCTATCTTTAACGTGCGCAACGTGCACACGGGCCCTCCGAGTTTTTCGTCCTTATCCGAGAAGACTAGGTGCTCGATCCTACCTACCATAGGATCAGGGACAGAAATCCCCCCCCCCCCAAAAAAAAAATTCCAACATGCCTGCACCGACCCTGGATCAAAGTTGGTACCTTCGGCATGAGAGGCCAA